>CM054113.1:22960206-23560206 GCA_028673005.1 Tanypteryx hageni
AGAGAGAGAGAGAGAGGGAGAGAGAGAGGGAGAGGAGAGAGGGAGAGAGAGAGGGAGAGAGAGAGGGAGAGAGAGGGAGAGAGAGAGGGGAGAGAGAGGGAGAGAGAGAGGGAGAGAGAGAGGGGAGAGAGAGAGGGGGGAGATGAGGAAGAGTAGCGAGGGGAGGGGAAGGAGAGCAGCGAAGAGGAGTGGAGAGGGAGAGGAGAGAAGGGGTGGGAGAGAGAGAGAGGCGAGGAGGAGGCGGGTCGCCCAGGGCGCGAGGTGGGTGACAGGTGGGGAGGCATTTCTTTTCAAAGGGAGGGAGAACCGTGTTCCACCGAGAAAAAGGAGTGGCTTCCGGGAGATGAAGACGGAAAAAAATCACACGGATAAAGGGGATGATGTAACGCGCTTCTGCAGAAGTATTGTCGGTAGATTACATAAGGCCATTTTTTCCCGACGAAAAAGAGGTTACGTTCCAGTCTCGACACCGCGAGAAAAACGGAAAAATGTGATCTTCTCGACTTGGTTCGAACTGGAATGACGGAGAGACTTGGCGTGCGTAGATTTCATGCGTTTAAACCATGTCAAAGAAACTACGGAGGCGGAGATGTGTTTAAACTATTTGCCCCGATCAATGTATATAGTACGGCGCCATTAATCCTATTAATGATTAGGTGATGTTGAATGTTGTCCACATATAATGACATCACATGCATTCATATTTCAAATAACGTTAATTTTAAAGATTCTTTCATTTTTATTAGATTGACATCACGTGGTTTTTTATCAATCGCCGTCTAAAACACAGGCTCGAGTAAATTCCACGGGCTTCTCGTTTTTTTCATTTGATTAATATATAATCGACATGAATCCGATGTGCAGAACTGCGTTTTTTAAAAACATTTATAATTATAATCGATAATTCGACGGCGAGATCTGAACTATTTCACAGAGAAAAGAATGGAAATTCCTATTCTTATCGTCGATCCTGTTACCTATTAAGTATTTTTTCACATTTTATGTTTATATTCGTTTTTTCCGAATTTTTTAAATTAAAAACAAAAGTCTCTAGGGTTGCTGGGCATTGTTGGCCTAGAATTTTCAGTGCATTTGCAATTAATTCACAATCGAACACATTTATGAAGGATAGAAATCGATTGAACATTAAAAAAAAAAACTTTCTTCTAAATATAAATCAAACAAACGACCGCGCTAAGAAGGGAGGAAGGAACGGAGGGAGGGGCGGAGGGAGGGACGGAGGGAGGGACGGAGGGAGGGGCGGAGGGAGGGGCGGAGGGAGGGGCGGAGGGAGGGGCGGAGGGAGGGGCGGAGGGAGGGGCAGAGGGAGGGGCAGAGGGAGGGACAGAGGGAGGGACAGAGGGAGGGGGTTCTATTGTTTTATTTATATATTTCTGTATATTGCCGTAAAAAATTGCACAATAAGTGCTTCTCATTTCTGACGACTGTTTTTCCAAGCTATGCGAGGCGCCTAGCGCATAGGGGCAGAGGTCCTAATATTTATAGTTTAATGATAAATTGTGACGCAATATGGTAATTATGATAGAAATTCTGAAACTAGCTAACAAAACCAAAATTGTATCTTTAGGAAGATTAGAATCAGCTCTCAGCCTAGCGTAATCGATTCCTCTCTCCACATTACTCCAATCTTTACGTTCGCAGAGGTTTCGCTAACTTTCAAACACACCGTGAGAGGGAAAGATAACAGATATTTGCGATCGATTTCCAATCTTGGTTCACCGCAAAACCAGCTTTTCAAAACGGCGGTTTTTGTAAACGCCTCCATGAAACATGAACCATTTTTGACAATGTTGACAAAAACCACGCTTGGTGGTGGTTACTTTTAAAAAAACATTTCCACTCGTTCCTATGTTGAAATGTCCAAGTGTATGAAGTTTTTGATTAAAATAAAGTTGACTTTGAAAGCTGAAAGTATTATTAGCGTTAAAAATTATATGGAAGTGATATACATTTTTAAATCATTATTGTTTATTTTAAGAGCTAGTTATTGAAACGAATTCTAACATCAATAACTCGAAACTCTTCAAGCCGCATACTCAACAGATCTAAAAATATATATGTTTAAATGAAGTTTTCTAACTTAGGATTGGGATAATTCCATTTTGGCTCTCTTCTGAAGTTTGAATTATAGAGATTCGAGAGTATTTAATATGGCATTTAACGTAGAAACAATCCAGTATTTTCAAAATTTAATTCTTTTTTCGCGAATAAGTTTCTAAGTAGCTTCCCCATTTAAAGAATGCTTGCCTAATATTCTCTCCTCGTAACAAGAAATTTTTGACGCCCTCTTCCCCTATTTCGTCCCGAATGCTCTTAAATGAAAATTCATAAATGTCGAGAGAACATTAAGATTAGGACGATAAAAAATTAAAGTTTTGGATAGGAAACTTGCTGTTTAGCGTCGGTGGAGTGACAGTCGGTTAAAGGAGAAAGAGGATGACATAAAACCTCTTAGGAATGAATACCTGGGGCTGTTACGCGATCGCTACGTCACCGTAGGCCCACGGCGCGCCCCTTTCGGAATAGTAATCCTCTCTCTCCCTCTCTCATCACTTGGGCGGCTTCTAAGGCAGCAACAAGTAACTCATTAGGAAAGGAACCTCTCGGAGAATTCGGATCAACAAGAGATGGGTGAAGCGAACGCTAGAAAGCCTTACAAGGAATCTTTTGCGTCACGCGGAACTAGTAGGTTACGTCTGGGATAGATACGGGAGATTCGTAGATCTATTTACGTGGAAAAAAGCAACAAGCTAGCTCTCAAAATCTTGCATTAGCGCTTCCGCGAGAAGCTGTCTTTTTAGAGGTGTGCTTTATGTAACACAAAACTAATGCTATAGTTCAATGGCATACCTAAATATTTTAATGCGATTTTGAGTACAATTTATAATACCAAGCATCCTTTAGTTAAATAAATTTTATATTAATTTCACATGCGATCAGTATGGTTGGTTGATTTTTTTAAAATAATAAATTGC
The DNA here is from genome assembly GCA_028673005.1 of Tanypteryx hageni. Taxonomy (NCBI): domain Eukaryota; kingdom Metazoa; phylum Arthropoda; class Insecta; order Odonata; family Petaluridae; genus Tanypteryx; species Tanypteryx hageni. The sequence goes on from CM054113.1 coordinate 22,963,203, forward strand.
TGAGGTTGCATACGATTAAGTTTACTGATAAAATGTTTAACGGAATCATATTTATTAACCAAAACTTCGAACGAATTTTTCAGCATAAATGAATATGAAAATACAAATCGGACATCGAACATTTCTTCAGATAAATATGCAATAAAATGATATTTTAAATATCCACATTTAAAGTACAAAATGTACACTATTTAAGGTTTTAAAATCAGGTAAACATTTTTCACTTTTTTCTTCGAATGTTTCATTAACATATCAACGCATGTATCAACTATCGGTCTTATCTAAAAGCGAACACCGAATTTTTGATGAGGGTCCCGGGCGCACAGAAAGTCAGATATAAATTTATGTAAATATATAACGAGTACCTATGCGTCGAAACGAACTTATGAAACATGAAAAGGCGCCAATTTCACTACAAATTTCTCATATCTTACTTCGGTAACAAAGCAGCGGTACTGCAAAGAAATGCCGAGCTAACTTAGGATATGACTACCATAAATGCAGCTTAGTGTTAGCTTTAATTTAAAGCAATTCATGAAGAAGGCTCGGAGGTCCATGAAAAGGCGAATTTGATATACTGCAGAAGTACTATCCTTTAATGCAGTAGTGCCCAAACTTTTCTAATGGCGGGCCACATCGGTGGTTGCGAATCCCTTGTCGTGCCGCATTGGAAGTTTCCAATTCTTCGGCGGGCCCGATTTGAGTTTAAATCAGAAATTTTCTATATATCCCGAGGTGCCACGTAAGTGAAAATCAAATCTAAATAAGATTTTCATGGCCAACATTTAAAATTTAAGGTTTTATTATCAAAATTTTCATAAAATGCATGAATTTGTTTGTTAAATTTACTATTTGATTTTTCGCCATGGCTTCGCGGACCGCACAAAAACACTTGGCGGGCCGCATTTGGCCCGCGGGCCGTAGTTTGGGCACCACTGCTTTAATGTATACAGACTCATCACATATTTATTCCAATAAAAATGAGGAAATACAACATATTTGCTCTTTAACGACATTTACACAAAAATATAAAGCATTGAAGGTTTTCCTCGAAGTAGGATCGCGACAAATACCAATAGGTTTTTAAAAGAAGCAGAAAGATGTTACGTACTAAGGAGTAGCTCAATTGTAAAAAAGGGAGTAATGTTGCCCCTAAATAAAGAAACTGAGGCAATTCTGTGTCAACCGCTCACTTGTGACCTGAACCAGGGGAAACCGAAAGAGAAACCGACTCTTAAATCAAAACAAAACGTACAAATTTGGTACGGAAGCTGATAAATCATTAGCGCGTAAGAGAAAACAATATTTTATTTCCTTCCTACACTACTTCAGTTTCCATGGCAATGAATACAGCTGTTTGGAAGCACATCACATGGAAATGGACAATTTTTAACTCTCGCCGTCACCTGCAGAGCCAACCGCTCCGTCACCGAGATCATGTCAAATCGGCAGCTACAATGACATACATTCTCCCACATATTTCGCCCTTTCAGCGAGTGACCGTAAGAAGTAACATAAATCCGGACGATCGAAGCTAGAGCGGAATAATACGTGCAAAAACCAAAAGGATTTATGTAACAACTCCTTAATCCCTTCGCCGAAGACGAATAACAAGTATCTAATATTGGATCTCGAAGTGCTCGGCAATGGATGACTAAGGACGTTAATGCGCGAGTTAAGATCTCCTTTTTTACTTGGAAATAAAAATGACATGCAAATTTCACTAACTACGGTATAAAAAGGTTTAAAATGTCAATATTCTTATCTCGTGCATACAATGAAAATGGGAATAAACGTAAATAAACTAGAAATAAATAAGTGGTGGGATTTTTTAAATCTTTTAGTTACGATCAATCAGATGTTCGGTTTAGAAAATCATTCGAGAGGCGTTCTTTATCACCAAAGCGAACGCCATACTGCTTTTCTGTCTGTCGCATTTTAAATCTTTTAAACCGCTCGACGGATTTATATTAAATTTATTGACAGATACTCATTAAAATCTATCGTCCAAGTATAATTTTCAAGTACAATTCAATTAGTACTTCTAACTTTACATAAGCGCTTAAATTAACTTTTACTTATCTCTCGTAAAAGTTTATCTAAATTTTGCAAGCGTTGATCGTTAAAAATCGTTCATGACGCTTAAAAAGCAAATTTTATTCAACTGTCAAGTAAACAAGGCTTTAGTAGCAGTTAATAGTTTTTAAATAGATAGTTCTTTGGTTCTTAATTTTAAATATGCCTATCCTACCAAGATGCGTTTTATCGGATTCATGACCAATGTTTTGGGCTCATTCGGAAAGTCACTTCATTTCTCAGCAACAAGTGACTCCGTAGTGTTAATAACATTGTATTTTTGGTTATCAATTTAATAAACATCGCATCACTTCAAATTATTTCTATCTTTAGAATGAAAAAAACGACAGATATCAGTCAAAATTAGAAATTTTCTCGTGCAAACCCTCATTTAATCTGTAAATATGATACGGATTTCATGAATTTTCTGTTATGACAAATAAATTGTTAACCTTCCCTGATGCCCACGATACATCTGGATACCTACTTTAAGACTTGCAAAAATGATATTTTTGAAAATGGAAAACATTAATTAGAGACGTCTATTTTCTTTAGGTATACACAGCGTTTGTAAGTGAAAAGAAGTGGGTAATTTACGACGAAGGAATGAACGTGAACATAAAGATTATATTACTAAGTTCTAATCGGGTGAGATATGTTTTAAATAACTGTCGATTATTTTAATAATTACAACTGATTAGGAAATAAATCGGTGAATAAAATTCGATATTTTCTTGGCATCACTACTGGAGTATCATTTTTTGATTCTTAGACATTATACTAAGCCATTAATGTTAATCTTTTTTGACAATATTCCATAAATCGTAAAGAACTCCTCTGCCTCGCACGTATGCACGCATGGTGCGTGCAACTTTCCTCTCATGTTTATCCTATTTCCGATTCTAAATGGCGCTAATGGAACAAAAACTGTGCGGACCAGAAATAAGAGAGGGATACTATTTAATTTATTATGCTAAGTGACTTGCAGGTGTGCCGTACACTAAATGGATCGTTATAGAAGAAATAATTAATTTAATATTAATAAATTTAATAGGTGGTGTCTATTGCGAACGATAAAAAAACTTTTTATTGAACTCTATAGGTGCTACGAATGATTCCATGACCATTAATAACACGGCGGATCGAACGGAAGTCAGCTATTCCATTAAGGAAGAGGAAAGATGGTTTTCTGATAAAGGTGCATTCACGAGGCAGTGTGTACGTGAGCTTATGCGTGCGTGTGCATGCAATAGGAGTAGGATAGGTAAAAGGAAATCCAGTGTTCACTTACTGTCAAACAGTGGTGTCACCGATAGCGAGAGGCTCGAAAAATGAGGCAAAAGCTTTTAGGATTCCTCTTTCATAGATAGGATAAACATTTTCTGCCTTTTCTATGACTGGATTTAAGTTTATAGTCTTCCTTCATAAGACGATATTTTCCCGTTTTATAGTTTTAAAATTACAAAAAGCTTAATCCTCAATAGGTTCGATGATGGCCATGAAACGCATAGGTATTAACTATAAATCTTATATGGAAACGGGTTTACTCTCCCACCTTCAGAAACAGAAACTCTAAGAAAATCTTGCATGAAATAATATCATGAAAGTTTATCGGGAACGCGATGGAATTCTAGAAGGAAATAGGTTCAGTCTGGATATGAGGGAAGAGCTGGAGGAGGCAAATCCTTTTCTCACGGGCCGATTTTTCTACCTCCTAGTTGAGGGAGGAAGAGGGAGGAAGGGAGATGTCGCGAGATGGTTACGTAAGAAAACTGCATGTTGAAAACGAGCGAGTGGGTTAGTGCTCTTGAGTCAACAACTTGCAATGACGAACTAAATCATCTCGCAGACCAATAAAACGCCAAGAGATATATTCTTCTTCCCGACATATTGAGAGGGAAATGGGTATTTGCTGTAGGTAACTGGATACGATCGTAAAGGAGGGTGCGACCGCCAGAAAATCATGTTCATTGTATAAAAATTCACTGCACATTCTTCATCGGAATGAGTTCTCGCATGAAAACACGACATTTTGTATTTGTATTCGGCTGAATATGTTTTCATAAGCAAAATACTGAAATCTGTGGCGATTTATTGACGATGTTTTAGAGAGGAAATTGGAATACGAGAAATTAAATAGGCCGAGAGATTATTTTTTAAGTGATCATGATTAATCCGTGAAAGCAACTGGGATACGTGAAAATAATGAGCTTACTGTGGGAGGTTTATTCGACGCGGAACATATTCTAATAATTTTCCGCTTAATTCAGAGGAGTATATTCCGCAAATATGGCGCTACCGTTACGATTTCTCTGTCTAATAAATCTCACATGACGGGTTTGTGAGAGATAATGCCAAGTTGTTGTCCTACAAAATCAGACCTCGGTGACCGATAGGATTTCATCGCTCTCCAAACATTTGACCCGTGAGTTAAAATACAATCAATGTTAATAAAAGTAACAAGCAATGCTTTTGAAATGAAATATTTTTTATTGTTTTTGTTAGTGAAATAAACAATTCAATATTTCAGTAAAGAAAATTATTTCCGCAGACAGAAACAAAGTTCGAATTAGAATAAAAAGTATTATCCACCAACACAGAAAATTCACCAAATGTCCATTGCATATTCGTCGAACGTGATGAATGCCGTACGTAACCATTGGGCCGATATAATGTTATATAAATATCAAAGATATCATTCGTCTTTCGAAGTTGCTTTCTATATATCAATTCATATAAAACAGGAAGTACACCCAACGCCATAATGCATTTTTAAATTACTCGCGTACACACGTGTACGTAGATCGAATCGAACACAGTTCATTTACATTTTAAAACGCACATCTGATTTTTCTTCGATTTGAACATTTAAGACATCCGAAGACTGCTGACTTAACGAGAGAACAGCATGCCGCATGCCTTATACCTTAGGTCCTTATCCATTATCGCCATATCACTAAGTTCATCGACCGTATTTGAAAAACATTCCAACAAAAGCATGTGCATCCCTGAAAGTAACACCAGTGTTAGAATAAACTAAACCGAATTCGTTTTTTTTTACTTTCCGAAATTTAAAATCTATTCAATAGCTAGAACGAAGGATGAGCGCTATGCAACAGAAATTCGCTTCACTATGTTAATACGGAGTAACGCACCGCCAACTTAACTATTCAGTTACACATTTATTCCTACGTGGCAACGAGAAGACGACGGAAGCATTAGCACCGGAGAACGTCATTTTGCGGTCTCGACTCAGTATGAACCGCGCATCTATGACGATCCATTGCACTGAAAAATTTCCCGCGAGCACAATGGAAAACTCTATGGCTATAAAATAACGAGCGAAGCATTCAATATCAAACACAATAGTATTTTAACTTCTTCAAAAGATAGAAAGCGAACTTTGAACGGTTTGACGAAAAAGAGAAAAAGGAGAGATTACCTTTTTTGTTTTTATGACGACGAACGGAAGTCTGCATACACCGCCATTGAGCAATACATAAGGTAAACCCTCAACATTCGCGGATTTGACATTTGCGGCTATATTACGCGCGATAAGTTTCTGTATAGGCCGATTTAATACTCGCGCCTTAAAAACTTGACTATTCGCGGATTTAACTAGCGGCGTCATACGTAAGATGTTGCTGTCAATTGGAGCCGTATTTTCTCACGATATTTGTGTACGTGCGTGCATAATCTTGCCTTTTATCGATTCTTACGTGAAAACAATCGTATTTTAGGTGAAATTTATCTTTTTATTTTTCATTCGGATTACTGTCTTTCTGACCCCGCGTTCAGGTCAAAACTTTAGAAATATTATTACATAAATCGACTGAGCGCGTACATGGATTGACATAAAGGGGGTTTTTCTCAGCTATGTATAATAGTGGTTTAGGGCTCTTCCTTTGTGTATACCTATCAACGTATTCGATACGTATCTGTTAGCTTTGCAAGAATCAGCCGTATCTCACCCGAATCTTAAAGTACACAGCATTACGCAAGTAGTTCTATATAATTTTTATCTTATTATTATCTCTGCTTATAATTGTCCTAATTAACCACTTTAAATTTTATTTTCATTACTAACAAATTAATTGCGTTTTTGAAACGTTTATTCTCATAAGCCATAGGCCTACACCTGGGTCTCCGCAAGAGTGAAGAACCTAACCATCTTATTACCTTAACATTTACGATTTTGACATTCGTGGTGATTTCCGGAACCCTAACCTCTCGCGCGTGTTGAGGGACTATTGTATTCTGCAATGTATATTTAACGACTGTTAAAATGTTCCTTTCGATGAAGACTATAGAAACATTCGCTTCTCTTAAATTTCTTACTTGCTAACTTTCCGAATGAAAAAAAATACTGTGTAAAAATTAAGATTGGTCCTTTCTGGATCATTTCCACATAAAGAAAAGAGAAAAATAAAAAAATGAGAATCGATTAATACATAAGAAGTTATTCGGAAATGAATTAATGCTTAATATGCTATTCGCTTAGAGCCAAAGGACTATAATAGATCATTTTAAAAACGACCGCAATAACAATTTACCCTCGCCTCCACTATATATCCTTCAGAAGACAAATCGGATTGGATTTGCCCTTTATAACAATTGCTAATCTATTTATCGGTCCAAAGAAAGGAATATACGGGAAAAAGGGTAAACGCGGAAAGGAAAAAATGGAGAAAGGGGGAAACCGCGCTTCAAGCTATATATCGCGAAAATTTTCTTATAAAATAAAGAATAAATCGAAAAATATTTATTTAAAAAAGACAAGCAATAGTCACAAAACGTATTGCTATAAAAATAACTTTTATGGATATTTACCAGAAGAAAGTAAGAATTAAGCTTGGAAGATCTAAAGTCTCATTACGTAAAGTTACGCAAGACAAAGGTAAGTAAGGAAAAACGGATGAACGGATGGAAACGGTCTCGCTCTAACACATTCCACTTTGACTTCCACATATGCTTATGTTAACTGTTATTACTCCCAAATATATATACAATTATTCTCACATTGTTGTAGGTATCAGTGCATCAGATAAGACGAACGGCGTTCGAGAAACATAACAATCGAAGCGACAATTTTCTAATTTGGTGGAAGAACGAGCTTCGTCGATATGTAATGAAGTGACAATGGTGACTGAATTCCTCATCGTTGACTTTCTGAATATGCGCATTTTTATTATAAACGAATGTTTTTTCCAAGCAAGATTTATGCTTATAATTTTTTTGGACGTTGGTAAGCTCAAGTTTCTAATTCGTATCTCGATTGCAAACTACTTAAAGATGCAACCATATAACAACCTGCACCAATTAATATGTGGGAAAGTCAAGTGGAAGTGGAAGTCAAACTAGATAAATTTTGAGGAAACTAAAAGAGTAATCATGCATTAATTTAGGAAAAACACACACACACACATATATATATATATATATATATATATATATATATATATATATATACATATACATACATATACACACACACACACACACACACATATAAAGAGAGAGACATCCTTAGATAAATCGATTGAAGCTCAAATAAATAGCTTGATGCATTACACATTATATAAAGGTGAGGAGGAAACGGATATCGGGCGTGATTTATCGATTCGAAGGGGAAATTTAAAAAAACTTGGCCTTGGAGCGAAAAATCCCAATTCCGAACGATTACGCAACTCTTCCAACTTTCTCTCTTCCTCGAAAAATCCTGTGCCGCTCACCAAGTTCTTCTGCACTGGGAAACAATGGCGCCGGAGGTTTATATAACAACGGATCGGCGCCATGATTACGAAGGCGCATATGCCTTCTCCGATGAAAAAGGTGCAGGCATATAGGAATGGGCAGCCTAGATTTCGCGGAAATAAAAATCCAGAAACGGGATACAAATTTTCTGGAATCTTACGCCCTCATCTTCTGATACTACCCTTCCGTTTCCTCACTCCTTCTCCCTCTCTCCCTCCTGCCCCTCCCTCTCTCCCTCCTGCCCTCCCCCCTCCCTCTCTCCCTCCTTCCCCTCCCTCTCTCCCTCTTTCCCCTCCCTCTCTCCCTCTTCCCCCTCCCTCTCTCCCTCCTACCACTCCCTCCCTCCAACCCCTCCCTCCCTCCTACACCTCCCTCCCTCCTACACCTCTCTCCCTCCTACACCTCCCTCCCTCCTACACCTCCCTCCCTCCTACACCTCCCTCCCTCCTACACCTCCCTCTCTCCCTCCTTCCCCTCCCTCTCTCCCGCAGTGACGTATTGGGGAAAATGGAGATAAGAGAGCGTCATGAGATTAGCTCTTATATAATGGCAAGAAGAAAATACTTTCCTCTATTTCTCCCTCTCACAATCAGTCTTTCTCCCTCTCTCTCTCTCTTATTCTCCAACTCCAACTTCTCGTAGATTAAAACGAGTAATTATCGTCAGTAGCCAACAAAAAAAAAAACAATTTTTAACTGAGTAATTTCAAATTTCAAGAGCTTAATTTTCGCAGATAGAATCGAAACTATTTTTGTAGAGATGCAGAGGTCGCTTCTATTTTAAAAGCCGTCGATCGCTTGATAGCTTTCAAGAGCACCTTAAATACCAAACTTTATTTTGGGCGATTAATCGATCGTGGGAATGACAGAAGAAAGAAACTGCATTATTTGTCTTGGTGAGCAAAGGAGAGGATATAAAAATGCAAACGATGACTTGAAAACACAACGGGAAATTGGAAAGAGCTGATAAAGAGGGATAATTCACCCGAGTTGAGCGTGGGATTTAAAAAACCGGCAATACGCCGTCATTTCAGTTTTTTCCCGATAAAGAAATATATCATTTTTTCTGCTGAGAAACTATCTGAGATATTCTTGAATCTAAATAAAAAGTCAATTCCAAGTATTTCACAGTTTTTTTAATCCGTGAGAAAATAAATTCCTTTTTCCAACAAAAAATTCTGATGTCTTTGATCTCACCCATTTGCGTTCCGCTCAAATAGTTAGTGACCTAAACAGCTGCTAAATATTCTATAAAATTCTCATTTAACGAAATAAAAAGGCGACTTAATTTTAGTTTTTTTTTGTCTTGGGATTTTTACGCAAAGTGTTTCTTAATCACCATTAGATAACTGTGTTTATGTTTTCCAGCCTGCAGGACATTTAAGAAGAGATAAACAAGATCAACTCTTAGATTTGGAGTGCGTATATCACACTGATTATGTAACGACTAACCTTATTACCATCTGCCGCTTTTAACTGAAAATCTTCTGAATAAATCAAAAGCGGTGTAAAACTGGCTAACAATAGTGGTTTTAATGTTTAGCGTATCGTGAGGAGAGAAAACTTCGTTTTAAAATCCTTCCAACGTGACTATCACTATCTCTGATTCATCAGTGCCAAGTTACGGAGAGGAAAGACGCCCAATTCTAGGTACAAAATAACAATTGCTCGACAATCGTGCAGGAGTGCTTTAAACAGTCGTTGTATGCTACAATGATGCCGTCGCCGTTCATTATACGGACAATACACGTCGGAAGTGACACTTGAATTTAAAATGGAAAGGACAATCACCGATTAATATTACAATTAAACTGAATATCAACTCTAGCCTACAAATAAAAAAGTGCTTTTTTGAAAAAGACAAAATACACTGAAACCGCAGTCGAAACTCACCGAATCGAACAGCCTCGTCGTACTTCTGCAGAGCAGCCTCCACCTGATTCCTCTGGAAGAGCTCGTTTCCCTCGTCCCTCAACTGCACCGCCCTCAGCTCAGGGGCCCACCACTTCTCCACCAATGACTTGATGAGCACGTTCGTCTCCAAGGGTCCGCCCACGTTCAGCCTGTGTCCGCATCGCACGCACGGCTTCCCCCCTTCGTTGGTCAAGCACTTCTTGCAGAAAGTGTGCCCGCATGACGCGGTCACCGGCTGATAGAGCACGCCCTCGCACACGGGGCAAGCGAAACACGCGGGCACGGGCAAAGGGCTCGCGGCGGCCGTCTGAGCCCCCGGGGACCCCTGACAATGGCCTCCCCTCGTCCCCCGATGAGGCGAAGACGTCTGTCTCGTGGGTGAGGCTCCCCTCTTGCCGCCTCCGCCCGCCACGGCCTCCAGGAGGGCGGAGGCGAGGTGTCTCAATCGGTCGGGAGGCACGGAAGAGGCTCCAACCCTACGACAGCAATAGGCGTACACTCCGATCGCCTCCCTCAGCCTCCCGGAACGGGCGAGGGAGTCCCCGAGGCCGAAGTGCATGCCCACGCCGGCGCTTCGACCGAAACAGCGGTCCTCCGCCTCCTGGAGCCTGTAGCTCCGGTTCGAGTAGCCCTCGGCCATCGCGGTGGCGGCGCAGAGGGCGGCGGCGTCTACCTGCGTCTTTCACGCGGATCGACGGCCTCCGCAGGACGAAAGGCGCTCCGATTCGAAACACAGACGGCGATGGACCACGCAGCTCTCGAGAGCGAAGAGATTGATTCCGGGAGATCCTTGAAGGTTCGAGAGATTGCCACAGCGAATATCCCGCGTCATTAAAAAGGGCGGGACGATGAATGGAACGCGGGATGCACTTAAAAATAGACGAAAATCGATCAAAAGCTACGAGATCGAATTTATAGTCGAAACGAATCGAAACTACGCACAAACGGACTACGTGAGCAAAGAGGTCGGTTCCTTCGAAATGTAAACGGATTGAGATTCCCTCGACTCCTCTCTGGGTATGAAATTACCAGGAATATCTCGGCGGCGATGACGGCAAAACCGAATGGAAGTTCCTGGCTCTTGCGGTAACAATGGTGTTGGTTCTATCTTTTTTCTCCGAGGTTGAGCGTCACTTTTTCCGAGCATACAAAACACCCTCTTGATAAAAAAACAACTAAAGCAGGTGTTCGTGTTCCAGATAATCGGTGAGAATAACACGTCTATGGAAGCAACGTTCCAACACTGGGCAGCTGTTCTCCGTGGAGGAAGCCGACGCCATCCTCTGCGATTTTTAAAGAAAAAAGAAAACGCACGATGGTTCACCAAACACTAGACACATTCTACACATCACACACTTGCTGATCGATTGTTGCGTTCCGAAATTGAAATGGCGTGGCACTCGCGACGGAAGAAAAAAACAATACTGCTGCAACGCTTTGCGCGTAAGATGGATAATATTCGCCTGACGTATTCTCTCCTACCGGACCTACCACTCACTATGCTTCGTGCAGTGCCCCCGACAGCTGGGAGGCATATAGCGGCCAAACGTGTTACATAAGGGTCACGTTACCACGGAAACCGCATCCCATTGGTCGCTTTTGGAGGGGTTCTCCCTACGCGATCTGGGACGACAAACCCGCCAACTTCGACAGTGGCAGCTCGAAGAAGCATCGCCAGAAGCGGGAGGCAAATGGCGGTCTTTTTGAAATCGTTAAACTCACCTCGAAAAAGGATTAAAGCAAGCTTTCATGGATGAAAGGCGTAGATTCATTGATTTAATAATTACATGCTCTCCCTTAATCTGGTTTAAAAAATCTTCAGCTGATTCAAATATCTAGCTCTTCTCATGGCAGTAATCCATTTGACGATGGCTTTGTGGCTATCGTAGTTGCATTCGGCAACAGGTTTTCAGTGGAAATTGTGTTATCGTAAAGATCTCATAGAAGACTGATGATGGAGAGAGGATTTCTTATTATTTCATGAATTAAGAAAGCTTCAGCAGTAACATATGCAACATATATTTAACATCGCGTGAAATTTTATCTGCTTGTAAAGAAAAGATATACTTTGGTTATTGTACCCTATTTTGATTATTTAGTTCTAATAAAAAGGTCTCATTTTCAACGCAGTTCAAAATGACGCATTATTACAAATAATGAGTTCAATGGGATTTTATGAAATGCAACTTTTACATTCTTTAACTTTGATATCAGGAATATTCATAATGTAGCTTTAATTAAACTTGGTTGTTGTACTGAGTCATATTATCTAAATGGAGATCAATTTCTTGTTTTCAAAATTAATAATTCCTTGGAAATAAGGTTTTGCTTCGAGGAAAAATAACGCAAGATCAAGTGAGAAGCATGGAAGAAAAATAGTAATTCAGTCATCCAATTAAATCCTCGAGTGATGGCGTGAACACGGTATATAATTCAACAACCAGAACATTTTCTTCATTTTTGATACAATATTATTGATATTTGGAAAATATTTTTAAGAATACTTAGTTTCACAATAATTGGAATAGTTTTACTTACAATTAGATATGGCAATTCAACTGACAGAATAAATTTGTTCCGGAAGAATGTGTTAAATAGCTTCCCGTATCTAAAACATGCTTACATAAGTAAGACTTATCTGTAATTCTCTGTCTCTGAATCGGGACTTATTTGGAAAAGCTTTCTCAACTAAAATTCCCAACATCTATTGCCACCGGTTCAACAGTAAATTTACACTCGATTTCCGTCTTCCTATCCAAATTCAATTGTTTTTTTAACTTCCCGCTTTATTTGTTATATAATAATAAGTAATTTCACCCATATGATAAATATTTATTTACTTGTTCCATATTCCAACCCAATGCTTTCAAATAATATCAACAATTGTGGATTTATTAATGCACTAATGCTCTAATGCCCCCCTTAGCAATATTTTGTTCTCATCCTCAGTAGTGTGTTCTCATTTATAATGGTTAATATTGATATTTTTTGACTGAACGCAGACGTTGAGAATTTTTTGCAACTCGCTCAGGTCCAATGCTCAGAATTTCCCCATAATATATATTACATATATTACTTTTTTATTCTTCTCGATTTTGCAAAATATGAAGGAAAATGTTAACTTAATGCGAATAAAACCAAAGTTATGTCATACAGAAAGACGTTTTGTTTTATAATCGATATCGCGTCAGTTTAGGAGGCGAGTGAACTATTATAGATAGAACAAGATCCGCAGCGGGATACTATATAAATTACCTGCATGTGTGTAAAATATTTTTTATTTTCACATTACAAAATCATTAAAATATAAATTATTGTATAGGTGTTCAATTATTTATTGCCAATCAACTGGAATACGTACCACTGTGGTACTATAATCACGGATGGAATCTATGCTACAGCTAAGCAATAGTTATAATTGATTAGTGGTTAACCAAGGCGCTAGGCCCTAGTGTGATTACATGTGCGCAGTTGAGACGAGATAGGTATATCACGAGCCTGCTGTCATATTTTCCAAAACTATTACGTCATAAATGTTTAATCGGATCACGAAGGTATAATTTGGACGAACTTGGCATATTTGAAAGCATTTATCTGCATGTTATGATAGGAAGGAGTAAACTGCCAAATTTTCAGTTATATAAAATAGGTATCCACCATTTCATTTAGCCAACACTTTAACGTGTAAACTTTTAAGCAATATTTAAAAAAAATGAATAGGATTCTCTTCCTAGCGTAACGCGCGAACTCTTTTGGCGAAAAATTAACAATGAGCTCAAGTAATTTGTGATGTGGTTCCTTACTCACTTGTAATATTTTTGTTTCAACTTGAAGTGGTTTTATAATGCAAAGACTTTCCCTATTATCCTTCAAACAAATCCATCCTTTCACTTCCTCTCTACCGTCGTATCTTATCATAGAACGGAAACAGCTGTTGGAATATCATGGCAGCAGAATCTCAGAGCAGCAGTAGAATTAAACTCAGCCAATCATCACGTAAGCGGTTGTTGTTACTTTAAGTAAAATCATCGACTTAATTTGTTCTTTCTTATTTATTATGTAAACTTATAATTTAATTTTACCGTCAGACATCACGGATATAATTCAAAGGCAAGCATGCATGTTTAAAAATGTTTTGAGATCACAGACTTTCTACTGAATTTTTATATTTTGCTATATTCTTATTCTAGGTTAATAATCAATTTATATCATCGGTGCCTTTATAACTGGAGTGGAAATTCGGACGATAATATTTTGTACAATTAAAAAATACACAAGAAAGGTTTGGTCATATCCGTTCTAGTTGGAGATTGTATGACTCCAGTAATTTGTTATGTAATCCATTCCTCACTTGACATTTTTGTTTCGATTAGAATTAATTTTATAATAATAATTTCCCTATTACACTTCGACTCTTTTCCCTCAAACAAATCCATCCATGATCGTATCTAATCCCAAACAATCGCTGGTTGCATTATTGAAGCGTGAAAGTTTGGCGACGGGGCAAGACCAAAAGACACCATTCCCAAGTTTAAATATATATATAAAATAATAATTTTAATTTTGTACCGTATAATAAAATATTACATTTATCGCCATACATACTAACATTGCCATTCTCTATAAAAAGGTTCGAAATATTTCTAATTATATACGGACTCGCGACTTGTCTTTTGACTTTATAACATTATCTCTCTTGATCAAAAGTCTTTTTCCGAGATATTTTAGTATAATTTTGAAATCCGTAGTTTTACTTCGACAAAAATGGTAGTTAACGTGCAGTTTGTCCAAATGCAATTAGATATTTTCGTTTCACTTATTCTTGTACATTGTGGAAGGCAATAGGAAAGCAATACACCATGAACGCATGTACTATATTCCGTATACATCAAACCAATCTATGGATTGGTAGGATCTGTCACAAGAGGGAATACTATTTATGATGATGATCTTCTTGTACAAGAGTTTTGATAAATCAAACGGCAGCCATTACAAAATCTATTGCTGAGTTTAAGTTTAAGTTTTAAATTAACGATACAAACGCAATATAAACCCAATAATTCTCTTTAAAATAATTTAGATGCCAATTATAGCGCATAGATCAAAAAATAAGAAACACCAGCTCTTTCAAATACAAAGAAACATAAAACGGAAGATGCTATCGAAAAAGAAAATACTGTACATTTAAATGATTCGATACTTACAAAAATGTATATACTTGGACGTTAGCTATGTATCCTACACATTTCCCTCGAGATACAGCGTGGGTTTATTTCCAGAAAGGTTAGCATATCCCTAAGAAATTTATCTCAGGGAAAATTTTCCCACGACATACGTTTATTTGATTATCATTGCGTTCCTGGGTCGAAAGTTGTGTTCCATAAGTTACCTGAGCTATAAAGTAACCTCTAGTTATACTCTTCAACGTTCCTGACATAGTAAAATGTACTACAATATTAACGCAAAAAGAAGTATTGTTACATTTGAAATGATGCCTTCTCCACATAATTTATAACATAAAATTTTCCATGCCATTGAATAAATTTTCACAAGTTTAGTATATTTTCAAATCAAAATGTGAAAATCGTGCAATCACCGGGTGAGCCGTAATAAAATACTCTTGGGGGAATAAATGAGTATTTATCCCTCATGAAATTTAAAATGATGAGCAGAAGTAACACAAAATATCCTTGCAAGTGAAAATATGGAAATTAATATGCTCACGTTTTCAAAAGACTCGGAAAAAACTAGAAAAGCCAATATTTAGAGCCCAGTAACCAGCGATCGCTCGATTTCTCACTTATATAACACCAATAAATTGTTTGATCGATGCATAATGTATCTTTCTTTCTCTGCTTCCGTACAATATTACTATTACAGTTATGTAAACTCCATGCCCACATTTCAAACGGGAGGGATATAATCTTACCGCAGGTAAACCGCACTAATGGTATTTCTATATCGTATTCCGCATTCCGTCGACTATTTGATAGCCAATTTGTTGTCAAACGCTTTGGTCCAACTAAATTACTTTAATTTTGAATTTATATATATACACACACTTCTATGGATCCTCGGTATTGAAATAAACGATCACGTGATACAGAATATGAAATACTGGGTCAACTGGCGAGAATAAATAATTATCACGGACATTCAATCGATGGCTATATAGGTTTATTCAACCTTTGCCTATGATCTGATTATATATATATAAATAAAAAGCAAGAAAATAATATAATACTTTATTCTAAATGTAGATGCTATAGTTTGTGATGAATTTATTTCTCAATCGCCTTTATAGAGCAAACATAGCTCTAAAATTGGAAAATGAGTGGATCGCTCTCACGTAGGACAAGACGTGAACCTGAGACCTTATTTATTGTTAGCAAATCATATGATTATAAATTAATGAAAATTCAATACAATAGATTTATTTTAATGCGTTTATTCTACGTCTTGCTGTTTAGGATTCGAGATGTTTGTTTTGGCGTAAGCGACAGTTGGTATTACCGTCAAATCTTAAAATGCAACTGAAATGACATGCGCTTCTAATACATATATTATACGTTGAACTATCGGATTCACAAGTAAGTTGATAATTTTCTTCGTCGGATAATATCATAGAATCTTTTTGATTCTGTAAAACTTGGAGAAAGTTAACTTCAGTTTTGTAAAACTTAAGTGTCTAGCAATTCCAATACTTGGAATTTTGAAATACACAAGTAAAATATTGAGAGATATTAGACCGTTTCCTTAAACAGTTTTAATAAATTAATTGATATGTCAGCATTAACAGTGACTTACATTTAAAAACCCTCCCATCGAAAACTGCGATTGTTAGGCAGAAAATATATTTTAAATTCAAATTACACTCTATATGAGTCCCAAGGGCAAGGTTTGAGAAACAGATAATATTCCATCTTTGTCAATCACACCTTTAAAAGAAACACTTTCGTTTCTCTTTTCCATTTAATTCGTCCCACTTTCTCCGTACCTCTCCTTGTTTTCGAACAAATGAATTCGCAGTTTTTCGGATCGCTCGGTTAGGAATTTGCTGTCAAGCGGGCCACCCAGGTGACGTTGGTTTAACTACTAAGCTCTATCTAAAACTGAAGTCAGTGATATATTATTACGACAACATAATATCTGAACATTTATGCGATTTTGTAGCAGATAAGTTGTTGAACTAGACCCCCAAATAATTGAGCCTGTCAGAGCGAAAGTGGTATATGATTGGCGAGGTGGAAGACGCTATTAAAAAAACCAATTTATATTCATATGAAATAAAAATCTGATGTGGCCACCACATGACTTTCTCCATGTCTGTTATATTTCTAAAAATTCCAAATAGGTTAAATTATAATAAATATTTTAAGGAACTGCGAGAAAAATAAGACTAAGAACAGAAATAAACTATTAGCGTAGCCTTCTGATGTTGGAATAGCCACGAAGCTCCAAAAATTAACACAAAAAGGAGTGTTACTAAGACGTAACTAAGCGTCAAGTGTTTACAAAAGTTGCCACGTGGAAGCTAAAAAATATATTTTTTAAGATATCTCTTAAACAATGCATTATATGGAAAAATATTTTAAACAAAGATTGTAGAAAATTAAATTTCCTACAAATTGTTTTCATATACTTTTTTATATTCATCAAATATTAAAGCAATTATTTCAAATAAACGGATAAGTGATAGGAGTAAACACCCACTTCCAGTTGACCGATTTTTACCAAACACTAATCAACTATTGTCCATTTAACAAACATGTCAAATATAAAATTTTGCGTTGACCTAATTTATAGTTTTGAGTACCCACAAAATTCCTATCTCACACACAGATACATCATCGAGAAAATAGTCAAAACGTGTTCAAGGGACCCCAAGCGTCTATTTCCGTTGAAATTTCTAGTAAGATATTTTCATGAAAACAATACTTTCCCCTATACTACGTATGAATAAAGTAAAAATTTGGCTTTTTCTGAGTACATTTCTGTAGATTGCATTGCCGTGCGTAATATAATGATTTTTCTATTGAATAATGCAAAAATCCTCCGTATCGCATAACTAAAAGAAGTCGACACACCACTTTCGCTCTGACCGGTTCAATTGCTGCCGCATCGAATTCTATTTTGTTGTAGACAGGTGAGAAGGGAATAGCTTTTTCACGTTGACTGCATATTGTATACTTAACACTGAAAGAGAATCATATTCATAATTATGTAATTACTTTCTATTATAGAGTTCATGACAATTGATATGATATGTAAGGCGGTATGCGGAAATTTGTTCGCCAATATTTGTTCGACGGAAATTTGTTCGAAAAATATTTGTCCGCGTGAGAATTTGTCGGAAAAGACATTTGCTCGATCATCTCTTGTTCGACCAACACTTGTTTGACCATCTCTTGTTTGCGTGGCCGGATTTCGCCGACAGGGCGTTAATATTATTTGTATACCATCTAGTTTTCTTAATTGAATCTTTGCAGGTGTTAAAAAATGTGTGCAGGTCTTCATGTAAAGTGGTCGTTATTACTGTCCGATTTAAGCCAAATTTAAAATCGGTCAACAGATTTTAGTATAACTCCTCAATACCAAATTTCATCAAAATCCGTCAAGCGGTTCCCGAATTGAAACACGCGGACGGACGGACGCGACTACCCCTATATACGTTCACTACGTGCACTTTTTGCAACGAACGCATAAAAATGAGAGCTTAAGAATGGAATTGATCTAATTTGAGTAATCATGACTTCGATATCAACATATGGTATTTCAGCGTTTTTAAAAACTATGATACGTTTTAGGCAAATTTATTGAATTTATTTATGAAATTTTAACACTCGGAGTACGGTCCTCGGGTCTCAGGAGACCCGAAAGGTATATTTTCGAAAATATTTCTTTAATTTTTTTTTGCCGAAATTGATACTTTATGTATTCCTAGTGGAACATGTTGGGAGTTTAAAATCAGTAATAAAATTATATTGTAATTTATTTAAGTCATCGAAATCACGGAATGTATAAATGTGAGGGTCTTAGGGGACCCGGCTCCGTACTCTACGTCGTGTAACTTTTATATCTCTTATGACCGGGCAGATCAAAGTCCGGACAAAATTAGCTCGCTCAGCACGACATTGTAATACATGTTAGTTATTATCGAAGTCTCGACATCTCGATTTCCAGTTTTCTCTTGTGTCTCCGTTATTCACATCGTTCTGTTTGCCTCCCGAATCATTTTGTAATATACTTTTTATTTTTTGTTGCTCCACAACCTGCAAGAACAAGACCCGAAAATATAGTTCGAAATATTAGTTAAGTTATTATGTATTAATTTCACTTCCAACTCAGATGAATCAAACTAACATAAGATTAGCTGAATCAAACTAACTGAATTTACCTTCAAAAATAAATTTTTTGGTATTGTTAAATGTTATCCTTAAAAAAAGAAAATTATTTCATTTATATGCGTAATTATGTATTTAATTTTGCAAATATATACCATTATTACACTATTTATTGTATAAATCATTTTTCCTATTCAATTTTCATTCATTGATTACTTGGATGTTAACTATTATTGTGAGAAAATGATTTTAGAAGCTGGGTCCTTTAGGACCCGGGTCCGGACTCGGTGTGAAACCACTTAGGTCCGTACTCCGAGTGTTAAAGGTAAAGGTACCTAATAAACTTGAAATTAAGTATGAAACATTTTATGTAATACTTTTAAATCGAAGTAATTCTATTATTTATTGAATTGCGAATGGTAATTATCTAATAAACTACTAAATCAAATAAGAAACATATAATGTAATTTGAATATAGCTGCTCCCGAGGACGGTTAATTAGGTTACTTCCAAAGATTCAATTAAGAAAACTGGATGGTATACAAACAAGATTGGAAAGATGTACTCCATGCACACAGTTTTCAGATGCGTTCTTTGGGATTTCACAATGTTCTCAATATTTTTCGCTCAGATGAGTATTCATCTGAAAGCTAGCGAAGTACGTTGTAAAAAACATGTAAGTCCTTATGTAAAGTTATCGTAATTATTGTCCGATTTTAACCAAAATTGGAATCGTTATACCAATTTTAGTATGTAAAAATTCTTAATACCAAATTTCATCAAAATCCGTCCTGCGGTTCCCGAGTTGAAACAGAAGAATTTTGTAGGTCTTCATGTAAAGTGATCGTAATTGTTGTCAGATTTAAACAAAAATTAGAACTTGTTGACCAATTTTATCAAAACTCCCCAATACCAAATTTCATCAAAATACGTCCAGCGGTTCCCGAGTTGAAACAGAGGAACCCTGTAAACTACATGTAGGTCTTCATGTAAAGTGGTCTTCGCGATAATCACCTGTCAGCCGTCTAAATAATTTGCATTATTGGATAAATTACTAACATCAAGCGAACCAGAAGGGCGACGGAATACAAAAAAACTAGGCATCCTATTAAACAAAATGTATGTTATAATATATGTTTATTTAATTTTGCTTTAAAATACATGGAAGAAACAAATTTTTTAATAGAATAAAATTTTATGAGCTAAAATGAGAAGTTAATTTTTTCATTTCATTTATGCTGTGTTGTTGTTGAAGCCGTGGTTGAGTAATTTGCCATATTCGTCTGCTTTCATATTAGTTCCAAATACCAAATTTTATCATATTAAGTATGTCTATCGGCTTATCTCCTGGAATGAGCATGCTGGCAAAAAGACGGATTGCTGATTCTTTTCTTTAAAAAATAAAAACATGTTGAAATTGAACTAACATTAATTCTTATACAAGGATTTGACATTTCAAAGAAGTCGCAATCTCCGACTTGAGCGCCGACCTGTTTTTCTGTTAAGACCTTCAAATAAAGATTAAAAAGTAATAATACTGTATCAATTGCTTAGTTACGTAAGAAGAATAATATTTTCCGCAGTTTTTTTCCGTACTGATATCACAAAGAAGTAGAAATGTTTCTCCTTCAACGATGCACATAAATGAGGATTATTACAAGCTTTATTGCCTGCATTCTAAAGCCAGACTGAAAATAAAATTTTTCAAAATGATTGATTCACATCAAAACCCAAATTATATTGAATATAAATATGATCTATTATTCATTAAATCATTCCTAATTTTAGAAACATAACACAATTTTTGGTTAGCACCGCAGTTGCAGAGATTTCTCCGTAGAAAAGTGAACTGAACTTGAATGCTTTTTGTCCCTAATTTCCTGTTAAATCTTATTTGGGGATCGCGATTCATCTATATCGGTCTCTTGGGCTGGTGTTATTCTATTAACCAAAATGAATATTCGCGGAAATCTATTTTAATTGATGCGCGCAAGTGAATATGAACAATCGCCCACGTCTGTCAAGGAAACAAAAATGTGAGGGAAGGAATCCCGTTTCTTCGGCATTGACCTACTTTTCGAACGCAGCGGACCGGATAGGCGAAATGCGATTGAACGTCACTTCCGCCCCAAAAATGCCCATACTCTCGACGCTGCAACGTTTGGGTCAAGCGATAATCGGAGGAAATTTTTCCGTTGAAAGGATTCGAACCCTGTACTTTCTGCCCAGCTGGACGACAAATTAAGATAACGAACGTGTCCATAATATCACAAAATTTCAGCTACATCTTACCGGCTACTTGTAACATATCACACATTAAGAATTTTGAATACTCGAGACAATAAACTTCGGAACTAAATTCACCAACATGTTTCCCATCTGAAGAATTTGAAATTTAGTTGCTAAAGCTGTGGTTTCCAAACAGTGTGTGCTGTGCCAATTTGCCACAAATATCACTGTAGAAAAAGATGTAAAGGTCTTTCTCAAGATCATAAGGGTTGCCAGGTACAATAGCTAAAGTGACATGTTTAAAGGAAAACTTTGGATGCCACTGCATTAGGGAGTCTAATATTTATCTCATTCGGAATATGTGTGCGGCTTGTTGTTCTGCCAATGGCCTTTCGTCTTCCAGAAAACGTTTTTCTATCAGCGTTGTAAAAATCATATCAGTAAAATATACGGATAGCAACCTTACGCAACGCTGTCGCTTCGAGCATTCTTGATTGATATCGATTCTCAAGTACTTGCCAAAAAATAAATAAAATAAAAAAGTTTGAAAAAATTAGTCAAAGAAATGAAAAAATCATTAAAACAAACCCCTAAACCGTACGAATAAATTTTCGTACAAATTGGGTGTTTGTTTTAAAGAATTTTAAAAAATCAAAGGAAGGAAAGAGAGAGAGAAAAAATAGAGAGAGAAAAAATAGAGAGAGAAAAAATAGAAAGAGAAGAGAGAGAGAGATAAGAGAGAGAAAGAGAAGAAAGAAAAGAGAGATAAGGGGTGAAAGTATTGCGGCGTTTGTATTTCCTGCCATTTTGCACTGCATTGCTCATTAAAAAGACCTTTGTGTTTATTCACGAGAATGACGTATCGTTATTTTTAGCGCATTTCATTTTATAAGCGCGCTTATGTTTCCGCTCTTACTGTCCGTCTGTGCAATCAGTTAAATAAAAATAGCAAGTAAACGTTAAGAGAGGTTAATGATACAATTTATTTCGCTGCCAAAGAAGTGTTTTGGAGAGATTAAGATTCTGAGCAAATGGGTGTAGATGGAAAGTTAAATCTTTCACTATTTGTTTGACATTTAATTCCATTTATAACACTGCAAAATAAATTGCTTGAAAAATCGATGGACGGCAAGGGGTGCCTTCAAAGTTTTAAAATTAAGACTCTTTGAACTATTGGTTACACTTAGAAAGTTGAAATTTTAAAACTAATTATTGAGTAAATTACTTTACATCATATAATTCTATTACTAAATTTATAAAGAACTTTATTAAGTTTACAATTCTAAATAAACCTCGATAAATAAAAAGCGCCTTTTCATATTGCGTCAGCAAATAAAGCTCCAATTTTTTTTTCTTCGTCTCGAGGCTGATTTGCGATTGTGAAATAATATTTTATAAATTATATTATCGTAAAAATACAAATGAATATTCATTCTAAAAGTTCATTGATGAATACAATTTTCAAGGAACTTTCTTACACAAAAGCATAGTTTTATTATTAAAAATAAATTTAAATGTGTTATATTAAAAAGCGTGCTAGTCAAATATTAATAGTCCAAACGGAAGCTAGGGAAAAATGTTATCTTTGCTGAGTATTGTTCAATTGAATAGCCCATCATCCCAACACCGCGACGTCAGCACTTTCTATTTTTTTCCCCTTGTACAACAAAAGCCAAGTAATTTGGGGGAAAATATATTTTAAACCCACTGTGATGAAATTGGCCACAAAACGTCGAAAACCAATACGAAATTTAAGGTATCCCTAGACAATTTTGAATGGACAAATTTAATTCAAATGGCAAAATAACTCGCTTAATTAAACTTTTATTTCAGGATTTCTCACGAGTCACTTCAATCAGGAAAACAAGTTACAGTTGACGATAAGTATAGTTGATAAGTACAATAGGTAATTGTTAAGGTGATATTTAATTTTCATAATAGGTCCAATTTCCTTAAATGGAAAGAACGCATAACGCTTGTGCAATTTACTCTCCAGCTTAATCCATGCAACGGGTTATCTAACAAAAAATATATAAAAACCTTTCCGCTGCGTTTGAATAGAATCGAAAAACAAATTACGTAACTATGTATTCCTATCGAAAACGAAAAAGCGCGACCAGACCTTTTCCTTTCCTCCGCAAAAAAACTCCGATAAGCGCTCTCGAAGGGGGAGAGAAAACAAAGCAAATCGAACCATCCTCCCTCCAACTCCATACCTCACTCTCGGTGACGTAACGGGCGACTCCAGCATATCTCTCTGCACTAGGGCCTTACGCAACCCTTGCAACGAGAATCCGAATCCCATGTCTCATTCGCGCATTAGCACCGCGTGCACCCACCTTCGGCACATAAGTCCGCCGCATTCGCAGTTACTCTATTCATCCCTCCCTTCTTCCCTCCCTCCCTTCCTCCCACCCTTCCTCCCTCCCTTCCTCCCTCCCTTCCTCTCACCCTCCTTCTCTCTCTCCCTCCCTCCATCTCTCCCTATCTTCCTCCCTCTCTCACTCCATCTCTCCCTCTCACTCACCCTCCTTCCCTTCCTCTCCCCCTTCCCCCTTCCCTTCCTCTCCCCGTTCCTCCCTCCCTTCCACTCCCCCTTCCTCTCTCCCTTCCACTCTCCCTCTCTCTCCCTCTCTCTCTTCCTCCCTCTCTACCTATATCTCTCCAGCCCTCACTTCCTCCTCTCTTCCTCTCTCTTCCTGCCTCTCTCCCTCCCTCCCTTCCTCCTTCCCTTCCTCCCTCCCTTCCTCTCTCCACATCTCTCCCTCACTCTCTCCCTCCCTATCTCCCTCTCTTCTTCCTCCCTTCTCCTCTCTCTTCCCTCTCTCTCCCTCCCTCTCCTCCCGTATCATCCGCCCTGTCATCCGACGAAGCGCCATGGATCCAATGAGACTCTGGTTGATGTCTAGTTGCGTAAGTCAAAGATTTAATCTACTCTCACGCGTCAAACAATGGCCCAGAGAAAGAATTATTGACGTGAGGAAACGAAGGCAGATGAGGAGTGGTAGGAAAAGAGCATCGCGGGAAAAAATAGCTTTGAACGAGGGAAATATCTTTATTTCTATGCGGATCTCTAACGACCCGCGTCCTACGTGAATGTCCGCACGTTCACCGCAAACGGTTAGGAGAGAGAAAGTAGTGAGACGGAGAAGAGAAGTAGGAGAGAGTCTGAAAGTTCGAATTAGTTTATTTTTATCTGCGAATAAAGAAAGGAATGGAAGTGAGAATGTGTTGCGGATGGCGCGCCTTGTTCGACGACACTGTGGCAGAATGGAGAACTAGATATGAAAAGCAGCTTCGTGAGCGGAAAAATATCAAGAAAATAAAAATGAGAACCGGAGCTCTGCCGATTACGTAAAGCAATTTGAGTGTTTTGTAATGCCATGTTTTGTTGGAATACATGTTCGTGGGTTTAACGAATTTTCCTCTAGCACGCTGTATTTAGGGTGTTTCGCCTAGTTTAATTTTAGTGACTTGAAAATGATGAAATCGCCGCTTAATAGCATCTTTTATACGTTTCCTTCACCGTGGATATGCGTGCGTATCGATCTCATCTGGATTTAAAAATAACGCAAGAACTACAAATGTCAGGAATCTTGAGCCAATCGCTTCGCAGTAGCTGATCCTGACATTTAAAAAATATAATTTCATACGAATTCTAGTTCAGACGCGAATTTATTTTTCAGAATAATTAAACGCATATCAGCAAAGGGCGTATTAATTCTCCATTAAAATTGGTCACAAATAAGTAGTGAACTTAGACAAGCTTACTGAGAGAATAATGAAATATAACTTAATTGTTAAAAGAGAGATGAATTTCAAATTAGCTAAAAATTGGTTTAGAAACAAAACACCTCTACTTTGCGGACGGAATAAAAAATTTTAACATTCAAGAATTTTCTACAAAATTTCGACTTTCACTTATGCAGTGTAGCTATTAACCAAATTGAATGTTTGTTTTAAAAAAATAATTGGTATCTAACTTTATCCAGGGTAGTTAAGATCATTCACACAAAACCTTTTCTATATTTAAAAAGTTCTAAAATAGTTATTTTTCCATGCTAAAATCTATTGCTTCCGCGCCATTCTCAAAATTCGAACTAAACAGATATTTTTATCTGATAAAAATATTAATACGACTGGAATTCGTAAAAGAACAGTTCAAGTTCTTGGCTAAAGCACGCATGACTAGAAATCGAATCGTACAAAGTTTTTACTTCAATTTACATTAAGTAGGACTTGTCTCTCACCATTATAAACTGGCGGAAAAATTTTCTGAACTTTTTTCGGAGTTAAGAATGTCGTGCAATAAAAATTCGCGAAAATAACATTCGCTACCAGCACGTCAGTTGCAGCTCAATTGAATCGACAAACAATATGTTCAGTTCCTCTGTTAAAAAAACACTCATAATTAACAAGATTTTACGATCAAGTTTACAAGGACACCAAAAAGGGGGAATATTATCTCCGGAGTCTCATTCCGAAACTGGTTTGTTTTAGGGAGATAGAGAGCATTCGAGGAAAACAAAGTTACCATTTCAAAGGAGCGGCGTTCTGCTGAAGGTTTCTCTGAGACAGGATAACGCAACGGTGTGCTATCGGAGGAAGTTATCCTTCGTGTCTTGGAAACGGGATGCTTTTGAGTCATTCCGGATGCATATTAAAAATTCACGCCAGCATCGCCGTCTCCGTGAACGGCGTAAAAACAAGTAATAAACTTATATAGTGATAATATAATCGATGCATAGGTTGCTATTTGATATTAACCATAGACACAGTCACTCTGGTTAATGTACGTTAATTAACATTAATTTCCATCTTCAGTTAGCAATCTTACTTCAAGATATAATTGTGATCAACCGGTAGCGTAAAAAGAAATCCCCGTCACAGCGTGGGGTTTTCCGAAATTCTAATAATACTTTATAAAGTTTTTACCAAAAAAAGACACGAAACACTTTTACAACTTTATGAAACTGAATTGTTCTTTCACAAAAGATGACAATCAAATCAAGACCATATAGATAAAATCTATTCAGAACCTTCTTCAATTTTGGACGGGGCTTTTCCTATTATAAATGCTAAGATTTTCCATCATCTATACTTTGCATTGAGTTTATTCATTGTCTCATAAATGACACTCAATGCTATTTACAAGGAGCATATTTAGTTTTTATGCGTTCTTTGCACGAATGAACGCATATAGGGGAGGTCGTTTCCGTCCGTCCGCATGTTAAAACTCGGAAACCGCTGGACGTATTATGATTACATTTGGAGAGATTTGCTAAAATTGGTAAACCGATTTCCATTTTGGTCAAAATCGGACAAAGATGATGATCATTTTACATGACTTACAAATAGTTGACAATGTTCCTTTGTTTCAACCCGGGAACCGCTTGATGTATTTTGATAAAATTTGGTATTGGGGAGTTTTGCTAAAATTGGTCGACTGATTCCAATTTTGGTTAAAATCGGACAACAATGACTTTACATGAAGACCTACATGTAGTTTACAAAGTTCCTTTGTTTCAACTCGGGAACCGCTTCACATATTGTGATGAAATGGTATTGAGGAGTTTTGTTAAAATTAATTGTCCGATTCCAATTTTGGTCAAAATCGGACAATAATTACGACTAATTTACACGAAGACCTTCATGTATTTTACAAGGTACCTCGCTTGCTTCTCGTTAAATACTTATCTGAGCGAAAAATATTAACATTCTGAAATCTCAAAGATCGAATTAGGAAACTCTATGTGCTCCGACATGGAGTACACTTTTCCAATCTTGTTAAAATGGCGAGCGCATACCTTCATGACATTCCAAAGTGAAAACCACGTTCTTAAATTTCCACTGCTTTCAATTTTACGGAACTCATATTAGCTACTTTATGTTACTGTGAAACAAGACGATCCAAACGGAAATTATGATGCCTACTTTACACATAATTAGGTATTTAATACTTTCATAGCTTTAAAATCACCGCGGATGAGTATCTCTTTGTGTTCCAAAGTTTCATATTTTAGCGTTATACATATATAAAATGTTACAGATACATTTGAACGGAAAACTAAATTGATCACGCGTATTTGTGTGGCAAAAATAACGCTTGTACATATTAAAATATACCGAATCTGAGTCCAACAATAGTTATTGCTATGGCAACACTCTCGTAATGAGTGATAAATACCGCAAAATCGCCTGTATTTACGCAAAATTCTAAGAAATACAATCGAAAAGCAAAATTATAATCTTCATTCCTTTCCTCAGAGAATAGTACAAAACTCGCTCCGATATTACAATTTTAAGATATTTTAATGTGCAAGAGAGAATTACCCTTTACGCTGGATTTCAGATTTCTCATGTAAATCAAATGGAAAGGATAGTTCCTGGAATCGAATCCGAGACTTCAATCTTCGCAACAAAAAATTTCTTGGGAGCTTGGCCCATGTAGCAAGAGATTTCCACCAAGTTTTATGAAAATCGGTCTATTGGTTCAAAAGTTAATAGGGGGACGGACAGACAGACAGACACAACGACCAAACCATAAGCCTATTTCCATTCTGGAAAGTAGGCTAATAACCAATAATTGGGCTACTGCAGCCAATGACGCCGTACACATATTATTACCAAGTATTCAGTCTGGCCTCCAACGGCAAGAAAAAACTTTCATTATCGTTTAAAATTCGGTTCCCCTGAAGTCGACGGTTTTTTTGTTAACTCCTGAGATATGTAAGCGCAAATAGACTGTCATGGGAAACTCAATTTTCTGGCGATGGCGCCCCATACTGAATGACATTCAGTTTTCAGAGAGCAAAAACGCTTTATAAATCTGCAAAACTTGCAAGAATATCGTTCTAAAACAGACAGTTTCATTAAATGAAAAGTTTTTTAAAACTAGATCATACAAAATATCGACCGTTCTGGTCCAATTCAAACCTTTCTTTCTGTTTTAGCAGCACACGACTGCTGGAGGTTGGTAATGCATTACAGGTTCTTAAAGAAAAACGGAACTATTTATAAATAAAGACATTTCAACCTTAGACATATGTTACTAATGGTTTCCTTTGGGATAATATATAATGCTCTAAAGCAGGGTTTCTCAACCGATGAGTCGCGGCCGACTACTGGGACGCAAAGGAACTTGAGGTGGGTCGGGAAAAGATTTCTAAATACTTTATTTTGATAAATTTCCCATTTTTTAATGACTTCGCAATAAAATAGTTAAAGAACTCATGATGGTACAGTGTACGCTCTCTGTGAAGACTGCTTGAAGATAGAGAGAGTACCAGGTAAACTCTCACTGTCTAGGTGGGTCGTGCTATTAAAATGGTTGAGAAACGCCGCTCTAAAGAGTACAAAGAAATAGCTTTGTAATTTTGAGAACTTTTTCTGATTCTTCATTTCTCAATTTGAAATATACCTAAATAACGCGTATATATACTAGATTATACCGAATCCGAGTCCAACAATAGTCGTTGCAATGGCAACACTCTCGTAATGAGCGATGAAAACTTCCAAAGTTCCAATATTTACGCGAAATTCTAAGAAATACAATCGATAACGAAAATTCTATGATAAAAATTAGAATCTCCATATATTTCCTCAGAGAATAGTACAAATTGCGCTCCGATATTACGATTCTAAGATATTTCAATGTGTAAGAGAAAATTACTCTGCAGAATGGATTTCAGATTTCTCATGTAAATGGGAAGGATAGTTCCTGGAATCGAACCCGGAACTTCAACCTTCGCAACAAAAACTATCCTTGGGAGCTCTGCCCCGGTAGCAAGAGATTTCCACTAAGTGTCATGCTAATCGGTCTATTGATTTAACTAGTTAATAGAGGGGTGGGGCGAGGACAGACAGACACAACGACGAAACTGTCGTTTTCCATTCTGGAAAGTAGGCTAAAAACTGGGTTCATACCTCGCGTCTCCAAACGACATCGGGAGAAGCATGGAAATAAATAAATCAATGGGAACCGATGGAATAATGAGTTAGAGATGTTGTATGGTGATGGAAAACGGTAGAATAGAACGAGAGAGGAAGGGAATTGTAAGAGGATGGGGTTGAAAGAGGCGGTGGAAAAGAGGGAGGGGCAGGAGATCATCCAGTGTGAAAGAATGGGCGGAGACGGCGTGCGGTCGATTCGCCTTTCCTCCAATTCTTCCTCTAACCACACCTCGGAAACGCCACACCCTCCTTTTTCCCTAAGGTACCATCAGAAAGAATTCTCGGCACTCGACATTAATCGCAGCCGCCTTCTCGGAACCCGAGGTCCTGCTGCAGCCAAACGTGTACTGATTAAAACGTCTAATAAGATAAAAATAAATCTTTAATTGAAAAATTTCGCATTTATAAAATTAACACTTCGACATAATTACATATATTATTCGACTTCATTAAGTCGGCGAGCTTAGAAAAATTATAAATACGGCCGAAAAGAAATTAACAATAAGTCAGTGGGAGGGTTCGAATTTGGCAATGATGTAGGTAGATTATTTAATTTCTCTTTGACGAAGGGGGGGAAAATTTGCTTCTGTCGGCTGCTTAGCCAAAGTTAAGGGGCATTGAAAAATCTACTGGATGAACTATGTAATAAAAATATGCATAATATTTTCAGCCGAACGAATATTTAGAACTCCAATTCTTACACTGTTTCTAAGTACAGTAAACCCACAACTATCCGACGTTCGATTATCCGATTTTCGGCATAACCGACCAAAAAATGGATCAGCCCGCGAAGCATGGTCGGTTGCGGCTCCCTCTAACCGCAGAAAATCGGTTCACTCGGTGGCGGAGTGGTTAGAGTGTTGGCCTTCCACGCTGCTGTCCCAGGTTCGAATACGGGGGAGGTCAGATTTTTTCAACCTGGGATCCTCCCGTTCCCTACTTCGGTGATTTGAGGAAACCGCGTGAGTTTTTCGGAAGGGACGTTTAAGCAGTTGGCCCCCTTAGGCTAATGCCGGCACCGTGTGTATGCTGTGTAATGAGTTATGGCTATAATAATCCAAGAGGTTGATTAGCCAGACTTTCCATGCAAATGGACAAAACAGCGGTTCACGCGGGGACCACGGGGTGCGACTGAGCATCCCTCGGGGAGTCAGTCTACTAGGAGCATCCGCGTCTCGCAGACCCAGCGCTAAGTGTGCGCTTATACAGCTGTCTTCGCTTTTATTTCGCTTCATCATGGCCTTCAATCGCCTCTTTCCTCATAATTCCGTAACCGTTGAGAATCGGATCCATGTTCATATGGCATTTCTGACTGAGAATAGCCGCAGGAATAAGCTCCTGAAGTATTGACATCACGTCATGAGTCACCCTTTATATTCACGGATTAACTGATTTTTCGATATATTCGACGGACCTCTCCCTTCAGAAAGGTGGGATAAGTGAGGTTTTACTGTAATTTAAAGTTGAAAATTTACAATTTCCTTCCTTGAAATTGCAGCGGAACGTCAAATACATAAGCGAAATCCAATTAATATAAAATTCATTTAACAAATTCTCTATTTTCCTAGCAATCTCAATCACAAATTCTATCATCCGTCTGGAGACGGGTTGACTCTTCTTTATAAAAATTCATAAGAACTGATGGCATAATAATGCAGCCGGCTTGTCCTTCTGCTGCCTACTTACACATCCGGGAAAAAATGAATTTAGTACTTTGTAAATAATCCACTTTAATACACTTTACATAGTACTAAATTTATTTTTTCCTGAATATGGAGTTCCATCACGTCAAGGCAAAATCCATTGATTTCATTTCTACGTACACATACCGTTCTCCTAAAATCCAGTGCCGGTGTATTTGCACAGGGCAACAGTTTCTAAGACCCTGTAATACAAATTTAAAATAAAATGTGTCGTGCTCGCAGTAAAATAGACTGGCGAACTATATCAAAAAATAATTCGATATATCGATATTCGTGGAATTCTAAAAAAGGTTTAACTCTGAAACATAAATAAATAAAGGTTTGAGTTAGCATTTAATATCCCACTATCCAATTTAAATCAGAGCCGTTCCTCATCGGCTTAACTCTCGTTTCAGCATATATTAGCGAGTAGCTAAGATATTTCAAAACTCGAAATCATTAAAAAAAGATAACGCTTGATTGGCAGGTAACGTTTTCTGTAAAAGAAACTTTAAAGATGCCGAACGAGGTTTCAATTCTCTCGAGGCACGAAAGGAAGCAGCTTAGACCAATTATTCTCGATTCACTGCCTTAAAATTACAATTTTTTTAATTCTTGGTCACTCGAGAGACAGACAGCAGTAATTGTATTTATGAATGTGACCTTCTTTAGAACTTTTACAATGGTAGAGTAAATGAAATAGGGGCGACAATCTCAGGATTTGCGTAGGGTGGATTGAAAAGTGACACCGGAAATGTTAAAACACCGCCGATGTTTACAGATTTCCTCCTCTAAATTATGCGGCGCTTCAAACGATCCCTGTAGCTATTTCGTCGATTTAGTTACCGACATGAAAATTTACAAGTTGCATGTTTAATGAACCAATGAAGAATTATCGAACACTCTCGTGGCTGAAATCAAATCGACACACACTTTACATCGATCTCTTCAATAGCCATAAAAAGGTTGTGAAAACCAGATGCGCATTTTGACGACAAAGCAGCCGCCGCCAGTGACGATTCGTCGATAGTAGAATCCAATCCAATCTTTTTATGGATTTTGGAGAGACATAGTTTGTTAATCATTCCATGGGCCAACAATGAAACAACAAAACGTAGAAATAATGAGGATACGGTCGACAAATCGTGTAGCAATCGCTGCGAAGAAACTGAAACGATTTGCAATAGCGGATAGATTGCTCTTTTCATTAAATCCGTGTTTGTTATCTGTTTTCTTCCGCGTCGATTTGTTCCTGAAAAACAGGAAGCATTGAAATTCCAGGCTGCGCTGGATGCGCAATCATCTCAGTTGCGGAAAATGAAGCGACCCCGTTGCTGCGGGACCGTTAGGCGGATAGGTCAGTTGTGCGGATTCTAATCACGCGCGAAAATGGTCGACCGTGAAAAAACGAAAGATATCTCCTACGCTCGTTCTAACGCGATACAATTGACGTCAGTATTTGAGTCCTGATCGAATAGCAAAAAGGACACATTTAAAAAGCAATTCCGGTGCGAGAGAAGGCTTTTATCACCATTACTAGACATCTTTTAACGCCATGGTTTACATTCGCCGTGAGTCCCTTCGCAATCTTGCCCAGAATTAATTGCGTCGACAGTCTCTCCATCATCGAACGCAGATTACTTAAACCTTTTTCATATGCTCTTCACTCACGATGAATGTGCAAGTAGATCCTAATACGAAAACAAAAACGATTAATTTTTAGGTTTCATTGGTCGTCGAGCCGTGACTATGCTGGGTTCCTTTGGTATCTGTTGAAAATTAGCAGTAGTACTCATTCCTGAGGATCGGAGAATTGGAGACAGCATTGGAATAGTATGCAGTATATTTTCAATCAATCAGGGGATTACGTCCTTTTTACGAGCTTCATTTCCTCCCTTATAAGGGAGCTGCGAGAAACCGATGGGTACTTCTTTCAATATATCGATACTGGTTGAAAAGCGAAGATTAATTTCTCTAAAGATGTTCTTGTTTCAATACCCCTACTAAATATACACAAGAAGTCCAAACCAGGACTAATGCAGGCTGGTTCCACGAAGTTGAAGTCCCGAATTGATTACTTATATTAACAGGAAATGTTTCAATATGTGTTAGTCATTCCAAGAAATTCTCATAAATTATAGAGAAAAATTGGAAAACAAATTAATAGGGCATTATCAGGTTTTAAATACTAAAACAATGTCAAAATATTATATTTTGAATGCATTTTTTTAATAAACGAATTTAATAAATGTTACTGTTTATACGCTAATTTGTATGGATCAACTGTCCATTGCTGAAAGATAGTCGAGTGAAAAAGAAAATAACTCATTTGTTTAGTCGTCTATGCTCAAGCCGAGTTCGGAAATAATCGTCTCCATGGCAACAATGCGATTTAAAACGCAAAAACGATATGTTGAGTAGAAATTCAAGAAAATACAATAAATTATCAAAATTCCATGGTAGGATTTAGAATGTACATTCTTTTCCCCTCAGAACAGTGCAAACCTCGCTCCGATATCACAATTTTAAGATATTTTCAAGTATTCAAGAATGAATTTGAGTTTTCCTAAATAAAACAGATAGGGAAAAAACGTTCCTGGAATCGAATCCGGGACTTTAATATCCGCCAAATAAAATGTAGCCCGGAGGTGGACCTTGGGAGCATGTGCCTCATACCAAATTTCATGAAAATCGGTCCATTGGCGCAAAATTTGTTAGTAGGGGACACACACACATTCAGGCAGGACCATTTCATAAGGCTATGTTTCCTTTGGAAATCAGCCTAAAAATAACGAAGTACATATCTCAGGTATCTCCAATAGCCACAAAAATATGATGAAAAACCAAGGGCGCTTTTCGGCCACAATGATGTCTTCGATGGTAGTAGACTTTAAAACAGCGAACACAACCATATAATACCTCGGAAGCATCATAAAAAGAGATAAAAACGGTACCGATGAAATAAGGGCTATAAAAGAGAAAGAAAAGCCGCTTTCAGATGGAAGTAACTTATACTAACGGGAAAAATAAAGGAAGGTCTATGTAAAAATTGGATAAAATGCTAAATAGTATGGAGTATCGCTTTGTATTGAGCAGAACAATTGACACTAACAGAGGTCAGGATAAAGTAATGGAATAAAAAGCTTGTAAGTTAGTATAGAGCAAAAAATGACAGATGAAAACGCTCAGTAATTAATTTCCTTGCTCTATACATACTTTGAAAACCATAAGGTAGAATATTGAACGAAATATTCTGAGATAGATGTGGTTTATTTTAGCGGTTTAACGAGCCGCTTTGATGGGTTTTTCCTAGCCTGAGGATAGATTTTTTGAGTTTTCATTGCACTACTTCGTAGATACCCATTGCGCGTAGGCAAGAGGTGAATCAGCAGGGAGCATAACATAGTAAATTCTTTTTGAGTGCTCGAGAGTGAACGCGGTAGTGCGTTTAAGTGTGACTCTGAGAGATAGAGTACGTTAGGAAATTTGTGTGAGCGGGAGTGTTAGAGTATGCGAATGTGTGAGAGCGTGTGTGTGAGTGACAGTGTGAGTGAGCGTGCGTGTGTTTGAGAGAGTATGTGTGCGTGAATATGAGTGAGAGAGGGTGTGGGAGATAGAATGTGAGTCTGTGTGTGCGTGTGCGT
Organism: Tanypteryx hageni; assembly: GCA_028673005.1. Lineage (NCBI taxonomy): Eukaryota > Metazoa > Arthropoda > Insecta > Odonata > Petaluridae > Tanypteryx > Tanypteryx hageni. Next base: position 22,997,798 of record CM054113.1, read on the forward strand.
GATAAGAATGAGGAAGGCGAACTGATTAAGACATTACCTGTAGAGGGAGAGCATGATTAAATACTTGTTAGAAGAAGAACTGAGAGAAAAGGAGGAAGGAAAAGGTTTCAGCTGATAGACCACTTCAAAGGGAAAAATAGCTATCAATAAATTAAGAATATGCAGTGCGGGATTATTTGGAGAACAAGGATGAACCAAAAATAATCGCAGATCTGCTTACGGAAAATCTACCAATGATGATGAATTCTTTGGGCTTAAATGTGTTTCTGTCAACATTCGAGAGATTGGTGTAGGAAATGACGAAATCATCTTCGTATACCTGGGTTTATGATAAGGCCATGATCAAAAGAAATTGGCGAAAGAAAAGTGCTGCCGAGTGTCACACTGAAAGTAAAAATTTGTAATAATAATCTCTATTATGATGTCTGTATGTTTATTAATGCTACTCCTTACGATTTTTCTGCATAAATAATATATTAAAATAATGGCTAAATAATACAGGTTGAAACCTTTTTAAAAGGTTCAGCATTTTTCTTATTAATATTTCATATATTTGGTATTATGTGGCGAATGGTCCGTTCGCCACAAATGCAGCGGATCTCGCAATCCTTTTCAAAAACGCTGTTCTAAAAGAATCTTTCCGTTTTTTATCCTGTAGTTTTTTTAGAATTGATCTTTAAGTTCAATCTGGTCTAAATAGATATCGTTGTTTCTATTATTATACCGTCACCTGTGTCCTAAATCCATAATAAAAGTAGACATCGTGTACTACGTCACGACCTCTCAATTCTGCTAATAATCTGCTTCTATAAGGATTAAAGTCTTTTCGAGCAGTTATCGACCTACCACAATCACTTGTCGTGATTTTTACGTCACGCTGGCGTGAGTTTTGAATAGCGTATACGTGCTTCTGGACATGCTACTGAATGAATATTTGGCGCAAAAATGGTATGTCAATCAATGCCTCAAGTATGTTAAAAGTTAACACTCTTCAATGAGATATATTCTATTAATCAGAGATCGCTTCCCATTACTTTTCTGCTAGTAATAATCATTTGCTGCTTCATTATTAATACCTTTTTTGGATATTTGCTAATGCATTTAACGGTTGACAGTTTCCTGAATATTTCAATAATTATCTAACACCAAACAGCTTTGTAACTTACGCTCGTAAAGTTCTGAAAACCATTATGATGGAATTATTGTGGAAATTTTTAATATCCTAACTTCCAAATCTTCAGCCCTAAAACAATGGTGGGAATATTTAATAGTAAATAGGGAGTTAACAATTACTTTATTATCCTGAATACTCTGTAATGATTGAAACATGCCCTGTAGATAATTAATTGCGTATATAGAGGTCGCAGTGTAATCTTCGTGGATAAAAATTATTTTATTTATCAGGTTAAGTGAAATCGATCCCATTGTTATACTATTGTCGTCTTTGTATACTCCTACTCATAAAGAATAGGAATACTCACAGTTCCGCATCGTGGCTATGAATTAATTGTTGTCACGTTAGATGATCGGAGGCCATCATTATTGAAAATTTACAGAAAATATTACTCCATATAGGTTTAAGACGCGCAAAAGAACTCGACTTTTGCAGAATCGATGACCCTCTATTATACTTTTTGATCACATAGCGCAGTATTAAGTACATACATCGAAGATTCGTTTAAGTGAATTAGCCTTCGGAGCTTTGAAATTTTCGAGAAGTAAACCCTCCCTATATGGGATTAATTTAACTTATATACTTTGGTTTTTTATTAATGTTAGCTGAAGGTGATTGAGTACGATCCAATTCATCGGTAAATCACGTTGGAAAATATTTTTCTTCGTGTATTTTCTTCCGCCCGTTAAAACTTCTACGAATATCAGTCAGTAAGATCCCAGATATTCAATATGCTATCAACTCAAACGAAGACTTGTTGCATGTCATAAGTTAGACAGCGAATTGTGTTTACTTTAAATACCAACTATCCATCTCGTAGGAGTGACATAAATTATTATGAAAGGGCCCAAGATGGTCGACAGGAGAAAAAATGTCCCTCCTTTGTTAAATGATTAGGATTAGTAATGCACCGGGTAACCGGCAATTACCCGGTACCCGGCGACCCAGCCATATTTTCAGTACCCGGCAATTATCCGGACCCGGTACCGGGTGCTGAAACCCGGAGCCGGGTACTAGGTCCCTCATGAGAAAAAAAGATACCAATAAAAACAAATGGAGTAGAAATTATTTTAACTTTATTTTTTAGTTTGCAAAAAACATTCAAAGAAACGATATTTTAATTATAATTAACTTTTAAAAACAAACTCCTATTACTCTTAACAAAAGTTAAACTGAATCATGAAAAAACATTTTACATAATATGCATAGTTATACATACTTAACGACCGGTTACAGTACCAGCTTGTAAAATTTTATAAACTTAATGAAATCTTCTTAAATAAAGAAAAAATAAAAGTGGTCATTTTTAGTTTTAATAATTAAATTTCAACTTTAATACTTGAAATGCAATAATGGGAAGCTATGATGAAGAAACAATAGTTTTCTGGATTTCGAGGAATAAGTTTATTCCTCCGCTCTTCGTATATGATTCCCGCCTCACTAAACATCCTATCACTGGGTATGCTCCTTGGAGGTGATGACAAGTAACGCCTGGCCAATGTTGACAGTTCTGGATTGATAGCTGCATTCTTTACCCACCAAGTTAAAAGGATGTTAGAACATTTAAGAAAATTTCCAAATTGTATCTCTTCTTTAGAATAAGACGTATTACCCTCATTAAGATACTCTTCTTGTTTTCTTTCATTTTCAAACGAAGTTTCATCTAAACAAGCCCACACATCTTCAATTTTATCGTCATTATTTTTCTCTTTTTCTTCTGCAAGTTCACTTGGTTCATTGCCATTTTTCTTCATTTTAAAATATTAGGCACACTTTTCATTTCTTCTATAATCCAATTTTTAGCAATGACACGTATATTGTGTTTTAAAAATGTAAGTTTGTAACGTGGATTCAAAACGGTAACAAACACATAAAATTTAATTGATTTCACATTATGAAATCTATCTTGCAGAGATTTTAACAATTCCTTTTCCATAGTTACAGTGTCTTCGTCATTTTGTTTTTTCTGAGGAAGAGCTCCAAAGCAGCTACATTTGGAATCACCATCGAAATAAGAGCTTCCTCTGAACTGGCTTCGAGTGTGACGTGGAAATATTGTTCTAATAAGATAACAACATTTTCAATTAACTTAAAATTGGCAGCATTCAAGTTGGGTATGTTGTGATCTGATGAATATAATGTGATGGCCTGCTTTTGTTCAAATATTCTCGTTGCTACGTCTTGTGCCGATTTGTTTTGGGGAAGCGAAAAATTGGTTTGTATTTCCTTCAGCCTCATACAAGCTACTAATTTCTCAAACCGGTAATATTTTACCCACTTATCATGTTGTTCATTGTCCCGAAGCAATAAATGTATATTGTTTTCAGCATTTTAGTTCCAGAGTTGTAGCATTTTGCTGAATGCATGACTAATGGCACTACCTGTATGGCTTCCGGTAAAATGGCGAACGTTTAAAACAACGCACTTATTTTAAATTTCTGGGTAAGTCAATGTCCACTGAGGCTTAAAAAACTTTCGTTAGTTTCTGAACAGGTCCATAATTCGGATGTCATGGAGATCAAATTCATCTGTGATTTTTCAATGTCAATTAACTTCTGAATTTCTGAACAACTTTTATCGTAAATAGTAGAAATAATCTTATCTGAAAATAATCTTCTTGATGATATTTGGTAGCGAGGTTACAATGATTTCACAAGATTAATAAATACAACATTTTTAACTGTACTAAAAGGCTTATTGTCCAGAGCCATCATTTCGCTAATTTTATGATGAATTTCACTTGTCTTAAGATTACTAATGTCCCATAACACAGTGCCAACTTTTACTGTTTAACTGGATGTGAAGGTCCCGCATTCGGATCATCTAATTTTCTCTTCTTATTCCACTTGATTCCACTCATCTGAATGTTTTCAACGTAAATGTTTCATTAACGTCGATGTTCCGTAGGTTTTTTCATTTTTCCACCTCGTGATAAAACTGAATTACACAATTTTGCACACTCCTTTCGTCTCGTCGTCAGATGACACTTCAAAAAATCTCCAAACTGAACTCATTATTCCAAGGGTACAGACGAAAACCAATAAAAATAACCCGACTTTACCCGACCTAGGTTAGACGCAAACTGATAGACTGCGAATTAAAAACAGTAGGCGCCGGTGTGCACGGAAATCGCAACCTCAGGCTGAGTGCGAGTTAGTAAGCTATGCAGCTGGCATATCAGCTATTAGCAAGGCAGAATTTTAATTTACTATGGCGCCGCATACTAGGATTGTAGCAAAGGTGATGTGATGGAAAAAGGAATACCATTTAACAAACCAACCCGGTTTGGGTGAATATACGATCTAAAAGTTGCTTACTCCGGTTGAGTTTATATTTTAGAAAGAAGGCAACCCAGTTATGCCTTCTCTCTAAATTTAAACACAACCCGAGTAACCGCAAATTTTAGAATATCGTAGTTAAAATGTGAAAACATGCATTGATAGGCCGAAGGTCAAGTAAATTAAAACTATCGCCTTGCTAAACAGCTGATAGGCCAGCTGGCCAGCTTACTAACTCGCACTCAGCCTACGGGTTGCGATTTCCAAGTACCAAGTAGATATATGCCGCCGGGCATATGTTCATGTCAGGGAGTTCCCCGGTTTCGTGTTAGTAAATAAACAACATTCCCGGCCGGGTAAGTTTTCTTTGCCTCCCGGGTACCCGATACCCGGCATTTTTAGGACCCTGTGCATCACTAATTAGGATGTGAAGTGCGTCACGAATAAGCCAGACAGACTCCCGCAGCAGTATAGGTCGTGAGAGTGAAGGGCTCGACTGTAACTGATGCTTCAAGATATACTAGAGGTTTGGGCTCACGGATAGGTTTAGATCGATGCATAAACGGATCGCTGTTATTAAAACAAGTAGGGGTGTACACGGGTATACCGTGGTACAGAAGTGCTTTTCGTCAAACTTACCGTAGTATAATCGTATACTCATGTATTTGCTTTTAAATCGGAAAATTATTTTTCCTTATATAGTGACAGCCTAGCATTTTTGATCCGTTTTAAACATAGTATTCATCTGGATTTTCATTCTTTACTCGCCCTACAAACGAAATTTCTTTTAAATCTGTTCAGCCAATACCTTTCAAATTCATATTTATAGAAAAATTCTAACCTTGATATTGTGGTAGCCCTGTTTAGTCAACTCGGTTGAAATATGTTATTTTAGTTATTTATTTATAAGAAGATTAAATATACTGTATTTGGTTAACATCTAGAAAGTCAGTTCTTTAGAAATACGCGTAAAAGAAATATCTCACTTTTTACTGTGGTAGTCCTGCTCCTTAGCTCCGCTGTAAACATCTTGATTTCATTATGACATGTGGTGCAAATCTTATAAAAAAATTTAATTGAAATCCGTTCAGGCAATTCCTTCCAAATCCTTAATTACTGAAAGAGTTAAATTTGTAATTGTGGCACCCTTGTTTGGCTGATTCGGTATATATGTGTACATTATGATTATTAAATTTGGTTAAAATTGATGAGGACAGTTCATAACAAATACGTGTAAAAAGAATGTTTTTATTTCTTGTATTGCGGCAGCCCTGATTTCTATATCTACACTTAAAATCTTGATTTTGTTTTTCTATGTTGCACGCCTCCTTCATATAAAATTTCGTTGAAATCGATTGTACCAATTCCCTCCAAATTCATAATTATCGAAAAGTTTAACATTGCAATTGTGAAACCCCTGCTGAGTCGATCTGGTCAAAATATATCATTTTGGCCATTAATTTATGGGAATATCCTATGTACCAAATTTGGTCGAAATTGGCTAAGCCAATTCTTCCCTGATATATGCGTGCGGACGGACGGACATCACGAAGATAATAGTGCTTTCAGCAATGACGAAAAGTGTTACATTAAAAAGCACTAACAACACGATGTAGCTATTGTTACAACTTTGGATATATTGTATCGGTTGTGTGAATCTCAATTCCACACACGTCTTTCGAATAATGGTGATTTACTCTTAAATATTGGGACTTTCTCAGATACTTTCTGTTTACGAAGGAGCCCTCGCCTAATAGCAGATCTGTCATTTTGTAATAGATCTAGCATAAATGCCATAAAAAGTAACGGGACATCAAATTTGATGTATTTTTCTATTTTTTGCTGTTTTTAAAAAGAAACAAAAATTCTTTATAAAATAAAAACTTTTATTAAAATGAAAAACAACTCAAATAATCAAATACTGCCCATGCAAATTTTCACTCTCCCCATCCCTCTCTCCCTCGCACATACGTAATTTTGCGAATTCGGCAAATATGGCGACGAAAGATTTCCATCTCAAAAAACTTATTTTTTCAAAACAAGTTTTTTGACTGATTCGATGCAAATTTGGAAATCAATGGTAAGAAATTGAATTCCCACTTTTCAAGTCACGAAATAATACAATTATTATAATTAATTTTAAAATGCAAATGAAAAATAGGCTGGGCCGATTTCCATATTACTTAAATTGAGGGATGAAACGCTCCTGAAAATACTCATACTGTAGACACTATCTCATCGAATACCGTGAGTGTGGTGTAGTGATTAGGACGTTGGCTGCTACTCGTTTGCTGCTCGAAGGAGCAGCGGGCACGAACCCTGCGAAAGTAGGATTTTTTCCGAGGTCGCCCGGTCTCGTTTGTGTGGTTTGAGGAGCGTACCATCTTTCAGAAGGGACGTTAAGCAGATGATTCCCTTGGTGATTTTCGTAAAGAGAAGGCTAATGCCGGCACCGGATTTCCCTCTATGTGTATGTCCAGTTGATGACAGTGAAAAATGACCTTAATAGTCGACGCACTTAAAATATCAATTACTACTACATAAATATTGATGAGAAGAAAGACGAGGGAGAGGAGAGAAAATGAAGACACATGGGGGGGATAAATAAATGGAAATATAAAATGGATGGAAAAAGGAGAATGAAGGGTGAGAGAAGAAGAGAAGGGGCAGGAAGGAGTGGCGGAAGACTGAACGCTCGAACGAGTGGGAGTGGCAAACATGTAGTTGGATGGAGATTAAGGAGGGGGGAGAGAGGAGGGGAGATAGGAGGGAAGGGGAGAGAGGAGGGAAGGGGAGAAAGGAGGGAAGGGGAGAGAGGAGGGAAGGGGAGAGAGGAGGGGAGTGATGAGGGGAGAGAGGAGGGGAGTGAGTAGGGGAGAGAGGAGGGGAGGGAGAGAGAGCATTGGAGAAGTAGATCATGTGTGTGCGCGCTTGTGTGCGAGTATCGAATGAAAGACAAGCAGGTCGATCTGTTATTCACGCCGTCGTGAATGCAGTATCAAAGGTGCAGAAGCCAGATCGCAATGGAGAAGAAGGAAACGCTTTCCCTTAGTCAAAGACGTACTCTTCTAAAGCGATGGTAAACGCCACTGTGCGCCTCTGATTGGAGAAAGAGAGAGAGAAACAAAAGATAAAGCAAGAGCGAGAGAGAGATAGGAAGAAAGATGAGAGTAAAAGGTAAATAGAGGACAGGACATTCTGAATTTAAAGCACACTTACTATATTTAATACCGCTATATTGAGTGACAATATTATTTGTTGCTTAAATTGTATTATAGCAAACTATCATTTATGGTCAGAGAGGCAAATTGAATTGAATTTTGTAATCGAGGCCTATGTATTTCCATTTCATCTCCAGTTTATGTAAAATGGCCGTGAAGTTATCAAGTGATTAGTTCGTTCAATCGTTTTGATTGTTTTTGGGGTTCTACGGGCTGTTTTCGAAATATATGTAGTGTTGTTTTTTCTTATTACAGCCCAAACCGACCCAGCTTTCAACAAACAGTCCTTATAATCCAAAAGTACCATCGTCGTATACAGTGGACTCTTGCCGTCCGTGATCCGTTTATTGAGACCAAACCATGACGTTCGCAACGGAGACTTGATAATTTGCGAATCGCGGTCTAATTTTAGAATTCCTCCGCACTGGTGTAAGAATTCCCAGAAGGTGTTTGAATAATTCGAAGGATTATTTTTCAGGTGTACTCGCATAAAATCCCATTATTATGAATATTTACGTCGTAGAAGAAATGGAAGGTAAAGCCATAACTAGGGCGGGGCATCTGCCCCGGGCGCAACAAGGGGCGCAAAAATTGTTAATGGAAAGTTGTGCGAGGTTGCAAGGCACAAGGACAGGGGCGATTTCACTGCTATACTTGTTCTATACATTACGCATAGCAGAAACTATAATTTTCGATTATGCTATTTTATGCTATTGATGAGTTTGCTGTATTAAAATCACGTAATATTAATTAATATTAAAAATATTTATATTTTCTGTATTTTAATTATATGTGTAATTATACATGTAATTATATTATACTTATATATTTAAATTGCGTACATTTATAGTGATAAATTACATGATTTATAGTTTATTTTTATTTATTAATTGTTCACCCAAAATCCATATAGTAAAAAATGTAGGCATTAGAGAATTTTTCATGGAGGGGCGCATATTTGGTAGCTTGCCCCGGGTGCTAAAATAGCTAGTTACGGCGCTGGGTAAAGCCATAGCAAGTATTCACTCCGGATGAGATGAGTCGTACATGAAAACGGCGACCCTGCCAAACGTAAACTATTGCATAAAAATAAAGAATAAAAGAATTCAAAATAGTATTAAATTCCTACACTAGAGTGGAATAAAACCGACCAAATAAATTTTTCAATGGTTAAATCGCACAGTTTAAATCTTACCTTCTTTCTCCTTGCTCGTAATGAATTCACAAAAAATTAAATTAAAAGAACTTTATTGTATTTTTAATTTTAAAATTAATGAATCATGTTATGACACATGCACGCCACTGAACTCTATACAGTGGAATGACGATAGGCCGCTGCCGAGGTGGACAGAGGTGAAGCCGTGGCCGCCATATTGGTAAGAACCAATGAGACATTAGAGTCACGGCCACTGAACTCGGTTACGGCTTAACTTACGTTATAGTCAGCTGTTCCCCAGATTTTATAGTTAACAAAGTGACGTAATTTCATTACCTCACATTAATTCTTTAAATAACTTTCAAATAGATGTTCGCAACATTTATATGCAAGAATTGAATGTTAATACGTATTTCTTTCAAAATTTTTATTTTGCCGATTAAGAGAAGGCCAGAAAATACGATGAATGAGACTAATTAGCTTAAGCCGTAACGCAGTTTATAATTTATTCTTTGAGTTAATTGAAAGTTATTATTAATATAAATCTACCTTCGTCGCTTACTGGAAATAAAGTAACTTCAATTAAAAAGGTCAACTGAACTGCATCTCCAATACATTAAGCAATTATGCAGTAAAAATGAAGGCATAAAAGCTTTTACAAATACACATCTTTTATTACGTAAAACAGTGTGCATCAACAAAATTGACAAAATCATTATAAAATTACAACTTGTCAAGTACAACTTTACAATAGAAACTATTGATGTTGGTGAATTACAAGCCTTGAGAGTACTTTTCTCTTCTGGTCACCTATCATTGAGGCTGTGTGAGATTTACCTAAATGATACAGCCTTATTTTTAAATAATTTTCGGCAATTAATTTTATTAATCTATGCAAATGGTTGCACCCCAACTCTGTGTCAAACAGATGCTGCTCCAATTCAGGAAACAATGGTGTTGCTTTTGTCAACGTTTCAGCTAGCACAGTTGAACAGAGTATTGGGACAAATACTCTATTTTGAGGAGGCCGTCCACCATTTGCATTCAGTTGTTGCCTAAAATGCTTTTCACATGACAAACACACTTTTACCACACCCTCAGATGGAAAATGTAACCCTCCATTATTTTTTCTTTGAAGAAGATAAAAATATTTTCTACCACTGTTTTCACTTCTGAGAGATTCCAGGCACACCAAACAATGTATTTGCTTTTGAATCATTTTAACAACATAACCAGCAATATATGAGACAATATTCTCAACAAATTCACCCATTTGTGTTGTTATATGTGGTAGATTTGCCAGCTCACTCTCATTTACAGCATGAGCATCACTCTCTATATCATATTTCCTGGCATATGATACATCCATTGTATCTATTACCTGAAGCTTAGTTGTCCTGGGACTGCTGTGAGTAACATTTAATATAAAATTGCTATCTTGAGGAACACAATTACCTCCATAGCCCTTAATTTCATGCCTGAGTAATAGTTTTTATAGGATGACACAAAATGTCTGGCAGTAGGATTGTTACACCAACCTCCCCTAGATCTTAATGCACAAAAAAACAATTCCAAATGATCTTGACTGAACTTGTAAGTCAGCAAGTATTTCATTGGTGCATCAACATGACCAACTAATTTTTCAAATAAAGTCATAATGCTAAGCCCACTAATATAGAAACCAACAAATGGAGTTTTTCTTGAAGTTTTGTACATAGGAGTTCCTTGCAAATTAGTCATATGCGATAGGGTTGAAAGGGTTTCCTCCAAAAATGGTTTCCAAGATAAAACATTATTGTTAGACAGAGGAGCTTTGCTGCCCCTCCCCATTGGGTTTCTTGAATTTAGCAGATCAAATAATCTGTCAATTTGACGGATGAAAGACACAGTTGCCTGGCAACCCTGAAACTGTTCTAATTTTAGGTCATTGCATAGAAATTCTAATGCATCAGCAATACTTGCACTAAAGGTTTGTGCTGCTAAATTCACTTTCATTATTTGTCTTTTCCTTCAAGTAAAGTATCTAACATTTAGAAAAGGCATCTTTAGTTTACGGCCAAAGAAATTCAACTAAGAATGAGCGAAGTTTAGCAAAGAACTTCATAAATGCATCATGTACATTATCTTCATTAGAACATATGGGCGAAAGTACTTTCGTATTTTACTTACTTGTGAAACGTTTTTCCGCATCCTTGGGTGTGCTTGTTGTTGCAAAACACAGCAGTGCACTTCGGCATCTTCAATAAATAAATCTATTAGCAAGGAAGTACACTTTCAACGAGATCACCGGTTCCGGTTAGTAAGATCTGTGTGAAGTTATATACGAATGTAGTACTTAGTAAGATGGCGGAATGCGCAAAATTTGGCTTCAGTCGGGGAATGGTTATCGTCATTCCACTGTATAGAGTTCAGTGATGCACGCACGCCGGTGCAGTACAAAATTAAAAGATAGGATTTCTTTCGCTTTACTTGCTAAAACGATAATTTCATATTTCTATGCCTTAAATGCCGCATATTGAATCATGAGAGCCAATTAGCGGTGTCCTAGTGAAATTCTACAATTATCTCACATTATTGACTTTTTAAATTATTTTTTCTCGCATACAAACCTTAACTTCATTTTGTAAACGTAAAATTTGAGTAAAATGTGAGGATTATATGCGAGTAAATACGGTATAAGAGATAAAATTAAATTATTTTTTATCTGATTAGCATGCCCATAAAGATCCGCTTTCGGTTTTTTACAATTACATAGGCGATCACATATAACCAGACCATCGTCAGGATTCGAACCTACGACACTAGCGTTGGGAGACAATCAGGTAAATTGGTCTTATATTATTACTTACATTGCAGGGAACGATGAGTGTCCGGATCAGCATTCTCTTGGGTGATGGCGTATTGTCTTTTCCTCCATTTATCAATGGCAGAGCTGAATTTATCCTGGGATACAATTCGATAAACATCTTAGTTTATTTATTCTGTCATCTAAGTGCAGCACTTGATTGTCGACCTCTCCGTTCCAGCAATGCAAGTAATTCTTTGCTCCTATTTTTGCACACAATAAGGAAACATGATATATTACTATAAAAGACGTTCCTCTAAAAAAATTGCTTTCAAATGGTCATGTAATCATCAATAATCACTTACAATAAAAATTTTATAAAAAAAGTTTACTTAAGCATATGAACTTTTAGGAGAAATAAAATTTTCAATCGAACAGTACTTTTTATTATGCACTTTAAAAATAAAATGATATCTTTAAAATAAGGATTAACGCACGCAATAAGCGTAGCATAAATCATTCGTAAGGAAACTTTAAAATTTAGTTACAGTCTGTAATATGTTTTTCATTAACTCATGCTTGTTTAATGTATTATATTCACGGAAAGAGGGCATTATAAGAGTAACCCTTTCTATCAATTTAGCAGTTTTCCATCAATTCCATTCCATGTTATTCTGACTTGAGGATTGTTTTCTGGGTAAACTAACAATCTCAGATAGATAAGAAATCGTATATCGATCAACAGAAGGGTAGGAGGTGAAATATAAAAGCTTTAGCTGTGGCCTACTGGCTTTGAAACGAGTGAGAAGTACAGGAAAAATAAAGAACAGGAAAAATATTTCTAGTCTCCGTGCTTGAGACGAGAATGTATCAGACAAGACTCGAATAGACGGCAAGTTCAAAGGGATGATCAAGAATCCGAAGAGTTCTTTATTAAATAGGATTAATGAATGGTCGAGTTGAACGCTAAGGATTAATACTTTGACTCTTAGGAAACAAATAAAATGCTTGCAAACGCGCGATCCATCCGAAGTGCGTCATAAAAGCGAATCAAAATGCCCTTGACCGGAATACTGAGTTCTTTCAGTGGCTAAACCATAAATTAAAACAAATACAACTAGATTGTGACTCCCATAAAAAACACAAAATTTCATCGACAGAATAAAAATCACCGCACTTGCAGATAATGAAATCTTCCTTAGATGCCACCTCCTTATTCCCAAGCGTACCTATCAAAGAAACCATAGAATTCCTACAGACATGAGTATTAGAAAAGAATATTCCTAAGAGAGCAACAGAAGAGTACGTTCGTTTAACCCACCTGTGCATGGAACAAATTTTCTTTAAAATCAACAACACCTTCTATCAACAAAAAGACGGCACCACTATGGATAACTGTCTTTCTCCTTTCATAGCTGAACTCTTCATGACTAATTTCGAGAAGTCTTGCATGCCTTCCTTTCCAAAATTTTCAAAATTTGGCTCCGATACATAGATGACATTTGTGCAATCTTTGACACAGCAAAAGGAAGCATCTCTAAATTCATAGAACGCCTCAACCAACAATCCGACAAGATAAAATTTACACACGAAATAGAAAACAATAAATCTTTACCTTTCTTAGATTTGCTCATTACAAGAAAACATAACAAAATGCAATTCGACATTTACAAAAATACTACACACACCAGCACATATGGACTCTCACCACCATTGGCTCCCTTCCACTCCATGATTCACTGACTACTAAATATACCTCTATCGAAAGCAGATTTTCACATAGAACTTACATTAATTAAAAACTGCGCATTACACAACGGACTCGACTCACAAATCATCGAAAAAATGATTAAAAACACAGACACAATATTCAAATTAAATCATGCACCACACTCACGAACCAAAACACAAAGAAAAAATACATAAAACTACAGCGTAGAGTAGCCAGATTCGTAAAACAAAAGTACGAATATAAGGAAAGCGTCACCTCTTTATTGAGCGATTTGAACTGGGTATCACTGGAGGACCGTAGATTGCACTCAAGGTTGAAACTTCTAGAGAAATATAGGTCAGAATGTCTAAAAGAGGAGGTAGTGGGAATAATTGTGGCACCGACGTATATAGGTAGAAATGATCGAGACGATAAAATACGTGAGATCGATTGTAGGACGGAGCGTTATCTAGGCTCGTTCTTTCCGAGGACAATAAGAGATCACAATAGGAAATTTCGAATTGCGTTAGACAATCTTTAGGTAGGATTTGGTGCATTGCACCCCCTGCCACCCACCAACGTGGTGAATTGCAGGGTAACTTGTAGATGTAGATGTAGATGTTAACCGTTCCAAATCCTTTCACTTTTCTTCCCCTCTCCCCAACGGTCACTCCTGGTATATATACCCCTTCTCCTTCCTACACCCCATACTATTAAGGGGTGCCGGTGGTGTAGTGGTTAGGACGCTGGCTGCTACTTGCCTGCTGTTTGAAAAGGCAGCGGCCACGAATCCTGCGCAAGTAGGATTCTCTCCAAGGTCGCCCAGCCCCCTATTTGTGTGGTTTGAGGAGACCGCGCAAATTCAGCGTTCCTTCGGAAAGGAAGTTAAGCCGTTGGCCCCCTTGGTGTTCTTCGTTAAGAGTAGGCTAATGCCGGCACCGGGTTTCTCTTCTCCCTTGCTTTCCAGCTATTCATTACACTACCACTTAGATACCCATTGCGCGTAGGCAAGAGGTGAATCAGCTGGGAGTATACATTAGTATGTGACATTAGGCATTCCCCACACTACTGAAGATGACAGCTTAGCTGTCGAAACATCGGTGTCTAGTTTTAATTTTAGTTAGAGTTTACTGTGTGAGTGGCTTTTGTATGTTTCTGCGAGTACGTGTGTCTCCTTTTGACTTAGGTGCTTCGACGGTGTTTACCAGCAATCTGCAGCGTGAGTGTGAGTATTATCTTCCTTTTTACGGTGAAGGAGTTTTTCTTTATTTACTATTAATAACTATACTATAAATTTTGGTAGTGTCTTAAGTGCTGGTCTTCCAAGTTGCGGGCAAAAGTTTGAATCCTGGAAGAAGCCGGTTGTTTCAACCTTATCTTGCCTCACCTCGGCTGCTGTTGTGATGACACGCAAGACTATCCTTCGGAAGGGACTTTATGCAGTTGCCCCCTTGGTGCTTTTCGCAAGAGTAGGCTAATACCTTCACAGGGTTTCCCTTCTCCCTTCCGTTTGCGTGCGTGGCGTTATCCACCTGAAAAAGGTGGTTATGTGATACGCTGGCAACCTAACCGTGTAAAACACAAGATGCCTAAGAACCTCATAAGAGGAGGCCAAAGCTCAACTACGGGCTGTTGTGCAACGGATGATGATGATATAGTGTACTCACTGTATTATTTTTTCTTATATGCTTCAGTATTTAAATCCCCAAAAACCTTAGCATTATAAACAAGAGTGAAATATGAAGTGAGTAAAAATCCGGATCCAATCAGCGATGAATTCAGTTTCAATAATTTGGTGTTGTTGGACAAATATTTACGACATTTAGCTTTGAATCTTCCTAAAACATCATCTATTTGTGTCCCCCCCAGTAGTATTGCTAAAAATTCATCAATGAATTATTAATGTAACTCAAGCGTAATTTCACTTCTCTCTACGAGCGACAAGAAATGAGACAGCTCACATCAGTTAAAGTATGTCGTTCAATTAATAAAAGTTAAAAGTTTTGGGGACGTAGAAACTGATACAGAGTTTGGTAGAGAATTATCCTCTAGAAAAATATTGAAATCGATAAAAATTTTCCCGAACAAGTTCCAGTTTACTTGAATTGCGTAGGATTACCCAGTAGCGCGGCATTATAAATTGCTCCTCACCTAACTACCTTATGTACAAGTCTAAAATAAAAGAATTTCTCCTTTATTTCTATTTTTATGACTCTAGGAGGGAAAAAGCTAAAAAAGAGTGAAACAACGCCACTCAAACATAACCCTGAATTGTAAAAAAATGCATGTTTTTTTTACGCAAAAGAGGCCTTTTATGCATCCTTAACTAGAAGAAAACCAGATAGAGGTTGGCAGAAGAAAAACGAGAGTTCGAAATCTCGAGGCGTAAATTTCACGTGGATTCCTACGCGAACCGTTCATTATTATTTTATTTATTATTCCATCGCGCACGGAGACCATCTTCATGACTGCATCTGCCGCGTTCTGCTGCAATTGCTGGGCGACGGACAAATAAAGAAATGGAGTGGGAGGAGATAATATGGATTGGGAATGGAGGGAAAGAGAGAAAATTTGTGGGAGGTGGAGGAAATGTGGCAGTGAGGAGAGGGAGGGATAAAGAAATATTGGGAGAGAGAGAGAGCGAAGTGTCGGAGGGAGGTGAGGGAAAGGAGAAAGGGATGGGCGGACGTGAAGATATGGAGAGTGGGTGGCATTCTCCCGGGAGGACGGGAAGGGAGGGGCAGGAGGGTAGGAGAGGAGTAGAGACGAGGGAAGGGGAGTCGAAGGGGAGTAGAAGGGGAAGGGACTGTATATTTCAAAGCCCTCTTTCGCGCTTCTCAAGGAATCGATACGGTCGCGATACTGCGAAGTCGAACCTCACAAGGCCTCGGGGCGCTTGGATGCGAATCGAGGCTTCGCTTTTTATCGTCATTTTATACAAATCACAAAGCCGGATCGATTTACTTCCCTTCTTAATGCAGTTCGCAGACAAAAATATGTCCCAAATGGAGAAGCGTGATCCTTGTCTTTGAGAATTTCCGGAGAATCCTTAGATTTCTTTTAACTATCAAGGCAAGTTAGCAAGCTTCGGTTATAAATTCAATAAGACTTAATCCGAATAATTAGGAAGGAGGGATTATTTCCTTCGAGAAGCAATTATCCCTTTATATAATAAGCTATGTTAGTCCCCCACGCTCGACTGTGGTGTCGCTCTTAAAAAGGCTTTATAAAAGAGCGGGAGAATTGAGAATATTGTCGAAGGTATTTTAGAAAGCTGCAGGTGTGAAGAAATCTCAAGTCTCAAATTTATACGCACATAAACCCAATAATTATTCTATCTCTTCATTTCAAATACTCTTTCCTCGAATCGCATGCTTTCGGTTTACACGATTTCGATTCAGGGGGGGTTTTATTTTAACAGAAATACATCAGATTTAAAGACTATCTATTTTGCTATAGCGCGGTTTTGTAACTGCCCTCGAGCATTAAAAAGCATAAATTGTTTCAGTTCGACACATACGTTATAAGAAAGGATAAAAGAAAGCAATGCTGAATTCAATGTGATTGAGTTACAAGTTTACCTCAAGACAGCGATTAAATATAACCTCACATATTCCCATGGGAAAAACTACCTCTCATTGCACGGTTTCGCTTTACACGGTCTAATCCAGGAACGAATGTACAGAACAAAACGAGAGTAGGATGTGTCAGCCACTTTACTCTAACATTCCAGCTTTAAATGATGAGAGTTGTAGGTTGATAATTTCGAGAGAATTATTCGAAAACTTAAGTTTTAATAAATTGCAATTAGTACCAACTTTGAAGAAAGTGCTTTTAAATTTCTTAAATTTCAGGAAGGCCGTGAAATTATATAAGTGGACGAGCGAAAATTAATGTCGAAGGTGACTTCTGTAGCCATAAACCGGTTGAGTAAACCAGACTCGTATTTCAGGGAAAAAACAGCCGTCCTTTGGAAGTACTTTGGCTCGAAGGTTGGG
Source organism: Tanypteryx hageni (assembly GCA_028673005.1). NCBI lineage: Eukaryota > Metazoa > Arthropoda > Insecta > Odonata > Petaluridae > Tanypteryx > Tanypteryx hageni. The sequence goes on from CM054113.1 coordinate 23,015,121, forward strand.
ACGGGAAAGTGATATGCTATATTTTTAAAGACTAGACAACTGATAGTACCTTACTTGGACAAGGAGTAAAAATATCAAACTGATTAAAAATTAAACAGGGATCGACTTTGGGTCATGAGCATTTATGGGAAAGAATGAGGAAAATACAGGTCAGAAAAATATTCAGTGGAGGCAGATTAATAAGAGTGGAAAATAGAGAGAGAGTTTACTGATCGTAAATATATAGAGATTAAGGGATTAAAACTGGTCCTTAAAGGGGCTAGAAAGGGATTGAAGGCGAATTTGGTGTCGAGGCACAGTCGAAGACGAGAGACATCGGTCTACATGTGTAAGATACGGGATAAACAGAATTGAAGGAAATAATGATGGAGAACATGAAATTATGGCCTTGGAACTTCCGAAAACCTTTTGGAATGTTATCTAACATAAGCGGCTCAGTATTCGTGGAAGAAAGTTTCTTTGTCACCTAAAAAGAAATTTGAAATCACTTGTTAAGTGAGCCAGTCCCTAAAAGAAGAATAACGAAAAAAATAAAGCTTTAACCTTGTACAGTAATATAGTTCCGTCTTTACAACTTCCTCTAGCTCTCTCTATATTAATAGTTCCCTCATTTCGTTACTCTCTTGTTGCACTTTTGATAATTTTATTAAGGCTATATTGCTTAATCTTCTTTTATAAATCGGTTATATGATTTTATTCTTTTTAGAGCAAATATATGAGAAAATTAGGTTCAATAAATATAAGTTTAATCTCATTTAACATTTGAAGCATTAATTTATCACAAAAAATTCGTTAGTGAATATGTGCAGATGAAAATTTATTAATGTTATACGATTATTGTGCTCAATGCACAATGACAATACTTTCTGGAACAAATAGCCTATAAAAACCATCTGCATCACCGTTATGAGTCTTGAAAATCCTATCATATGATTTATTTTATTATATAGAGCAGGGGTAGAAAACGTTTTTTGAATTCCTGGCCACATTCGAAGCTGCAAATGCTTCGGAGATCCGCATTGGAAGTCACGAGACCTTCGGCTGTCCTGATGAACGCTTACATCAAAAGTTCTCTAAATATTCCGTGGTTAGTGAAAATCGTGTCTAAATAATTTACTAGCGTTACAACTTCACTATAATAGGTTTTGATGCCATCATTTTGCTGAAAAATATGAAATTGTCTACATAAAATTTGTCGGCCATTTTTTCATCACAGCTTCGCGGGCCGCATGGAGCACTATCGAGGACCACATGTGGCACGCGAGCTATAGGCTTCCGACCGCTGAAATAGAGTTATGAATAATTTTTACTGCTATTCTGTAGATTATATTGATCGCTGGCATTATTGCTATGACATAGTTCGGGATACTGTATACGCAATAAAAAATAAACAATAAATATTCAAGATTTCCTTTGTTACTTTCCACCAACAAAGTTTCTATCATTCATTCATGCTTAATATAGCACAATCCTGTTATGTTATTTTTTCGCCAATGAATTTTACAACTAAAACTTTTGTCAGTGACAAAAGACTAAAAAACAAGTCGAATCCATCTTTCGAATAGATAACTCACTTCTCTAATGGAAATATTTAGACAAGATTAATGATGAAATCCGAAACAATTCACAATGCATACAAGGTAATGTCATAAAAGAACGTGGTCTGAAGAGGCACATTTCAGTATTCGTTTACTGTAGAACTCTCCCGAGTACGGGCTCCGTGAGATGGTTGTTGGAGATGGGAGTCACGGTGCAACGACCGGTGCAATAACTCCTCGCACATAGATCATAGCCATAAAGTTTCTGACTCTCAATCTTCAAGGTTGTAAGCCAAAAGAGGAATTTCTGGGATTTGGGATGTAAAGGAAAAGTATTCCTTTTTATGGTGCGCTGTAAATGGAGAAGAACATGCTTACGCATCAGTAAAAGTAAATATTCGCGACATTTCTCTTCTTTGCCGGAAATTCTGCAAATGAAAACCTATCGATTGATTCTAAGACCGATATTGAAATGCTAAACTGTCGTTTCCTCACATTCTAGCCTCATATTCCCGAAATTTTCAAATTGACAGTAAAATATCCTGTAAGCTAACATGTTGTTTTGTGTTAGTCGCCATTTTAACACGAGATTGTCATATTATGACCATAGCTCCTAATAATAATTAAACAAAACCTAGTCCCATATAAAGTAAAAAATACATTATAATTTTCCCGAAAAAAAGGAAAAATTTATATTAAAATACATTTAACTGAGTACCAAAAAGAAATAAATTTCTCAAATAAGCGGAATTCTGCGCTGATGCAAAATCCTGACAAGAAACACAATATTTTTCTACTGAAGCAATTTTGGCTGTTCAATTTTGTATGAAAAGTCTTGCGCATTATTTTTGCAATGAAATTAATTAATTTGTAGTAAACAATTTTGACTTCTCAGAGAAGCATGCGAATGAATTGTGTTCGTTGAAATTCGCACAAATCGTTTGATGGACTTATAAGATTTATTTATAAGATCGTAAATTTCTAAAATTAGATGGTTCGCTGGAGATAAAAATATCCGAGACTTCCATCAAATTATTCGATTATTACTTTTCTTTTACTTTCCCATATACGTAATATATTGAGAAAGTATTTGTAATCGTGAAAAAGTTCGAATTCGAGATTTTTATGGAAATACACGTTTTAGGTGTTCCTGAGTCCATAAAATAGGTATTCGCCATGCCGTCTGTCAGTATGTCTGTCTGTCTGTCTGTCGGTCTGTTCTCTATTCTAGGGCTCAAACCTGTACATAAAATCGAATAGTATCTCTTATTTGTGCAATATATCATTTTTGCAGACCATTTTTTCGTAAAAATTATATTGCAAAAAAATAAAGGGTAGTTTACTCTTGGCGATTTTTAGAAAAATTTTATTTACTCAAAATTGGCTCCAGAGGATTTGAATAAAATCAATCCAATTACAGAGGTTGATGTCACAAATAATACTACCTAAGCCATATATCTCTTAAAATCGCTATATGGCGTCCAGCGACATTACAATGTATGCTAAGCTACCTTACCTAAGACCTATGACGTCATGCCGCCACCGCGATCCACTCAAAATCTTATTACAGCCTAAAAGGTTAAACAAAATCGAATAATATATCATATTTATGTATAATATCATTCATAATAGACACACTAAAGAGATGAACGATATTGCGCAACAATTAAGGGTACTTTATTCTTGGATATTTTGAAACAAAATTCGATTTACTCAAAAAATGGCTTTAAGGATTTTGATTAAAATTCATTCTATCGTACAGCCTGATGTCACAAATAATACTAACTAAATGCCTCCAAAAATTACTAAATATCGACCAGTACATTAAAATATACGCTAAACTACGGTTAACTTTGATTTATAAGCGTTTTTCTTTTAAAAGCGTACACAGTCGACCAAACGTATATATGCATATCAGAAAGTTTGTGCAATGTATATTGCGCCGTTTATTTCTTTTGTATATATTAACGGGAATCTCATCTTGCGAATGATCATTTAACATGAATCGTAGCGTGGTTTGGAAATGTTCCTAGGGAGAAGGAAAATCGTGATTCGCATATTCACGTCCTAAAATCTCCGCACCGGAACGTCCCAGGCAATCAACCGACCCCCTCCCATTCTCCCTATTCTAGTCTCCGTCTTTTGACCCCAACCGTGACCTCATCCCGTGCCGCTGCAATCCTCCAATTTAAAGCCCTCTATCCGGGCCTCTCCAGTTCTCCTTCTCTCCCTTCAACCCCTTCTCAGCCCAATTACCGTCCCCGTTCCGAACCACTTTCTGATGAAAGTGCCACTGTCACGAAACACACATACTCAGCCCCCCCCCCAATCGCATCCGCCCCCTCTCCTCCCTTATCCCCTTCCACGCCAAATCCAACCACTTCCAGTCCCGTGACTTCTTCCTCGAAAGACGACATGCTCCCTCTTCCAGGAATACCTCCCTCATCCCTATCTATCTCTGTATTCTGGAACCTGCTTTACCTTTCCCCCTTCAACCCTCTCCATCTCCGCTGCCTCTCTCTCTCTGCCAACCATCCTCCTTCACTGCCTCCTCTTCTCTCTCTCCTCCTCCCTCTACCAGTCATTCCTCCCTGATCAATACGTCACCGCTTACGTAAGGGTGCGACCCTTCGTTCCCCTTCCCCCCCTCCCCTCCTCAGCCTCCCACTCCAAATACACGCGACATCACCCCATCGCCTCCTTTTTCCTCTCTCTCTCTCTCTTCCTCTATGGCCACCAGTGATGGATTCACATCGGGGGCGTTGTTGTTATATAAAACCGATGTTACGTCCCCATGGGAACAATGCTCGTGTAGAGGGCGTGGTGGTGTAGTGAGTGTTATATAGGTGGAGAGGCAAAGAGGGAAGGGGAAGGGAGGGGCGGGATAGTGCAAGTGAAGGAGACCTATCTTGTTGTCATTTGGGGCTGGCGGGGGAGGAGGGAGGCTGGTGGGGACGGGGAGGTGGAGAAGGAGAGGGAGGGAGTGGAGGAGGGCGCGGGAGGAGAGGTGGATTGAGTTTAGAGGAAATGTCATCACCCGCAGCCTACTGTTTAAAACGAACACCCCTCATGCACATCTCCTGCGTGATGACGCGAAAAGATTTTTTTAATCAATTAGGATAGTTTCTAATGCGAGAAGGGATTTTGATCAAGTTTACGGAATTTTGTGCCAGCAGTCATCATTTTGGTAAAACTAACTACTACAAGCTACTTAATTGAGCAATGCAGGGGACTCAAAAATCGCACGCGTTAGATAAAATACAGGTTGATAACACTTCTGATATCGTGTGTATTTCTGGCTAATCAACCTCTTGAATAATAATTGTTAGTAGCTCAATAACTTTGGCCAAGATTAATAAAGGTAAAGTACTCCTTTAGCCAAACAATTAGAGGGTTACAACACCCAATGCATTTCGCCCACAAGGTGGGCATCGTCAGGGGCAGAACCTGTTTCAACAGTGACTGGGAGTCAACTGCAAGGTTGAACGGAAAGTATTAAGAAGACGACCGAGAAACAAGTGAGGCGCGAAAAGATTTTTCGGCGTGTGTGTTGTTTAGATCTGTCAGTTTGTATAAGGTCTTGTTGAAATCTGTGTCCGTGTTCATAAGTGTATCGCGGTTTTTGTAAATGTGAAGGTTTTCTAACGAGTTTAGTGAGTTATTGGCTGAAGTTATCAATGTTAAATCGTTTACGTGTATACTATGACCTGTTTCAAAAATGCGGTTGGCAACGCTTGATTTTTCAAAACGATTATATTTATAGTGAGCCCACCTTGTGGGCGAAATGCATTGGGTGTTGTAACCCTCTAATTGTTTGGCTAAAGGAGTACTTTACCTTTATTATCTCTTGAATAATTATAACCTCTGATAACGCGAAATTTTAATTATGTCTAATGTCAGTCGTTCTTTTAATATATTTTAAATCCGTGGCTTGAAGTTTTATAAACAACAGTAAAAGACTCCACAGAGGGGCGCAAAGGTACGTATTGTTTCTTAATCTGTTGGTGTTTTCTGTTTTAGATGCAAGGCACCAACAGCAGGTTAACGTTGGAATCCTCTTTGTTGAGTAATGAGTTGGTTTTATGAATTTAGAGACGAATAAATCAATGTTGCATTTAGTTAACAAATAGAAAATATATGCGCATTTGTTAAAGTAAAATGTTCTTAAACTCTCCATATTATAAAAGTATCATAAAAATTTTTGGCTATTATATATTATATTAGTAACATTTCAATTCTAATGCGAAATTATCATTTCAGTTCTCTTCGAATAAACAATCTCTTTTAATAAATATCAATTGAATTTCTTCATAATTTTATTTTTATTTAAGCGTTATCATTATTGTGGTCTCGACAGATTGTAAGCCGAGAGATAGGCATACGTTCTCGGAAATCAGCGAAATGCGGAGAGTAAAAAACTGATGTCCTGAAACGTTAAATATTAAAAAACTCCAACGCTAAAAATCTCATGAATACTATAAAAAACGTTGTGTTGTTATCAAAGCGGTGCGTGAAAAAACGGAAACATGTCACAATATCTTCTGTCGAATCTGTACAGTAAGAAACGACTCGGAAGAGCTTCTAGTGGGAGAATATAAGTGTATGCAATCAGATGCACTAAGGGCATCAAATGACGCTTTGTACCACAAAAAGAATTCTACGGTATCCGATTCAGTTCCTATTTGTAATTCTTTTCGACGTACGATAGCGAAAGGAAGACGAGCCGCACGTAGTCATCCTCGCATTTTCTTCGACATTAATGCCTCTCGTGTCGGACGCATTCCGAAAGAACCGAGTTCTCGACGGACACTTGAGTCGTGAGTCACTCGATTCCTGTGGAGATTTGCGGCGGTCTTTCGCCTTGTCGCACGCAGCATCGTTCCTAGTCGTTGGATCGTCGCCGCGTTTTCGTCCTTCATTATGAAGTCCTGCGTGTAGGGATTGACCGGCGTGGACGACGAACCGACGGCGTGACAGAAACTTGCGGTCGCTGCAATGTTTTTTCCCGGCGGAGAGCGTCATCGCCCGAATCGGTGGCTGCTGGGAAAAGCCGCATCGCCTCGATTAAATCGCGGCCTCTCCTTCCCGTAGCGGTTAGCCCCCGACTACACGCGCGCCAACTCCTTCCGCTCTTACATAAACAACGAAGTGTCCAAAAGAGTTCGGAAAATCATCAAATCTTAAGGAGCTCGAGACCATGGGTTTAGTGACGGATTAATTCAAACGAGAGGAGCAGATTACATAAGCGGCGAAAGAAGAGAGGACGACTTTTATACGATCGATACCCAAGAATAACAATATTATGGTTTAAACTGATGAACTACATGTATTTGTTAGTATACTCATGAGAAGAGAGTTGAAATGAATATTTTGAATTACTAATGGAAGTTTTTGTCCCAAATATAAATAATGTTTTTATGGCTTATTATTGATGGACAATTCAATCTTGTATTTCAAACACTATAGGGCGTCAGGGTTTTATCGATGCAGCTCCTTACTTATGGACGGTATTAATATCATAAGCGCATAAAGAGGATCGTAGTGAAAAAATAATAGACCGCAATTGGAAGATTATTTCTTTTACAAGAACAAAAGTAAGAACGTATTTCGCTGTGTGGTTTAATGAATAGGGAAAAACTCCTATCATTTTCAGAAAAATAGGATATATATAATCTCAAATTAATTTCGTCGTACAAAAGTTAGCATGAGATCCATATATGTTTTGGGCCGCATGCAGACCTACAGTTTGGCGCGCCTGATCTAGAGTCGTCTGCAATAAAAGTGAGAAGTGAGACAAAATTAATATTTTAGAAAGTGCGACACGGCCGGACAAACAAATAGGCTTACTGAAATAAACCATGTTAAGATACAAAGTAATGGTTATTAAAAATTATAAATAAATTTTGTAAATACCCAAATATCTTAGGTCAATTACAGGAGTTTTTCCCTTTATCCTCTCCCGTTTCACGTGACTACTCTATCGCCATGGAATCCAATGCGCCCAATTACTTCTCCTCGGTAATTGCCTCTTAACGAACTGATGGAGATGGCTATTTGCTGAATGGTAGCAATTTTACTAATGATGATGAAGCTTGAGTTGGAAATGCAAAGTAGTTCATTAAAGGGCTTTCCATGGAAGATCATTTTAATCCGCCGTTATAAAATTAATGAACGATTAAATGAAGAAATTGTAATTTTTAGGAATAGCTTATATATATATATATATATATATATATATATATTTATATAATTTTCTTGGGAAGCACTTATAGAATGTACGATTAATGTTTGTAGAATAAGTTATCCACTATCGAAAATTAAAAATCCTTACTCAGAATTATAAAACGCTGGATTTAAGAGAAATAAAAGATTTGGATGTTTTCCTCTCTACAATTAATAAAACTTGAGTCGCAAGCGAGGTTTATTTTTTTTGAAGGCAATGAATTTTTGCTGACAAGTTATTTATTGGATAAATATCTAACACTAGAGGCTCCGGCCTTAAGCGCTACGCGCGTAAACCCCGTGCATCGCTCCGCGAGGCGAATTCGTCCGCTGCCCGTGTGCAACCCTGAACCTCTTCCTTTCGGCATATATTTAAGGTAGAAAATTATATCTAGCCCTATTTTCGGGCTTCTCTCTCCCTTCCTCTCTCAATTTCTATCTCTACCTCCCTATATCCCTCTCCCTCTTTCCCAAACTTCCGCTTTCCCTCATTCTCTTCCCCTGCCCCTCTCTTTCTCTTCTCTCTCTCTCTATCCTTCCTTCTCTCTTTCACTCTTCCCTTTCCCCCATGCTCCCATCTTCCTCCGTTGTTCCAATACAGTGAAAACAAAGAACGAACGGAAAAGAAGTCAAAAGTCGAGAGTGAAAAAACGAGGGGCATCGAGAGAAACATACCCTATGGCAAGGAGACGGTTTAGTCTATGGTCTGCATCAAAGCATTTGTTGCAAGTAGATTAGGTCAAGGTCAATAATTAATTGTGACATCCTTAATTTCATTCTAGCCAATGCAATCTTTAATTAAATTGTCCTTTTAAAAAGCCTTGAGGTCGTTGCTATGGTAGTTAGAATTTTTCATTGTTGTACCTTAGAAAAATATGCTTTCTTTGCGATTAAAAAGAGATATTTACGCTAATTCGGTATGGATTTGAATTTCGTCTTTATAAATGAAACTCTTCAAACTTTCCTCTAAACAGATTTATATCCCGAGTTCGTATCTCAGTTTAAGTAATTTAAAAAAGCGTATTTAGAATTCCCTGCGTTGAATCCTATGGTTTTCTTATGGGTTATTGAAATGGAACAATGGGGTCGAGAAGACCCCCTAAAAATGCAAATTGTTGACATTTCCCCGTTCTTCTTCTAGAAGTACCTTAGAATGGGATCCCTAGAAGATTCGTACAACAAGATTTTTGTATCACAGAGCAGTGGTGCCCAAAGTACGGTCCGCGAAGGGTATTTGTCCTGCCCGCGAGGGTTTGATGAAAAACCTATCCGAAAAACTTAACACACAAATTCATACATTTAATGAAAATTGTGATGATAAAACTTTTAATCCTGAAATGCTAGCCATAAAACCTTATTTAGACTTGATTTACATTGATATGGCTCCTTATATAATATAGATAACTTCCGATTTAATCTTTAATCTGGCTCGCCGATGAATTGGAAACTTTAAATGCGTCTCGCAGAAGGATATGCAACCACCGATGCGGCCCGCCAGTAAAAAAGTTTGGGCCCCACTGTTATAGAGAGATATGAAAACGTTAAAGTAATACATGAATTCGATTAAGTCAAGTTGTAAGCCTTTTATTAAGAACTCCATTCAGCAACACTATTTCTGAATGATAAGAAGCACTTGAAGATAACAAAAGTCGGACAGAAACACGCATCTAAGGAAACCAATGCAAGAGTATTCCTTTAAGTGCAAAAACTTGGAAGTGCAATATAATACATGCGGGTGGTGAAGAAATAATAATTTTAAAATTTAAAATATCGCGATAGCCAAGCTATCAGAAACGCTGAGTCTATGAGAGGAAAGGATCTTCATGATGGAGAAAAATCAGTGTTATAGAGTTTCAGCAAGAAAATAAACCCTGCGGCTATCGTCCCTCATTTTTTTCTCTCTCTCTCTCTCTAACACGGGCAAAATCCAGCCTTTCGCTGATGAAATACATCAAACATAAATAAAAACAATTGAAGTCGGTAAACAATATCAAATGTAAATATTGACTTCTTTTTTCCGATTAAAGAAAAAATATTTTTATAATCTACAGTGAGACATCGATACGAAATCATCGACCGATATAGGTTATCATAATTTTCGCTTTCCTTCGGGATAATTGACAATAGAGGCAGAAATTCCTAAATTTCGTATCTATTTTAGAAAGGTGTTTTTAAATTTTAATCGGTCAGAATCATAAGTATTGAATCTGCAAATGTCTCATAACGCTAACAATTTACTTAATCGACTTAAATGTTCAAACACAAGTACTTATCAGTCAACTGTTGAAAAATATTTCTGACTTTACACGTGACCGGAACATCGAGGAATATCGTATTGTCAAAACATCCCAACGGCGGTAATTACCGATGTCAACAGCAAATAACCTGCCCCTACTCGTTTGGTGCTATCCTGCAGTTATTCAACCAATTTCATTATAACTACGACTAATTTCTTTTCGGTGACCACTTTACGGAGCACTCATTTAATACTGCCATGTAAGAATTCCGATATAGCGATAGAGCGACAACCATCAACTTCACTATATATTTCACTGCTTCTTAAACATATCAAATCACCATTAGATCTCATTCAAGTGCAATAAATTATTTGAAATTTTCTTAGTTTGACTGAAAGGGCCTAGGTAATTTTTAAATTCTCTTCCCTCGGTGGCGAGCGAGTGTGAGGTCATTAAGCAAGAGCAAAGAGATCGCGTGGAGAAGTGGGCTTTAAAGATGGCGGAATCTCTTTCCCCAGCCTTATTAAGGGCCCTCCAAGAGATTAAACTAAGTGAAAAAACTGTCCCTGGCGACACACTTGCCTCTATCGAGGAATGGCTCCATATGACGAAGGGCAGTGCACCAAAAGCCTAATTAACGGAGCTATTTTCATCTTTAAAATGGTTCAAGTGCCACAAGCAGATGCTTTTTTATCGACGGTCTATCATAATGTGGATGCAAATTCGTGGTCAAAAAATTCTATTACGAGGCGATATCGTGAGTTTGGAAACATTCGGCCAAGGTGGCATAATCTCAGGGTTAGAATCCTAATGTCGTTTGTGCTACAGTGTGTTGGTTACTAAATGGGATCCAAAAGTAAATTAGCAATAACTCCTTCGCCGTAAATAGGAAGAGAATACTTACATTGATTCTCGGCGGAGCTGTCGGAGAGGACAGACGTGTTTATGAGGAGCTCCTTACCCCGAGAGCGAACCTTAACCCGGCCGAAGGCTGCTCCTTTAGCCGGGTGAGCCGAGCTAGCCGTATCGGTGTAGTGTTTTGTTTATTAGCTTGATGAAGGTATTCTACCGCTCTCTTGGACTACGATTTTCGGAATACTTTTAGTGATCGCGTTTGATTATATACGACCCGGCCTGCTTGGACTCTAACCCATCGACGTGTCCTCGGACATGTCGACTCCCTCTGCGTCTCTTTCGCCGGAACGCTCCGTTTTGGTTGACAGCGAGACTGATTCTTCCTATTCCCCTGCTTCCCTCAACCCCAACCCGGTGACTGCTGGTGACATCCGACCCGAAAACCTGGAGAGAAGGACCATTCAGGAACCATCAACCACTGCCGCAGTGGCGGGTGAAGTCTCGGCCGGTCGGCCGCCGTGGGACTTCCCCTCAACCTCAAGACAGCTGAATTCAGTGAGTCACGGCTCTTCCTTCACCTCCCCCAACCCATGCTACCTCCCGCTGCTGGAACCGTCAATATAAATATCCCCGAAACCTTGCTCGATAACCCGAATTTCATTGCATTAGTATGCGGCGCTGCCTCAAACGATACAACTCTCCCACAAACGAAAGAAAACGATTTCGTTTTAGTTCAATCACGTAAAGAAAAACGAAAAACTAACTCGCCGCAACTTCCGAAAAAAGTGATTGTTAGGGACCCCATTCCAACTAAAAATTCTTTCGCCCCTCTGTCGAAAGAATCGCAATCGATGAATATAGATCTCGCCCCGTTTGACTCTTCTAGCCAATGCAATCTCCCTCCGAGGCCATTAGTAAAAAAGACGCCACCCAATGATACCGCTACTAATCCTCAACACCGCAATGGCATTCCGCCAATATTCATTCATGAAACTATCAATTGGCACAAACGCGAACCGGGTATTATTAATGTTTGCACGATGAAACCGGTGGTAGTTATGCAGGCGAAGCAACTTAGAATCCAATGCTCCTCTATAAATGATTTCCGGGGGGTTATCAACCACCTCAAGGAAAACAACATAGAGTACGTCACATACAGACTCCCTGAGGAAAAGAAACCAGTCCTTGCAATCCGGGGTCTGCCCATTAACTACCCACTTGATGCCCTCAAGCGTATTATTGAACTGAAGAATATAACGGTGGAAAGCCTACGTCAAGTACACACAACAAAACCTACCCTGAAGATGTTGGAGAAACGGGAAAAGGAACTGCAACTATACCCTGACGCCTTACCGTCTCCCTTCCCGCTACGACCAACTCCAATATTCCAAATCATTGTAAGCAGTGAAGATGAGGCGCAATGCCTTTACAATAATCCGTACATCGGCTCCCTTAAAGCATTAATTACTCCCTATAAGCCATCCCAGGGACCTCCACAATGTACGAGATGCCAAAGATTTGGCCATACTTATAAATCCTGTGGTCTGAAAAGGCGTTGTGTCAAATGCGGTGACTTTCATGCTGCTGCCGAATGTACAGTGATGAAACCGGAGCCAGAAAAATGCGCAAATTGTAGCGGCGCTCACCCAGCAAATTACAGAGGCTGCCTAACTTTCAAATCCTATGCGGATAATCTGAGAGGGAGACGCCAGGACGCGGAGGCCGCTAAAGCACCATCTAATTTTTCGCCCTCTGATTTTCCCTCCCTTCCATCTCGCCAAACCTCTCCCTCTCCATCAGCCTCTATCCCGCCTCCAAACGCTCATGCTTCCTCCGCTTCCACTCACTTCTTTCCCTCTGCTCCCTTAGATGGAAACGCCCTACACTTCCATATGTCGGCAGTCAAACGTCTATTTAGACTCCTTATGCGGCCTCCTCCCCCAGGGAAAACAAAGCTTGAAATCGTCCTTGAGGAAATTTGGAACATTCTTATCGGATACTTCAATGGCCCGTAGGAATCTTAAAGAGACACTCATGATTCTCCAGTGGAACTGCAATGGAATCAAATCGAAAGAGGAAGAACTCCGAGCACTCATCGCTGTTCACCAACCGGATATAGTCACCATTCAAGAATCAAGATTATTGCCTCATCATTCAATATTCGTACCAAACTATCGGCAATTCAGGGTGGATAGAAGGGCAAATAACGGTGGCGGCGTCATTATCTTTTCAAGGAAAGGGATAACTTGCTCACAATTACCTAATCCACCTACAACAACGTTAGAGCTAGTTGGCCTCAGCGTACGCACCGACCGGGGACAATTCACAGTTTGGTCAATTTACCACCCCCCGGGCAACACATACCCAACCAAAGATAGAAAAGCAATCCTCCAAATTTTAAAACAAAAATCAATATTAACAGGAGACTTCAATGCAAAAAACACTGCATGGGGATGCTTTGTCAGCAACCAGCGTGGCCGCCGATTACACCAACTACATCAACGTTATAATTTCTCAATATTTTCACCGTTACAACCCACCAGGGTTTCTCCTAACTCAACGGATATTTTGGACATAGTCCTCGCAGCAAATCTACCTCAACCTCCAACCTTTGTGGTTCTTGATAACTCTGCCTCAAATCACCTGCCTGTGTTATCCACCTACCATCTCCTACCTTCACTGGCGGACAGCACACAGTCAGCAATCAATTGGAACTCCTTTAAAAAAGCTACGTTATCATTTCTTCCAACCCTTGAATCCCTACCACTAAATTTTCCGCAAGCTATCGACATTGCGGTAGAAACCCTTACCACCTCCATTCACTCCTCCCTCCAGTTATCTTCATTCTCTGTATCATCAAAATCCCCTGACCAGATGCCTCCAGAAATAATCGAAACAATGAGAAAAAGAAATTCCGCAAGAAAAAAATGGCAAAATACCAGATCCGCACAAGACAGAAGTAATTTCAATGCACTAAGGAACCGCGTCCGCTCCCTTATCAAGTTACACCGACAGAGCTCATGGAACAATCATATTAAAGACCTTTCACATGAAGATTACTCAGTCTGGAAATTAGCAAGAAGTCTTAAAAATAAAAAAACCACGCCTCCACCATTGTATCTGAATGGAGTCATGGCCACTACGGATTCCAAAAAATGTGCTATGTTTGCTTCCCATTTGCAGCAGTCCTTCTCCAATGACGCTCCCTCGCCTCATGAAGAAGATGTAAACCTATGCATCGAAAATATCAGTCTTACGCCTACATCTAAACCAAATTTGACCTCGTCACTGGAGATTTCCACCATTATCAAACAAAGTAAAAGAAAGTCGGCTGCAGGTTTTGATAAAATCTCCAATAAAGCTCTGAAAAACCTTCCTGAAGAATACCTACATTTCCTGACTAGCCTTTATAATTCCTGCCTTATACAAACCTACTTTCCCACCGCATGGAAAACTGCCATGATTAAAATGATTCCCAAACCACAAAAAGACCCCACCATTCCCTCTTCTTACCGACCCATAAGTCTGCTACCCACTCTTGGAAAACTTCTGGAAAAAATAATAAACTACAGACTATAACAATTTCTCCGAAGCAACAACATCACTATTAATGAGCAAGCCGGATTCCAAGCAAGCATGAGCACTTCTCACCAGATACTTTTGATAAAGTATGGCCACGAGCAGTTATCTACAAACTCGGAACTTACTCCCCGCCAATATACCTTCTAAAAATTCTTCACTCATTCCTTTCCTCCCGTCAGTTTTTTGCAAGCCTTAATACCTCTTCTTCTTCCATATTCCAATGCTATGCTGGCGTCCCTCAAGGCTCTGCTCTTTCTCCAAACCTATTCAATGTTTTTGTTAACGACATCCCGCGCTCCGAAAACAGCAAACTTCTCCTTTATGCGGATGGCACTACGATAGCCGCAAAACACCGGAACGCGCACACGGCTACGAATTTCCTCCAAGACCACCTAGACGAAATCGGGGACTGGATGAAAAATTGGAAGCTTAAAGTAAACCCCAGTAAATGCGTCAACTTGGTGTTCTCAAGACATCCTAAAATAGGCGAAGGAGTCCCGCTGCAACTTTACAATACCTTCATTCCACGACATGAAAAAGTGAAATTTCTAGGCGTCACCCTAGATAAAAAACTTACCTAAAACGCACACGTCAGTGAGACTATAGGGAAAGCAAACGCCGCGAAAAAAGCACTCTACTGCATCCTAAATAGTAAGTCCCCAATGGCTCTCAAGACCAAAATATTGACGTTTACTGCCATGATCCGTCCCATCTTAACATATGCCTGCTCTGTCTGGTCATACTGTGGAAAGACGAAAATTAAAAGGCTCACCGTCTACCAAAATAAAATGCTACGTCTCATTACTGGTGCCAGGTGGTTTCAAAAGAATGAAGACAACCATAAAGACTTAAAAATTCAACCGCTGCCGAAATATATGGAGGCTATAAACAAAAATTTTTATAATACCCTGAGAAATTGTAATAATCCGCTAATACAGAATTTATGGGACTATTACGTTCCAGCAGCACCACACAAAAAACCCAAATTATCCCTCTCCCTTCCATGACCCGCCAATAACTGAGCCGTGACTATAAACAGTGAAAATATATATTATTACTGAACTCAGCAGGGAACAGCGTAGACACGCTGGGTACTGCTTACTTCGCCCTGGCAGGGGAGAGTGAAGTCAACCAACCAACCAAAATACTTACATTCACGCTGCGGATTGCTGGTAAACACCGTCGCAGGACCTACGTCAAAAGGAGACACACGCAGAAACATACAAATCCCGTCGAAAGGCGCTCACACAGTATAACTACTCTAACCAAAGTGAGTGGAATGAAGGTATTGTAAAGTTGCAGCGGGACTCCTTCGCCTATTTTAGGATGTCTTGAGAACACCATGTTGACGCATTAACTGGGGTTTACTTTAAGCTTCCAATTTTTCATCCAGTCCCCGATTTCGTCTAGGTGGTCTTGGAGGAAATCCGTAGCCGTGTGCGCGTTCCGGTGTTTTGCGGCTATCGTAGTGTCATCCGCATAAAGGAGAAGTTTGCTGTTTTCGGAGCGCGGGATGTCGTTAACAAAAACATTGAATAGGTTTGGAGAAAGAGCAGAGCCTTGAGGGACGCCAGCATAGCATTGGAATATGGAAGAAGAAGAGGTATTAAGGCTTGCAAAAAACTGACGGGAGGAAAGGAATGAGTGAAGAATTTTTAGAAGGTATATTGGCGGGGAGTAAGTTCCGAGTTTGTAGATAACTGCTCGTGGCCATACTTTATCAAAAGTATCTGGTGAGAAGTGCTCATGCTTGCTTGGAATCCGGCTTGCTCATTAATAGTGATGTTGTTGCTTCGGAGAAATTGTTATAGTCTGTAGTTTATTATTTTTTCCAGAAGTTTTCCAAGAGTGGGTAGCAGACTTATGGGTCGGTAAGAAGAGGGAATGGTGGGGTCTTTTTGTGGTTTGGGAATCATTTTAATCATGGCAGTTTTCCATGCGGTGGGAAAGTAGGTTTGTATAAGGCAGGAATTATAAAGGCTAGTCAGGAAATGTAGGTATTCTTCAGGAAGGTTTTTCAGAGCTTTATTGGAGATTTTATCAAAACCTGCAGCCGACTTTCTTTTACTTTGTTTGATAATGGTGGAAATCTCCAGTGACGAGGTCAAATTTGGTTTAGATGTAGGCGTAAGACTGATATTTTCGATGCATAGGTTTACATCTTCTTCATGAGGCGAGGGAGCGTCATTGGAGAAGGACTGCTGCAAATGGGAAGCAAACATAGCACATTTTTTGGAATCTGTAGTGGCCGTGACTCCATTCAGATACAATGGTGGAGGCGTGGTTTTTTTATTTTTAAGACTTCTTGCTAATTTCCAGACTGAGTAATCTTCATGTGAAAGGTCTTTAATATGATTGTTCCATGAGCTCTGTCGGTGTAACTTGATGAGGAAGCGGACGCGGTTCCTTAGTGCATTGAAATTACTTCTGTCTTGTGCGGATCTGGTATTTTGCCATTTTTTTCTTGCGGAATTTCTTTTTCTCATTGTTTCGATTATTTCTGGAGGCATCTGGTCAGGGAATTTTGATGATACAGAGAATGAAGATAACTGGAGGATTGCTTTTCTATCTTTGGTTGGGTATGTGTTGCCCGGGGGGTGGTAAATTGACCAAACTGTGAATTGTCCCCGGTCGGTGCGTACGCTGAGGCCAACTAGCTCTAACGTTGTTGTAGGTGGATTAGGTAATTGTGAGCAAGTTATCCCTTTCCTTGAAAAGATAATGACGCCGCCACCGTTGTTCGTGAATGTATCCTCTTCTTGTTTACGGTGAAGGAATTTTTGTTTATTTACTATTTTATTATTTCACCTTGTCTCGCAACCTTCCCTTTTCATATATTAAATGGGATCCAGTACAACACAATCACTAAGACAATCAAGAAGGGTTTGCAGCGCCATATACACCTCGATACTATAACTTTAAATGCCTAAACACATACAGCACTTATAAATTCAACGGCCTTTCATAAATAACTCAACAATTTATTTTGCATTAAATGTTACAAATTTCTGAATTCTACTAAATGAAGTAAAAAGTATTAAGAGAGAGAGGTACGAAAGTTATATGACGACATATTGGACCAATATCTATCTCTCTCTCAAGCATTTTTCACAATTTCATCGGTTGCCTGTCCAAATTTAACTTTTGAAATCTTAACTGCTCCGTATTTTTACGCATTTAGACTATATTCACAAAATAAAAATAAATATTTTTTTAATTCTGAGAAATACGATTGTTATTATATCCAAAACCGATAGACATCAGATCAGTGGATTTGAAAATTTCTTATTAAAAAACCAAGAATTAGTGAGCTCACCTTACGACTAAAACCAACTTGCTATTATGGATATTTGGAAAGGGACAGTTTGCCAAATATTGTATGGTTAACATTTTAGAGAATGGAGCTCACAATTCATTCCGTATAACTGAACGTCTATTTGTCGAATAAAAGACAGCCGAGGTTAACTCGGCCACAGAATTGAATAAAAAGAAATTATCCATTATTTTTAGATCCGAAAATGTTTTTAAATTGACACTCTACTTTATTTGATACGAAGCGAGACTATTCGCACAGCTCATATCTCAAGTGTTCTTTTTTGAGCGTTTTATCTTGTGGTTTTCCTTAGGCCTCCGCCCGTCAGACTTTCAATAAATTCTAAATTAGTTTGAACAAAAAATCGTTTCAAGGTCAAATTTTACGTTTAAATGAATATGGCGACGCAGTTTGTTTAGTCACCTTCGGTAAATCCATATGTCTCTTCGTCTGCCGCGATTACTTGAACTGAAATTATGACCGAAACTAAAAGTCTAGAAATAGGAAATTATCAGAGTGCATGGGTATATTTAGGCCGCGCATTCAAATATACATATTCCTAATTAATAACTGTGTTAATTTATGAAGGAAACTCGTTTAATCCATTCCTTTTCAGGACCTAAATTCTATCTGTATGTATTATTCTTTCTCTTCAGCGCCACTGATATATTCCACGGCCGCGGTTTTCCACGAATTAGTCTCGAAAAGAGTGAGAAAATAAATGAAGTTAAGTCGAGATGAGCGCCTTTACATAACAACGAAAGTCATGCGGCTTGAATTACGATTGTGTGCTTTTTAAAAGTAAGTTCGTTGCGCGAGATACTTATCCGCGTCGGTGCGGCACGGCTTCCCCATTCCCACCCTTCCATTCGCCATGGCGGGAGATCGCGAGGGAAATCGACCGCTCTCCGTCCGCGCCCACTTTGGCCAGACGGCGTGCAACCTGTTACGAGCATCCAAGACCCCAGAAGTGCACTGCCCGGGTAACGTACGTATTCACGGCCCGGTTGCTAAGGGAAACGAGGTGAGAAAGATATATAACAGAGTTGGTTTTTTTAGGCGGTCGAAATTGGAGCAAGGATAAAATGGATGCCGGGCATTATGTGTAGGTGAGAACGGGAGGTCGGGATAGCATTAAAAGGTTCTGCTCTTTCGCGTTGCATAAAAAACAACTAAATAATGCATTGGGTGGGCTCGTGATGTTATGTTACGACCTGGGAACGACGAATTATTCGTATGAGACGAAGAATTTCGAAATGTAACTTAATATGTAAATTATCCAACGGTTTTGGAATACTGGAATACGGGTGAGAAATAGCTAAGCGAATTATCGCAGTGACCAAAAGTAGGCCATTATGATGAAAAAATGATGCTGCAATTTGCAGTTTCGTTTTCAGAAATCTAATTCTTACTTATAAGCGCATCTATTAAACTATTTCGGAATATAGTCGAAGAAATATTTCCTTATGCCTTTCACTTTACCTAAATTACAAGACGATTACGAAGTCGATATATTCCAATCAAATCATATATCATAGGAACGCTGACCCAATTTCTGCCACTTTGGTCGTCGAAAAGTTTATGCGCCGATTAATCAATACACGATGCCCGGGTTTCAGCTCTATCCGATGCATCGTAAATATTAAAGGGGCTCATTGAGGCGCAAAGCTCGACGTAATTTTTTCTAATGAGAAAAAGTTATTGTGAGCACTTTGACAAGGAAATCGAATTACAGTTAAAGCTAAAGAAACTCTGGCAGAACTGAACCGGAACCGCAAAACAAAAACATTACCTACTAAACCAGAATCAAAACCGAAAAGTGATAAGTTAGTTTTTAATTTTCAGTTTGTAAAAATATACCTATTTTGTGCACTTAACAAATGATAAATATGGTAAATTTTTATTCGTTTTATACAATGGACTTGATTTCTATCTCAAGTGATGAAAGTTTTTAAAATGAAAACACATTCAACAATGTTTTTAATGATCCAATGCTAAAGCGTTATAGGAAGAGTAAAAATGGCCAGGCGGATATAAGAAGGAAGAGGTAAGAGGCTTGTTTATCGAATCGCCAGAGTGGAAGGTACGTCAACAAAGCCGAATCAGGCCAAGCGAATGCATACCTGAGCGGATGGAGAATAAAGGAGCTATGCGTTTGGAAATGTAACCGTAAAATAGAAACCTACGGTTACGCAGCTCTTTGCAACGAGGCTGTTGTTGAGGAAATAATATCGAATAAGGGAGAGAGCATCGCAACAATCAAAGATGCGGAAGCATGTCGAACGTCTAATTCTGGCACCCTCGGGGCCGAGACCGACCCGGATTTAGGCCAATAACATCGCATAGCTTATCTGAGGCCTATTCTAAAGAACAAGACAAAAATCTGATGTGGCCACCGCATGACTTTCTCCAAACCTGTAATATTTCTAAAAATTCCAAATAGGTTAAATGATAATAAATATTTTAAGTAACTGCGAGGAAAATTCAAAAACCTTACAAGGAGCAGACAAACTCATTCAGTAGCCTTCTTACATTGGATATAGCCACGAAGCTGCAGCAATTAAGTATAAAAAGGAGTGTTACTAATGTAAGATGTAACTAAGAGTTAAGTGTTTACAAAAGTTGCCTCCAGGTGGTGTGGTGGTAGCACCTAAAAATATAATTTTTAAAACATCTCTTAAACGAAATATTTCGAATAAAGTTTGTAGAAAATTAAATTACCTACAACTTTTATTCCCATAATGTTTCACATACATCAGCTATTAAAGCAAATATGTCAAAAAACGGATGTGGCAAGAGTAAATACCCACTTTCTGTTGACTGACTTTAACCAAAAACTAATCAACTCTTGTCCCTTTAATAGAAATGTCAAATATAAAATTTTGCGATGATTTGTTTAATAGTTTTGGAGTTAGAACGAACACATGCGCATACGTTCACACACACTCACACACAGACATCATCGAGAAAACGGTCAAAACGTGCTCAGGGGACCTCAAAACATGTATTTCCGTTGGAATCTCTAAATCGAATTTTTTCATGAAAACAATACTTTCCCCTATACTACGTATGGAGAAAGTAAAAATTTCAATGTACACAAATATTAAACAATAAGGTACCCTAGAAATATCAAGAGGTAAAAGCACGTTTTCTTAGGAATATTCAGGGTTCTGGTTTGCCTCCCCTTCGGTTAGGGAACAACTCGCACCTTTCGAATGTAGATAGTACCTAGACATCTGTGGAAACTTCATTACTGTCAATTAGGTTCTCCATCGCTCGCATACCTGACACTACTCCATTCCAACGTTGGACATTAAATGCAATACTGATCATAGATTAAACATAAAGTCTATAATACGGCTTATGGTATTTATCGACAATGAATAATATTTCGAAATAGAGCTTTTCATATCTTTAAAAAGTAAGATATCCTTCCTAAAGTAAGAAATAGAAGAGCGTTTTCTTACAAATTTTCAGGGTTTACTCGCATTTCGTCTCATTGACTCACTCATCCGATGCTTCTCGACACAACCCCAAACACAGTCTTTGCATACGTAAACAGTGACCTTGCCGAGCGGAACAAGATTGGAAAGGTGTACTCCGTGTCGGAATACATAGTTTCCAAACGCGTGATTTGAGATTTCACAATGTTCTCAATATTTTTCGCTCAGATGAGAATTTAACGAGAAGCTAGCGAGGTACGTTGTAAAATAAATGTTAAGTCCTTATGTAAAGTTGTCGTTATTATTGTCCGATTTTAACCAAATTTGGAATCGGTCGACCAATTTTTGCATAATTCCGCAATACCAAATTTCATCAAAATACGTACAGTGGTTCCCGACTTGAATCGAAGGAACACTATAAACTACATGTAGGTCATGTAAAGTGGTCGTAATTGTTGCCCGATTTTAACTAAAATTGGAATCGGTCGACTAACTTTAGCAAAACTCTCCAATACCAAATTTCATCAAAATACGTACAGCGGTTCTTGAGTTTGAACATGCGGACGGACGGAAACGACCTCTCCTATATGCGTTCACTTAGTGCACTTCGTGCAAAGAACGCAAAATAATGGAAACTAGCGCAATTACTCGTCAAATATGATGGGTATGCGTGAATTAAGTATTAAGTTAAAATTGAAATAAAAATCTGATGTGGCTGCCACATGACTTTCTCTATACCCTGTATTATTTCTAAAAATTACAAATGGATTATATGATAATAAATATTTTAAGAAACTGCGAGAAAATTTTAGACTTTACAAAGAACAGAAATTAACTCAAGCCTAAGCCTTCTGATATTGGATATAGCCACAAAGCTCCAACAATTAAGAAAAGAAAAAGGAGCGTTACTAAGACGTAACTAAGAGTCAATTGTTTACAACAGTTGTCAGTAGGTGGCACAGTGGTGGCAGCTAAAAATATAAGATATCTTTTAAACAATATGGGAAAATATTTCTTTCAAAATAACGGATAAGTGACAAGAATAAATTACCCACTTTCAATTGCCCGATATTTACCAAAAACTAATCAGCTCTTTTGACTTTTATAAAAATGTTAAATATAAAATTTTGCGTAGTTCTAATTGATAGTTTTTGATTTAGAGCACCCACAAAAAAGCTGGCACATACACACACAGACATCATCGAGAAAATGGTCAAAACGTGTTCAGGGGATGTTGGGTTTGTTTATTCAGTTGCCGTACGATGATCGTTGGCTTTAATGAAACAATGCTGTTTATTGATTGTTAGTTACGATTGTTTTTAACTAAGAAGTGATCAATAAAGACGTGGAGTAAGTTTTATGAACTTACATATATGATGTGAAATTTCTCGGATCATTTAGCAATTTTTCAGAACATTTTACTGGCGACCGTGACAGGACTTGTTAAATAGTGGGTGCCCCGCAATATTTAGTGCCGTTATCGGGTAAGTTGAGCTTCAGTTTTCGTTTTGCTATTATTAGAACGGTGAAATTATATAGGGTTCGGTTTAAGGATGGAACGACGTGCCGTTCGATCTCTGTTCACTAGAGAAGCGAAACAATTAGAGGAACTGCTCGCATTGGGGGCCTGTAAAACTGATATAAACGCAAAGTTTGCGTCGTTGAAGATTAAGTACGAGAAATTGAACTTACTTAATGAATCAAGTATGAAAGAACTTCTCGCACGAGGAAGTATTAGCGAGGAGGAATTAGAGGGAGAAATAGATAAGACGGGTGAATACGAGTTACGATATTTTACGCTCAGAGAAACAATTGCTGAGCGAAAAGCGCTGGAACAATCAGAAAGCGTAAAGCGTTCAAATCACGCTTTAAAGACGAACTGAAAATTACCGAAATTAGAACTTAAGAAATTCGACGGTAATGTGAAAAATTGGATTGGATTTTGGGGTCAGTTCTCTAAGATTCACGAAAGGGAGGACCTTCACGAAGAGGACAAATTCCAATATGTATTGCCAGCCCTGGAAGCCGGTTCACCCCCCCGGGCGTTAATAGAAAGATTTCCCCCCTCCCAAGATAACTATGATAAAGCGATCGACTTACTGAAAGCACGTTATGCGAGAACGGGGCTATTAATCGAAGTTTATGTAAGGGAGATCTTGTCGTTAGTGTTAAATAAAAATGACGGTCGACCTATCGCTCAATTGTATGACAACTTGGAGGCTAGCTTAAGAGCGTTGGAGTCGATGGGCGTTACAAAAAATAATTACATCTCAATGTTAATTCCTGTGATTGAATCAGCGATTCCGGAAGATTTGTTTTTGATTTGGGAACGGCAACGAGCGATGAAGGTCGCGATCGAAGAGAATGAGGATGACTTATCAGAATTAATGAAATTTCTACGAGTAGGAGTAGAAAGTCAGGAGCGGTTAAAGTTGAGACAAGATAGTTTCGAGCCAATGAAGGACGTTAAAAGGGCCGAGATGAAGGTAAAATCTCTGAAGTTCAAGCCGAACGTGCCTTCAGCCGCTGCTTTGGATTCGTCAGAGGACGTAGGAAAAAGCAAAGACTTCAGTTGCATTTTCTGTGGTAAGGACTTACATCCGTCACAAGATTGCGCTGCGGCGATTGTTGTTTCTATTGAACAAAAAAGGGAAATAATCAAGAAAAGGGGGGTCTGTTTTCAATGTCTTCGGAAAGGACATCTGAGTAACAAGTGCAGAACATTTGTGAGATGCCCGGTTTGCAGGACAGCCATTACGCGATAATGTGCCCGAAAATAGCGGGAGAAAACTCAGAGAAGTCAGCAAAAACAACAGTGAGCTTGTCGACGAGTAACCCTGTGACTTATTTAGAATCTCTTGTGGCCCATCTAGTCGGTGGAGGAAATAAATTCAAGAGGGCCAGGGTATTAATCGATTCCGGTTCGCAGAGATCGTATGTCCTCAAGAGTTATGTAAAGGAACTGGCTTTGCCGCGGGTTGGTCAACTCTCTGTTCACCAGGAGCTGTTTGGGGGTGGAACGACTGCACCTTCGACGCACGGTGTTTACAAGATAGTCCTCCGAGGGTTGGATTCAAATTCAATTCAATGTGAGATAGATGAACTGGAGCAAGAGCGACTTTGTAATTTCGTACCCAAGGTCACTGACGAAAAATTTTATCGAAAATTGAAGGAAAAGGGAATTATTTTATCAGACTTTTCCTTATCGGCAGCCGATGATTCAGAAGACGTGCAGGTACTATTGGGCGCCGAAGTTTGGTCTCAAATACTTACGCCCGAGTTAATCAGGCTAGATGGCAGTTTAGTTGCTATCAGGACCAGACTTGGTTGGACACTCTTGGGTTCGGCCGTGCAGAATCATTCAGCTTCCGCGGCACTACTGGTAACCCTGCTGAATTCAACCGAGATAACGAAACTCTGGGACTTGGAAACGTTGGGAATTTTGGACCCGGAGAAGAAGAAAATCCAGGAAGAGAAGGACCGGGAGGTCTCCGAAATTTTTCAGAAAACAGTTAGAAGAGACCCTTCTGGTCGTTATGTGGTGCGGCTTCCCTGGACTGAGGGTCGTCCCCAGCTGCTGCAAACGAATCGGGAATCTGCAGAGGGTCGGCTACGTTCAACCACACGTAGGTTGCGCCGTCTGGGTAAATTTACAGAGTACGATTTGGTTTTTAAGGGATGGCTAAATGAAGCCATCATTGAGAGGGTTAAAGACGGTGAAGGCACGGAGAGGGTACATTACTTGCCACACAGAGCTGTGTTGAAGGAGCAAGGAACCACAAAGGTCCGGCCCGTATTTGATGCTTCCAATAAGGATGAAAACGATCTCCCGCTCAATAACTGTCTGGAAAAAGAACCAAATCTGATAGAACTAATACCACTCATTTTGATTAGTTTTCGACAATTTGCCTTTGGTCTTACTGCTGACATTAAAAAGGCCTTTCTTCAGATTTCTGTAGACCCAAATGACCGAGACATGCTGCGTTTTCTCTGGTGGGAAGAAGACCAGATAATTGCTTTTCGTCATTGTAGAGTGGTCTTCGGAGTGGCATGCAGTCCATTCTTGTTAGCTGCTGTTTTGACTCACTGAGTTGAAAAACACCGCTGAGAAATTGAAGAGGTCCTTTTACGTTGATAATTGCGTCACAGGGGTTTCGTCGGAGGCGGAGCTCGAGAGATTTATATGCGAATCTCAGAGATTGTTGTTACCTGCCGGCTTCAATCTGAGAGGATGGGTGAGCAGTGCTGATCAGGTAACTGCGGTGGAAAATGTACATAGATTAAAATGGTTTTGTTCTACAGATGAACTGGGATGTACCGTCGAGAAGTTAAGCCAGACTATCGGATCATTAACCAAGAGAACGTTGCTATCGTGTGTTTAGAAAATTTTCGACCCGATTGGCTTCACTGTTCCGGTGGGACTCATTCCAAAAGTATACTTCAACGTACGTAGCAGTTGAAACTAGGGTGGGATGAGGCATTACCTGAAGCCATCAGGAAAGAATTCGATACATGGGCTAGTCAACTTGGAGTTCTGACTGACTGCAAGATACCTCGCCTACTTGATGTCGACCAATGTACTACCTTACATGTTTTTTTGCGACGCAAGTAAGTTGGCGTTTGCTTGCTGTATATTTCTGCGGACGGAACGAGAGGGAAAGGTACACCTCAGTTTGGTTCAAGCGAAATCGAAAGTGGCACCAGCGAAGAACCTCACCCTTCCTAGGTTAGAACTGATGGCAGCCCTAATAGGAATGCATCTTTCCTTGCAAGTCAAAAGGGGTTTAAACAGGGATGACATTCCTCTTTTCTATTGGTCGGATTCCAAGGTGGCGTTGGCGTGGATTTCAAAACAAGGATGTTGGTCGGTGTTTGTGGAAAACCGAGTAAGAGAAATTCGCCAGTTTAGCCTACCGGAACAATGGAGACATGTTCAGGGAGTTGCCAACCCAGCAGATCTGCCCTCACGGGGTTGTACACCCCGTCAACTTCTCCTTTCCCGATGGTGGGAGGGGCCGTCATGGTTACGACAACCTCCCAGTGAGTGGCCAACGACAAAATTGTTACCCCCTGCTGAGGAGGTAGATGAAGAAAAGAGGAAGACTGTCGTCGTGGCGGCAGACACACTTCATGAGACGATCATCGGGCAATTGAGTCAAAGATTGTCAAAATACCCGAAGATGGTTAGAACCGTAGCCTGGGTGTTGCGTTTTGCCTCGAAAACAAAGGGTGGACACTACATCACTGGAGAAGAGTTCTTACGGGCAGAAAAGGTGCTCTTCCGCTGTCTATAATTGGAAAGTTTCAGCGACAACACGGCTTTGAAGAAGTTTCAAGTCTTTGTGGACCAAGAGGGCATCATACGACTGAAATCCCGTTTGCTATACGGGAAAGAGAGCGAAGAGTATGTATGTCCCATAATTCTCCCATCAACTCATCCGGTCGTCAAGAAGTTAATAGAGTATCAGCACATCCTGCATAAACACGTAGGTGTCCAAACATTATTGGCTATTCTTCGAGAAAGAGTTTGGATTTTAAAGGGCAGGAAATCTGTAAGGTCGGCCCTAGGGAAATGTTTGATTTGTCGAAGGAATCAAGCAAAGGCTCTTCGCGTGCCAGCACCACCCCTTCCTGCTGATAGAATAAATACTTCGGCTATTTTTCAGGTCACTGGATTAGATTTAGCAGGCCCTCTCTTTACGAAGACTCGTGAAAAATGTTGGGTTGTACTTTTTACCTGTGCGGTATATAGAGCAGTGCATTTAGAATTAATTCAATCTCTCAGCACAGGTGCCTTTATTCAGGCTCTGCGTCGTTTCATTGCGCGGAGGGGCAGAGTTTCAGTTATTTACTCCGATAATGGCACACATTTTGTTGGGGCATATAAAGCTCTTTGGCAATTAGACTGGGCTGAGATAGAGAAGGAATGCGGTCTGCGGAATATAAGATGGAAGTTCAACCCTCCAACGGCAGCAGGGGACCTCAAAACGTGTATTTCCGCAAAAACTAGAAGTCGATTTTTTTCATGAAAACACTTTCCCTTATACTACGGAGAAAGTAAAAATTAATAAATACGACTTTTATATGCTTAAAAAGTAAGCATTAAATATAAAATTCACATAATTGAGTGTTCCAGAGAGTAAAAATATTTTTGGGCAAATAGACATTGTTTGACAAAGAAATGTGTACATTACGCTATACAATTCTTATACGCCCAAAAGTATTTTAAATCTATGTAACATTTAATTTTGTCTCTCTCTCTCTCCCTTTCTGTCTCTCTTCCTCTTTCTCTCGAATTAAATCACTCAAAGCACGCATTCCTTACGCATATAGTATAAGGATTAAGGCGACAATACAATCTCTAGGTTTAACAATGACACGGTCGGCAAGGCAACATCGTTAAAAAGCATACATTTTTTAAATAAATATGACTTAAACGTAGAACAAAATGCGACGATAAGAATAAGAAACGTAGTTTATTTTTCTTTATTACGGTCTAGATCCGAAGATAGTAGGTCAATTCTTTCTTATTTTAATTTGAAAAAGAGTAGAAGCCTGTAAGTCCAAAAATCGATTTTTACGTGTTATCTTATGGGAAAAAGAAATTATCTACTGGATTCAAACTCGGGTCCGATTTTGGGATTTTGTTTTGTAAATGGCTTTTACTATAAGAGACAAACACTCCTACCAAATTTAAATCTTCTACCTACTCGGAAAGTTTGTCAAAAATAGCATTACACTCAGTGGCTTGGTCTGGTGGCGCGTGGTGGTAGTTGTTGCAGATTGATTGATTTTACCCTTGATTGGCGAGGTTAGGCCCTGTTGGGCCTCTCTAACATCTAGCCTCGCATATCACTACGTTATATAGATTATAAAATATAATACAATTTACAATATAGTCAAGATAAGATATGCGTGTATATATGTACAAATTATTTTAAAAAATAAAATAATAATAAAGTAAAAAATAAAAATAAAATACAGAATTAAATAACATAATAAAATATGTACAGTTAACTTACATGTGCCATTAAATATTTACAAACGAGAGCTTTAAATGTTGGCGGTGGAAGTTATTTTAACTCGGAAAAGGGGAATGAGTTCTAAAGCCTTGCCCCATGCACCAGAAACGATTTGGTATATGTTTCCGTTCTGTGAACGGGAATCAGGAGTTTATCGGAAGGGCGTGTGCTACGTTTGTGTGTTGTGCTCAGGAGTTTAAAGTTACCTGAGAGGTAAGAAGGAGAGGACAAGTTTACGATTTTGTGGACCAATGTAAGTGTGTAGAGGTTGCGTCTAGTGCAGTGCTTCCCAAACTATGGACCGCGGGCCATTTGTACTCCGCGAAGGTTTCCAAAGTGTAATTTTTTAGAATGAACAGCATATTTAGTTGATTTTTTTTGGAGAAAGTTAATCAATTCTTACACTACCACAGGTGTTCAATACGTTATTAATGTACCTAGCTAACTTTAAAATTATTCTACTCCTTCATATTTCCCGATTCCACCTCTCTGCAGGCAATAAGTTACACTTAATGACTGAGTGAAAGTTACAGTAAGTACGTTTGTGTAAGAAATGAAGTGGTCCGTAGGGCCTGGAGGGTTTCTGTAGTCGTCCGCGGAGCTCAAATTTTGGAAAGCACCGGTCTAGAGTCAAGATTTGGCCACGATAGTTCGTTAAGTAATGGGGTTATATAATCAGAGGGTTTAGCTTTGTATAAGAATTTCGCGGCTTGGTTAAAAGCACGATCGAGTTTGATAGCTGTAGTCTTGCTCACATTATTGAGGACAACGTCGCAGTAGTCGAAGATGGGAAGTATTAGGGATTGTACGAGTGTCTTCTTTAGTCTTCGTGGAAGTATGTTTTTCATTAGCCGTAAGTTATGGAGAGCCGCGTAAGGTTTTTTACAGATGGATGTTACTTGAGGAGTCCATGTCAGAGATTGGTCAATGAAAACAACACCTAGGTTTTCCACGCAGTTAGTATATTGGATTTGAGAACCAGCAACTATGACTCTTGGAATATTTATCTGATCAATGTTCTTTAGCGTTTTTGGATATCCAATTATTATGCTCTGGAATTTGGATGGGTTGAGGTTCAGCGCCATGGAATTGAGGCATGAGTTAAGGGCAGAGCCGTGCCAAGGCGTGTGTATGCACGGCACACGGGCGCCGACTTGGAGGGGCTGGCTGGGAGGTGCGCACCTGCTATGCGAAGTGCAGTTGCAGTGACTGAATTAGCGCTAAAGACACAATATCCCTCACGAGTAAGCAAATGTAGAGGGTAGTTTCTAATTAAGTAATTAATTGGTACTATTCGGTTATACCCCCACACGCACTTATTGATTAATTTTATTTATAGTTGTCTAAGAGATAAAAAGTAAACATTCTAATAATGAAAAAGTAACCCATCGATAGTAATCGTAATGAAAATGAATTTCATTCATTTAATTGAAAGTATTCCTGACGTTTATAGTACATAACGTAAACGGTTGCCGTTTACGTTATCTACTCGACTTTTATAAGGGGCGCTAAAGCGCCCCCTAACAAACCTCGCGGTACGTCGGGCCGCGTGTGACGCCTTCGGCGCCTTTGGAATACAAAGATACCTCTTGACGTGTGTTTGCAACACAGGGTCCATCAACATCAGCACCAGAACCAACGCAGGGTCCGTCAACATGTCTCAACACATTTTTTAAAATGAAGAAACAGAGTTGCTCGAGCCCGCACCTGATTCTGAGCAGGGAAAAGAAAAGGTTGCTATGGGTAACGATCCCGGTGCTTGGCCGGAAAAAATCGATGATAATAATAGGGTTTACCTAATCAAAGTTGGTCCTAAACAAGAAAAAGTTTAAAATTTTCCAAAAGATAATTCAAATAGAAGTTTTTGCACATCCAATTATTACAGAACTTTAAGTAACGGAGAGCAAGTATTGCGTGATTGATTGTTGTTCTCTAAATTTAAAAATTCGGTGGAGGAAGTAGTAAGTTTTATGAGCGCAATAGTGATAAATTCTTAAAATTAATGGAAACTACCGGATAATTTGATTCCGCTATGGCAAAACATATAAGACGCGTGCAGTCTTCAGACAAGATAATGCCACAATATGTAGGAAATAGATTACAAAACGAAATCATAAGCATCTTTGCTACAGAAGTAAATAATAAAATTTTAAATATTAGCGTAATTGCCCATCAAATATGACGGGATTATGATAAAATTATTCCAAATGTATTTGTTTGCGATATGAAAAATCAGTAAGATATGCTAAATGATGAACCCCTTGTCAGAAATGAAGTAATAATAATAAATAAATAATAATATTCCCTCCCTCCCTCTCGCCCTCCTTTACTCTCTCTTTTCTTGCCTCTCTCCGCCTCTTTTTTCTTCTTTCTCCCCCTCTCTCATCCCCCCTGCCCCAATCCATAGCTCTACCTCTTTTTCTCCGTCTCCCTATTGATCTCTTTCCTCCCGTCCCTTTCTAATTCTATACCTCCCTTACTCTCTATGAACCTTCCATTCTATATCCCATCCCTCCGATCTCCCTCCCCACATCCCCTCTCTCTTACTCTCTATCTATATAGTCATTTATATAAGCAAAAGAATCCAAACTAAACTAATTTCGCGGAAAATCCTACGATAATTTAAGGCAATCTATGCTCTCGTACACATATATTACACATATGCAGGTTGTGACAACAATAGACTATCGAAGATTAACAATTACGTGGTAGGCAAGGCAACATCCCGTTTAAAAGCCGATATTTTCCCACAATATGTGATTTAAATGTTTAATATGAGAAATTTCGAAAGGTAGGCGGAAAAGATGAATATAATAAGAAACTTCATTATATCATAAAATATAATTTATATGCCAATTCTTCCTAATTTTAATTTCTAAAAGAATAAAAGCCTACACTTTAAAAAGTCGCTTTTTACGTGGTATCTTACGGGAAAAGGAAATCGTCTCCCTGGAGTAGAACCCTGGTGTTTTTTCGTATTCGTTTTTCGTCATTTAATTTTTATATCTGAATCAAATATTACTGCGAAATTTCAACCGTCCATCTAATCGAGAAGTTTGTTAAAAACGCGTTAAAACGTGCCATTGATGACGTCAGTGTTACGATGACAGATCACCGAAACTATATGTATAATGCTTCATGCTTCAAAATATTAGTCTATAATTCTTGACTGTACAACAGATATAAATCATTAAGAACAAATGACCTTGGTATTTAGTTTTGTCTATTTAAACGATAAAGAGGAAAAAGTAGAAATACTTGGAAAATTTTTATTTAAAAATTATTTAATGAGCATATTCCCAAATATCGGAATATCATTAAGAATACTCTTAACCATCCCGCTTATTGTTGTGATTGGAGAACGAACTTTTTCAAAAATTAAATTGATATATAATTATTTACGTTATTCCATGTCGCTATATAGGATGTCGAATTTATCGACACTCTCAATAGAACATCAAATATTGAACGATATAGATATGCATTCAAAAGTTGAAAAATTTGCTTCTGCGAAAGCAAGAAAAGTTCATTTTATATAAATTTTTGTGCATACAAATAATCATTGTATCTTCCATTCTCCTCGCTCATATTTTAAGTTTATATTCGATTTTTTTCCGATTTATCGACATTTAATAAAGACGTTGCAATGAAAAAAAATTATGAAGGACAAAAACCGATTGAAAATTTATGTGAAAAGTTTCATGTAACTTT
This sequence comes from Tanypteryx hageni, assembly GCA_028673005.1. Classification (NCBI taxonomy): domain Eukaryota; kingdom Metazoa; phylum Arthropoda; class Insecta; order Odonata; family Petaluridae; genus Tanypteryx; species Tanypteryx hageni. The sequence goes on from CM054113.1 coordinate 23,047,044, forward strand.
AAAACAAATGAACACGTAGCGTAAAAACTTAAAGTCAGAAACGACTCCAATGCATTGTAATGATGGACAACTCAACATTTCAAATAGGAAGATACTTCACGCGTACATTGAAAATATCTTTTCGTTTGGCAATTTTATTGGGCGGTTTAAAGCAAATTACTATATAGATTATGATTAATTTCTTTCGATAATTAAGCAAGATATTTGACGCATGGCCGGTGCATTTATAGTGATTACAAAAAATGTGTGAATTAAAAAAGTTCTTTCGTCGTCAAGGTAAACAAAACATAAAACTAATTAAAGTATTAGCGGTCATATGGTCGTTTGAACTTCTTCCACGCCTTAGAAATGGCACTGCAGTAAACAAACCTATCGTTCAAATTAAGCCATCATTACTTCCCTTTCGATTAAAATGCATTCTAAATATATAAGAAGAGTTCTCATAACTGATTTCAAATACAATATCAAAGTTCATGTCATTGATTTTAGATACAGACGTAATTTTGCTATATCAGCAACAATGCCTTCGTCAAGGGCGACGAAATTATTTCGTCTAACATTTAGTCAAATTTTCGTGTTAATAATAAATTTGTGGAACGATTCGATGCGTATTCGAAAATTGATGGCTGGAAAATAAATTTCCGTTCTTTTAGGCGTCGTTTGGTGCAAGTCCCGTATTCATATCGCACTTCTAAGTGATTTTAAATGCAAATTAAAATGTGCTGCAACTGTGCAAACGTGCAAACAAACAACAAAAAGAAAGACAGAATTCTCTTTAATAAATGTAATAGATTGGGACTTAATGGATCACCATGCATATTATTTTGCTAATATCAATGAAAATGTGCGTATTGTGCGCCATCTCGTCTAACTAGCTAAGCAGTTTTAATACCGGTCAATTGAAAACGACACTTGGTGAGCGGTACGGCTTTTCCTACGCACATGACTCCACTCGCCACCGCGTTTACTTGACGAAAGCAAAGCTCATTGGGATAGTGACCGACCCTGTTATAAACAAAATACGCTTTATTTTGAATGAATGACGCATTCACTGCACGACTGAATTTATGGATTGCTCAAGTTTGCGCTCCAGCAGGGAATGGTGAAATAATATTTGCAGCTAGCTTGATAATGGAGTTGCGTCACAATTTTCGTGCTAAAATACGGTTTTCAGTTTTGAAAAGAAGTGAAGAATGGAGTTGCTAAATGTTTTAAAATGTGATATTCATTAAATGTTAGGAATGCTGATTCATTAAGTAACCGCGTAAGTATAAAAGGAACTGTTATACTCATTATTTATTTCCATGATTTAGGCAACCTTTCTCAAGTGAAGCAATTCACAACACCTCTGATGGAAAAATTCACACTAGAGACATGAATTTCAGCATCTGTATTCTAAAAAAGTTATCTTGGGTTTTAAAATTGCTAATCTGTCACTTTGAATGAACAACATATTTTTACTATGAAATTCTCCGAGTAATCTTACCAACTATAATATAAATTGTGATATATTACTAACATAACATTAGTATCACATTTAAAGATATTATGATAGCTAAAAACTTTAAAAAATTATTAACTTCTTTCGCAAGTCACAATTTAACCATTATATATTTCTGAGATCATTTTCTCACGCATTTTTGAGATATTTCTATCTATAACCGGAAAACTACATTCCACGGCTATTAGTCTAGCTTCTTCTTGTATAAAACATTAAATTATTATGGATTTGCGAGTGATAATATTTACAAAATTTTATAGCCCGGAATAACATTTATATATGTAAATAGTATAACTGCCCGTCAAAAATGTCAGTTATAAATGAATGAAATAATAAATTAAAATTAAGGAACTTTCTCCCCCTCTCTCTCTCTCTTTTATCCTCCATCTTATCCCTCCATTCTGTCTCCCCCTCTTCTTGTCACTCTCTCCTAAAAAATATAGCCATCTCTCTTAACGTGACACGTATAAAATCCTACATACAAAAATGACATTAGAAACCGTAAAAGACGAATGGAAATTGCACGCACAAAGTAAGAACTGTCTAAATCACGAGTTCGAGTTCCGCCTTTTATGTGCTTTTCAAATGCAAATTATTAATATATTATAGCATTCCTCTGCGTGTTAGTAAAATGAAGAAAATAAACACTCCTGGAATCTTACGATAGACTAAGACATGTCCAATAGTATATTGCCCAAATTTTAAATATCCAATATATCAATGATTTCCACCTAAAAAAATCGCGTCCAAAATAAGATTATATCCGATTCGACAAGAATTTAAGAATCGACGGCAAGAAAATTAATTTCCATTCCTTTAGGCGTTATTTGGTTCAAGTCCGAAATGTGTACGATGATTATCAATAGTTTTAAAATTCGAATAATAAGTAGGTGACTCCCATCTCCGCGTTAATCAAACGAAGAAATGAAACATATTGGAATCGAACCCATGACGTCACTGAGCCGTCTAAAATTTAAAATAGGTTAGACCAAGTAAATCCTGACACTGTCACTCAAATGGGATTGACCATTCTTGGCTCATAAGCGTTAACATATACTCCCATACAGCGTTCCTAACAAACAGAAAACCTTGGATTTTATATTAAAGAAACGCAACTGGATCTTATGCCGCCGGTTGTGCATACAGCGTTTCCAACAAACACGCTAACAGACCTGGGAAAATATATTGCAAAAATTCCAGCGGAACTAGAAGAAAGGAAGATAGTAAATCTGCTTTCGCAAGTTTCATTTGATTAAAATATTTCGTGAGTATCCGTGAATATCCTTAAACACAGGTCATTGAGATGTCTTTTTTCACTTGGTTCATAAGGGAAAAAACGACGGGGTGCGGCTAAAATGGCACGGAGCGGTCATTTCTCCCCTCACCTCACTCCAACCGCATCGCAGTTGTCTCCTTGGGAACGAAAACGTCATTCGAAAACGAGAGGGAAGAGAAGACCGTTGCGATACAAATACGGATTCCTCGCTTTTATCTCAAACGATCGGAGTTTGAACAAGCATTTGAGGTTTCTTCCTAATCAGAGAGAGAGGAGTGAGTGGAATAATCAATCGTCCCGTGTTTTCCTTTCGCGTACTTCGTCCCGCGATGCGGAATCGAAGAAAAAACGGTCCGCGCATACTAAAGGGGAAATGCGAAGGGACATAATCAGGGGGCTAAAGGCGGTCCGCCGCGATCCCCCTCCACCCACCCACGCGCGGCGTTACATAATCCACCCCTCCCCTCGTCTTTTCACTCGTAATAATCGTGTGAATGTCTTACGCGGCGTCCGGGAAGAGCGCGGAGGAGCCTCTCGTGGAAAACCAAACAAGGCCGGACACGTGCTGGATATACACATGCGACTCCTTCTTTAGGACGTCCACTCTCGCCAACCGCGGAGTGGGCGGATCTGACGGCGGTTCTCACGGACGAAAGGAGGGCGAGCCACTTCTCCGTGGTGATGGCGGAGTGGCTAGAGCGTTGGCCTTCCTCACAGCGGTCCCAGGTTGGAATCCGGAGGAGGATTTTTCAATCTGGGATCGTCCCGTCCGCTACTTGTGTGCTTTGAGGAGTCCGCTCAAGTCAGCGTTCCGTCCTTCAGAAGGACGTTAAGCAGTTGGCCCCCTTGGTTCTCTTCGTTAAGAGTAGGCTAATGCCGGCATCGGGTTTCCTTCCTCCCTTGTGAGTGTGTTCGGTGTGGGAGTGAAGGTTAAACTAACCCAAGAGGCTGATTAGTCACATTCACTTCTCCATGGAAACGAGGGATCCGAGTTTGGGCAGAGGATGTGGGAGGGGGATGAAGAATGGCGTCGCCTTCCCCCTTCCCAATTTATATTGAGCGAGAAAGACTCGAATCTCCGTTTTTTGGACAGAAAATGGACCTATCCTTTCATCCCTTTCTCTCAGCAACCAGGTGGAAGAGGAAAGTTTATAACCCACTTTCCTCGATAAACCCATCGTTTTCATTGCCATTGCGACCGGGCAAAAAACGAATAGATGGTAATTGATGGATATTGTTTCCGTTCAAGCTCTTTTCGGTCCCTTAAATAGAAATGGTAAAGTGACAGAGTTTTTTTACGAATTATAGCTCTAACGCGGAAATATTTTAGTGCAACGGGATCACAGCCCTTTCTTAATCACGAGCCGCCCACCAGAATAGAATATCACCGCGGAATTACGTCGGTTATATTTATATGGTTGGTTACCAGCTACGAATCCTTTTCAACCGAGGATAGAATCCAAATTTAGTCATATTCGCCTCCAGCTTTTAACTGCGTTTTTCTAAATCACCTTCAGGGACCAATTGCTAAAAGTCCGCGGAAGACAGTTTCAGGACACTAGTTTTAAGTCATTGCGGTACAGCTTTATGGTTAATATAATTTTAATTTTCCAAAAAGCCTATTCTATTGAATCCCCAAAATATTTCTATTGATCGCGTAATTTCCAGCCTTAATGAGAATCAATGAAAGGGAATTACCCATTGAAACGTAATGAAACGCACTGCTGAATAAAATCGTCGCATTGCTAGAGAATAGTTGTAACTTAGGGCGGATATTTCGTTCAAGCATTATAAATCCACCTCAGTAGTCTCGATAATCCGAGTCTCGTTAAAGCGAATTCCGCTTAATCTGAGGTCGTCCTCAGAAACGATTTAATCTGAAATTGAAAACTATTTAGAGGGTTATTTTTAGGCGTTCTTCACAAAAAGTAAAAAAAAGAACGCCTTATGGTCATGTCGTGTCCGTCCGTCCACATGTTTCATCTCAGAAACTATTGGGCGGTAGTTGATGAAATTTGGTATTTAGGACATAGGGGCAAAGAAACTAAGAAAATTATATAAATGGTTTACGTGGCCTAATCGGGAGTGCCACTTTACTGGTGACAAATAATGAACTTTTCTTTATATCTCGTAAAATAGCACTTATAACAAAAAAGTCTTCAAACCACTTTGTAGAATTAGTCAAATAGCATATGTTTTGTTCGGTACATTTTTATCAAAGGAGTAACCGATTTCAAGAAAATCGAACGAGAATGTCGTAAATCACTTGGAACAAAGTTTCCCGTTTTTTGTTGTCAACGAAAACAATCTTCGTGACAACTGAAGTAAACAATATCTGCTGTAAATACCTAATTAGTTTAATATTCTTTTGTGCGCACGCAACATTGGGAAAATCAAGGTAAATGGATTATCTACGACGAAGAAATGAACATAAAAACGTACTATATTTTCTTTACGTATACACAGCGTTTGTAAGTGAAAATAAATGGGTAATTTACTACGAAGGAATGAACGTAAACATAAAGATTATGCTACTATTATTCGAGTGAAGTATGTTTTAAATAATTTTTGTTTATTATTTTAATTACAAAAGATTAGGAAATAAAACTGTGAATCAAAAATTTGATATTTCCTTGGCATCACGACTGGCATACTATTTTTCAGTTCATAGACATTATACTAAGCCATTAATATATATCTTTTTGGCATGATTGCATAAATCGTAAAGAACGCCTCTACCTAGCATGTACGCACGCATGATATGCGCATCTTTTCTCTCTTGTTTCCTACTTTCCAGAATGGAAATTGGAATAATTTCGTCGTTGTGTCTGCCCGTCCCACGGGTCTCACCCTATTAGCTTCTGAACCAATAGATCCATTTTTATAACAATAGGCGGAAATATCTTGCTACTAAGGCCGAGTTACCGAGGATAGTTTTTGTTGCGAAGATTGAAAGTCCCGGGTTTGATTCCAGGAACTATCCTTTCCATTTGATTTGCATGGGAAATCTGAAATCCATCGTCTAGGGTAACTTTCTCTTGCACATTAAAATATCTTAGAATTGTAACATCGGAGCGAGATTTGTAATATTCTCTGAGGATATAATTGAAGGTTCTAATTATTTTATCGTAGAATTTTGCTTATTGAAGCCACATAAGTATACAATAAATGATTAAATGGAAAGTAGGCATCATAAGTTCCGTTTGGATCATCTTCTTTAATAATGAACATGTTTTAATGCCTTTTTCTTTTTTCGCTTTTACATTTCTATCATTCCGTATAATCCGAGTTGGCTCTGATACCGCTCACCTCGGATTATCGAGACTCGACTGCATTTGTATGAAATCGTTAGGTTATCCCATAAAAATAAATTAAATTAGTAAATTTCGGATCAGAAGAATAATTCTGAACTGAAATCCAACACGGGTCTCCCACTTTTAGGGTAAGCTTATCCAGGTATTTCTAAATTATCACTCGGGTTATTCTAAATAAGCACCCATATTACGCATTAATATGCGACGCTTCGATTCGTTCATCATTTTGCAACGGCAACGCTCAGAATGAGATGAATTGCAACATCACGATATCGACTTACAAATAAGTTTTTATTTATAGCGAAGAGTAATATCGCCTTTCGAGTGCAAAGGCAAAATTACTGCACGTTCTCCCGAAAGAATTCATTGATTACTTTGGGAATTACCTCCCTTCTGAGAGAGAAGCGGAGAGAGAACTGGTAATGCATCGGTGACTCTGCATCGTCTGTGGGTGCCGCACATTCTCTTATACCCACACCTCTCTCCCTCTCCGTTTCTTTCTCCCCATCGCTCCCTCTGAATCAACTGACTCGAGATGAAGTATGTGACCAGGCTATAATCATCCTTGGCGTATAGCAGCTATCCAGCTAATGTGAATATTCATTGAGATTTTGTATTTAAGTTTAAAAAACACACACACAAATGAAACCATCAAAACAGCGCATGGAGCTAAACAAATGCTTTGAAATAAAAAATAGAATTTCTTGGAAAAGATCGTAGTTTTAGAGAAGATCGTAGTTTTAGATTGAAGGTTATTAAAGGAACGGCAAGCAAAAACGAATGTACCGTTTTACAATTATCTTTCCATTAGCACTGCTTGTGTTAATGATGATTACGTGTAGCAAAGAAGCAGATGCCTAGAGCTAGAACATGGGATTCCCAACCTGGTGCTCGCGAGCACCACTGTGCTTTTGGGCGCTCTGCTGGTGCTTAAAATAGTACTACTCGCAAGCACTAAAGAGTTTTCTTGTTTTGCTTTCCTTCTAAATGTATTAGCGCATATAACAAGTAACTTTGACTTTGGTTCATTTTTATTTACGATTATTTCTGACTTTCAAATAGATAATATACAAGTGCTAGTTTCTAGAAAATAACTTGGTGCTCACCACAATGAAAAGATTTGGTTGCAATTATTCTATAATGAGAAAAAGTGAGGAAATGACAATATTTTTAAATGCATAAGTAATTTTTTCAAAATTTTTACGTGAACGCTCTATAATGATATGGATGGCTCGGAACCTTCCATGAACCCAATAAATCAAATCTCAGAAAAAAGTGCAGATCACGATTAAAAAACGTTTTTCCATCCATTATTTATGGATAGAGAGCAATTCTTAATAAACATGGCTCTTCTAACTTCCTTATATATCTACGCATCTACGCAAATGAACGGATAAACGCACAAAATAAACTACTTTCTTCAAAACAAGGGTAAAAAACGGATGTAGGTGTGGAGTATGGAATATTTTTTTAATTCAATGCTTTGAAAAACAGTTCTTCAAATAAATAATTCGTAGAAAAACAATTTATCGAAAAACAAATCGAAAAACCCCTTAAGTTTTCCGAAAGTAGACTCAGGTCAGCGAATTTGCTTATTACTATTTAACTAAGAAATTACTTTTTTCAGTTTTAGTTAAATGAAATAATATTACAAATAAAACTGTTAATTATCGCTTACTATAAAAATAACTTTTCCTGACATTAACTCTGGCATAACTATCTTCGCCATCCACCGGGATTTGATCATTTTATGCAGAACTGTAAGAGTTTATCCAAAAGCAATTTTTTCAACAATTACGGTATAGAGTTTCCACAAACCGTACAAATATATGATAATTTCTTTCTCTGTAAAATGACAGCAAAGGTTAAGCGAACTGCGTGTTGAATTGTATATTGCAGCCTCGATAGAGAAATGGTTAGCGAGTCTGGCTCCAAATGCTTCGGTCGCGGGATTGAATTCTGTCCAGGGCATGGTTGTATATGCTCATCTTTGTAATCATTGCCATTACACAGGTAATTGAGGAAGGCAGTTTATTTTAAATAAATTATTAATATAAGTGGCCATGAGGCAACATTTTAATTTCCGGGGGAGAGAACAATTTAACACGATCGCATCGACAAACAATGCCATGCTTACTGCCACGTTAAGGAATAATAATAAACTTTTTAAAACTTAATTATAATAAATGGCTTGCTTCACTAACAGTTTTCCCTGCATTACACCATTCAGGTATACATGCACTACCCGACGAAAGATAGGCGATGGTAGAAAGGTAGCTCTTTTAAATTTAAAATCTCTTAATTTATTAATGATATTTTTCGTCAAAGAAATTTTGTAATTTATAGTTGCTTAAGATCTTAGTATTACTGATCGTATAAATAATATAAGAAACACCTTTTCAAAGAGAAATCTTTAAGTCGCACATTTGGAGTTGCGTATATCATTTAAACAGCCGCTGAGATATAAAGAAACTCTTGTGCTACAGTAAAAAAGTAGCCGCAATTAGTAATGATCAAAATGGCATGTATAATGAAGATTTAGTGCTTTACTTTAAGACTTAAGATTGCGAATCACAATTAATATTTACTACCCGTCTTCCCGCCAACACTGCAGCTCATTAATACATTTATCTGCTTCTGTCGGCACTTTATTTCGCTTAACAGTCATCGTATGCATTGCGGTTATATATCGAAGTTTCAGTTTCGCTTGGATCCGTTTTTCAAAAGGCGCGAATGTTGACTTGAATTATTTATCGCGTTCAAAATTTTTGTGTCGATTTAATTCCACGCCATTTTGTGATGATATATGTTTATTTGCTAATTGATTTTAATGTTTAATATCTTCTCTGTTAATATATTTAGATTTTGATTTCTAAATAATATTCATGGACTTATTTTTCATTAAGATAGTTGGCAATATTTGCAGAGACAAAGAAATCTGTATATGGGCATACTACTAAAATAAATTAAAAAGGAATACAAGATGAAAGAAAACGGGATTGTAGATAGATAGATACACGTCTTTATTTGGGCGAAATTGAGACTAGGTAATTTCTTCTTCCATCTAATCCAATCTGAATTACAATGGGAGTGAAAAGAAGAATCTATCAAGGGAGAACTTTTTCAGTCGGATGACTGTGTCGACAATTAGGATGACGTAAATTAAGTGCTCGATGTACAGAGAGAAAGGTGACGAAGAACAAAATGTTTTATCAGTCGAGAATCTCGAATCCAAAGAGATGGAATTTTTACTTTTTCTACGGTTACGACCAGTTCCTTTGAATTGGAGGCAAAGTTTAGTTCTAGGCACACTGACCAAAATATCAACGTCATAATCAAGGAGCTTTTATGAGGAGGGAAATGACCTAATGTGTTCATATAATCCAAAATATTGTAATCCTATGAAAATATAATTCATTTTGCTAAAGGATCTAAAAAATCTGACTAAGGAAGAAGTTATATCCTGGGGATTATTATCAGATAAAACGTGTTCAGATAAATTTGTACGAATGTCAGGATGCATGTCGAAAAGGTGAAAAGCATAACAAATTAATGTATACTATATGGGGTACCTAGGATGATGTTATGTATAAACTGCAGATATTAAATTTATTTTGACTATAAAACCCATATGATAGGAAAAATTGGAATCTTTACAAAAATTCGAGGAATTGAAAATTTTCCATAAGAACTACAGCATTAGTTTTAAATACCTAATCGATGTTTTCCAGATATTAGGAATAGTATTAACACAATTGAGGTTACTCAAACGGAATATTTTAAGGAGACCATTGCTTCTTACTTGGAGGCGCATGAGGAATACTTTTCGCCACTCATGTTCTCCTATTTCCTCTGACGAATGAATATAGGGTGTCGTGCAGCCTACCATGCAGGAAAAGTGGGTAAAAAGTGGCCTTCACAGGCCTATAAGGATCATTCAAGTATATAACAACCCATTCTTTACAAAAAAGTATTTTTGTCTTTTCTTGTCTTTAATTACTTACGTAATTGCTCAGAAATTCGCAAAAAAATCACTTGAGAAATCACGGCGGTTTTATTTTTAATAGCACAATTTATCACTGCAGAGTTAATACGTTTAATCTTAAGTCTTATATGCAAATTAAAAACTTTTCCATTTAACATTCTATTTTCGAAAAGTTTAACCATTTAAATTGCTGGCGAGTGGAAAATATCTTCAAACCCATTCCTCATGGTATTCCCTTTTATCCGCCGCCTTTTTCCCATTTTTAACCAACCTCGGATCCCCATTACGGCTATATTTGGCAGTTAGCCCGAAGACATTCCGAGATCCGCGTCTCATTGTCCCTTCGACCCCTACGTGATGAATTTCCTCAAAGAAGGCTCGGAAGCGTCCGATACCATTCGACCATTCGCTTGATTTTTTCCACAGCTGTTGTCATAAGCACTGGCGGCCGGAGGCGTCCTTTAGCGACGCGGTTCTGCGTCCTTCCTGAAAAACAGCTTCGTTTTTATGAGAATTTGAAGTTCTTATGAAAAATCCTCGGCTCGGATCTCCCCTATTACTCTCCTCTATGCTAGTGAGCAAATGTGTGTGTGGAAGAAAGAGTCACGCGAATGTTTCCCAGAGCGCATTATCCAAAGAAACCTTTCTATGACATTACGTAAGGTTTATCATGCACAGCTACATAACGGCTTAATCGTATTACGCAAAAAGCCTGTATCTAAGTGCTGGACAACAATTTTATTGTGGCTAGCTAGACTTGAAAAAAACATTTTTTTAATAAGCTTAAGCGTAATTGCTAAACGGGTCGAGTAAAAACTATTTTCTAATTCTTAAATGTGTTTTTTAATCCTTAAAAAATGTCGTTCAGGCTCACAGAGATCCTGTCGCGAGCCTCTAAATACAAGTAACAGGCCAAGTGAAAGATTGCCTCATAAACAATCTTCATTATTTATTTCTAAAACTAACAATGCTAAAATAAAATTTATCTGCATCATAGATTGAACCCAGGCGATGATAAAATCATAATCATAAAATGGCTAAATAACAATATTAGCAATGGCTAAAAATGATAGCAGTAATTTCATCAACGATGATTCTAAAGAGTTCAAGAGCAAGAAACATTATAGCATTTGGTTCGTTAACCCTTTCATGTACTAGATAACCATAATTTTATTAATAAATGTTTAGGTTATTAATAAGTAATTAGTATTCACGAAAATATTATTTAAATACACAAACATGTAGTTATATTAACAAATTTGTTTTAATTTGTTTTCCCCGAAATTATGCGTTCATATATTGAAAGATTCCATACATTCGATGAGAACAGCCGAATCACTAATTTCTACGGAATTCGTGTCTTGGGTATGCATCTCTTTTGCGGGGAAATTAATACCGTCTGCTTCCCACGACCCTGTGTATGAGCTGTGTGTGAATTCCTTTTATCCCGCCTCTTCAAACCAGTTCCTCTTCCCTCTCGCTCCTCCTTCAGCCCTTCTTTTGCCACTTATGCCACATTATATAAAATATTCCTCCCGTTTCCATCTGCCTAGGCTGCTGTTCATCTTTTTTTTTCAGATTTTTTCCTTCCAATAGTTGAAGACTCCAGATGTTTATCTCATTATACGTGTCGAAAGCACTTTCAATTTCCTCTTCATCACTCTTTATACTACTTCCCGTAATGTCATTCATTATTTTCGGTAAAAAGGTAGTTTTTCTAGTTCTTGCTCTTCGACGTTTTAATGAGGGCGTTTCAGGCAGGTCGATTTAAGCAACCTTCGATTTTTCTCATTAAGTCCGTTACTCATAAATTCACATTCGAGCCTCACCATCAATGAAATGGTTTTCATTATTTTCCAATTAAGTGTATGTAAAAATCGTCTTTTTGTTGTAGAACAATTCTGTGATAGTTCTCATACATTTTAAAACTGACGCTGCTTCTATTAGGACCCATAACAGTCTTTGAGCACGTTTTTTTTGGTACATTGCATTATGCCTATCTTCCTTATTAAAAAATAAAGTATGTATATAATTATATAATAAAATTATAAAAGTACTGCTATTAAGTCTTCCAACTTCGTACAATCTTCAAGGTAACCAACAATTTCTTTCATCTAGGCTGAAAGCTTTCCATTTACATTAATACATTTGGCCGGCCTTGGTTGGGAAGTGAGTAATAGGTACATCTACTTCCCAATTCTTGGATCGTGAATTTAAATCCTGCCGCGGGCATGATCGTAAGCTCTTGTGCTATATATTGTTTGTACGGTAATTTCTAATAGCTGTAAATAGATATTAATGAAAATAATTTAAAAATAAACATTTTCCTATAAATTGTCATTAAAAGAATATATTTCTTGAATTATGGAAGTTACTACTACAAAAACTACTTCCAAAAATTTCGTTTGCCATAATACGTTCAAAGTATAACTAAGTAAACCATCCGTATCAACAATATCTTTATGATACTTTCCATCATTTTAACTTGTATATTACTTAATTTTAAACATTTTTCATTACACAATAATATAGATTGATCTTCCAGTCGATTTGATGTTAATAAGACGAAAAAAGTCTTTCGGTGTATTCATAGCCCACACAACATGATATTTCCAATTTTAATGCTTTTATTTCTGCTTAAGTCCAATTACGCATCCATATAAATTGGCATGAAATGAGAATTCATCTTTTAAAAATTATTCTATCCAGAACATTTTTTTAAGGTTGGCAGAAATAGAAAAGAGTACCTAGTTTAATAATTGTTGGTAGCTCAATAACTTTGGCTCAGATTATTAAAGGTAAGGTACTCCTTTAGCCAAACAATTAGTGGGTTACAACACCCATTGCATTTCTCCCACAAGGTGGGCATCTTCAGGGGCAAAATCTGTCTCAACAGTGACTGGGAGTCAACTGCAAAGATTTGAACGGAAAGGATTATGAAGACGACCGAGAAACAAGTGAAGCGCGAAAAGATTTTTCGGCGTGTGTGTTGTTTACATCAGTCAGTTTGTATAAGGTCTTGTTGAAATCTGTGTCCGTGTTCATAAGTGTATCGCGGTTTTTGTAAATGTGAAGTTTTTCTAACGAGTTTAGTGAGTTATTGGCTGAAGTTATCAATGTTAAATCGTTTACGTGTATACTATGACCTGTTTCAAAAATGTGGTTGGCAACGCTTGATTTTTCAAAACTATTATATTTATAGTGAGCCATGTGTTCCTTAAAGCGTGTTATTAGTTTCCTTCTTGTTTGTCCTATATACTTTTTGTCACAGTGTGAGTATTATATTTTATAAATTCCGGACTTGTTCAAAGTTTCTGTTGTGTCTTTCGTATTGCCCAGTAAATTTTTCAAATTATATGGATTTGTATATGTTATTGTATAATTCTTATGCTTAAAAATTTTGTTCAAGCCCCTGTTCGATAGAGAACAAGAGAAGGGGAGAGTGAAATGGAACGGAAGAGATGAATAGAGGCAGATAGAGTGATCGAGTATTAAAGTAAATATGCGAGAAATGTACAACAATGAGCGGCTTTGACAGTTTTCTCTTTCAAGCTTGTGTAATTTGATTGATTACTCCTTATTTGATAGTTTCATTATAGAAACATCACTGAAGCTCATAGAATTTAAGGATAAGAACGCGTTTCATAATAACGCGAGCGTAACGCGACTCCCAGAATTTGTATTACATTGCATAATTACTATGAAGGCTGCAATTATTTGTAAAATCGCCCATGCTCTCAGCGGGATTTGAATCCGCAACTTTAGCATCTGACGAAAGATACCACAAGTCTGGAGAATAACGGAAAGAATGTGTTAAAGAAAAGAAGGACGAGGGAATGATGTAGAGGGGATAGGCTTGATGAAAAAGTAGAAAGGCGGTATGAGCAAGAAGGGTTGAATTGTGATTGCCCGCCGCACCATCATAGATTTCGTGTTTCTTCCTCAGGTCGTGACGGCGATATTACCGTAAATCTCTCTCTCTCTTTCACTCTCTTCCTCTCTCTGATTCTCCGGGGAGTTGAGATACAAGAAGATTGGTGAGCAAGATGAACGGAGCAGACGAAAGATAAATTTGAGCGTAGCAATGGGGAACGGGAAAGTGAAGCAAAATGCTCATATCCATAAAAAAGAGATAAAAAAGAGGAAGAGAATGGGAATGTAAATGAGCCGGATTAGTGTCCTTAGATATCTTAGGAGCCGCTGCTTGACAGCGGAAACTGCAAGGGATCTGACGTAATATTTTGACTTCCAATTGTTTTTGTACGTGTTTTTTTAAATCTGATGTGGCCATCACATGACTTTCTCCATACCTGTATTTGTAAAAATTCCGAATTGGCTAAATGATAATAACTATTATAAGAAACTGAGAGAAAATTATAAACACTTTACAAAGAACAAAAATAAACTCATACCGTAGCCTTCTGATATTGGATATAGCCACAAAGCTCCAACAATTAACAAGTAGGGATGCACACGGGTTTCCCGAGGTACAGAAGTGCTTTCAGTAGAATTCGCCGTAGTATTATCGTATAATAATGTATTTGCTTTGAAATCAGAGTTATTTTACCCTTATATTATGGTAGCCCTGCATTTTAGATCAGTTCTAAACATGTTCATTTCGTTTTGTCATTCTATACTCGCCCTACTAAAGTTATTTCTTTTTTAAATCGCTTCAACCAATACCTTACTAATTCATAATTACAGTAAGTTCTAACCCTGATATTGTGGTAGCCCTGTTTAGTCGACCCGGTTGAAATATATAATTTGGTTATTTATTTATATAATATATAAATATATAATAAATTATATATACCATATTTGGTTAAAATCCATTACGTCAATTCCTATAAATACGTGTAAAAGAAATATTATTTTACTTTTTATTGTGGTAGCCCTGCTATGTAGTTCCGCTTTTAATATATTGATTTCATTAGGGTATGTTGTACAAATCTTGTATAGAAAATTTAGTTTAAATCCGTTCAGCCAATTCCATTCAAATCCATAATTACTGAAAGAGTTTAATTTTTAATTGTGGCAACCCTGTTTTGTTTATCCTGTCCAAATATGCTATTATGGTTTTGAATATATGAGTAAATTATACATAATATAGTTGGTTAAAATTGATGTTTACAGTTCAACGCAAATAGTTGTAAAAACAAACCTTTTAATTACTTGTATTTTGGCAGCCCTGTTTTGTAAATCTATCTATCTTGATTTTGATTTTTTATGTTGCATGCCTCAAATCAAATCAAATCCTTAATACTAAATTCCGATAAAATCGGTTAAGGCAATTCCTTCCAAATTCATAATTACCGAAAAATTACCTTTGCAATTGTGGCACCCCTGCTGAGTCGATCCAGTCCAAATATGTCATTTTGGTCATTAATTTATGTGAGTATTGTATGTATAAAATTTGGTTGAAATCGGTTGAGTCAATTCTTCTCTGATATACGCGTACGGACGGACGGAAATCACGAAGCTAATAGTGCTTTTCAGCAATGACGACATGCACTAATAAAATCAAAAGGAGTGTTACTAACTAAGATGTAACTAAGCGTAAAGTGTTTACAATAGTCGCCGGTAGGTGGAGTGGTGGTGGCAGATAAAAAATATAGTTTTTAAAATATCTCTTAAACAACCCATTATATGGGAAAATGTTTCAAATGAAGATTGTAGAAAATGAAATTTCTTATACTTTAATTCCAGTAATTTTTTACATTCATAAAATATTAAATCAATATTAAAAAAACGGATAAATTACAAAAGTAAACACCCACTTCCGGTTGACCGATTTTTACCAAATATTAATAAACTCATCCCTTTAAGAAAATGTCAAATATAAAATTTCGCGTTGACCTGATTAATAATTTTTAGTTAGAGCACACACAAAATTTCTATCACACAGCCCGAGAAAATGGAGAAAGTAAACAAGATTGGAAAGATGTACTCCATGTCGGAGTATACAGAGTTTCCAAATGCGTTCTTTGAGATATCACAATGTTCTCAATATTTTTCGCTCAGATGAGTATTTAACGAGAAGCTAGCGAGGTGCGTTGTAAAATACATGTAGGTAGAGGTGGAGAACTATCGATAGTCTTGACTATCGATAGTTGGAGGACCAACTATCGATAGTTTTCGATAGTTTTTACCATTTAACATTGAAGTTTTTAATAAAAAATCAACATTTAGCAATATTAAATGATTACAGTACATCAAACTATTTATACAAAATGATATATTTTTCTTTATAGTTATTTTTCAAGATGTTTTTGTGATATAACACGTGAGTGGCACTGAAGGCACATAAACATGTTAATTTTATTAAAATTGCAGGCGTCAGAATAAACTACACATACATCTACATATTTCAGTGCAAAAATTGAGTAGACTGGTGACTCGTCAATAAATATTTCCATAAAAATAGCGATACAATTCTAAAATATTATACCAATACATAAACAGTATAAAAAAATAATTTCATTACATATATAAACGTACATTAGTATTTAAAAATACAAAAAGTACGAAATTGTGTTTAATGTAATATTGATATTTAAATTTAAAAACATAAAAAGTAATTTTCAATAATTAATTAATAATTCAGTGGGTTTACAAAACAACAAATTGCGGGACATAAAGGCTGTTACAACTTCTTGGTCCTCCTCAGTCAGAAATAGTAGGCGGGAGGAAGTAGTGCTCACCCGTTTGAGAATAGGGCACTGTGCCCTTACTCACTGTTATCTGTACATACAGGAGAAGGAAGTACCGCACTGTGACTCCCATCTCACTATAAGACATATTCTGACTGAATGTATCCACTACCAAGGTATGTGGAATAGTCTTTTGATCCAAGGCCAGCTTAACGATGACCCAGTTAAGATAGACATGGTATTCAAGTTCCTCAGAGAAGCTAAATTGCTTCCATACATTTAACTAATTTTTAATATTATATTTTTCTATACACATTACCTGTGTACAATTTCAGCAATGTAGTATACATATTTTATTCAGTTTTTATCTCTATTAGTAAGGAAATATATATAATAACTTTTATGGTATTACTAGTTTGAGTATGGTGTGAAATGACCTTGCTGTCAACACACCTTATAAAATCAACTCTACTACTACTTCTTTAAAAATTGTACCTATTTAAGTAAAATATAGCCAATGCATGTTTATGCAAATAATTCCAATATTACAATTACTTAATTCTTTAATTAAAAGGTCTACATTTTCCTATTTTGAACTTAATGTCTTGGATGTTTCTATGCATGAGCCACAGATTTTTGGACTTTACATTAAATGATTTCACTCTTAACAAATTAGCACTTTGTTGATAATATTTTCAAAAGCCTAATTTCCTAACAATTGATATTTACAGTTGGGCAGCCCAAGTTCTGAAAATTTCATGTATGTTATTAAAAAAATGCACAAAATACACAATTATATTAATAATCAATCAGCCATTTATTTTGGTTTAAAAAAATTAACATATCAACATTTTTTGGTTTAATCCTTGAGCATCTGTTGGATATAATTTGTCCAGTCTTGCTGAATACTCTTTCGGAAGGCACCGAAGTTGCTGGAATGCCCAAAAACGTTTTGGCACAATGTTGAAGTGGGTTGACTTCTAGTCCATTCAACTGAAAGAAAGAGGCCAATAATTATATCAAATTGTCTGCAGTAATGATTACACCTACTAAAAGAAAACATATGAAACACATACCTTCCAAAATATCAAGGGGTCTGAATCAGCACTCGTATTTGCCCTTTCCAGGTATTGCCGTATGACAATGATGGCATCCACAGTCCCTGATCGACTTTTATCAGCTATTCGCTGCACCATGAAATTAAACAGAGGTGAAGATTTCTCTTCTTGTTGTTGACCTCCAGAGGTTGCAGGTTATAATTCACTTGCTTCTTCTGGAGGCCTTCATACATGGAGTGTCATTTCAGTTTGCAGTAGAGATACAGCAGCTTTGGCATTGTCAGCAGATCGGAAGGCTTCCTTTTTCAGTCTTGAGTCAAGAAGTGTTGCTATTCTAGGAATGGAGCGTTCTTCGTATGGGCATAATCTGGTAACAACACCATCAGTAAGGCATTGTAGTAATCTTTTTCCCTCTGATGTTTTCACATCCCTTCCTACTTCAACCAGATGGTTATAAATCCCAAATGTAATTGGTATTATAAGAGAATTTGTTACATTATCTCCTGAAATTTTGTTAGTAGCTTCATCAAAAGTACTTAGCAATTTTATTAAATCACTTAAAACCACAGTGTCTTCTAACGAAAGAGTCCGTGGAGCTTTCGGGATCCTTGATAGAGTGACTGTTAGAGCATCATTCACTTCTAACAACCTCTTCACCATGCTTAAGGCACTATTCCACCTTGTGGGAACTTCCTGAATCAGCTTAAGTTCTGGTTTGTTCTGCTGCTTTTGTTCATTTCTCAATTGCCCTGTAGCAACATTACTACACTTAAAAAACCTTAGCAACTCCTTACATTTTGAGAGCACATGCTGAAGGATTTCCTTCTTTCAATGCATCTTGCACAACTAAATTTAAAGTATGAGCAAAGCATGGATGATGACGAATTTTCAATATCTGGCATGCTTTAATCATTGATGGAGCATTGTCGGTAACAATGCACACAATTTTATTCTCCAGATTCCATTTTTGCATAATTTTGATAATGGTATATGCAATATTTTGTGCCATGTGACTCCCCAACATCTGATCAGTGGATAGAACTGCACAACGAATTGCAAAGGCACTATCAATAAAATGACAATTGACAGTGATAAAGCTATCATTTGCTCGAGATGACCACAAATCGCATATTAGACTTACAAAATCAACTCCCTCTAAAATTCCTAACAATTTCAATGTCCCTTCCTGGTAGTAATCTTTAAGATGCTTATCCCTCAGGGTAGTTTTACTTGGCAGTTCATACCTTGGATCCAATGTTT
Organism: Tanypteryx hageni; assembly: GCA_028673005.1. Lineage (NCBI taxonomy): Eukaryota > Metazoa > Arthropoda > Insecta > Odonata > Petaluridae > Tanypteryx > Tanypteryx hageni. Next base: position 23,066,088 of record CM054113.1, read on the forward strand.
TGATGAATCCTCTGAATCCTTGATCTTCTACTATGCTAAACGGTTGAAAATCTGTTGCCACCATCACCATTAGGGCTTTATCAATCTCCTTTTTCCTTTGGCTGTCGCGTTCATAGCTAATTTGCCGCTTAAAATAGAGGCTTATTGACCTCTTACTACTAGAGCTTGCAACAGAGGAGCTCTCATCACCAGAATGTCCACCTGAATGTTGGCCGCCGGTTCCAGAAGCTTCAAATTCCGGATGAAACCTCTTCAGATGATCTAGTAGATTACTAGTATTTCCACTAGTTTTGTATTCTTTGCCACATTTGTCGCACTTCGCCAATTTCTTATTTTGGTCTCTTGTGAAAAATCCACAAACATTTGAAATTTTCCTTTTAGGCATTTCTAACTCAAATCAAAGCACAAAACAGGATACTACACAAGTAGACAACACTTATAACGCGACTATGTTCGATTAAGTTAGAGCAAGGTTTGGTTGACACGTTTTACGGTTAAAATCAAGAGCACGAGGTTGAAATCAAACTGACGCAAGGAATTCATGGGTAGCGTCAATGTCACCAACCTAATGAATGCTAATGAATAGAAATTAAGCTATCAGCATCAGTAACAGCCACCAATTTAATGATTGAAATTGGAAGTTTGTGATCTAGCAATATAATGATCCTTTATTACTAAAACAAAATATCATATTATGCTAAATCTTAGGTATATAAAGTCTTAATTTTCCAATATTATTTTTTCTCCTGAAAAATTAAACTATCGTAAACCATCGATAGTTTTAAAAAAACTATCGATTGTTTTCGACAGTCAAAACTATCGATAGTTATCGATAGTACTATCGATAGTTCTCCACCACTACATGTAGGTCTTCATGTAAAGTAGTCGTAATTATTGTCCGATTTTAACCAAAATTGGAATCGGTCAATTAATTTTAACAAACCTCCCTAATACCAAATTTCAATACAATATGTGAAGCGGTCCCCGAGTTGAAACAAAGAACATTGTAAACTGCATGTAGGTCTTCATATTTTCCGATTTTAACCAAAATTGAAATCGGTCGACCAATTTTAGCAAAACTGCCCAATACGAAATTTTATTAAAATATGTCTAGCGGTTCCCGAGTTGAAACGAACATTGTAAACTACATGTAAAGTGGTCGTAATTGTTGTCCGATTTTAAACAAAATTGGAATCGGTTGACCAATTTTAGCAAAACTCCCCAACGCCTAATTTCATCAAAATACGTCCAGCGGTTCTTGAGTTGAAACAAAGGAACATTGTAAGCTACATGTAGGTCTTCATTTAAAGTGGTCGTAATTGTAGTCCGATTTTAAACAAAATTGGAATCGGTTGATCAATTTTAGCAAAACCGCCCAATACGAAATTTTATTATAATATTTCTAGCGGTTCCCGAGTTGAAAGGAACATTGTAAACTACATGTAAAGTGGTCGTAATTGTTGTCCAATTTTAACCAAAATTGGAATCGGTAAATCAATTTTAGCAAAACTCTTCAATACCCAATTTCATCAAAATGCGTCTAGCGGTTTCCGAGTGGAAACAAAAGAACATTGTAGGTCTTCATGTAAAGTGGTCGTCATTTTTGTTCGATTTTGACCAAAATTGAAATCGGCCGACCAATTTTAGCAAAACTCCCCAATATCGAATTTCATCTTAATACGTCCAGCGGTTTCCGACGGACGTAATCGACCTGCCATATATGCGTTCAGTTCGTGCAAAGAACGCATAAAAAGCAGACGCAGCTCTAGTGCTCGACGCCATCACTTCATTTAATCTTACACTCGGTTAACACGCGTGCGGAGGGAACGATCTCTTCTCCGACCTTCGGCGTAATTTTCACGTCACGCGTGCTTCTCATCGGTTGCCCTGGAGAGGAAAATGAAAGGAATTCGCCGCCGCTGGCTCCAGATGGCCAGTCGGGGTCCACAGTATCTCCCAGCCCCATCGATTATATATTATTATGGACTCGGTTACAGTGTTCGGGGAAGATGTTTTTGATGGAGAGTCTAATTTGAGTGGATTCGGAGGAATAGAAGCAATGGCGACTGTTCGAGAAACCACGATACAAAGAAGTCGGATAAATTGATTCAAAATGTTTGCGCCATCGACGTCCAATTCCAGGAAAACAACAATTAGTGGAAAAGAGTGGTAATTCTTTTCGTGTTAAACTACTTGCAAGACGACGAGAAAGTCACCTCTGTACACGAGCCAAGTTTCGGTTCGATGAAAAAACACAGTTGTCTCGCCATTGTTTTGGATATAATAATCTTAAACGAGCATGTTAATGCGCGTTATGAAATCTCATTTCATTCCTGTGATTAAATACTCGTAAGCGAATGTTTTTCTGTGTTATCCTGCATTGCTTTGTGACTAATAAACGTTATGAACAAAATCGCTCTTTTGTGTCTGGAATTAACTTTTAGATAAATATCTTGTAAGATCAATGCCACGTTATCGATTTACAAAAGGTTTAAATTTTTACAAAATACGAATTTTAGGTTTAATGATTTAAATGGCAATTTTATACGTGCGATCAACAATTTAACCGAAAAAGTCCACTATTTTGAAATGCCTTTGGAAGAAGCAGGGCTTATAGGTTTTATGCTTCATCTACATCTACATGATACCCTGCAAGTCACCTTTTTGGTGGATGGCAGGAGGTGCAGTGCACCAAGGGACCCTAGTTTTCCTAAGTTATCTTTTCCTATTATATTCTCTTATCGTTCGAGAGATAAACGATCCTCTATATCGCTCCGTTCTACAATCGATCTCGCAAATCTTATCCACGCTGTCCTGCATTCCGAGATATGCTTTTATTGCTTACGCTCAATCAAACGTAAAATAACGTAATAGCATGGGCCAATTCAAGCATTTCAGTATTGACGAACAATAGTAATGACTCTTAAGCATTAAAATTCGGCAAATGAGACCTTCTAGCAGCGTCTAGTATCTGTCGAACCTGAAAATGGTCACATTATTGGAATCCTGCCTGGAAGTTCAGTAAGATTAATTGACGGCTACGTTCGCGATGACAAGAATTTTTTCGCAAACAAATTAAATGCTGGAAGACCTTGCTGAGGATGTACATATTTCCGTTTTCATATTCTTTTCCAAGATTCGCTCAATAGAAGTTTCCGCCCTAAAGTTACCCTTGGGATTCCAATCTCCCTACCAATAAAGACTCGGTGAGAAGAAGAGACATTCTCCTCCCTTCCCCGCATCACCGTCCTTCCCTCATGACCTTCTCAGCCTCCACGAAGCCTTTAGCAAACAACAACCTTCATTCATTTAGTCTCTTAAAATATTGGCTATTCATTCGAATAATGTAAACATGGAGTCTAAAATTCACAAGCCCTACAAACGCCAATCCTCTTTAATCACAACGTGATCCCAGACTTCGAAACACGGAATCGCTAAGTGGGAGGTCCGTTTAATCTGTATCGCTAACTGGGAACGTGTATCTGCGTGAGGCGGAAAATCATCTCATCTATTATACTGTGTGCGGAAGCGAGCGACGGTGATTACCGACAGGGGGAAAGAAAACTGCATGTACATAGTATTCAATCGCGCTAGATTAAAAATAAAAAGGATTTTTAATGAAATCTGTGAGAATTTTAATTCCTCAACCGATGCCAAGGATCGAATGAAAACCTGCGTTGTGCAGACCTCTTAGGAGCAAAACCTGCACGATGGGAAGTGGCTGTCGAGTTTCTTCGTCAGGATAGGATATTATATCTCCAAAGCATTCCACACGACTGATTCATCTATCGAAGCCCGTAATAGACATTATAATTTTTCACGTCTCTCCTAATTGCACCTGCCAATACACAACGATCGAAACCTAACTTGCTACGTGCTCTCACTGCCATCCTCGATACATGGTTACGTTACGAATTCTAAGCGCTTTTGCGAATAAACCTTTGGAATTCAACCGTAATGAAATTAGTAGTCATACCTAACCTGATTTTTCAGGGATTGAAAATCCCGAGAACTAATCGCGCTCTTTGTAAAAACTTTGATGTCTCGAACACAACCCGTTTCTTCTTTGCCTTGAGACGGGCACAATCATCTGCGCCTTTGGAAATGCCTTGGAACGCAAAGATTGAACTCATCCAAAGAGAGAAAACCCTTTCGAATATAATCTCTTGACATAGAACTCGAAATAAAAGGTACCATTACATTCGAGAGGAACCTACTGTGAATGAGCGAATTTGCGAGCGTTAACGTGGTATATAGTGTGAGCACAAAAATCCCACGAATCTAATCAGAACGAGAGATCTGATATTGCATGACGGGCACATAACGAGACAAGGTTCGCCATTAAATCTGAGTGCGTATGTTCTGAAAGTGCGTAGTTCACCGCGTGGGAGTGAAGGACGCCGTCGCCGATGAAAACACGTTTCAAGACGACGCCGAAGAGAAGACGGTTTTGAGCAGAAGGCGGCACAAAATTTTAACACGTATTATGCTGCTTCTCTGCCTGCATATGAATTTTGAGGAAATATTTATTGGCGGTTCCTATAAAATTAACAGCATTGCTTTTTGAAAATATTATTAAATGTTTTATTAATAAAAAGCTAAAACCTCACAAGACATTTTATCAAAAACCTTCACTTTCTATCGTTGCTATAATCTCCTATCATAATATCCTATCCTAACATCATTGATATCTAATTTCCATTCATAATTGTTTTTATTCAACAACAATAATTTATCATTCTTCATAATTTTGTTTTTCATTTGTAATGTAATTTCTAGGCTTGGTAGGATTCGATATAAATCGAAAAAAGTCGTTAAACGTTGATTTTTTTAAATTTTCAAAATCGACGAAATAGTCGTCGATAAGCGTCGACCAAGAAATATTGCTTCGTGTTTGCACAATGAACTTTTTCTGCACTATTTCACTATTTTTGTTACTTAAAGAGGTAAGCTTTCAAATCAAAATATTCTTGTGTGTGTGTATATATATATATATATATATATATATATATATATACACACACACATATATATAGATACATACATGGTTGTACGCTATGCATACTTCAGACTAACACGTTGTGTACCGGATTTAGATTCTCGTAGTACACTCAGTTCCAGGCCATTTTGTCATAAAAAAAAGCACACGAAATCTCGTGGCCGGATCAAATGTGGTGATTTTCTTGGTCAAAATTACGATTTAATTAATAAAAGATCATATTAACGATTTAAATATACTTCTTTGTATACTTAGTATTGTATACGTTTTACTGTAGGTAATAGATAAGATAATATTTTAATAAATTTGTTATTAAGTGATTTCTTTAATATTAACATTTAAAAATTGAAGAATTTCGAAATAAAAAGTAAATTTAAATCATCAAAGTGAAAGGCCGAAAACTGTCAGCCATATATGTAAGTGGTAATTTTAAGCGTCGATTTTCATCGAAAATATCTCGGGAATATAAACGTCCATTTTAAAAAAATAAACGAATTTTATCATGTAGTAATTTTAAGCGTCGATATTCGTTAAAAAATCTCTCGGGAAAATAAACGTCGATTTAAATCGTCGATTAAAAAAAATAAACGTCGAATTCTACCAAGCCTAGTTATTTTTATTCTAATAATTTTGTGCAGTTTTTAAAATGAATAGTATGTGTCTGAAACTAATAAGCAATAAATTTGAATAAAATATGCGCAAGAGAGAGAGAATAAAATACTTATCTACGTAAAATACGTTCATAAATCATATGTTAAAATTCCCATTTCCACATGTAAGTTTCGTAAATTAGACTTTTCTCAATGCGTTGGGAAATAAACAATGCGACACGCAGATGAAGATGAGAATTTTAAAAACTCTCTAGCATTTAATTGCTTCATGGAAGAAATGTTTAATACAATCATTACAACATTGATGAAATTGGAAGGGATACATGTTTTTGGTCTTGATTCTAGTGCAACCTAAAATTACGCACTATTAAATTCATCCAAATTGAAAAGCTATTTTTAATAATATATTTCTTATGAATTTTACATAAATAATTCTTTCAATGAAATTTTTAATTTAATATTCACCAATATAGAGCTATTCTTTGAGCTGTTGCAGGTGAGAAGTTAAATTTCAAATTTTTATTCTTCAAAAAATAAGGTAACACTAATAGTCCATCTGGATTTATTCAAAAACTATTAGCGTTTTCGAGGTGGGTTGGCGAGGCGAACATAAATAACACGGGACAGTATTAGAAGGGAATTCGTGCTAACGTTATGAACTACAGAAACCCAGTCTGAAAAATTGGGTCCGTTTTTTTTAGAATCGAAGCGTACGACGGGCAGGAGAACATTTTTATAGAGAGCGAATTACTTCGTTTTAACTTGCCACGGAACGTTTATTTTCCTCTTCAGTTTTATTTTATTAGCGCATCCCCACGAGTGATTGCTTGAAGAATTATGTGTCTTGGATTAGATACTTGCGAAAGAATGATGAAAATTTTCTAGAACCATTCCAGAGAAGCTTAATCAGCTCTCTTGAGAAAGCCAGCCAGATTCTATGACGCCTCCATCAATGCTGTAAGCGCCCCGTTCTGTTACCCTTTCAGAGGTAAGATCACATTTCAAAATTCCGTACACTTGGTCGCTTGAGCCATTAAGCGCAACAAAGGAAAGGATTCCTTTGATTTATTGGGCTAATATCTACCGCAAAATATGCCCAAGAATCTCCGTAGATTCAATTTATATTAACTTTTACGTAAATTTCACTGCGACACATCTGTTTATTCGTTTATATTGTCCCAATATTAGTCTGGCCATCCATTCCCTATTAATTTCTGTTGCTGCGACATATCTGCGTATTAATCTCCTTTGCTCCTGTATACTGTGTATTCATCTTCTTCAGAAAACGAAAAACTATCAAATATACATGGAAATAATGCCAATATCCTGGAAAATTTATAAAGTTTCACTGGATTTTTTAGAAATTTCAGGAATTTTATTGAAACTGCACAGAAAAATACAAAAATCAATTATAGCAACGTAGTAAATGTACAAAACGAGAATACATAAATATAAACATACATATATAAATTTTTTCAAATTCTTATTAAAAATTCCAGTGTAGTAATTTAAAAGTATACTTTCCATTTATCTAGAGAAAATTCCAGATCCATTGTATATAATCAATTCTGATAAGGAGTATTCTTTAAGGTACAAAAACTTATGCCATTATAAGTTATGTAGTCTTGCAGCGAAAGGAGATGGGAAACAAGTTAGGAAGGTGTACAGAGTATCACAAATAGGCGCGTTTCGTGCGGTGGAGTATTTGAAATTATACGATATAATTTGACCGAACACACCATAAAACAGCAAAACACCATGACCCGATTGTATCTTTGTCTATTAAAAAATTTTTCTCCCCCTTTAGTTGGTGCATCAATAAACATATTACGTAATTTTAACGATTAATACTGCAGTACGATATATCAAAAATTATTCCAAGGAAATATTTAATTTATATTTAGTGATTTATTTTCTAATCAGTTTTAAACAACCGAACAATCGAAAATTATTTAAAACATACCTCACTTGAGTTCAGTAGTTGTAATATTTGCGTCTATGTTCTTTTATTCGCCGTAGATAATCCATTTCCTTCCGCTTACAAAATCTGTCATGCGCGCGTCTCGTTTCATTATTTGATAGTATAAAATACGATTTTTCTATTTTCTTTATTTCTTCATCTCTACCTCTATTTCTCTATCTCTCTCCCTTCCATTATCAATTATATAACGATTACACCGTTTTAAAGCATTGGACTCGTTTTCAGGGTATCAGAATATCTCATTGCTAAAATCTTAAATTATTCCCTCTTTTTTCTAGCATCAAATGAATTTTTAAGCTATTTCGGCTTTGATACGGTTTCTCTTTTCGAGAAAACTATACTTCACCAAGTCTCAAATTTGTATTTTAGTTGTAAGCAATTTAGTAAAGCAATGTTATTTAAATAAATGGCGAATACAGTAATTTATAAAAATAAAACGCATTTCATGAATTAAAAATGCGGATATCAACGTCAAAACAGAATAAATAATGTTGTTATTCTTTCACAAATGGAACACATTTCAATGAGATAGAAGGTTATCAAAGGGTCATGATTATTTGCGAGTGAATGAGAACATTGGACTTTCCGTCATTACTACACAAGAAACATGCAGACAATGCCTTTCTCTACTCTAGCACAATCAGGGAGACCTTGGTCATTTCAATCGCCGAAGCATGCGATGCAGTATTCTATAGATAACCCAAGATGATTTAAAAACGAATTAACATAGATTATGACGCACCTTGGGAAATTAAAATTGGAATATCATGACTAACTAGAATCCTTCGTAATAAAGAATAAGTTCGCAAAGCAAAGGCGGATACCATGAATTGTATTCAGACTCCTTTTACAAAAGTCATTAGGAACACACTGCGATGTTATTAAAATTTAGCATAAATTACTCGAGTATCTCTTAGGAGACTTAGCAGTTGAAATTTAAAATTACACACTTGGTATTTCGTGTTTTCGAAAGAAAAGCTAGTGTTATTAAAATGAGAGATAAATTAGGCTGGGAGTCTCTAGAACAGTGGTTCCGAACCTTTTGTTGGCACCCTTTCAAAAGTAAACAGAATTTCGCGGTACCCGTCTTCAAGCAATGTTTTATATTTTCACAAACGAGTATTACAACCTTTGGACATATCCATTTGCTGGTATCACACCATAATTAATTTATTACAGATAAAATTAGTGCCCTAGTTACCTGTAAACACATCCAAATCGTTGATTTATTTAAAAACTAATTTTATCGCGGTGCCCCTTAAATCAGCTGGGGCGCCCCAGTGTGCCGCGGCACCCAGGTTGGGAACCACTGCTCTAGAAGATAGAAGTAAATTAGCGAAGTTAGGAGGAATTTATAATGTCTACGTTAATAAGCCATCGTGGAAAAAGCTAGGTGTTAAAGTGAATCCGAGATATTATGAGAGCAGGGACTACACAATAGAAGAGAACCTGTAGGACAGAAGAATAACTGAGGTAAATATTCTCTTCTAAATAGGAAAATTTTCACCTGGCCATATGGCCATCTTAAAACGTATTACTAGTAATAGGAATAATAATCATATAACTTTAATATATGCGAAGAACAAGAATAGTAATTTACAGCATAAATCTAACAGACTTTCAAAAACAAATCTAAGAAATATGGCAGGAAATAGATGAAATTAACGCTCCCTCGTGATATAGCACCTTGTTGCCTAATAATTTCTCCACTCATTCAAAACATTGTTTTTACGTCAGTAATATGTTTTTGAGCTTAATATCAAAATTTGCATGATTTTTTTCTGTAATAAAAATTTTATTGTTAAGTATTTTTAGAGCCCAAAAAACGATTGAAAATACTAGTTACATGTTACGAACCTACAGCATTGGTTCTAAAATTCAAAGCCATCCTGCCACCTGAGGCAAAAATACAGAATGCCGCCCCAGTTCACGACACATAGCTAGAGATTGTCGGCTTCATTTCTACAATGCCGCCCGTAGAAAAGTACCAACATTTGAAAAAAGTGGATTTACACATTAATACGATTCTTGGTTTCCCAACTGGCGGAAACTCCCACTTTAGAATGAAAAAATAAATCATAAGAATTTTACCTTTCATCAAATAGGTGTGATAAGCATGATAAAAATGTTTAAAAAACTAAGCACTTAATAATAAAAATGTACAAATTTGGGGCTTAATGGCTCTAACAAGGCTATGAGAAACCCAATGAGCACTTAGGCTACAATTCCGCCGTCTTCAGCGGTGATTCAATGAAAGTAGATTCCAAATAAGAATCCCCACTGAAGATGGCTGCATTGCAGCATAAGTTCTCATCGGTGTCTATTTTTAATTTGTTTTTTGCCATAAGACTTAAAACGCGGTTAGCTATTAAACCATTAAATAAGAGTCGCTTTGATCACCGATTGCACTTAAGTCATACAGCGAGTTATGTTATCCATTTTTGAAAACTACTTGTTTTGAATCATAAGCTGAATTGTATCTTACGCGAAAAATTTTACGGAGGAAAAGTTACCACTTTCTACAAATTTAGATTACTGTATCAAAGAACCATAACACTTCTAACGTTGAATAACTTTTAATAATGATTTTTTAAAAAATTAACCATTTTTTGTAAATCTTATGGTTATTTAAGCAATTTTTAACAAAACGTTATTATTATCATTATTTAGCCTGAATCATCACGTAGATTTATAAATTAATATATTTCCTTAGTTTATTAAATGATACCAAGCAAGTGTTGCAAAATTTGTGGCAATGTCATGACCTATTGAGTGCCACTCCAAAAATAACCGCCTAAATATTAATGACGTGATGGATTCCTTGAGCATAAGCCAAAAATATAAAATTCTCTTCAATAGCAAGATAAAAAAGTAGCGATTAGCCAGCATTGTGACGTTTGTGCTCTTCCGATATGGGGAAGCGAATGCGAGTGATTGAAAGATATCACTTGTTTACATAACAAGTTCTGTCCGTCGCCGATCAGTTCGGGTACGAAAACGCTCGGACCAACGAATATTATTAAATGACTCCCGAGTATTGGAATTGTAGCTTGTTATGAAAAGGAAAATACAATATTAGATGTTCATTTTTAGGCGTTATTTATCAACAAACCGATAGTGGCGGAGCGCTCTATGGGCACGTCTTGTCTGCCTGTCTATAGTAAATAAACAAAAACTCCTTCACCGTAAAAAGGAAGGGAATACACCCACGCTGCAGGTTGTTGGTAAACACCGTCGCAGGACCTAAGTCAAAAAGAGACACGCACACGCAGAAACATGCAAAATCCACTCACACAGTAAACTCTAACCAAAAATGAAAACTAGACACCGATGTTTCGGCAGCTAAGCTGTCATCTTCAGTAGTGTGGGGTTCCTGTCTATAGCGTTTTACATCTTTTGGACCGCACGACAGATTTTGATGAAATTTAGTATGAAAGATCCTTATTAAAATCCAACATCTAACTATGATTTTGAGCCGTAACAGGCAATTTGAACTTTCATTTTGCATAAGCACATAAATTAACTTTTACTTATATCCAGTTCAGTGGATCCCAACCTGGGTGCCGCGGCACACTGTGGCGCCCCAGCTGATTCTTAGGGGTGCCGCAGTAAAATTAGTTTTGTTAATAAATCAACGATATGGATATGTTTACAGGTAACTAAGACGTTAACTTTATCTGTAATAAATTGATTATAGTATGATACAAACGAATGGATATTTCCAAAGTTTTTAATATTCGTTTGTGAAAATATAAAAACCTTGTTTTAAGGCTGAGATGCCGCGAAATTCTGTTTATCTTTGAAAGGGTGCCGCGCCTATAAAAAGGTTGGGAACCTCTGATCTAGTTAAATGTCATCGAAATCCGTCAAACGTTGATCTTTGAAGATCGTTTGGCAAAAGCTAAGAATTAAATCGGCATCCAGCTGTTAGGTAAACAACGCTTTGGTAGCAGCTATCAACTTTTAAATAGCTACTTATTAATGTATTAATTTAAAAATATACGTCTATTTTCCCAGATATATACCTAATCCACGTAGGAAGTATAGGGCTGAGGAGGGAGAACCTGCTGCGGAGAAGAAAGATTATGTAAAGATGAAAACGCTAGGAAAAGTCGGGAAAATATCCAGTCTGTTCCTATATAATATTAATATAGTAGAGAACGCCTTTGAAATCTCTATATATTTCATTTTTGGAGTACAAATTTCCTTCTTTATTTGGTATCAAACGACCCAAACGATCAGAGTTAAAGGAAATCAAACATTTAAATAATTAGAAAATAACAGAATATCGAAATACGAAATGCTGGTTTGAAATATTCTACATAAATAAATACATAATGTTATCAATTTCCAAATAAAAACTCGCTATTATTTCTGGATCCTTTAGTACAGTCCGTGCGTGCTATATCCTGCGGAGGCTGTCGCATATTCACTATTTCCTTCGCATTAATATAGCAAGAGATCGTTAAGATATTATTCCAGAGAATACGTTCGCTTTTTTGACATAACCAATTAATAATAAATTTTTTAAAGTTAATTACCAAGCTCAACTTATGATCTCTATGAAATTAACGACGCAAGTAACTACCACTGACATTAATTTGTTTAATAAACCGTAAACGTGTTTGGGCGAAAACGTTCTGTACTCAATCGTTTCGCAGACATTGGAGTTATATTTCTCAGCTGTTAGTTTGAAAAAAGTATTAAAGGGGTAATAATATTCAAGTGCTAGATAATGCTTCTTTTTACGATATGTTTTATAAACCACTTTAAATAGACGACCGAATTATAATATCCTCAGTAAATAATTGCATCGCTTGCTTCGTTTGGATCGAAAGTGTTTTATAATAATAATCTTGGAGTATTAGGAAAAGCATTTCTGAAACTATTGCTCAATTGTGCATCATATGACCAAGCTAATTTTCATCATCAACTACAAAACAATAACTAAATGACATTTTCCTGAAAGAGGAATATATTACAGTGTTCTTGAATTTGCCAAGCTCATTTTCTGCACAATTTTATTCCTAAAATATGGAACCATTCATGAAACAATTCAGTAGCTGTTTAGTACTAAATAATAATAACAATTAATAAATATAGGTTTTGTCCAATCATCCGTCTGCGGGGAAGATATTTACCGAATCATTAAAAAAAGATGAGACAATTTTTTCAAGCATTATCTTCTGCTAAGAACACAGCAACATTTGGAATATTGCAACGTTCACAATTTTAAAATAATAGCCTTATGTAACTCGCAACACTATTCTGAAATTAACATCAATGAAATAAGTTAATCGTCTGCGTATTTACTTTCCAATATCTGTCTTTCAAATCATCTCCAAGTTTACAAAAAATTTACTCAATAATTGGCACTTAACAAGCGATTTCATCTATTAACTTTTAGATTAAAGTTTTGATATGGTTCTATTCTATGGAGAAAGTCTAATGCAAGAAGCTTTAGAAGGCACAGGGGATTTCAAAATTGGAGGAAGGATTATAAGAACAGTAAAATACGCAGATGATTAAGTACTTCTAGCAAGAAAGGAAGAGGAACTACAAAAAATGATAAATAGACTAGTGATAACAGGTAGAAAATACGGTATGGAAATAAATACAGAAAAATCCAAGGTCATTCGAATATCGGGTAAAGAAGAGAATCTGAACATAACTATTGGGGGAAAGCCATTAGAACAAGTTTCAGAATATAAATACCTTGGAAGTATCATAACACGAGAGGCAAAATGTACGGATGAGATCAAAACTAGAATAGGAAAAGCAAAAGCGGCTTTCAGGAGAAAGAAACAACTACTTACAGGGAATATAAGGGAAGATATCCGCAAGAAGTTGATAAAATGCTACATATGGAGTATAGCATTGTATGGGGCAGAAACATGGACGCTAAGGAAAAATTACATCAAATACTTGGAAAGCTTTGAAATGTGGACTTGGAGGAGAATGCTGAAGATAAAATGGACAGATAGGATGAAAAACGATGAAGTGCTACGAAGAATAGGAGAGAAGCGAATGATTATACAGACTATCAGAAAGAGGAAGGCTAACTGGGTTGGACATTACATGAGGAGAGAGAGAGTATGATTAAAGACGTCTTAGAAGGAAAACTAGATGGGAAAAGGGAAAGAGGTAGGAAAAGGTTTCATCTCATAGACTATTTGAAAGGAAAAGAGAGTTATCAAGATATGAAGAGGACAGCGGAAAATAGGAATATATGGAGAACCAGGTTTAACCAAGAATAATCACGGACCTGTCTACGGACAGACTACCTATGATGATATATATATATATATATATATATATATATATATATATATATATATATATATATATAATTTCAGTTTTTATTGTAGAAATTTACCTACTATACATTATAATAAATATTTATTTCTTAAAAACGTGGTCATTTACTTAGAATCCAGTAATCCGAACACGTTCTTGCATTAATTAGTTCGGATTATAGTGGTTGCACTGTATTCAGATGTCGCCCTTGCTTGCTTACCTTCTCATACTTCCTGCTCGCCACCCTTGATTTTTTTCTGTTTGCCAAAATTTCGCTCCGTGAAGAAGTCGAATTGATTTCATCTATTCAGATTTCTCATTGTAAACGAGACTACAAGATTCCCTTTCAAGCCGCTTAAAGCGTATGGCAGGGGTGTCTTGAAGCTCCTAGCTTCACACTAACGAAAATCTGTATTTATTCATAAATGACATCGATGATAAATGTCTGTGCATGCTTTAGTGCAATCTTTAGCGTGTCAATCATTATTCAAATGTTTACGCATTCCTGGTTGCAATATAACTTACGGCGGCGATAAAGCCTTTGAAACACTATATCGGACGAATTAATCCTACTTTCCATTTCATTTAACGCTTTAATTAAACCGGTTTAATTCCCTATCCTCATAAATATTCCGCAATTTTTTGTGCAAGCTAAATCTGAGAAACATTATCTAAATTGCATTCCACGCCGCATAATGTCATACTATAATTCTTACTTTAATTTGTTTTTGTCGGAGTGAATCTGCGTATTTATACATAAGGAAAAACAGTCTTCGATCTCTCATTAAGTTGGCGTTTTATTGAAAGGAATGTTATATAAAATGGTGGAGCCTGTGGATTGCCAAAGAAGATCCGGAACAAACCTCGATGCATGCGGTAAATCATGTCATTTGACGCCATCGACCACGAGATGAACAAGCCGTCCTTGTCAACTAATTGATCAAGTAACGGTGTCATACAAGCGATTGCCCTACATATGACACTTGACGCAATGGTCGTCATCTTTGATGGATTCTAACATGTCGAAATGTTTTTTCCTTTAGCGTCTGCACAGCGGGTATCCATAATGTGTGTTTTAAATGGTTCGGCCTATTAAGGGAGACGGTGTCCCCGACCTCACTGACCGGGCAATATCGTGAGAATATACGATCGCCAGCATTCGGTGTTTCTAAGGCATTGACGTTGTGGACGTCCTTGGGGAAGAAAGAAATTGGGTGGCGAGGCTTCATGTTAGAGACCTCCCATCGCTCTCAGGAAATAACTTACATTGCGTCCAACAGAATCTTGTAGCCCGTCCCGACCAACACTTTTTTTTCCTTCCTCGTTAACTTTTGACCTTTCTGTTTCCTTGATAGCGACGTTTACAAACGGAAAGAATTTTTCCCTCGTCTAAAACTAGTTTTAAGCATTTATTTTTAAAAATTTCGGCGTCTTATTCTCGTCCCTCATAAGATAGAAAGCAACTGAACTGAACTAGATGAAGTGGCAGAATATGTTAATTTGGATACTATCTTCACTAACTACGGATCACTCCTGGAGAAAAAACAATAGGAGAGTGAAAATGGGGTGAAATGAATTCGAACGGAATATACGTAGATTCCAATCAGACATTCCGATTTTCCTCAAAGCGAAGTTATATGTTTGCTTGTTTTAACTGGTGGATATGAAACGATAGAGTGGTCCAGCAGCGCCTGGAAAGAGCGCAACGCAGAAGAGCATGGGTAAGCTGGAGGCTGGAGATTGCCCGAAGAGGCCTCGACAACGAGAACTGGATACGAAAGTGAAAAGGAATCTGAAACATAAATAAAATAATGAAGACTTAAAAATGACATTGCGCAGGGTGTGTTGCAAGAAAAATGATCATCAGCGTTGGACGCCCGCGGTAATCGAATGAATTCCCGTAGGAATGAGGAAACCGAACTGGAGAGAGAAAAGACAGAGATATTGTGGAGTTCCTACGGCCTAATTGGATAAAGGAGATAGGAAGCGGAAAGACGTGGTAAATCAACAGGGAAGGGATGAGGGTGATATTATCTGGGGAATTGTAAGCAAAATTAAAAAAATGAGGTACTTAAACGAAATGAGTGAATTCGTTAGTGTATAGATAAAGGCAGGTGGCAAGCGTTAATTAAGAAAAATTAAATGTTATAAATAAAATCATAAATTCATCACTAACTAGTCTGTCGGTTGCAGCGTTGATTGCGATTTGGATGTAAAGGAAAAAGGAGATAGGAAAAAAGGGCTAAATCGCATTAATTTTTACAGATAGTATTTATTTTTTATAAAATAAAATTAAAAGAATCCTATTGCTTTTATAAGCAAAAAATAATGTATCGTGCTATAAAATAGGAATAAACATGACTACCCATTTTGTTTTTTAGGATGTACAGCTTTCCAACTCTTAATTTCGCATCTTAATTTTAATTAATTAAAAAAAGCAATGTCATGGATATAAATGCAGACGCATTGTATTTCTTATGGGAATATTTTTATTTTGAAAAATTAATTTCTTCATAACTATTCCATATTTCAAGGCCTTCAGATTTGTCCTGGTGCTATTATATTTGTTTCTACATACCTGCCATGTTTCAGATTCTCCAGTCTTATGTATATACAACTTCCGCACCAGAGTGACGCACGCACGGAGGTACACCACAAAAGTGATATGTACAGGATATTTCATTAACAAATTTCATTTTTATATAATTCATGGTTTGTACTATATCTTAGCTGGGAATATGAATACATTATTAAAAATATTTATGATTATAGCTGAGCATCTAAGGATGCATTTATAGTTTTAATTAATAAGAAGTATATGAAATCAATAGAACCATCATCATCATCATAGGTAGTCTGTCCGTAGACAGGTCCGTGATTATTCATGGTTAAACCTGGTTCTCCATATACTCCTATTTTCCGCTGTCCTCTTCATATCTTGATAACTCTCTTTCCCTTTCAAATCGTCTATCAGCTGAAACCTTTTCCTACCTCTTTCCCTTTTCCCATCTAGTTTTCCTTCTAACACGTCTTTAATCATACTCTCTCTCCTCAGGTAATGTCCAACCCAGTTAGCCTTCCTCTTTCTGATAGTCTGTATAATCATTCGCTTCTCTCCTATTCTTCGTAGCACTTCATCGTTTTTCATCCTATCTGTCCATTTTATCTTCAGCATTCTCCTCCAAGTCCACATTTCAAAGCTTTCCAAGTATTTGATGTCATTTTTCCTTAGCGTCCATGTTTCTGCCCCATACAATGCTATACTCCATACGTAGCATTTTATCAACTTCTTGCGGATATCTTCCCTTATATTCCCTGTAAGTAGTTGTTTCTTTCTCCTGAAAGCCGCTTTTGCTTTTCCTATTCTAGTTCTGATCTCATCCGTACATTTTGCTTCTCTTATTATGATGCTTCCAAGGTATTTATATTCTGAAACTTGTTCTAAAGACTTTTCCCCAATACTTACGTTCAGATTCTCTTCTTTACCTGATATTCGAATGACCTTGGATTTTTCTGTATTTATTTCCATACCGTATTTTCTACCTGTTATCACTAGTCTATTTATCATTTTTTGTAGCTCCTCTTCCTTTCTTGCTAGAAGTACTTGATCATCTGCGTATTTTACTGTTCTTATAATCCTTCCTCCAATTTTGAAATCTCCTGTACCTTCTAAAGCTTCTTGCATTAGACTTTCTCCATATATATTGAATAGGGTTGGCGATAGGCAGCAGGCTTGTCTTACTCCCCTACAGATATTTATTCCGCAGGTGTCCACATTCTCAAACCTGACCTTTAAAACTTGATTCCCATATAGATTCTTGATCAGTCTCATGTCTTTCCAGTCTACACCTATATCCTTTAATATCTTCATCAACTTTACCCAATTTACTCAATCAAAGGCCTTCTGCCAGTCTACGAAACATGCGCAGATATCTTGACTGTACTCTATTGCCCTTTCTGGTATGATTCTAACTACTCCTATAGCATCTCTAGTTCCTCGTCCTTTTCTGAAACCGAATTGATCTTCCCCTATTATTTCTTCTGCCTTTTTCTCCAGCCTTTTATTAAGAATCCTCGTGATGATCTTCGATGTGTGTGACAGAAGGCTTATAGTTCTGTAATCTTTACACTGCATTGCCTTTGGCTTCTTCTTTAGAGGGATCATTGTTACTTCTAGGAAATCCCGAGGCCACTCCTGTGTCGTAAATCTTATTAATTAATTTCGTGATCGCTTTTAGTCCTTCTGATCCTATGACTTTAAGTATCTCAGCCGGTATGCCATCGCTGCCCGTGGCTTTCCCCTTCTTTAGTTCCACTATCGCTTTTTCTACTTCGCTTTTCATAATACTTGGTCCTAAGTTGTCTTCTTCAATGTTTTCCTCGTATTCCATTTCAATTTTTGCCGCTCCTGCCTGTTTGCTGTATATTTCCTTAATGTATTCTTCCCATACCTCTGCTACATCCTTTGTTTCTGAGACTATCTTCCCATCCGTATTCATAATTCCTTTACCACAAATTCCATTAGACTTCTTATCTTCTAATTCCAGTGCCCTAGCGTACATCATATCGTACCGTCCTAACTTCTCCATTTGTTCTATTTCATCACATTTTCCTTTTATCCAGTTTTCTCTAGCTTTATCTGTTACCCTTCTCAACTCAATGTTTATACGCCTATAGTTGGCTCTACCTTCTTTACTGTTAACGTTTTTCCATTTTAGTCTCTCATTCATTTTCTCCAGCATTTCCTTCGTGATCAATGGTTTTCTGATTTTCTTCTCTTGTTTTCCAATCTCTTTATCCAAGGTATCCTTGATACTGGTTTTAATTTCATTCCATTCTAGATCAACGGTATTCGGTTTGTTTTCCAACTTTCTTAGGTTATCTTCCAACTTCATGCTGACTACATTCTGCCTTTCTTTCAGTTTTTCTATGTCCCAGGCCTGTCTTTCTCTTCTCGTTTTTCTTATTTGCTTGAGCTTTGTACTCACATCAAGTATTAGAAGGCTGTGATCTGAATCAATGTCCGCTCCTTGAAATGCCTTGGTACTCTTTATGTTGTTCCTGAATCTTTGTTTTACAAAGATGTAATCTATTTGGCATCTCATTCTATCTCCTGGGCTTTTCCATGTGTATAATCTTCGTTTATGGTTTTTGAACCATGTATTAGTCACTACAAGGTCATTATTGATGCAGAATTCTACGAGTTTCTCCCCTCCTCGATTTCTCTTTCCAAGTCCGTATTGCCCGACAACATTTTCTTCCTGTCCTTCTCCGACTATGCTGTTCCAATCTCCCATTATTATGCAGTTTACCTTTCCTCTTCCGTCTTCTTCGTAAATTTCATTAATTTGCTCATAAATCTCATCGATTTCTTCATCTTCATGAGCTGACGTTGGCATATATACCTGGATTATTAGCATGCCCACTGGGACTGCTTTAAGCTTTATTGCCATCAGTCTATCGTTCGTTGCTATTATCTTTGTCACACTTTTCATCATATTTTTCCTAAGTACCAGAGCTACTCCCCTTTCCCCACTATTTCCTCCAGAATAAACTACCGTGAATTCTTCTGAGTCGAACTGTCCTTCTCCCTCCCATCTAGTTTCGCTTAGTCCTATAATGTCAACTCTATTTCTTCTCATTTCTTCTTTCAAGTTCTCTAGCTTTCCTGCCTTTCTCATAGTTCTTACGTTCCAAGTCTCTATTCGTAAATTACTTTCGACAAAAGTTTTCCTTAAGGCAGTCCCCGCCAGGAGATCCGATTGCGGGACTATTTTATCTCCGGATTGTTTTACCTCGAGAGAACTCATATTGTCCAACCATATAATCTTTACTAGGGATTGTAATGTGGTAGTTTCCCTCTTTCTTTCCACATCGCAGTACTGTAGCCGTTCAAATCGTCCTGATCACGCCTACAGCTGTATTGGATATAGACCCAACCAACATAATTTGTTTTCGGCTCTATACCATACTGACAGTACTGTTGCCTACTCCCAGGCACTGATGATAGTTTTTGTTTATAAAACCTCCATTCGAGGGGTTTGAACCCCCGAGCTTTGTAATAGAAAGCCGACACGCTAACCACTACAGCATCAGTGCAATATATATATATATATATATATATATATATATATATATATATATATATATATGTGTGTATATATATATACATATATATATACAATCTTATATATACAATGTTAGGATTATTCGCGCTTTACCCTATGACACTCCTGCCCCCCTTCTCCGACACTGGGAACTAGCACATATCCATCTTCTCGACTCTTTCTCTCCGCCTGGCCTCAACCTCCGCTAACCCTATTAGCCCTCTTACAATGTCTCCTTGTTACATTGTAGTTATTCGCACTTTCCCTTACCACACTCCCTCTTTATTGGCTATCCACCCCTCCTACTCCCAACCTCCAATCATCAGCCTTCCCACATCACCCTGTCATTCCCCGCCCAGTGTGTCACTACGTTACTCTTTCGCTGAAGAAGGGCATAGGCCCGATAAGCTTGCGTGTGTTTTTGTGTTTTTGTGTTCGTGTGTTTTACGTGTCTCTTCGACGCCCCCAGCAGCCTGCCAGCTTGGTCCTCAACTTGGTAAGTGTCCGCTGGGTTTCCCTCAACGCCTTGTTGCCACCCTCATCACCTTTTCTTTTCCTTTAGTTAATATATATATATATATATATATATTATGTATATATATATATGCTTACGGAAGAGGAAAGGTAAATGGGATAAATGGATGGCAACAAGTTGTTAGGATAAGGTATCCCAGTGAGCACTCACCAATAAGATGACTTCAGGTTAGCGAGCTGCTGGGGGTGTCGAAGTGACACTCGTAAAACGAACACTAAAAACACGGAAGCTTACGGGGTCGACTCCTTCTTCAGCACAGGAGAGAGACAACTGATGGCGGTGACACTGGGTGGAGGAACGGGGGTGGAAGGGTGGTGCGGAGAAGTCGGGGATTGGAGGATACGGAGGGGGTTGAGGAATGGCAGAAAGGGAATGAAATGCTAGCGAAGGTTGAGGCCAGGAGGAGTGAAGGTGTTTAAAAGATGGATATGTGCAAGCTCCCACTGACGGAGTTGGGGAGTCCAAACATCATCGCGGAGAGCGCGAATGGCCCTCGCCATGAAGCAATCATTAAATTTTAGGTTGTGATTGTTCGCATGAACGCCCACAGGCAGCGATCGGTTAAGAATGACGCTGTTGTGGTGGCCGTTCAGCGGATTTTGAGGGGATTGCTGGTCAGGCCAACATAGAAAGCGGGACATCGGGTGCATCTCAGGAAGTAAATGATATTGCGGGTGGTGCAGTTGATGGAAGAAGTTATGGAGTAGGAGATGTTAGTTGTGGGGCTGGAAAAGGAATTGCAGGGGGGGTTTATTGGGCATATGAGGCATCGGGGTCTATCGCAGGGGTGAGATCCGGCAGGGTGCATAGGAGTGGGTGCTGAGGGTTCTTTGTTCCATAAAATGTTTGCCAGATTAGGGGGTCGGCAAAAGGAGAGGATCGGTGGTCTAGCAAATGGAACCTGAGGGGGAGAGGATGCGAGGATAGGGTGGGCGGATTTTAAGATATTTCTCAAAATATCGTGGGAAAAAAGGGTGGTTAGGATGAGTTGGGGGTTGAATCGGTGGTGGCGTGGGTAATGGGGTGGGAGTAAATGGTAATTAGATATATTATATATATATATATATATATATATATATATATGTACATACATGATTACATCTTGTTAAAGTAAATAGACATCCATCCTTTTTGTTTTATTCCTTTCACTAGGTTCTTATATGCCTGCTCATACAGCTGACGAAATGAAAGATTTAAATAGAAATCGAAAGTAATCTCCTCAATTAAAATTCAGTACCGATTATGCTTGGTATGTCCGTAAATCTCTAAATAACACCTTCATTCACTAACAGAAAAACGGTAAAAATCAATATTCATGTAAAATATCGAGGAAAAATCTATTATGTATTAAATTTCTGTAAATAAAACCAATTACATTTCACTAAAATGACTGAGAGATCCGCGTTGATGGACGGGAAATTTTTACTCCATATTGGGCCGCGGCAGTGGGAATGAGCGATATCGGCCGTGTCGATATCGATCGTTCTTTTTAGTGCTTTTCGTGATTGCTGAAAAGCACCATTATCTTCGTGATGTCCCTCCGTCCGTACGCATATATCAGGGAAGAATTGGCCGAACCGATTTCAACCAAATTTGGTACATGGAATATACACATAAATTAATGACCAAAGTGGCAATTTTGAACAGGATCGACTGAGCAGGGGTGCCACAATTGCAATGTTAAACTTTTCAATAATTATGAATTTGGAGGGAATTGGTACAATCGATTTCAACGAAATTTTATATGAAGGAGGCGTGCAACATAGAAAAACAAAATCATGTTGTTTTAATATAGATATAGAAAGCAGGGCTGCCACAATATAAGAAAAATCATTCTTTTTACACATATTTGTGTTGAAATGTCTGCATGAATTTGAACAAAATTATAATATGTACACATATATAGAAAACTATCAAGCATATTTAAATTGCATCAGTCAAACAGGGGTGCCACAATTACAAATTAATTTCTTTCACTAATTATGGAATTGGAAGGAATTGGCCTAATAGATTTCAATAAATTTTGTATATAAGATTTATGCAACATACCATAATGAAATCAAGATGTTTAAATCTGAGCTAAAGAGCAGGGCTACCACAGTAAAAAGTAATATAATATTTCTTTGACACGTAATTCTAGAATCTGACAGCATAGATTTTAATCAATTATGATGTGTATAATCTTTATATAAATAAATAAAATTATTATATTCAAACCTGGTCGAATAAACAGGGCTACCACAATATCAAACTTGGAATTTGTCTGTAACTATGAATTTGGAAGGTATTGGCTGAACGGATTTCAAAGAGATTTTGTTTGTAGGGAGAGTGTAAAATGACAAAAGGAAATTAAAATTTTTAGAACGAATCCAAAAATCAGGGCTACCACAATATAAGGAGAAATAATTTTCTGATTTCAAAGCAGATACATTAGTAAATGATTAACTACGGCGAATTTGACGAAGAGCACTTCTGTACCACTGGAAACCCGTGCACATCCCTACTCGCAAAACATTGTTTCCAAGAATCATCTATTCAGCCGCAAGTGTTGTTAGTAGTGGACATCTGTGCCAGACTTGGTTACAAAATAAAAGCTTCAAATTTCATTTTCCGACGCTCGCTTCGCTTAACTGACACTTTACACCTGAAGTTGAGAAACATTTCGGATTACTGGGAGTTCGAATTACCCTGGGTTTGGATTATCGAGGTTGCACTGTATATTATATGCAAGTTTCTAAGGACTGAAAAGAAGGGAAGAAATTATGAATTTTTTAAAAGCGTAGTTTGGATTAATACAATTCTAGATTCCTCTTTCTTCCCAATTGAAACTCCACGCCAATCGTATGTGCGAAAAAAATAGTGATCCATGGCGAGCTACAAAGCACATTGTAAGACGAAAAGTAATCCCATTTCGTGTAAGTCTCATTTCGGCAAATCGTGAGGAAGAAGTTTAACATAGTAATAAGGAACTCTCTTCAAACAAATATGGGAGTAAATATTACAATTCTGAGAGATGGAAACATGTATATTATAAGGATATTACATAATTAGTGTTGATAACTATATCTATTTTCAGAAGAACAGACTTAACACAGCCGTTTTCTGTGAGTGATCATTATGCCATGTATGCGCGATCAATAAGGCACATACATCTTCAGCGAATCATTATAATTCATGAAACAATAAAAGAGAGAAAACATACAGCTAAACATATTGAATAATGTATTAATGAAATACGAAAGGTGTACTTGACGAGGAAAAGATTGGAGAATATAAATTCAGGCGTAGTTTTAAAACGGATATTTATATATTTGCAAGTATTCGAAGAAGCAGAAAATGGATGATGCTAAATATCGATAATGATGAGCAAAAAGGAGACAAAATAAGAAAAAATAAAAAAAGGATTCTAGGAGTGACGCGACAAATCAATAGAAGAACGCCTGGGAGACCAGAACGTGTCCCGCCGCATCATAGCATTCTTCTATGTTAATAAAATAGTTTGATTTCGTTCCACGGCGAGCAACATGATGCCTAGAAGCTGCTGAGATAATTAAGTAATACAATTTTGCCGTTGAAAGTGACAGAATTCGCATCTCATTATGTAAATTGAGTTAATTGATTAAATTTTTTTCTCAACTTAAGAGAAAAAATATATAAAATAATTAACGCAAATAAATCACCGACAAGGACTTGGTGAAATACCAGAGGAAAAACTTTAAAAGGCATGAGAAGAAAGCGGATGTGCGCGAGTGAAATTCTCGCCAGACAACTTCGTACTCGGACAAATATTTTACATACGGAAGCAGAAAAATAACACTGAAATTACATCTTATATGCTGGAATACTATAAACCTAAGATAATTCACTTTTAGAGAAACGGTAGATAGAGCAAGAAATATGTCGCAGGAAAATTATTGAAAAATGCGTCATTATGATAAAAAGTGATAATAAAGTATAAACATCAAGCTTTATAAATCTAAAGTTTCAAAGACAAAACCTCGTAACATTTTAAAATTACGGGACGTGATAATAAGAAAATGGCAACCAAAGGAAACGCAACTCCTAACAGAAAGGAAATCGAGCATAATTTTTTATGGCGGCTGATCTAGCCCTGAGGGCCAACAAACTTTTAACCCAATGGGCTTCTTAAGCCTTTAAAAATCATTCATCTGGATGCATACGACATGTGAAATTTCATAATCGTTTGATAATTTCGAAAATACTATTGATATTTTAAATCCGTCGCAAACCTGTTTAACAAAACAAAGCGAATTGCGTTCTCAGACTTCAACGTTTGATTCTAATGATATTTCATCAAATATCATAGACAGATATGCGAGTTTTATAGAAATTGGAGAGTGAATCACATTACATACATCTCGGAGCGGGCCACTGCATAGAACGAGGAATAAAATGACCACTAGTGCGTATACACATGTGGATGTGCAAGAGCAAGTTATTAATTTCCGCTTGAAAATAGAAACAATGCGATGCAGTTCATGTCATCGATGGGGAAAGAAGAAACGCCGAAATGCCCGAAAATAATTATTCGCGGCGGATGAACGATCTTTCGAGTGGAATATTCCTCTTCTTAGCTGTTATTCCTAATAATGAATCGTATGAATACATATAAGATTCCGTGGGACAGAATCTAAATTATTCTAAATTTTCGAGATATGCATAGCGTAAAATATGGAGGGTGTAATGAGAGGAAAAGAACTAGAACCAAATTATTGAAAATGGATTAAAGCAATGAAACCAAAGTAGCATCTGGATTGAAAGTTACAGGGCGAGTAGTTGAAATAAAAGCAGAAGAAAACGGGAGGAAAATTTATTGGAGGTAGTCATGGCGACGGACGCGACAGAGGGGATATGAGATGACAGGATAAATGGCGGTATCTCCATAGTGACTGAGCCACAACCTTCAATTGGCTCCCAGATACGCATTTATCAGCAACTTTTTTTGTGCTTTTGTCGCAAAGATGGAGTCTAAAATGCTCTCTTTTGTAATTTGCCAGGTTATTGCTACCTCGAAAAGGTAGTGGCAATGCTAATTTTGCCACATCCACTCTTTCGAAATGAAGATATTCCACTGCTACGGTGGAATTATGTTATATCGTATTTTTCGGGCTCATGTTGAAACGCTCCCATAAAACGTTTCAGATATGTTTTGAGTAACTGTGAATTTTCACATAGCTATATATATTTTACTAGCGTAATTGCCCGTCAAATATGACGGGTATGCGTGGATTAAGTATTAAATTTTAGGCACTTCCCATTCTTCCTCCTTTACTCTCTTCCTCTCCCCCATCTTCCTCCCTCCCTCTCTTCCTCTCTCCTTCTCTGGAAAAATAGACTTCCTAGCCTTAATCTCGCTCTAATAAAGAACATTATCTATCTATCTCTCCTCCTTTCTCTCCCTCTCTGTCTCCCTCCATTTCTCTCCCCTTTATCTCTCTCTTCTTCAATATTTATCCCTCCCTCTCTCTCCTTTTCTAAACAAGATGGAAAACTATACTCCATAAATGGAATACACAGAGATTTCAAAGGCGTTCTTTATGGAAAATACGTATGGAACGGTATCGAAAGATTAGGTGATTCTCGAATTTTTATCCCCGATACTATAGTATCGAGGACTATCATGGAGTAAACGTTGTTCTCTATTCAAATAAAGTTTTTAATCTATGCCTCACAGATAATATAAGAGAATGGGAGAGAAATATATGGATTTTTAATTGTTATTTGCTGAGAGAACTGTCTTCGCGATCGATTTAAATAAAATATGCGATATTTTGCTCTGCTCGAATTTCTATCTCAAAACTATAATTCGTAATGTTGTGGTCTCTGGACCATCTTTTAGTAAATGTTGTTCTCTAACCGAATAAATTTTTTAAACTATACCTCGCAGAGCTTATAAGAGAATGGGAAAGAAATATATGGATTTTTAATTGTTGTTTCATCTACATCTACATGTTACCCTGCAATTCACCTAATTGGTTGGTTGCAGGGGGTGCAATGCACCATAACCTACCTAAATATTGTCTATCGCAGGTTGAAATTTTCTATTGTGATCTCGTATTGTCCTCGGAAAGAACGGGCCTAGATAACGCTCCGTCCTACAAGCGATCTCACGTATCTTCTTATCGTCACTGTCGTTTCTACCTATTTACTTTGGTGCTTCAATTATTCCTACAACCTCGTCTTTTAGACATTCCGATCTATATTTCTCCAGAAGCCTCAACCTTGAGTCCAACCTACGGTCCTCCAGTGATACCCAGTTCAAATAGCTCAATAAAGAGGTGACGCTTTCCTTATGTTCGTACTTTTGTTTTACGAATCTGGCTACTCTACGCTGTACTCTTTCTAATTGAATTATATGTCCCTTCTCGTACGGATTCCATATGCACGAGGCGTATTCCACTTGAGGTCTAACCGGTTATAAGTAACATGTTTCGCTTACTTTTTCTGTAGTGTTCCGTACTATCCTACCTATGAAAGCCAGTTTCTTATTGGCCGCACCTATAACTCGACGAATGTGCATGTCCCATGAAAGATCTCGAGAAATGGTTACTCCTAAATATTTTACATATTCGGCTGCTTGAATATTTATTCCATCTATTTTATACTCGAAACCTACTTCTATGTTCTTACTTTTCTAGAACATAACTGCGGCACATTTAGTCTAATTAATTTTAATTTGTCATTCTTTGCCCCATGTTGAAATGGCTATTAAGTTTTCACGCAGCGACTGATGGTCCTCCTGGTTTTTTATTTCTTTTTATAGAACGGTATCATCGGCAAAAAGTCTAATTTTACTATGAACTATCGAGCAGATATCATTCACATCAATTAAAAAAGTAGAGGGCCGAATACACATCCCTGAAGAACACCCTACGCCACTTTAACGGGGGACGAGTATTTCCCATCAATAACGACTCTCTGTTTTCTATTCGAGAGGAAATATCTCACCCAACTAACAACTTTCGGATTGATACCACATTGTCCTAACTTTGCAATTAATTTCCTATGAGATACTTTATCAAACGCCTTTCTGAAGTCAATGAATATGGCATCGACCTGAGTATTTTTCTCTCTGCATCGAAACAAATCATCCACGAACAAGCCGAGCTGCGTTTTGCATGATCTACCTCTCCGGAATACGTGCTGGCATCCGCTAAGCAATGAGTTACTATCTAAATAGCGCATTACAGAACTAAAGATTATGTGCTCAAGTATCTTGCACGATAATGAAGTTAAGGAAATTGGCCTATAATTTTCGGGGTTCTCTTTGTCGCCGCCCATATGGATAGACGTAACCTTCCAATCTTTAGGAGCGACACCTTCCGTAATGCATTTCTCGAATATAATTTTCAAATATGGCGCGATTTCATAAGCTAACTCTTTAAATACTCGCGCGGGTATTTCCTCCGGCCCAGGAGATTTATTTGGATTAAGTGAATGAAGTTGTAGCACGATACCATTTTCGGAAAATATTAAATCTTCCATCGAGTCACCCTGATGCATTGGAATAATGGTTTCACATTCATCGTCATTAGGAGTAAAAGCTTTCTGAAAGTGTTCATTGAAAAGGTTTGCTTTCTCAGCACTATCGTGAACTACATTTCCCGTTTCCTATATCAGTGATTTAATAGTGGGGCCTCTACCTTGGACTTCTCTGACATAAGACCAAAATGCTTTCGGGTTCTCTTTCAAGTTCTCCTGTAAAACCTTCTTTTTGTAATTGTTTAACGCATTACGCATTGACACTCTAGCTATGGAGCGCGCCTCCTTGTATTGTTGCCTTATCGTTGCAATCTGTTCGACCGCAGCTCTTGAGGATGTGTTATTTAGGCGAGAGTGGAGTTTTCTTTGCCGCCGGAGAGCGCTCCTATCTTCCTGGTTGTACCATCTAGGTTCTGCATTTTTACGCTTCAGTTTGCTTGGAATAAATTTATCTGTACACTCTCGCATCATTTCTCTGAACATGCACCAGGATACTTCCGCGTCTGTAATATCTGTTACCTCGCAGAAATTAATATAGTTATTTCGCAGAAAAGACCTAAATCTTGTGAAATCGGCTTTGGCGAATACATAAAGTTTTCTTTTGGACTTAACCTGTTTCTCAATAATTATCTGAAATTCCATGTACACTGCCTTGTGATCGCTTATTCCCTCAGCATCAGATACTCTATTCATACGCTCAGGAAGATTAGTAACAAATAAATCTAATATATTATTAAATCTCGTGGGAAATCTCACTAATTGATACAATGAGTGCTTACCGAAAGTTTCTAGTAAAGCCTCGCACGATTCACGCTCTTTACCTCCGGGATAAAAGCAATTATGCCTCCAATCTATTGACGGAAGATTGAAATCGCCCCCGATTTTATTGGCTTTATCTTTATTAGACGAATTTAGCGTCGCCACTTGTTTCTCCAGAGAATGAATAGTTTCCACGCTCGCATTTGGGGGTCTATAAAAAGGGCATATATTTATAGTTTTTGAGTCGCTTTCTTTCACACGACACCAAACACTTTCGACTTCGTCGTTGTTAATCTGTATTGGGTAACTTTCGTATTTATTGCTAACTGCTATAAAGACTCCACCTCCTGACCGGATACATCGATCTTTTCTGAAGACGCTATAGTCACGAGGAAAGATCTCCTGACTGGCTATGTCTGCCGTAAGCCAACTTTCTGTGCCTATAACTACATCAGCATGCAGACTACGAATAAGATGTTCAAATTTGGCCTCCTTCCTGCTAATGGTGCGACAGTTAACCGTGATGATTTTTAGTTTATCGCTATTACTACGTAACGATGCCTCGCGCGCTACTGTATTATTATTATTATTTACTGCCCTCTTGTCCTTCCTATTACGTTGACTATTTCTACGCTTAGAATGTATTCTACTGTCAATTAACATCGCGTTTATAGTGATATGACGTAGTAATAGTATTACTATTATTGACGTGCATCTCAACGCTTTAATTATATCTAATATAAAAAAGTCCTATAAGGTTTGAACACCCTACGCGCTACCGCCTCCACAGCCTCGGCATTGTAGTGCACACCAGAACCGTTTAGGGATGCCCTACATGAACCCAAGACCGGCCACAGGTCAACGAAGTTCACTCCATTGCCCCTACAGAAGTTTCACAGCCTACGGTTCAGCCTGAGCACTCGGCTCCAAACCATAGCATCGCAGTCCGTCCGAGGAACAATGCTACAGATGGTAAGCCGCATATCAGCACCCGACTCCTCTCGGACACGAGCAACCTCAGTGGCCAAGTCCTTAAAAGAACTTAAAACCTCCTCGGACCCGCGCTTAGAAGCGTCGTTAGTGCCAACATGGGCCACCACCCGCAGCGAGGAGCAACCCGTGCCCAATACCGACGCCCTGAACTCCTTCGTCACCTGGGGCACCGAACCTCCTGGTATACGCCTGGAGAACACTCGCTCATGAACTCCCTCCCGGCGGGCCCTTGCCAGTAAAGGCGCTACCACACGCCGGACGTTGGAGCTCCCTATCACTAACAGCCCCCTCTTTCCCCCTGAGCTCCCCTTGGGCCCGGTCCCCACCGAGGAGATGGGAGCGGGTGCGGGCGTAACGGCAGTGGAGTCGTCCTCCGATAACACCGCAAACAGATTACTAACAGAAAGAGGGTCCACCGGAGCGTTCCCAACTCCCTGCCCCCGCAGCACCACTCCAGGATCCCCCCGAGTGGACACCACACACCACTCATCGGGCTTCCGGACCGGAGGACCCTCGACCCGCGAAGAGGAGCCAGGAGCCTCCCCGATCGCTCTGCCGGCTTCCGCACCCAGGCGAACCCGAGCCGCAATTTTGGCGCGGTTTGCTCTCAGGGAAGAACCCGCACCCCTCCCACGCGCCAAGGCTGCCTCCGACTTTTCCACCCTTTGAAGGAGGTCCGCAACCACCCTCTTCAGCTCTGTGATCCGAGACCTCATGGCCTCGAAACAAGCGTCGCGCAAGAAGGAGGAAACAGGAGTCCTCGGAGCAGCCATCCTATCCACTTAACTAATCTGTACTATCTATAAATTTTATTTAAACTAACGTAAATACGCGGTTAGCTACTTCGTTGACTGGCCTCAAGTTTAAAATCTAGGGTCGAACGCAAGTAAAAAGTGAAAGGGATAGAGTGATTCACTACGCAAACAAAGTTAGTAAACAGGCAAGAATGTTTAGCACAAGAGGAACGTAGATCTAGGAACTAAAGAAATACGAACGCAGGGACAAATTGTTAAGAACGGAGAAGGTAATAAGCTACTATAAATAAATGGCAAAAAGATTACGGATGGAGTGGTTGAGAGAAGTTATTAGCTACTACGATATGGCAAGAGAAGGATGAGTATAGCGTTTCGTTCAGAGATCAATTAACTAAACTACAACACAAATAACGTAATAAGACGATAAAAATAATAAAAATAGGTAATAAAAATAAATAAGAAAAGAAATACTAGTTCTACTGAACACAACACTACGGCTACTACTAAACTACTGCTACCACTACAGGTGTCGCTAGCAGGCTGGTCAGCACTCGCAGGAGGGAGTGAAAGGCACGCCCGTCCTCTACGAGAGCCAGGTTAACAAAGAAATGTCTTAGCGATTGATGTAAACAAAATATGTGATGTTTTTCTCGGGATTTTCTTGAATTTTTATCTCCGAAACAATAACTCGTAATTTCCTGGCCTCGTGTACTTTCTTGTAGTAAATTTTGTTCTCTATCTGAATAATTTTTTAAAATCTATACCTTACAGATCATATAAGAGCTAGGGAAATAGAAGTTTGATATTTCATTGTTGCTTGACGGATGCCATTTAACGAGATACGAGTATAAATTTATTAAAGTAATTATGTAAAGTGGAAGTTCTAATTGACGGATTCAGTTGAAAATCATAATTGGACGATAAATTTTAATAAAGATCACTCAAACCAGATTAAATTAAAATCCGTCCAGCGGTTAAGGAGATGAAAGTTACGACGGACGGGCGGACGGATCAGACTTGCCCATAAGGCGTTCCGCTATTACCGCTTCGCTGGTAAAGAACGTCTAAAAATAGACTTCTTATTCTCAATCTCGCCCTAATAAGGAACTTTATCTATATATCTCTCCCTCTGTCTACATCCCTCTCTCCCTCTGTCTCTCTCCTTTCTTTATTCCTCTCTCACCTCTCTCTCTCGTTTTAAAGCATTCAAAGTATGCATTCCTTACGCATATAATATAAGGATTATGGTGGCAATACAATCTCGAGGTTTAACAATGACACGGTCGGCAAGGCAGCATGCCGCTAAAAAGCTCAATTTTTTCAATAAATCTGATTTAAACGTAGAACTTGAGCAATTTTGTATCGTAGGCAAAATGTGGCGATAAGAATAAGAGACGAAATTTACTTTTTCAACAGTGACTGGGAGTCGACTCCCAGTCACTGTTGAGGCAGGTTTTGCCCCTGAAGATGCCCACCTTTTGGGCGAAATGCATTGGGTGTTGTAACCCTCTAATTGTTTGGCTAAAGGAGTACTTTACTTTTAATAATCTGAGCCAAAGTTATTGAGCTACCAACGATATACCGAATTGAATGTTTTTCCCCTTAGTAAAAGTTGAAAAATAAATCATTATGTGAATCAATAATAAAATTATAAACATTTGGCTAAAAGGAAATGGACAAACTATCTCTCTCAAATGGTCATAAAAAGGTTGGAAAAACCAAGTGCGCATTTTAGCCACGAAATCCTTTTCTAGAGTTGAGTTACCATTAATGGCGCCTGCTTTGTAGCCGAAATTCGCATTTCCAATTCGCGTTTCAAACCTTTTTATGCATATTGGGAGACACACTTTGTCACTTTATTGGTGATATCGAGACACGAAGAAGGTCTATCCATTTAGCGGCGAAGTAGCTGGTATCTCACGATCGGCTCCAAAGAAAACTTTCCCATTCGATTCTCGTGGGGATCGTCTCGCTGATGCTAATTGATGGAATAATAATGTGCAATTAGAATGCATTAATGTCTACCACGATCTTTCGTGGAGATTCTTGTCTTAGGTGTAATGCGGTCTCCGGTTTGGAATTGTGTTGGAATCATGCCTTATAGGAACAGTTAACATCGCGGAGGTGTGTACATTAGATTCACGTCCTTCAGCCCTGCTCCTTAACTTTACTTCGATCCAATTGCTGTTTTATTTAGATCAACTTCTTCGAATGAACTCAAAGACACGTGTTTTTATTTTAAACGATTATTCTTGCGGGTAAAACTACTCCGTTGTACAGCGGCGATGAAGGCAGAATTACAACTTATTTCAGGAATGAATACTTAAGCGGGAATTGCCAGAATATTTTTATTTAATATCGGTGTGTTAATTAATTTTAAAAATTACCCAGATTGAAAATGTTGTACAATTAATTTGAAAGTTTTTAGATTCAAACAGCAGCTAATTAGTTTTGTGGAGCTCTTTCTAGGGTGTTTTCCTTAAATTCATTTCTGACGTGGACTTGGAACGTATATTGTTTGAAATTCTATCAAATAAACATAAAATCTTTCAGGAAATATATGGCGTCAAATTCTACTCAAAGTAATTCTTACAGTGAAATCTTTGGGTAGCCTACCATCCCTGCGAACATTTATCTGCTCCATAACGTAAGTACTTTATACTGAAAATGTTTATTAGAGAAAGAGTGAATATTTAAATTTCCCCTCGCGCTTGCCTTTTTTCTCATGGCACCTCAGCGATCGTAATCTAATAATTACGCATACTTAAAATGTAATATTTTGCTTATCAGCTTATAATGAAAGAAATATATTTTCATGACTACCTAGATTACTTTAATGCATGCGCAGTAATGAACTGTACCTACGTAACATAATTCTGAAATAATTTTACATTATTTGTATGGATTATTCAATGGAGAATGAAAAAATGCACTTTGATATGAAATGTATCTTACTGTGAAATACATTATAATAAAACATTTCCGTATTTAAAATAGCATATTTTTTTATATATATGAAAGACGAAATTAAATAACGTAACTCATAGATACGAACATCTTTAGCGATAATATTCAGGAAAACAAAAAATTTAATATATGAGTTATTAAACTTAAGTTGGATGATGGAATTTTAAACTCTGATTGAATATAGACCGAAGAAACCGTAAAGGCAAGAGAATTCTGAAGTGGTTTGATATCAAGGGATACGGGAAGTTGCTGGGCCGTAAGAAATCCCACATTCGAACCTCGAAGAGGGCGGATATAGCGCCATTGGTCGATTTGTTGCTTGAGGATGATACAGCTGAATGCATAAGAAGCTGCAACTCGTGTCAATATGGTAACTTCCGAGCGGTCACGCAGGGTTTACATATATCTTCACTTCCCTTGAATTATGCATAAGTTACGCGGATTCCTGAATCCGTTATAGTTTTGAATGGCGAACGAAAGAACTTCTGCGAAAATCTTTGTAAAGAACGTCAATTCGCAGCTGCTGAAAAAACAGATCGTGGAAAATATATCATTTATAATCAGGGCGGGGCAAAAGCTTTAAACGAAGTATCAATTATTAATACAGATATCCTCTTGAGAAGCTTCTTGTTGATCCTTTGCCAGAAAAATCATATCGCAAAGTCTGAGATACGCTGCCTTCTCCCGCTAATATGATACCTAAAATATTCCTTCAAGTATCAAATATCTTAAAGCAGCTCAGAATGAGCAAAGCGTGATAAGAATATTTGAAAATATGAATACATGCATACTTTTCCCGATGCAGGATTTTACGCATTTTTAGTTTTCCAAGAATATTTTGGTATCAATCAATAATAGATCAATTAAGTATCTAAGTGCATAAAAGCTTGTAGTTATCGATCCAACAACGCGCTGCATTACTGGGCTTTTAAGGTTTAAACATCGTTATATTATTTCCCGTGGTGCTCACAAATTTTTGTGGCATCGTCTTATCTTGAGAGTTATCATTCACATTCTTTCCGATAAAAATAAAACGACCGAGAAATTTTACTGAATGAGGACAATACGATAAACTAAAAACATCATTAACGGCTCACGCCTCAAACAAAGTAAGTTCCCAATCGGACTTTTTTGCACTACGTGCAGGAATCTTATTGTTCTATGGCACGTTGTTATGTGAAAACAAGTAGTAGTATTTCTAGAAACCGCTCCCTCTCTATCCCACAGCCATCGCTAGCACGGTCTGTTATTTCCTCACGATATTTTCCTCGGAATGAGGACGTGCGTGTCGCATCGCACGTAGAAACGACGGCCGTCTTTCCGTAAGGTGTATCGTTTTGTCCACTTACACACGGCGACGTGCGCGCAGGCAGAGGAGCTGCGGGAAAAACGGAACCGTCGCTCTCCGTTGCGAGATTACTAATCCAAAAATAAACAGTTACAAACTCAAAGATTGGCGAAAGCAGGAATTAAGACGGTCAAAAGAGGCACTCTCGTATCCCAAAAGGTCGATTTTTGGTCCTCCTCGAGGCGGAGCTGCGAATAACCGATGTTTAAATGCAGTTATGATACAGTATCGTGCTTTTGGTCACGTATCTCAGACTTTTTTTTATCGAGTCACATTGACCAAAGTTTGGCGCTTTGATACGAAATTTTACTGTGATCCGGAAGACACTTCGAAAACTGTAATTTTAAAATGTTGGTTTTAGAAGAACTGGTGGATTCTAAAATGAGTTTAAGAAAAAAACATCATCAAAGGATTAAAATTCAACATTTATCTTTTAATAGACTAATTTCGCACCCCTGTAAGATTCCATTTGGAAAATAATACGGTTGCCATAAAATTACTATCGTTTATTGATCAAAAATACAAGAAAAATAATTAAAAACTATAAGGCGACAATTCGAACAGTAATTGCTTTTGCAGTTTTTTTTAAGAATAGAATAGGATAATGACTTTGAATAGCAATAGCGATTATCTACGAAACGAGTAATTTACCTCAATGCATAATAAAGGTAATTTGTATAAGTCACGATTTCGAAAAATCCTTACCTGTATTTGTAGTATCACAAAATCCAATTCCAAAAATTGGTCCTGGAAATCACCCATCGATTTTTCGATCAGAAAAAGATAAAATTCCAGAATATAATATTTATCATGGGTTCTACTTCTAAAGGAACCAAATGAAAAAGTCTAGTCTGGTAAATCGGCCCATAGGAACTCCCTCTGCAGTTAGAAAATTGAGGGACTAATATTGAAACCAAAACTCTACCAAAACATATGTAGTCGCATCTCATAAAAAGAAAATTTACAAAAAAATAGACTTCTTTGTCTTGGTGTCGAATCGATTCGCCCTACGAAAGGAAAGGATCCATCTGTCGATATTAGAATAAACCTCAACACTCTCGAAACGTCGGACTCGTGATAATGAAATCTAATTTGGACGTGATTGTAAAAATCAAGTGAAGGTCATATTGAAAGTATGAAAAAAGTTTAGTTCCTTAACAACGAATGAGTTTTGACAAAATAAATCCTATTGATTAATTTTGTAGTGTTCCTGAGTGTGAACGTCACAATGGTTTGAAAGTGGTAGATCCGGAATTATTTAGAATCGGAAAATTCGCAAGCATGGACAGTCATTTGTAAAAGTCTGTGGGCAAGCTCGGTCGCGCCGCTCACGGCCAAACAGTGAAGTTAAAATATATGTTGGCACTACGTGATTCGCAGCGAGAGAGGGGAAGGGTGGTGTGGGATATATGTTTTTGAAGTTCGAGCGAATGAGGGGAAACAAGAAATGGCCGTAGAATTGCAGGCTACCGGGGTCGAATTGAGACCGCGCCTCGCCCCTGAGGAAAGGGGATTACGGGAAATGAGGTTAATGAA
This sequence comes from Tanypteryx hageni, assembly GCA_028673005.1. Taxonomy (NCBI): domain Eukaryota; kingdom Metazoa; phylum Arthropoda; class Insecta; order Odonata; family Petaluridae; genus Tanypteryx; species Tanypteryx hageni. The sequence goes on from CM054113.1 coordinate 23,102,479, forward strand.
ATTTACCAAGGGCTTGTTTAGCATCCAGCCGCATAACGTCAAATTGAGAATTATATTAATTCTTCAATTTAACTTTAATTTGTGTAACTCACGGATTGTATGTGGAAAGAATGAGTTGGAAACCTCGTGAAAATGAAAGCTATTAAATTCTCTAATACGTTTAAATATGTTTTTATTATAACAAATTACTACTATTTTGGTTTACTATTAACGGTTTAGTAGACCTGCTGTTTTGCTCAGTTTTTAACTTCTTTTGTCAAGTAGGTTTTTAAACGGGTGGATTGGGCTGCGGGGGCATTGGACAAAATTCCGGTGGGCCGATGGTCTGTGAACCTGTGGTGCTGCCTTGGCCAATAGGTTGGTAGCCTGAGTGTTACCAAAATGAGCCAGAGGCGGGCTTTTTTCTGGTCCGTTTCCCACTTCCAATTCGCCGCTAGTTATACACTCGCAATTAGCATTTATCGGGCATTGGAAATGGATCGAGCTCCGTTTGCTGAGACTTCGCCTGCGGTCAGAGGAGAGATTGTGGGGATGGTGCCTGCTGGACATTCGGTCGCCGAAGTAGCAAGGCAGTTCGGTGTGCACCGAAATTGCGTGTACAGGTGGGTCAAACGTAGCAACGATGGGGACCCTGATCTAAAAAATAAACCGCGAACGGGCCGGCCCAGATTTACGACTGAAGATCAAGATTTGGCGATTCAGCAGCAAGTAGCAGAGCATCCTCTCACAAGGCGTGGATTGGCTTCGGTGCAACGAGATTTCTGTTATGGATGCAGCTATTGGACCTATAGGGCTAGAGCGCTTGAGGCTGGACTGTGCCACTATAAGCCTTGCCGTAAGCCACAACTTATAGCAGGACATAAGACATCCCTCTTATTCTTTGTGGAAACATATGCGGAAATGGACCAGGCCTTCTGGGATCTCGTCGTATTTGCCGATGAAAAATCATTTCGGAGTGATGAGGATGGCAGGATACAGTTGTGGCGTCCCCGAGGAACAAGGTTTGCATCACAATTTTTTTTCTTATTTTCTTTTACTTCTCGCAAGATTTTGTGCTCTGCTGTAAATCTGTAAATATTATCATCAGAAATTTTTGATATGAAAGAAAGTTTTTCTGAAATATGTGTTTTCAGGTACGAGCCGCAAAATATGGTTCGCACTAAAAAGTCAGGGCACATAAGTGTAGGTTTTTGGGTTGCGATGACTGCAGCTGGACCCGGTCCTTTGGTGAGAATCCCGCCTAGAATGACGACAAGAATTTACAGTGATATTCTTCGCGAGCACCTCCTGCCTTATGCGAAGGAAATCGTCCCTGAAGGCGAGGAAGTAGTATTTACTCAGGACAATAGCCCGATACATACAAGGGATTTTTTAAATAATCGTCCCGAAATACGAATTCTTCCCTGGCCTGCGCGTCCTCCATATTTTAACCCGATTGAAAACCTGTGGGGCATCGTTGTTCAGGAGTGGTCCGCAGAATACGAGCGCACTCTCGAATCTCTGGAAGAACAAATCAGGGAGATAGGGACTTCTCTTGGGCGGCGTCCGGAAATATTCCAAAATGTAGTGGGGTCCATGGGACGGCGACTACGTAGCGCAATGGAAGTTCATAGAGATATCACAGAATATTAAACTTGTTAACATTTCTATGTATTTTATTTATCTAAATACCCGCTAAAAATTGCATTTTCCTTATGCACAGGGGAGACCGGGCTAGTTGTTACACTTTTCACTAATTTTTTTTTCTCTTTTATACCTGAGATGAATTGACAAAAGACTTTCCTTGCTATGTTATAATTTTGCTTTATAAATTATATTTTTATGCGCTATTTGCGTAGCGGCTGATTCTAAATTAAAAAATCCGAGCGACAATTTAAAAAAAACGTAATATCTTCATGAACCCTCGAGGGAGCGGATTTTTGGTATTAGTGAAAGATTGGTAGCAAATTTGTTACAATGCCGAATTCTTCCTATTCTTCCGATATGCACTAATTTAGGACATTTAGTGCTTATTACTGATAAAAAACGCAATGGAAATGTTTGCTTATAAAATAATTCAATTCTATTTTATGTATTTGTTGAAAAGAAGAACTTCTCAACGTTCTCTGGCAATGGTAAAAATTTGATTAAGTGAAACATAATTTTAATAATGCAACAAAATATACTACAATTTTCGTCTATTATGTATTTCTAGTGCCAAAGCCGATTTATTGTTCTTCCAGTAAACTGGAATACTTATTCGAATAACAGATATTACTATATCTATTGTTATTAAAACTTACAATATTCTGCAGTATAAAATCATCTTTTCGGTTTTCATTAAAAAATAACTCAAAAAATACAACCTCAATTTCATGAAATAAGCGAAAATTTAAATTAAAAATTTTGTATTAACGCACGCGTCCACATCCTTTACTCCGATGTCGGTTCAAGTCCCTAGCGATCACGGTAACGCAGCCACAGTGTTAGTCCAGCGGAAATGGAAAGCCATATCCTTTGGTGAACCATTTCAGACGTGGAATATCCTCGAGGATATGGGCTGAGTCGTAATCATGTATGGCATGAGCATGGAAAACACTTCTCCGTCTTTGGGTCTTAAATTCGAGACCTTTCCTCAGGGGCAAGGCGCGGTCTCAATTCGACCCCGGTAGCCTGCAATTCTACGACCATTCCTTGATTCCCCTCATTCGCTCGAACTTCCAAAACATATACCCCACACCACCCTTCCCCTCTCTCACTGCGAATCACGTAGTGCCAACATATATTTTAACTTCACTGTTTGGCCGTGAGCGGCGCGACCGAGCTTGCCCACAGACTTTTACAAATGACTGGACATGAAAGCGTCAGGAAAAATCTGAACTTTTCAAAATAAAAAAATACTATCAGAAATACATGTAGGTATACGTATTTAACATTTAAACAAAAAAATTACAGGTGTATATATAGAGATGTTGAATAAAACAAGTACATTTGGCGTACAGATGGGAAGATTTAATCTATTTGCTACTTACTGGCATTCATAAGTAGACTAGTACGAAACACTACAGAGAAAGTACGTGAAACATGCTACTTATCACTGGTAAGACCGCAAGTGGAATACGCAGCGAGCATATGGGATCCGTACGAGAAGGGACACATACTTCAACTAGAAAGAGTACAGCGCAGAGCAGCCAGATTTGTAAAACAAAAGTACGAACATAAGGAAAGCGTCACCTCTTTATTCAGCGATTTGAACTGGGTATCACTGGAGGACCGTAGATTGGACTCAAGGTTGAAACTTCTGGAGAAATATAGGTCGGAAAGTCTAAAAGAGGAGCTAGTGGGAATAATTGTGGCACCAACGTATATAGGTAGAAATGATCGAGACGATAAAATACGTGAGGTCGATTGTAGGAGGGAGCGTTATCTAGGCTCGTTCTTTCCGAGGACAATACGAGATCACAATAGGAAATTTCGAATTTCGTTAGACAATCTTTAGGTAGGATTTGGTGCATTGCACCCCCTGCCACCCACCAACTTGGTGAATTGCAGGGTAACTTGTAGATGTAGATGTAAATAATTCAAGCAGGATTTAACTCTCGGTCACAACTTTATAGCTGCATTGCGTTCTTAAGCTCGAAGATTCCTCGAGTCATGGTTTTGTGGACAAGCATAAACACACCGAATAGTTTTAGGGATTGCATAAGGTGGAGGGTGAGAAATTGAAATTCCAACAATTTCTTTTGCAGAGAAAATTAATTTATTCGTGTGAGAAAGTAATGTGAAAGGTAAGTTTAATTAAATTTGATAGACGTTATTTATTTTCATATTTCACAACACCGAGTATGTTTTCAAATATAATCTTCTAAATGTGATATTGTTGTTGTGTGGTGTTGTTTTAAGCAAAAAATTATATATTGCGCAACCTGCATATCGTTTTTCGCTAATTGAAAGACTTGCTTTAAAACTTTAATCCTTAAACAATACCGGATGTAGTAAGTACGTGCAGACCTAAGGAGCCGAGTGCGTTATTTCGTGCCATACAGAAATGGCTAACGTCTCTAAGCAAGCTTTATTGTTTTAGAGTGTATTTTATGTTTATTTAAATGAATTTTCGAAATTCTCGAACAATTTTCACACAAATGCATGGCATATCGCCAATGGCAATGAAAAATTAGAAATGTTATCTGAACGAATCGATTTTATTTTAATACCTTTTTTCTTCTCCATATACGTAGTATGAGAAAGTATTGTTTTCATGAAAAAATCGAACTCGAGATTGCAACGGTAATACGTGTTTTGAGGTTCCCTGAACACGTTCTGACTAGTTTTGCGATGATGCCTGTGTGTCTGTCTGTCGGTCTGTATGTGATAGATTTAACTCAAAAACTATTAATCAGATCAACGCAAAATTTTATATTTAACATTTTTATAAAAGTTAGAAGATTTGATTACTTTTTGGTAAAATTCGGTTTTCTTGTCACTTATCCGCTATTTTGAAATATTTGCTTTAATATTTGACAAATGTTAGAATATATTGGAATAAAAGTTGTAGGAAATTTTATTGTCTACAACGTTTGTTTGATACATTTTTCAATATAATGTATTCTTTGGAATATCTTATATTTTTAGCTGCCAACAACACGCTACCTACCGAAGACTATTGTTAACAATTGACGCTTAGTTACGTCTTAGTAACGCCCCATTTTCTTTTCTTAATTGTCAACCGGAAGTAAATATTGACAACGATCCCAGAGCTAACAACATGTAATTTGCCATATAAATGTGTTGCCCACATCAGTTTATTTTACTTAGTGTTTTTGAATGTCCAATGCACATACTTTTGCTCGTTCGTTTACCTATTCCAGACGCCAGCGCCGTCTGTCTGCCGGGGAGGAAAACACCCACGCTGCGATCCGTGCGGCCATTGCTTAGGGCCCGCCCCGTTCCTCCCATGTTACTTCATTAATTGCCTCCCACTCTATTTCCTTCGAGACCCACGGCCTGCACGATTGCCAAGATGCACGCTACGACACACACATGAATCGGACACTTTTTAAAATCAATACCGACAGCATCTGATGGCTTGATATCGAACAGGTGTTTGAAGATTCGTATGATTCGAGACGGTCATATCGCGTCAGAGCGAAATCATTGCGGGGAAAGAAATATAAATGCTACGGGCGTCAAAGACCTCCACTTGCGTTAAAAAATAAGCAAGTAAAGATTTTAAAAAGTGAGATAACCGTACAGGTGTAGTACTAAAGGTGTTAAAATATGGAGCTGAACTTTTAATTTACTAATTGCACCATATATGTGTGTGTGTGTGCGTGCGCGCGCACACAGGCATGCATTCATATATAAATAAATACAAGAATGTGCGTATAGATGGTCAAAACACGTGCAATAAAGCCCATCCTCTTATGTAACACCATTTTACTTACGTAACCATGTACGATTACGTAATATCTCAAAGGCCACCGCAAAAACTCACTCACAAAAAAACCCGGATGGATATTGGGCCAGAACGCTAAATTAATATACCCCTCCGTGACCATAATTGCAAAGCGCCTCTCGCGCTGCGGGGCGGCGGGTGGGGTGGAGGTAGGAAGGTACGGGAGGCTCAAGGGGCGTGGCTGTTTTTTAAAATGGTCCTTTGTGTTATGGGGTCAGTGGCTTGGCCTTGGTTGCAGCGAGAGAGAGAGAGAAGGAGAAGATCTCATTCGAGAAGGTTCGGGCGTATGGAAGCGAAGGATGGAGCAAGGATGCATAAAAGTCTCCCTTGCTCTGCAAACCTCATCTTCTTCCTCCTCCGCTTCCTCTTCTTCCTCCCCCTCCTCCTCCCATCACCTCCTACACCCATCACCTCCTCCTCCACTACCCCCTCCTCCTCCCATCAACTCCAACACCCACCTCCTCCTCCTCTTCCCTCCCTCCGATCGCGACAATCAGAGCGAATCAATTGCACGCCATCTAGGCGATGGAGCTCTTGAGCCGAGTCGTGGTTGCGAAATCTCCGGTCGAGTCTTTTATATAAGCGAGAGCGCCAGCAAAAAATAAAGGGAGAAAGAGATACACGAACGGGAGAGAGAGAGGCAGCGTGTTTGTCGAAGAAGAAAATGGAGAGATAGCGAGGGAAAATTGAAGAGGAAACTCCACGAAAATACGTTAAGCGATAAGCTAGACGATATTTATCCATTCGAAACTATGGACTCAATGAGGGAGGGATCCAAGGTAGGGGGTGAGGTAACCCCCCGTTGGACGACCCTATTGCCCTCCACTGGGTGCATTCTTAAATTCATTCCGCGCAAAATTTCTTGTTTCTACACCAAAGATTAAGTCTGTGCGGCAAGGGAAAGAAAAATCCTGCTGGGGTAGGGATTTTCAAAACACATGGTCGTCGGCAGAGGCGGTTTTCCTGACGGGGGGGAGGGGCGATTGGAGCGACTGCCCCTCCCGCCTTGGCATGTTTCCCCCCCTGTATCGACTCCAATACGACATGGTATTTTACGGCGCAAGGATGTGTGATTTGTTCATAGATCATGCATCAAGAACCATCCTGGGTTGCCCCTCTCCGTAAGTCGATGTATAATTTACGCCGATGCATATTTTCCCGGGGCGCCTGCGAGCTTGGCGTCGCCTGGTAAGTTCCTCACAAACTACTTAGTTTTGAAAGAACGGCCGCACGAGCGAAATTTCTCGAGAGTTCAGACGGAAAAAAATCGAATATGAAATGGTCGGAACACCCGGACACACGAACGAATGTTTTACGTTCGAGTTGAAGCCCGAGTCTCGCCACGCCCGACAACTATAGCATTAGTCGTGATTATGGTGACATTGTCGTTGAAGTGAAACTATGATGTCCAATCATAGTCAATTTCACGCTGAATGTGATTATGAATAGTATAGTTTTCTAAAAGTTCGTGAAAATGTTTTAAATTCAGAGAAACTAAACACCTCTGCATACTAAATTATTATCACTTTTTAAACATACAACGTCATATCTCGGCGCTTCGACTGATCCAATAGTTGGGAATAATTTTGAAACGAGAAAAAAAGTCTGCTATGACCGGGAATCAAACCCGCGTCTTCCACTTGCCGGGCGGATATTCTACCACTGAACTATCGTAGCAGATCGATTTTCTCGTTTCTGAACGCTGATGTTTTCTTGGTTGGGACGGAACTAGCCAAGCTAGTATCAAACTGCCCCAACGGATGTCCTCAAAGAGATACACCGAAGAAAACTCCTCCCTCTCAAATGGTGAGATTGCCAAGCAATAAATTGATGGAATAAAGCAATCCGAAGATCCTATGAAGACAGACATAAGCTGTAAAGTTGGGAATAATTTTGAAGCGAGACAAAAGATAGTTCAGTGGTAGAATATCCGCCCGGTAAGTGGAAGACCCGGATTCGATTCCCGATCCTAGCAGACTTTTTCTTGTTTCAAAATTATTCCCAACTTTACAGCTTATGCCTGTCAGCATACATCTACATCTACAAGTTACCCTGCAATTCACCAAGTTGGTGGGTGGCAGGGGGTGCAATGCACCAAATCCTACCTAAAGATTGTCTAACGCAATTCGAAATTTCCTATTGTGATCTCGTATTGTCCTCGGAAAGAACGAGTCTAGATAACGCTCCGTCCTACAATCGTTCTCACGTATTTTAGCGTCTCGATCATTTCTACCTATACACGTTGGTGCCACAATTATTCCCACTACCTCCTCTTTTAGACTATCCGACCTATATTTCTCCAGAAGTTTCAACCTTGAGTCCAACCTACGGTCCTCCAGTGATACCCAGTTCAAATAGCTCAATAAAGAGGTGACGCTTTCCTTATATTTGTACTTTTGTTTTACAAATCTGGCTGCTCTACGCTGTACTCTTTCTAGTTGAATTATGTGTCCCTTCTCGTACGGATCCCATATGCTCGCTGCGTATTCCACTTGCGGTCTTACCAGTGATAAGTAGCATGTTTCACGTACTTTCTCTGTAGTGTTTCGTACTATTCTACCTATGAATGCCAGTTTCTTGTTGGCCGCGCCTATAACTCGACGAATGTGCATGTACCACGAAAGATCTCGACAAATGGTTACTCCTAAATATTTTACACACTCAGCTTGTCGAATGCTCATTTCATCTATTTTATATTCGAAATCTAAATCTTTGTTCTTACTTTTCCAAAACGTGACTGCGGCACATTTAGTATAATTAACTTCAATTTGCCATTCTTTGCACCACGCTGAAATGGCTCTTAAGTCTTCACGCAGTGACTGGTGATCCTCCTGGTTCTTTATTTCTTTATATAGAACGGTGTCATCGGCAAAAAGCCTAATTTTACTACGAACAACCGAGCAGATATCATTTACATAGATTAAGAAGAGCAGAGGGCCCAATATACTTCCCTGAGGAACACCCGAAGCAAATTTAAGGGGGGACGAGTATTTCCCATCGATGACAACTATCTGTTCCCTATTCGAGAGGAAGTCTCTCACCCAACCGACAACTTTCGGATTGATATCACATTGTCCTAACTTCGCAATTAATTTCCTATGAGATACTTTATCGAACGCCTTCCTGAAATCAATGAATATGGCATCGACCTGAGTATTTTTCTCTCCGCATCGCAACAAATCGTCCACAAACAGGGATCTTCGGATCGCTTTATTCCATCGATTCCCGGTCATATCAGACTTTTTTCTCGTTTCAAAATTATTCCCAACTTTACAGCTTATGCCTGTTTGCATAGGATCTTCGGAACGCTTTATTCCATCAATGATCCAATAGTGACAAATGTTTTTGTTATGCCTCTTGAAAGATAGTGAATAACGATTATATACATGATAAACATATAATATTGATCTAACACCTTAAAAAAATTGCATTATTCTTCCCGAAAATGTATTCTTGGGGCATGAAAAAGTCGTTCTGCGGGAAACTTTTTCCCTAAGCGATTTAGAGGTATACGTACACCAAGCGAGCGAAATGTTTACATATGTTTAAAAAAAAGCACTCCATTCCAATAACATTTTTAGCTCTCATGATACGGATGTAGAAACGAAAGCGTGCCTGCTGATTAGCTTGGGCGGGGCAGGGGTGTCATTGCGTCTCGCCCCGCCCGTGCGAGGAGGTTCCCCTCGTGTGGCCACCCAGCTAAGTATTGAATTCGAATTAAAAACGCAGCGTGTTGATATCCTATAGCGGGTGGCCTTCAAATGCAGCACTTCTGTTTATTTCGGACGGGTAATCATTGCCCGTATGGCCACTTAGCGTCGTTATCATTGGATCCATTCCCTGCATTTTTTCGGGTCCGGATTCGTGCGGGAAAACAACGCTCTTGTGAACGACCACATACGTGTGTAAGGGTCAATATTATTAAATGTTAATGCCTGATGAATGAAAATATATTATATTATCGCATCGAATCGATATCACTTTAGAAATGTGGCCGAGAACAAAAGTTATTTTATATCTTTCGCTTTGAAACGGAATTGATGCGTGAAAATGCAATTTGAAGCACGTTCGCAAGATTTTTTGATGGAATGTTATTACCTTAAATAGCATCTCACGCTGTAAGAAGTTTCAAGTCGCGCTAGATAGATAGAATTGGATAAAGTGAATTAATATTTTTTAACCAAATTAAAATCGCGCAATTGCAATAATATGTTCAAAAAATACACGGCGAGCAAAATGATTAACTTTCAGGACTGTTTCAAGGATTTAAACAATTCAACCTAGTTTTTGTTAATCTAGCTTTTCAATCACAATGAAAGTCGATGTAAATATTTTTCTTTGAAAAGTGGACTCATAAGTTTATGTATAAGATAAAGTAAAATAATATTTGCATTAAGTAATGATATAGTATCTTATGTTAGTTACGCGAATCAACAACATATCACATTCACAATGATGATATATATATATATATATATATATATATATATATATATATATATATATATATATATATATATATATATAACAACTTACGGAAAAGGAAAGGTAAAATGAATATATGGATGTCAACAAGGTGTTGGGATGAGGAAACCCAGTGAGCACTCACCAATCAGACGACTTCAGGTTGGCGAGGCCCCGGGGATGTCGAAGCGACACACGTAAAATAACACAAAAACACAGAAGCATCACAAACGTAAAGCTTTCGGAACTACTCCTTCTTCAGCTACAGAGAGAGACGTGCTTTCCTCATCCCAACACCTTGTTGACATCCATATATATATATATATATATATATATATATATATATATATATATATATATATATATATATATATATATATATAATATATAAATAATATATTCCGCCTTTCGATCTGATAGGATATTCATAATGCCCCGTTCTCTGCATCTGTAAAATAAACCAAGCCCATGGACCACAGTTAACAACAACCTGCTTCATGTGCGTGACTGCGCAGAGATGTAGCGCGATCACGTTTTCCACTATTCTAACCAACCGGGATCATATCCCGACCGTAGAAATAAATGTATTCCGCATCTTTCCAAAGCATTTACCGCGAAGTCGTTCCACTCCCCTGATACGTAATGACGATGATTCAGTGGCATTTCAATGCTAAGTTTGAGTTGCGTCTAATATTTACAGGGCCTGCATAAATAATGATTCCATCTAACAAAAATACAAAATCTCATTAAATTAAATGATCTAAGAATTATATATTTAAAAGATGCTCGTATTATTTTTTTTAATAAAACGAGAAGTCGCGGTGATTTTAAAATCACAGATAAGCATTGTAAATGTTTAAACCCAAATTCAAATTCAAAGTAACCTTTATTTCTTTAAATTACAAGATGCAGAGTATTACTTATACAAGTATGTTAATGAATTTTCTGCAAACCTCGTCCTATTTAAATATCATCCCAACGGCATTCGAACTCTCTGAGCGACAAATGAAATACTACGACGCGACCCCGTAGCGAGAGGATTATGTGAGAGATCTTCCAGCATCCCAGGGTCGTATTAGCTCAGCGTGATACTTTGAACTCCTCGGCTCCCTAGCCCTCATCCGTCGCGGCATCCTCTAAAGGTGAGCGCTTTGTCTGCACTTTAGAGGATTTACAGTCGCAGCCCGTGGAGAGGTGAGGGGGATATGGGTGGGAGGAGGGGGAGATGGGTTGGAGGAGGGGGATATGGGTGGGTGGAGGGGGGTATGGGTGGGTGGAGGGGGAGATTGGAGGGAGGAAGGGGATAGGAGGGGAGGAGAGGGTATGGGTGGGAGGAGGGGGAGATGGGTTGGAGGAGGGGGATATGGATGGGAGGAGGGGGGTAAGGGGGAGGGGGATATGGATGGGAGGAGGGGGATATGTGCTGGTGGAGGGAGGATGGGGGGGAGGCGGAATAGTGGGCGTGGCCAGCCCCAAACCCGGCGACCAATCGCGACTCGAGAAGTCCGTGAGAGCGACCGGATGCGATCGCTTTCGGTCCGCTATCGAGATTATCTCGAGGATTTTCGTCTTCGAGGTCCGCTATGGAGAGGAAGCGCTCTATCCCGAATACCCCGCCATTTCTCTGTAAAAACGTTTCCCATCGCCTCGGCAAACGGGTGGTTCGAATATCTTCCAACGGATACTAAGGTCGCTGGTTCGAATCCCGCCTAGGGCATGAATGTTTCTGTTTGTTGAGTTATAGATTTCACTCTAAATTGGCCCTTTGTGTGCTCTATCTGAAATATTAATGAAAAATAAATATATAAATAAAGGTGCAAACATAAAATACAAAAATGCGGACAATGTCGCAGCGGTGTTTTTTTATAAAGACGTAAAATCAAATCCAAATAATTTCGAGCGATGAACTCGCGGACTAATTTCGGAAGACTCTGCAACTACCTGAGATCACTTGGGCGCACACATTCAAATGCAGCCAGAGAAAGACGTTCTAAACGAGCTATTCATCGCTGAGCCTCGTCCGCGTCATCCACAGATCGCCTCTATCCACAAAAGAAGTTGATAAATGGACGGAGAAGTGTAATGAGTGGATATTTTCCGAGATACGAACGACGTTCTCTTTCTTGCGAGGCGATGGCACGTCTCGGTTTATAATTCCGCTTAGATTAAAAGAACAAAAAAGGAGCGGTGGACTCTATAGGGAGAAGAGCTGACATAATGATTAATCTTCTGCAATAAGAAAAACGACAAATCGCCTTGAAACTAGTTATTAAACGGAGGAAGAGGAGAGAGAGGCGGCAAAGAGAGGAGCGAGAACGGAATTATTCATGTATGGTCTGGAAACGGGTTATTGCCGGGAAGGGGAAGATGGAAGCGAGAGAGTCCGCCGAAAATCGGGCAAAGGCGGATTTATTATGATTCCCATTCGAGGAAAATCAGGACCATTGAGAAACATTGGTCGCTAGTTTGTAGGAACGATCACTCGATTGAAAAAAAAAACATAGTTAATGGACATAAAATCCCATAATTTCGCAGGTCTTTCATGATGATCCCACGTACAGCAATTCCTTATTCATATGAATAAAATAAATAAATAAATAAATGAAAACTTTTCGCAATTTTTTATTTTAACTATTTAACACATTATTTGAAAAAGCCTATTGAAGCTGGCCAGCTTATTAAGAAAATATTCATTGCAAGTGGTGAGGAACGTTTTGATGGATTTTCAAAATAAAGAAGAAATAATGTCAGCAATAAAAAATATGCAATTTTCAAGAGGCACAATTACTAGAATAATATGAAAGCTCAACTGCAGGCTGATCTAAAAGAATGTGAATGGTATTCCTTTCAACTTGATTGAAGTTCGGATGGACAAAATAGCGTTCATTTCTATCACCAACCAAAACTATCCCGAAAATCCTAGCTTCCCGGCTCTTCTCATTGCTTCAAAATTTGGCGCACGGACGGACAAACATAGTGAAAACATTTCAGATAAAGCATGAAACGACGCTAGGTACTATTAATACCAGTTTGTTTTGCTTTTCTCAGAATTCAGATTCTAAAATATTCAATTTTGTGTTTTTATGGTTGCAACCGTCTCTTTCTCCCAGAATGTGGTGAGTGCCCAACTAAGGAAAAAGGCTGAGATTCCCTGCGCTAAAAGAACGGTATATGCACTCATAGTATTCCCATTTAAAGAGCTGCGATGACGTAAAATATTCGGATTTTTTTAAACGAGTGTTCTTCGCTGTCGTTATGCTCTCTAAAGGTATTTTTGTTTGTAATTGACAATGCTATGCACAATAGGAACTTGGACTTCCGCTGGAAAAGAAAGAGAGAGAGAGAGGGGGGAGAGGAAAAAGTGTTGAGTCTCAAACGTGAGTCGTTAGGCGAAGACGATCACGACGAAAGAATTCCTTTGTCCATTCGGCGGCGAGAGATATCTCGGCCACGGCGGAGACCCTTCTGCTCCTTGGTCATCGTTATATGCAGTCACAGGATGCGAGAGTTAAAGGGGGAGAGGAAGGAAAGAGAGGAGGGGTAGAGAGGAAGGAAAGAGAGGAGGGGTAGAGAGGAAGGAAAGAGAGGAGGGGTAGAGAGGAAGGAAAGAGAGGAGGGGTAGAGAGGAAGGAAAGAGAGGAGGGGTAGAGAGGAAGGAAAGAGAGGAGGGGTAGAGAGGAAGGAAAGAGAGGAGGGGTAGAGAGGAAGGAAAGAGAGGAGGGGTAGAGAGGAAGGAAAGAGAGGAAGGAAAGAGAGGAAGGAAAGAGAGGAAGGAAAGAGAGGAAGGAAAGAAAAGAGAGGAAGGAAAGAGAGGAAGGAAAGAGAGGAAGGAAAGAGAGGAAGGAAAGAAAAGAGAGGAAGGAAAGAGAGGAAGGAAAGAGAGGAAGGAAAGAGAGGAAGGAAAGAGAGGAGGGGGAGAGAGGAAGAGCAACGGAATGCGTCGCATCCCTAAAAAACCCAGCCTCCTCTCCGAGGGCTGCATTCTTCAGAGGCGAAAGGTCGTTATGCAAAGATTTGTCAAGGCACGAAAGGAATTTCAAAGATCGCAGAGGTAAAATTTGAATAAATATGTTACATACCACTACAGTTTGTTTGATTCATTTTGTATCTTTTTGACACGACATTTTTTCTTGGGCAGTTGTTATTCTTAGCAATGAAAATATTTTAAGAAATAATTCATCAGTGAGTTTTCACAGTTTAGGCAGATAGATAAAAGTCGTTATTACGGCCAGAATTAGCAGATCATCGCTGACTGAAATGGGTGACAGAGAAGAAAAATGGCGACGGGTTCGATTGTCCCAGGGAAAACTATTCGTTTTATTTTACGGAACAGCTGCAGAAGATATTCGTAAATGAAATGAAGGATATTATTCGACAACCAACGTATATCGGACGGAGGGATATTGAGGACAAGATTCGCGAAATAGATAGTAGGACGGAGAGGTATAAGGAGTCATTTTCCCCTAGGACAATACGTGACCACAATAGATAAGTGAATAATAATTAGTAAGGAACTTGGTGCGCGGCACCCCCTGCCATCCACCGTCAAGGTGACTTGCAGGGTAATATGTAGATGTAGATGCAGAAAGGTTAAGAGTTCACTTTTGATTATGGAGAAGATTTAAGAGGAACGCGAAGGTGACATCACTCCACAGCCGCAGAGACACGCTCCGATTACGAAGAGTTATCCACACTTGTCTCGAATAATCCTGATTTCATGAAAGAGTGTAGCTTTTTATACGACAAACAAATGACAAACTACTATATTATATATATACACACACACACGCACACACATACCATTATAGTTGTCGTAGTCTATCAACTGGCTCTAATAATGGTCTAATTTTTAATTGTAGATTATTTTATTTTGTCAATTAACCTGGAGTTTTCTGTTTCATTGCCAATTTATTCAAGGGAAGCAATCTACAAAAATACATCTTTAGATTAACTACTGCATCCTTAAAATCCACCCAATAAGTAATCTTTTGCTCCGTTTCGCGGTTTAAAAATAAAACAGTCGACTTGAAAATGTATGTACCTAAATAATGTCAATAAATTTATTTTCAGCCATAAGATGAGCTCAATAATTTTCTGGTCAATGTAATTAATGTGTATTTTACTGACGAAGAGATCACCCCCAAAAGCTTCGGTGTTATTTGAGTGTTTTACGTGTGTCACTTCGACACTGTCAGGAGCTCGCTAACTTGAAGATATCTTATTGGTGAGTACTCACTGAGCTTCATTATCCCAACAACTTGTTGCCATCCATTTATCCTAATTAATGATTAATATTTTTAAGAACCCAACGCTAAAATATATTCAACTATAGACTGAGGGATAAAAACGATCAACCGTCGTTTATTTCAGTTTTTAGTATTGATGAAGTTTCAGTGGATGTTTGGAATACGGAATGTGCCGCACGAAAAATAGAGATGATTTCATTGATGGCAAAATATTATAAGTTTTTGAAAAAATTATTAGTTTCATGTTTACATTTTATGATTAAAATAAGATAAAACTCCTTGCATTTTGCCCACTAAGTGGGCATCTTCAGGGGGTTAGCTCTTTCTACGACAGTGACACAGGGTCAACTGCGAAGGTTGAAACTGGTACAGGTATTAAGGAAGACGAAAAAACAAATGAAAAACGAAACTTATCCGGCGTCGATGTCATGTTGGTCAGTGAGCCTGTATAAGGTTTTATTAAAATCCAAATCTGTGTTCATGGTTGTTTTGCGATTTGTATATATATGTAAGTTTTCCAAAGCATTAAGTGAATTATTGGATGAAATAAGTAATTTGATGTCGTTTAAGTTTATGCCATGTCCAGTCTCTAATATATCGTATGTTTAGCTACGCTGGATTTTTCAAAGCGATTATATTTATAGTGAGCTATATGTTCTTTGAACCGTGTAATTATTTTCCTCTTTGTTTGGCCTATCATGTGATGAAACAAAAAATAATGATCTAAAGATTATGAGCAATCGCCAGTGTTCAATGCTAATACGCTTTAATAAATCAATCGATGTAATAACCAATTCTAAAAGAAAATATGCATATCATTTATGTTGGCGGTTTTATCGTTTTGCCGCCGTTATAAAACTGAAACGATTACGCCATCTTCAATAAAATAAGTTCCAAATATTTTATTACTTTAAGTAAAGTAATAACTAAGAAAGATTCTATATGAAATACTAAATGACTTCATGCAAGAAATACAGGAGTCATGAGTAATCATACATTCATTTTAAAACTGCCGTATTTTTACTATCAAGATTCTGCTTCTTAGGCATTTCTAATTTCGTCTTTCGTAAAATAAGGGCTGTATGAAAACAAGAAAACATGCACTCTGCATTCTTAAAACTTTTAAAAGGTTTATATTCGATGTCGCTTTGCGATGTAGTCTATAAAATTCTCTTGGATTGCGGGATAAGATTCCACTCAACGATGCCCGAGTTCGATTCTCTTTGCAGGATGGTGGATTGCGAATAATATTGCTGGACTGAGCTCATAGGAGAGGAGATTCAGATCGTTTCAGATTAGCCGAGAGATAAAGGAATAGAGAGTGTAGTTTATTAGAGAAATAAGAATGAGGATAAATGTATGGAGTGAGAGAGGAGCGGAATGAGAGAAAAGCGAAGACGAGGACGGAAACGGCGAGATAAATAATCCCTCACTAAAAATTCGGTTGCTTAATCTCGCGGTTTTTTTAGCAAAGGTGGGGACGATATTCCCGCTGAGGTAATTTGCGATTGATCCTATGAAATACGGTTTCTTGTCCTCTATAATATATTTCCCCTCCTCCATAATTTAAGCATCATCCAGCGATATTATTGCCGTGTACGAAAACGATCTTTGAGAAGAATTGGAAAAACAAGAGTCGTGTAACAACACAGGCCGCAACCGCTCGATCTGAGCACATCGTTTTAAGACGCCGAGCATGGAGCAACACGGTCTAACACATGTATTTGTACCTATCCCGTTTCAAGGCTGAGACGGTCGATCGAGGCGACGCCAGATCAAAAGCGACGACAATTCGCGGACCGTGTGAAACGAAAAAAAAACACGTGAAGGTAAGCGTCCGTCAATTGAAACCATTTCGTCGTTACGTAACGAAGAGAGTTTAAAAATAAACAGAACCACGTCTAAATCATTAAACGCAGATTTTAATTTACGACTGTTGGAAATTGTGTGCGGAAATGTTTTTCAATTTGGAGTGGCTTTGCGAGTTGATTCCTCTTAAGTGCCCTGTCCGAATTTTTAGGTCCAGCTTCAATTAGCAGAAAACAGTTTTAGCAATCTCCATGTAAACGCGTGTGGGCGTGTGTGAGGGTCAGATTCCTCCCATCTTCTCTCTATCTCTTTCTCTCTCTCACACACACACACATATCTTTGATAGCAAATTATCGACCCTAAAGCACGCTAAGATTTAATTTTAAGTCAAGGAAAAGAGTTTATGCACATCAAATCTCACAGATTATATATATATCAACTCAATTACATATCTTCTGTGTGATGAAATGGTTCCATCAAGTTTTCTCGCATTAATCGCCAGTATTCTATCTACTAACGCATTTTTGCACTGTGTCGAAATTTGCCATGATGCGAAACGGGTCTTAAAGCTTAGGAACTTTATCATGTCTGCCTTTTTTTATTTTCCTGCAAAAACTCAAATGATTTTCGAGCTTACTTATAATATGAGAGCCGAATATAATGATTCACCATGTAGAATGTAGACGAATGCATTGATAGTAATATTAATGAGACAACGTATAGAGACATCATGTTTGAATGTACGGTAGTTATAGGTCAATGACGTAAGCAAAGCGGGTTCCGCCGTCGCCGCCGGCGCTGTTGGAAGAGGCGACGAAAAGAGGAAACGGGAGGGACGAGCGCTTATGCGCTTATATAATGGCTAGTCACGTGACACATCACGATAGTCTCACGCGTGCACAAGGTGAACCTCCGCGAGTCGCATTAAAATTTTAAGAGAGCTTCGACCGATCTGACGAATTTGCATATTTTCTCTACAAGTTTTCCCGAATTAATGCTCCAACCAATTATGGTGAAATTTCGGAATGTTGAAAAATGAAATCGATAACCCTCCCCTTACATTTAGTTCTCAAATTATCTACATATGTACTACTCAAATTACTTAAGGTTCGTAGGCCAATTTAATGCATATAAAATAAAATAAAGATTATACCCTGTAAAATACCGATGAACTTTTGGAAATAGATGTCTGATTATCGCAAATTTGGTGTATATGAAACAAAATAATAATTAACATGATGAATCCTTGCTTGGAGTGAAAACTGCATATTTAGTTTGGTTAAAAAATTATAAATCACTCTATATATAATTATGTTACGTACAGTAATGCTATTCTTTATTTTCAGTCGACGCTGTTTACTCAATCTTGAGAGGTACAGGAGATAGACAACATGAGCAATAATTTCGCACCAGTGGGATCACATAATCTATGCAGACAAAATGCTGCCCATAATGCGTGGTATTTATTTTCATGTTGGGATGACGCTATTTCGGATGTTTTCATACAGAAATTCACAAAAGTCGTGATTTGGTTTTTCAAACAGGATTCCGCATCGATCGTGACTCGATATACACCAAGATACATGCGTGATTCAATCCCGCACAAACACGTATTAAAACGTAAATTAATTCTCAAGGTTTTATATTGATTCTTAAAAGAACGAGATTTCACAGCATGAAGGTGGAAACGAAATCTCAAAAAATTACGCGCGCAGATTATACTTTCAATTGTTAAACTAATTTGATAATAATACAATCTATTGCATTTATGATCCCACTCACCTTTAAATGTTACGCCATTTAAACACAGTTTTATCCATATATAGTATGTCTGACTATAATAATCTGAATTATAAGCAATTATTCATTTCAACTAAAGCCTTCCTAATTGACAAAGAAGAAAAGTAAACTATCGCCATAAATGTAGAGAATGAATTGCTTCTATATACATGCAGGACGCAATTTGTTTAAAAAAATTAATGTGTGAAGAGGAAGCCTTTTATCCGTGAGACTTGAATTAAATACGATATAGCTTGTTCGACCGCATACGCTGGTGTTTCCTTCGTCGTTTCGAGAAATTAAGAGACCGACCATCTCCATCGAGAAAACCGTGTGTGAAGAGGAACTTCATTTATTTCGTAGAGAAGAGTCGCATGTAGGCGATAAATCGTTTAGCAATGCGCGAAAAAAATAGAATCACACCTACACATTGTTACAAGGGCGATTTTTTTCCTTGAATCCAGCGCCATAATTAGCTATTTTAGCGCCCTGGACAAACTACTAAATATGTGACCTCTCCTCGTTCAAAACATAGGTACTTGTCTCTAGTTTATTTAATTACAATTTGGACTTGTGCTTTTGTTCGAATTATATCGTTTAGTTTCAAATATTCCATCACACGAAACGCGCTTATTTGTGATACAATTTCGTAATTTGTTATCATTATTCAACGTTGAGCTTATTTCCTTATCAGGGGCGTAGCTCAGATGGTATTGCGCTCCCTTAGCTATGTGAGAAGTACTGGGATCGATATCCGGCGCCTCCAATTTTTTTTGTCTGCCCCGGTATATAGGTAGCGTATCTCTCAATGCAAGGGTCGCATGTATGGGTCCTGCCGAAGGCATGGCCGTATTTATTCGTCTATATTTTCGTTGCGCTCACTATAAAAGGCCGTAAAGTGATTTTTGGCAGAGTATATCATTCAATTTATTTTCATAAAGTAAGAAACATCTTTTCATACCTAATACAATCCAAAAGCCGATTATTCCCATGAGAGCCGACTCCAGGAATTCCACCGTCCCGCCCAAAAGAATAGAACACTGACTCATTCAAAAATAAGAATGGAAAGGTCTACTCCATGTCGGAGCACACAGAGTTTCCAAAGGCGTTCTTTAAGATTTATGTCATCATGTCAAAAGGAACTAATGTTAATGGCTTAGTCTAATGTCTACGCACTGCACGATATATCAGAAACAATGCTATGGAAATAATGAATTTGCGATTTACAGTAATACCCCGCAATACGTGGGAGATGCGTACCCAAAAACTGCGACTTATAATAATCCCCAAGCCTCTCTAGACAGATAAGGTCATGGATATGCCCTGCTGAGAGTTCCTCGAGGTTTGGAAGAAAGGAATTTCGGTGGTCGTTTGAAGACAGCCCACTAATCGTTTTGCTACCCCTTCCACGCATCTACCCCGTGGAGTGTATTCCTGGAACAAATGTTTCTCGATTGCTTGCTGGGGTTTTTCCTGTAGATGGACGTTGTTGTCTGCATTTTCACTCCATCTCCGTATGCAATGAACCAATCTTTAGGCAGTCTTTCTCTATAAGATATCCATGAAGGATCATTCCGCTCTCTTGCTTTTGGCTCCTTCATCCTTTGGTACAGGTTAATACAAAAATTAGCTATTGTTATTGAAAACTGAAGAGTGATTAAAGATTAATATTTATTTGCTATTTGTTGTAAAATATTTTGCCGATTGGAAATGATGAAATATATCAAATGATACCAAGTATTAGATAGCTCTTTTTTGACGGCTAAAATATTATTGCGATAGTTATATCATTAATGTTTTTTCCTTATTAATTCTTAATTGGCATCAATAAATGTCCAAAAACCTTTAAGCTGAACTCGTCAATTATTTTTTAAAGAAGTCCTTCGGCAAAATCAACAGGATCAATCAACGGATTTCATAAATTAATCGTTTTCTAGTTTTCATTTCCTATACGATTTCAACAGGTATAGCATAATTTACTATCTACATTCGCGATGTGGATAATATATTTCTCAACGACGCGATTGGAAGAATTATACGAAATCAAAAAATCTACATTTGGAAATACCAGCTTACGATGTTTGAGATTAAGAATATAGTAAGTTTTAGTGTGATAGAACAACAATAATATTCTCGTGACCGATATGCAAGTTGCTAGTTTGGTTTAATCATCAACATTCAGTTAATAAATGGCGTGAGTTAAATATTAATATATGCTTTCTCATATAGGTTATTTATAAAAATCATCACGTTTGGAAAATTCGTAAGCAGAAAATATACAAAAACAAGAAATATGGTTTCGTGTTCGCACAATGAACTATTTCCGCACTAACTATTTTATCTTACTTAAAGAGGTAAGCTTTTGCGTCAAAAAATTCTTTTATATATATACATTTATATATATGGATGTCAACAAGGTGTTGGGATGAGCTGTAGCTGAAGAAGGAGTAGTTCCGAAAGCTTTACGTTTGTGATGTTTCTGTGTTTTTGTGTTATTTTACGTGTGTCGCTTCGACATCCCCGGGGCCTCGCCAACCTGAAGTCGTCTGATTGGTGAGTGCTCACTGGGTTTCCTCATCCCAACACCTTGTTGACATCCATATATTCATTTTACCTTTCCTTTTCCGTAAGTTGTTATACATTTATATATATATATATATATATATATATATATATATATATATATATATGGTTGTACGCTATGCATACGTTTAATTAACACGTTGTGTACCAGATTTAGATTCCCGTACTACACTCAGTTCCTGGAAATTTTGTTATAAATCCAAAAAACACGCGAAATCTTGTGTCCGGCTCAAATGTGGTGATTTTCTTGGTTAACAGTCAAATTAACGATTTAAATATACTTCTTACTTTGTATAGTTTGTATTGTATACTTTTTACATGTAAATAAAAGACAAAATAATATTTTAATAAATTCGTTATTGAGTGTTTTATTTAATATTTACATTTAATAATGAATAAGAGTGTAAATGCGCTTAAATAAAATAAAAGTTATGAAGAACATAGTATATTAATTCGCTTAATTTTTACATCTTCCTATAAAGTTTTAAATAAATAATCAAAGTGTTGTAAAATAAACTTTAATTTTACGTAGAATTTCGAAATAAAAAGTACATTTAAATCATCAAATTTAAAGGCTAAAAAACCGACAGTAATCGTAGTAATTTTAAGCGTCGGTAATCGTCAAAAATCTCTCGGGAAAATAAACGTCGATTTAAAAAAAATAAACATCGAATTCTATCATGTAGCAATTTTAATCGTCGATATTCGTCCAAAACCTCTCGAGAAATTAAACCTCGATTTAAATCGTCGATTTAGAAAAAAAATCGAATTCTACCAAGCATATCAATTTATAACGAAACATGTTCCTAAATTGATTGACGACGTATTTGCGAAATAAGGTATAGCGAGGCGATGTATAGCGGGGTATCACTGTATTTTATAATCAGTAGTAATTAATAAAACAATCGGAAATTTTTTTAAACATGCCTCACTTGAAATGATCAGTGGTAAACTTTATGTTCACGTTTATTCTTTCGTCGTAAATTCTCAATTTCTTTTCACTTACAAAATCTGTGTATATATTTAAAAAAAATTTAAGTTCAAAGAAAATAACAGATCCCTATGGTTACAACTCATGACAAATGGAGAAACCTCCTAATAGTCACAAAAATGATAAAAACGAAGTACAGAAGCGCCGGTTTAGGGGAAATTACTCCACGCCAGGGACCCTTTTTTCACACACGCACGAAACACACAAGCTATCAACACGTGTATTTCCTTAAAAAAAATGCCTAAATATGTATTTTGGAATCAAAGATTCCATCTTCAGTAGGCCGATTATAAAGTTGTCTTTATGATCGGCCTACTGAAGATGGAATCCTTGATACATGAAATACGTATTTAGGTATTTTTTGAAAAGTAAGTACACGTATGTGGTTGACTGCTTGTGTGTTTTGTGCGTGTGTGAGAAAAGGGTCCCTGGCGTTAAGTAATTTACCCTAAACCGGCGTGTTTGTGAGTGCTTCCTTTTTATTATTTTTGTGGTTATTAAGAAGTGTCTCCATTTGTCAATATTTAAGTTCATTTCATCCTCGTGTATAATACATTTCCTTTCATTTACTATATTCTATAGGCGCGCTAAAGGAAATTAAAAATATTTATAGTAAACCTTGTTTACTTCAGTTTCTACGAAAATTGTTTTCGTTGACAAAAACTAAAAACAGGGAGAAAGTTTTCAAAGTTGAAAGTTAACTACGGCTCTCTCGTTTGATTTTCTTGAAAACGGCTACGCATTCTACAAAAATACTTTTATATTAGACAAAGCATATTTCATTTGATTAGTACCACAAATTTTGTTAGGAGACATTTTTTATATAAGTAATATTTTAGGAGATACGACTGAAAGTTCATTTTTAGGCGTTCTTTACCAGCGAAGCGGTAATAGCGAAGCCTTAAGGGCACGTCTGGTTCGTCCGTCCGTCCGTCGTAACTTTCATCTCCTAAACCGCTAGACGGATTTTAATTAAATTTAGTATAAGTGATCGTTATTAAAATTTATCGTCCAATTGTGATTTTCAACTGAATCCGTCAATTAGAACTTCCACTTTACATAATTACTTTAATAAACTTATATTCGTATCTCGTTAAATGGCATCCGTCAAGCAACAATGAAATATCGAACTTTTCTCTCCCTAGCTCTTATATGATCTGTAAGGTATAGATTTAAAAAAATATTCGGATAGAGGACAACATTTACTACAAAAATTCAAGAAAATCCAGAGCAAGGCATCGCATATTTTGTTTACATCGATCTCTAAGGCGATTCTATCAGTAAACAAAAATTAAAATCCATATTTTTCTATACCACGCCTTTATATGATCTATGAGGTATAGTTTAGAAATTTTATTCGGATAGAGGACACCATTTACTACAAGTTAGTCCCCGAGACCACATAATTACGAGTAATGGCCTCGGAGATAAAAATTCGAGAAAATCCCGAGTAAAACATCGCAAACAAATATTGTTTACATCGTTCGCGAAGACGGTTCTCTCAGCAAACAACAATTAAAAATCCATATATTTCTCTCCCATGCTCTTATGTGATCTGTGAGGCATAGAATCAAAAAGTATTTGGATAGAGAAAAACATTAATTACAAAATAAACTCCGAAACCATAAAAAAATCGAGAATCATCCAATTTTTCGATACCATTTTATTTCCCATTAAGAACGCCTTTGTGTATTCCATTTATTGAGTATACTTTTCCATCTTATTCTTTCCAGTAAAGTGGAACTACGATTAGGCCATGTAAACCGCTTATATAATTTTCTAATTTGCTTTGCCCTAAAGTCCTAAATACCAAATTTCATGAACATCCATTAGTTTCTGATATGGAACATGCGGACGGAAGAGACGTGCCCATAAGTCGTTCCGCTACTATCACTTCGCTGGTAAAGAATGCCTAAAAACTGCAATATTGAGTTTTATGAATTTTTTCAGTCTGTTACTAAAACTGATTCTATTGCGAAATGAGACACGAAATAGAAACCGAAAGGCTAAGTTTTGGAGCAAAATTAAAATTAAATTACATTAAAATTAATATTCATATCATTATTGCACTCCCATAAACTCATGAGAGAACGATTTATTACAACTGCAGTTTGATACTAGGTTGGCTAGTTCCGTCCCAACCAAGAAAACGTCCGCGTTCAGAAACGAGAAAAATGATCTGCTACGATAGTTCAATAGAAATAGAATATCTGCCCGGCAAGTGGAAGACCCGGGTTCGATTTCCGGTCATAGCAGACTTTTTTCTCGTTTCAAAACTATTCACAACTGTATTGGATGACGAGAGATTCGGCGACCTTACTGCTCCCGCCTAAATGGATTAAGAGGCATCAGTAATGTATTCTGTGGCCCGGGTTAGCATCCAAGCTCTCCACGCGTAAGTCATGCGGCAAGGAGGATACGATGGGCAGTTAATTATCACTTAAGGTGTTGTGAGAGTGAGCGCTCGGTATCGATATCGGAGTGTGCGACGCTCGTCTGTCGCTGCCCGTGCACAGGGCATAACACACAACCGTATAAGGCAGAGGTTCACTATGCGGTGCCCGAAGGCGACATGGCGCCCGCAAACTTTGGCTGTGGCGCCCGTCGAGGTTTGTTCAAGTGTCCTCCTTAAACCTTTTAGCTCTTTTGACTTATAGCAGTGTTTCTCAAACTGTTTTAGGAAATACGATGTGATAAAAGTTATTAATAGTTACATAAAATGAAGAAATTTGCAATCCAATTTCTTATTTTTACTATTTGCAATTCAAAGGGGGCCGTATGATATTCAAAGGGGCCGCTACTATTGAAAGACTTCATGAGTTGGTCTTATAAAATTTACATACAATGTCATACACAGTATGATATGATTTCACTCGTAGTTTTTTCACAAATTCGTCGACCTCTCGGATATTTTAATATATCATTTTAACCTTTAATCGTTAACGTAAGGTATCCCAGCCCATTTGTAGAGGCTGGCGAACGGCAGTCATTCTTTCTTTGCTATTTGACGAAGAAGTATCACTTCGTGTTTGTGCTCTAGTCACATATCTCTATTTATTGATAATAAACAGGTTAGTAATTTTCTTATAAAATATTCGAAGGGACATTTGCTTGTACGTCATAATCTAATTTAAATAGTTTAAAATAAAATTTTTTGAGATTAAAAAATATTTTCCGACTTATGTATTCTTTTATGTTTAATGAGAGTATTATAATTCATTATGTATATATATATTTAATGTATCTATCCACGTACGCATGTCAAAACATGTATCGCAGCAAATTTAAGTAAGTAAAGACAAATTAATCTAAAAATTTAATTTTTATTTATTGTTAATTGGAAATATTTATATTTTTTATACTTTGTATTTTTACGTTTAATAAAAATGGTTTTTAAGAGAAAAATCAATGTTTCTACTATCAATATTTAAAATAGATTATACATATAGCTACGAGCTGAGCTGTACGTATTAAGCGGGGGGAAGAGGGGAAGGGGTAAAAATATCGGCGCCCGTCGCTTTCGCTTTTAAGTCGAAGGCGCCCTTGACCGCATTAGGGTTGGGAACCCTTGGTATAAGGGGACAGGAGTGGCTATACAGTGGTTCCCAACATGGGTGCCGCGGCCCACTGGGCGCCGCATCTGATTTTTAGGGGTGCCACGATAAAATTAGTTTTGTAAATAAATCAACTATTTGGATGTTTTTACAGGTAACTAGGGAATTAGTGTTTTCTCTAATAAATTGATTATTTATTTATGGTGTGCTACCAACAAACGGATATGTCAATACGTTGTAATACTCGCTTGTGAAAATATAAAAACCTTGTTTGAAGGCTGGGGTACCCAGAAATTTCGTTTATCTTTAAAAGGGTTCCGCGCTTACAAAATGGTTGGGAACCACTTGGCTAGAGCGTTGGCCTTCCAAGCCGTATTCCAGGTATAGGACAACTGCCCTCAGCCGACAGGACGCAGAGCCAACTTGCCGCAATTAATGAAATTTTATTATTAGATACTGCTTATATTACATCTAGCAGTTTTGTGTTGTTGGTAGCATGCAATCTATTTATTATTAATTTGTCGTTTGTCTGTCAGAAGACTTCTTCAATTATAAGCCAATTATCTTAAAGCGCGAATAACTCAACCAAATATGTAGACATAAACTTGAAATTTGACGGAAATAATCTATTCAGATATAAATAAAAATCCTATGACAATGAAAATTTTCCGACAAATGTCCAGGGTTCAACTCCAGAGGATAATTTGCATTCCCCATAAGATAACACGTAAAAATCGACCTTTTGACATGCAGGCTTTTCTTCTTGTGGGAATAATAATTAAAGTCTTATTCCTTTCGTCACTTTGTGTATGACGCTTTGTTTACGTGTTTAACAAACTTCCCGTCTATGTAGAATATTGTGATTTGGCAGGAATACTTTAGTTTCGCAATAAAAGCCAATGACGAAAAACACAGGTTCGAATCCAGAAGGGTTCCTTCTCTGTTTGACTAACTAGGGAAGACCTGGAACTTATATTTCAAGCTTTTTTTCGTTACAATTTTAAAATATCTTTAACCCCTAAAGCCCGGAGGATGTTTATTTAAATCTCACCCCAGATACCGAAGGAGATTTTAAAAAATTGGCGATTCAGGCGCGAAAATTGCAAAATAATATAAAAACATAACTTTTCACCTTTATATTGGAATTTTATGAACTTTTTCGAGAATTTGCCCAAAACAAGATATTTTAAAACTATAACTTTCACGATAACTTGAAATAAGTAGATACTCTTTGCTGGAGAGAGGCGATTTGCATACTGGTCCTTTACCTATCCAGCGCGCGCTCGCGCTTTCATATTATAATCAATATCGTGAAAACTATAGAAGTTATTGAAATGTAACCTTATTCAAAGGTAAAGTTAAACTATTCTGAACATTTCATTTGCTACATGTAACCCTCTAAACCAATTGGGGAAAACGGTTTCCTTCAGGTCAACATGTTTCGACTGAAACTTTTAGATAAATGTTCTGATTGTTCTTTTTTTAAGGCAGTTCATAATTTGTATTTATCCTTGAGTAGCTTTGTCGTTGTTCGGAATCATTTCAGAATTCATATAAAAAATTGTCTATTTTATTCACTAGAAGCCGAAATATGACGTTGTATGTATAAGGAAAGAATATATACGCAGAATACAAAAAAAAATTTAAAGGTTTTTCAAACTTTTAAGGTAATTTCCAATTTCAGAATGTTTATACATCCATAATCAGATTCAGCATGAAATTTACTACAAAATAACCTTAGAATTTAAATCTCTTGGAATTGTAATAGGCGTTACACTATCTCGTGATGAAATCTCCCGGATTGGTCATATGAGTAGTTGGCAAGCCAATGATAGCCACAATTGCCATAAAAAGTTGATTGCATTTCGATAACAAAGCAACCTTCCCCAGTGTTGATTCTCCTATTGTAGATTCTAAAATGACCATTAGAGCTATCTAAATCGTTAGTTGAGTTCCAGCAACCTGTTTCTCTCGATTAATCATTTTTGAATTCAAGAACAAGTATTTTAAAAAAATACTTGTCTCAGGTATCTCCAATAGCCACAACAAGGTTGTTTAAAAACCAGATGCGCATTTCGGGTACAAAACAGCAGTCTTCAGTGAAAATTCACCGGAAAGAGATTCTAAAAGAAGAGATCGATAGTTCCCTGTTGAATCGTTTTTTTTAATTGACGCTAACGAGTTGAGCAGGAATTTCGATGTTAGCGCAGTCTTAAAAATTGGCCACCGAGGTGCGAATCAGGAATCGAGAGGCATTTAATATAATATATGCGCAGAAAGCAAGTTCAGCAAAAAGACAGCAGAAAATGAAATGAACTCTCTCGATCGCAGCGGTCTGAGATTGGTGATCGCAACTCCAAGAAGACCTTAGGTATTGGGATTCGCGCGACGAAAAAAATCGATAACACTTGGATCCAGAAATTGCTGTGGACACCTTTATATCATAACTTGGTTTTGATTCACGTAAATCTTTTCACTGGCCATAAATTCTCGATGTGAAGTGGATTTAGAGTACGGTGTAAGTTTTATGTTTCGCAGAACACAAACAACCCATTCATTAAATTTTTTCCTTTTATTTTAACTCCATATTCCTCGGAATATAGATTTTTATCGATGAGTTTTCAATGAAGAGAACGGCCACGCTGCCTTGGAAACACCGGTTCTTGTCCAGTAAATACAACAACAGTAACATAGATCAATCACGCAGCAAATAATTAAATTCCAGTTAGCTCGAAGCACTCGCAGCAAAGCACGAAATGAAGACGACAGGCAGACGAGGAATGGTAGCAAGGAGCGAATATAAAACTAAAGGAAATTTACCGAATTTGGAATCAGGGCATCGAACCGAAATTTTTTCGCTCTGGTTTTCGTTCCGGTTCACACAAAACAAAAACTTTTGGTTCGGTTCCGGTTTCGCTTCAGCAACCACCATTAAGCCGGTTCGAACCGGTTTTGTTTGCTCCGACTTTGAATTTTTGGGGAAAACTTCGAGAGAATTCCTAAATAATCTTTATTAATTAATGTTATTTTTTATTTAAACCAAATACGTCTTCACAATCGCAAGTAAAGAAAACAAAAATAGATATCCGCACGTAACATCGTGCAAGCGCCTCCTCCCACCATGTAACGAACAGTAAAATATTGTATGAATTCCTTTCTTGCAGTTTTCGTTATTCAATTTGTAAACGGCTCCTTTTATACGACTCCATCCAATACTGTTGTATAAGAATTTAAAATTCATTTTTTCCTTTTTAGCGCTTATAAAAACTATTTAAAATATTATTTCTTTTTTAGTCTTAAATTTGATGTAAGACGTTGTTATTCTTTCAAAAGTCAACATTTATTTGATTTTACATTTCCAATATAAGCAGATATTTTCATTATCAAAATCAATTTACTCCAGCAGTACTTATGCACGTACTTGAATAGGTACAATAATATTAATGCACATATGAATGAAGAATGTAATTCATAGAGAGTGGTTCAAAGAAGAACTACTTAACTATTTTTAAGTACAATAATTTAGATTTTAATATTACAAATACCATCTAATATATAATTACATAAATTTTATTAAGATGACAAATATGTACACAGTAACATTCCCTCCAAGCAACCAAAATTCGATCTAATTAATAAAATGCCCTCCAATTGGGTACTGATTTATAGGAAGGAATGGATATAAGTGACTGGTAGGAATAACTACGGGAAAGAGATAGTAAAGAAGATCAGTAGGGAGAGACTTGAGAAGAAAAGTGGGTGAAGAGAAAGAGATAAGGAGTAGACGAGGGATTGATGATAATTTAAATAGGGAATTAAATGCACCAATATCTATAGATAAATATATTACAATTGATTACCGTTGCCGTCATTTTGGACGAGTACATACGATATTATGTACATAATAAAGAAGATGTCCGCTGAAATTAAAAACGTATAACTTTTCCAAGAAGGAGAAATTCAATGAAGTTAAAATACAACAACTGTTATTATTATCTACGAGCCAAGAGTTGAATAGCCTATTATATTCTCTTTCCCATTCTGATTTATCTCCATCCTCACTTGCAATCCCCTCCCTCTCCCTATTTATTCCGTCCTCCTTCACAACAACTACCGAGAAGATAAGCGGCTGTCTTCCAAGTATGTACCTGCCACTAAGTTCCTTCCCGCTGGCCTCGTTTAAACAGGGTTCTGGGAAAACTCAGCAGGACGTATCCTTGACCCTCTCCCAATATATTGAGATGCTCATGGAAAATCCCACCATTAAACCAACTGATATTATCAAATAGATGTAGCTCTGCAAAGGCTTTAGGAGCATGTGTTCTCAAGAAAACCATTAGCCTTTGCCTTATTCAGTGTTGAAAAGTGAGGCTTTCAAAAAGGACTCATATTAAAGCAAAAGGAGAAACCCTTCATTTTCTTCCACTGTTTATGCGAACCGAAAAAATTGTAACGAAACAAATAACGGTTTTCGGTTTTGGTTTAGGTTCAGAAAAATGTTTTTCGATTCGGATTCGGTTTCACTCCAGCTAAAATAACGGTTTTTTCGGTTTTCGGTTCGGTTCCGGTTTGATGCCCTGGTTGGAATTAATATTAGACCTAGAGATGAGTAGGATGCAAAAAACAATTTCAGCACAGTCCGCCATTTTGAATTTGTGACGTCATAAACAGAAGACGCAGTGGCGCCACTACTCGGAGAATGGTGGAACTAAAAACAAAAGACAATCGTAATGCGCAATGGCGGAACATTTCAATCGAGTTAAAATGCGAATGCGCGGTATATTCGAATCGAATTAAAATTTTGCTGTTTGTATCTTGGATGGTGGCAAATTCGAATCGAGTTAAAATTTTGCTGTTGACAGCGCCGAATGAGTGGTATATTCGAATCGGATTAAAATTTCTGTGTTGGTATTTTGGATGGCTGCGGATTTGAGCACGGTAAAATGAAACGAAATATTGAGCAGGATGATCAAGTTTTTATTTACAATAAAATACAATCATTATTACGTTAAAAATACCCAAAACACAATTAACAATCTGTTTTCATAGGAGGTGGTCCATCGATATGAATTTCTCCTTTATTGTAGTGTTCCAGGCATGGCTGATATCGTTCCCACTGACACCAATCTTCTAATTCTTGTAATTCAGGAAATGTGGCGGTTATCTGATGGATGTCACGTGGATGATACAATTCAATATAATCAAAAGGTATAAATTTCAGATCCTCTAATTTCATCCTCTTCCAACTATGTTCATGATAGGTCCGAATAGCCGACCCAACTTTATGTATAATTGCAAGTTGTTTTAAGTCCATAACTGAAAAGTAATTATTTTCAAATCAATGATTGCTTGGATTTATAATATATTAATAATTTTAAATATAAATTAAATTACCTTTGGAGAGCGATCTGATGCGTAGAATATCTGGATGCGTATTTCTTCGAGAAACTCACTTTATGCACGCGTCCGTAGTCTGCCGAGTCCCAAATCCGAATGAAACATTCTAACTGCAAGATTGCAAAAATGCTGAGGTTGCGTATGAACTTTACCCCCTTACTTTCCCCAGCGAGACTGCGTAGCGATCTTGAGTCAGCGAAGAGCCGGATGTGCATATTTGCATAATTACAAAATGCTGAGGTTGTGCCTACACCGGATGTGAGCTGGAGAGTGGGGGTTAACGTGAACACTTTCCCAACTCGCGGTATATTTGAATAGAGTTAAAATTTTGTGGTGGTGATTTTAAATACGTCAAAATGAAACAAATATTTTGGTCCTAACTCGTCTTACTTACATGTTTTAACAAGTCATAACTTGTCGAAGGTCGAATGGAAGGGTGAGATGAAATAAAAATAGTTTTAAAAAATCAATATTCCTTTATTTCCATTTAAAAATGTCTTAATGAAATTCATTTCTTTTTTATTAAAGGACAAGTTATCACAAATCGATCATGTTCCTTTTTAAAATCATCACCTTTTTTCCCACTCGTATATATTTACACAGCATTTACTACAAATAGTCATGTCCATATCTCCAGAATAAATAAATCCAACAGAATCCATTTTATATTCATCAAAAATAAATTAATTTTTAGGAAAGCAATTGAATGATATAAGTCTATCAGATTCATTTATAGGTCAACATTTTGCCGAAACCAGTTCTTAATTTTGTGACATTAAATTTCCATCATTTCTGTTTGTACAGCATACATCTTTTACCCGATGACAGTAATTGTAAAATCGGAGGGCAGTCAAAAAAGAGTGAATCGATGACTTTATGTCCTATTATATTGGATAAGAATTTACATTTTTCTAAACTTTTTACGAAAAAAAGATGATAACCTAATGCATATTTCAACAGTACATTTTCGAATCTTTCATGAGTGATGTCACCTTCTTCTACCTCCATTCCGTGATAGTATTTGGTAAGCCATGAAGTTTCTTTTTTACAAATGAATTCACGTGGTGATAAAGAAATCCGTGATTGGCTATAATCATTGTCAATATCGCAAATAGCCAATTCTTTGACTACGAATTCATTCTTTTAATTGCGAAAGACTTGAAAATCCACTATGCATTTTCTCAATTGAAAAATCTCTAATGGAGTTTGGTGTACGGGAGTATTAGCTCCATCGCCAGGGACCAACTCCATCATTCACACACACACACACAAAGTAGCAGATTACGGGGGTTTTAATTTCGCGCCAGTGACTGAAGTCTCCTAACATGCGCTTTAATAAAAATTCTCCGATTATAGGAATTTCCAAATTTAATCTTTCAAAATCGATTTTGCTACCTGTTGGTTTAGCTATATCGGTAACGTTATGCAGACCGATTACGCAGCCAACATTCATGAAACTTTCATAATACTCTTTTACGTTTTAAGATTCTTTAATTAAAGTATTTAATGTTAAATTCAAAGGTTTAGATTGCACCAATAGCTTATTTCACTCCTCCTCATTCAAGGTGACCGAGCAACGGTCATTTTTTATTATTAAATGTTTAGCTCCGAAATACTTTACAAATCGTAATGGAAGCTTTTCAATGATTGGTTTGCTATCAGAATTAAAATAGTTAGAAATTGATCATTACTCAGATTGACTGCCCCTTTACAGATTTGAGTAACTTGCACACACAATTCAAAAGTTTTAAAATGATTATACTCAACACTAACACTTTTCACTTTCTTATTATTCAGAGAGCACACAGTTTCCAATAACAGTTGATTGATTTCACAAATATTCTTCTTCCGCGATGGCTTTGGGGGTGATGTGGGATCTGCTTGCAGACTGGATGGCGGTGGCGGCGATGACGATGGTAGTGATGATTGCAGATTGTATAACTCCGGCCTTGGAACACTTCTCCTCCGTTTCGGTAAAACTCCTGAACTGCTCCAACTCTTCATAGCGAATGACTGTGTGGAGATTATATATTTCAATATAACCTACTATAACTGATGGAGGGGTGGCAGGGGTGAGGGGAAGGTGCGAAAGTGGAAGGGGAGCCTCAGAATTCTTAAATCCTCGGCGATTGGTTGCTTGTCCTAGATTGCCTCATGCGTTGGAGTTGATTTATCTTTGAGCAGCAGCTTTGTGATTGGGGATCACAACGTCTTCCTTGTCTCGCCCCAACGCTCATCCCAATCTCTGGCCAATTTTTCAAGTCCTTGATTCCCGGCTGTTCTGCTCCCTATATACCTGGTTCAAACGGCACCACGAATGGCGAGCCGGCCTGGCATATAGGAGGCAGGACAGTCCGGGAAGGACTTTAGTTAAGGCGTAAACTACCGCCGTGTTATCACAGAACACCATCAATTTCCTGTCTGCAGGAAGCTGTTCAGCTGCCACCAAGGCTCCCAGAAGCGCTGCTTGGGCCTCCGCCATGTAGATAGGCCGCTCTTCGGCCAGGGGCATAATCTCGGTGATTCGGCGCTCCGGGATGACCCAGGCTAATTGCCAAGGTTTGGCGTCTGTAAATACGTCAAAGCTGTGCTGAAGAACTGCAAACGATCTCTGCTTGCGGAAGACTTCTTCTCTCCAAAAGTCCATCAAATTGTCATTGTTTCTCACATACACATCTGACACTAAAAACAGCGGTAAGGCCAAAATGTGGCATACCCATGACACGTATCCCGCAATCTTGGGAATATCTTGGTGTCTAATTCGGGGAGCCACGGCAATTGCGGCGTGCGACTTGGTTAAGGCCGCTTCGGTAAGCCAAAGTTGCATTAACCTGGAGTCAATTAACACGCCTAAATACTATATCCTATACTGGGGTTGAAGAAGGCACTTGGGTCGGTTTAACGTAATTCCCAAATCCGTTTCTAAGAATTGGGCTATATCTAAGGCAGTTTTCTCAGTTAACTGCACATCGTACACTAGCCAATCGTCTAAGTAGCATAACATATTCACTTGGAATTTAGTCTCTACTTCTTTGGCCACGGCCCGCGCCCATCTTTGCATAATCCCAGGTGCCAAGGCATGGCCCATTGGCAGTCGATTGAATACAAAATTACGCCCCACGATATATATCCCATAAAGAGATCTGTAAGGCTGGGCGATGGGTATTTGAAAGAAAGCGTCTTCAAGATCAAGTTTTATCATACGGGCCGCATGGGGGATTAGAAGCATAGCCTGTGCTGCATCTTTCAATTTAAACTCGTGTTTGTTATAATATTCGGTCCAAGGAGACAAGTCGTGGATTAACCGAAATCCCCCTCTTATTTTAGGTATTAACCTGACTCTGAATGCACGCGGGGCAGGGGCTTCCGACACAACCCCTCTAGGCATTAGCCTTTCTATTGCCTGTACGAGCTCAGGGGAGTCGTTAGACGGGGCATATACGTAAGGGGCCTGCGGGGGTTTGGGTAGGTAGGCGCCCTCGGTAAATAACTGGTGCACTGATACGTTGGAATATGGAAAGGATAAGGGGACTGGTAGCCAAGTACTCACAGCTGGTAGTTGTGGCATAGGTGCGGCTGGGGGTGGAAAATTCGGAAAAAAAGAGCTTTGCGACTTGAAAGTCGTTGAGGTGGGGATGGGTAAATTGGGAAATGAAATAGGTTAAGGTTTTCCCGATTGATTTGCAGAGAGTGTAAAAACAGCAAAACTCTCCACAAAGGTCAGAGTGATAACTTTGGAGTCGAAATAGATTTTCGGTGTAGGAAAACGGTTGAAGGAAAGATGATTTCGTAAATGAGAGGTGGGTAACCGTATGAACCGAAATATTCGGCGTAATAATTGTCTATCACGTGAACTGCAACCCAATGACTCTCAGGTTTATTAGATGGATCAAAGTTTATTATGTAAAATCCAGGTTTTGGCTGTTGAGGTAAATGATCTGAAGAAAAAACTCCACGAAAAAATCTTCTTGTTCGATTGTCTTTGGAAAGCGTATCGACGATATCTCTCGTGTTCATTGCGAATTTATGAAAAGAATGTGTGGATGTTTCTATCCTTATCTATCTCGATGAATGTCATGTATTCGGCATAAACTATAAAGGTAATTGTTTTAGATGGAGGATTTTCGAAATTGGCTTCAATCCTCTCATTTCCCTTTTCCGGCAGACTGCTATAGTCAGTATTACCGGATCCGTCAGGTGTTAAATCGAATGCTAATAAGAAGTACTCATGAGCAAACATTTCCATCAATATTTGATTACCCTTATCATGGCGTTCTATACCTTATCCTTGATACAGAGAATAGTATGCATGAGTGTAAAGTTTCTCAGTAAAACTCATCTTCGACCCTCCCGGAGGGATTTGAACACCGATAACCAAAAGATTAAAATCTGATAGAGAATAATGATTGAATGAGAAAGGATTTTTTCCCTCTCTCCAACTTGCTATCCGTTATCTACCATAGTGAAAATCCTAGTTTCTGGTAATTGCCCCATCACAACGTTATCAAAATTTAACGTGTGGGTACCTTTTGGAATCGTAAAAGTTTTAACGGATGTATTGCATTGATGCCGGATGATAAATTTTCATTATGAGCCAGTAAAATACCCAGATTCACATTAAAGTTTCGAACGCATAAAGTAGCGTCAAGAATTTTCAGAATTGAATTTCCATTATTTTTCTCCATTAAGCAAAAACTAGGTCTCGCGCGAGTCAGTTTAATTACCAACTCGAGTCCATTCAGGAGGAGCCGAGATTGATTCAACACATCTGCTTGGAGTCTACCTACAAGTTCTACGGTAGCATTGTCGGCATATTGTTTCTTTCTCTCTACAAATTCTGGATTAGTTGAAATTTGCGAATTAATATCTGTTCCGGTAACCATCCAGCGCATCTCAAATGTGTAGATGCAGCATCTTGCTCATAATTTAGGAGAGTTTCTATTTAAGTACGATAATGGTAATTATCTTCCGATGGTGTGACTTGTATTCCATTTAAATAAACGTTACATTGGGAGAATAAGAAATGTAGGAGGTTATTAACCACCCCCGGTTGTTCGGCATCTGTTGACTTATAATCTGCCCCATCTTCCTTACAAAATTTAACTTTCAGCTTTAAGTGTACGTTATTTAAATCTACGTATAAATCACCAGAATTTTTAACTCTGAATTCTATTACAGATTGATTATCCACAGATATCGGTTTATAAGGTATCACTTGTTTCGATAAAATGTTCGTTTGATAAGTAGGTTTATCGAATAAATCTAGAGAAGTGAGTATACATTCATTATCCATTATGAAAATATATCGTGAGTAAACGTGTTCACTCCCCGCTTAGTCTTTCCCGAATGGCGCTTATTGTGTGTGGTCGTTCTTTTTATTTTCCTCAATTTTGGTCGTTTACTAATACGTAAACGCATCCCTCCCATCGATTTAATTTTATCTTCAGCTTTTCTCTTCAAATTCATCCCTACTTCATTAATATTATCACGCATTATATTACTAACGGGTCTTGTACCTAATTCGGACAAGGCACCCGCACTGGCTCTAAGAGCTTCTCTACCCACTGCTTAACAGCGGTTTTGCGAGACGAAATAGTCCTCTAAATAAACCGCCCAATCCTCTACCTCTCTGAACTCCATAACTTTGTTGATAAACGGACTCAATGTCTCCCCCGCATTGATTGGCATAATATGCCGAATATCAATCCGCATTGCATAACATTTCAATTAATAATGATGATTTTGACTAATGTGATACTATTATAAAGTGTAGAACTAAAGTAGAAGGTTTTGTTCCGGGAGAGAAATTATAAGGTTTCCCGTTTTGATTAGCTAGCAATATTTCAATGCTTTCGATTTCATTTTTTTCGATTGGAAAATAATAAATGCGATCAAATTTTAGTCGATTTTTCTTAGAATCAACGATTCTCAAATATCTACTCATCGAATCGTCTATCATTTGAGGTTTTATTATATCAGTGTAAACGAAGATATCACCATTTTCAGCTGTATCATCACTCCCTGATAAATCTCTTTTTGATCTTCCAGTGACTAATGATCTAAAATAACGTTCTTTTTCTGGACCATGACCTTTTACTATACCTTCGGTAATATCGTTCAGCACTTCAATAAAATCATTTTCTGTTATTATTGAATGTATAAATTGAATAAAGGAAATGTAATATCCTCTCTTTATAGCATAAGTGGCTTTTTCATTAGATATAATCACATATTCTCTAGGATCATATTCACCCAATTTCTTTTTTTGGGGATGAGGTACATTAGCTGATATATAATTACGTATGGTATTTGCTAGGGTGATATGAAGAGTATCTCTATATTGTGCCGCATAGCTTCTGCACAAAAATTCGAAAGCCTCATTAAATGACTTTTATTTTTGGGGCGGAAACTGAGATTGTGTACCTTATCTATTTTTATTGCCGCATCGGTGGAAGTGATTTCTGAGGTTCCTGTTTGTCTTTCACTTCCTCCTCCTACCGATTCTGTTGAACTTGCGCTTCTTTCACTTAATGTTTTTACACTTCTTTCCTCCTCCTCCACATTTATGAACGGAAAAGATATCTCACAAAGCCCAACTTGACATTTACTATTCTCCAAATACAATCTACTAGCTAATTTTGTTTGAAAATAAGCTATGGAGTTATCATTAAAATACTTATAGGAAGAATTGCTTAAAAGTGTGATATAAAAACCATTCATTTTTTTCAACAACCCAATTTATAATGAATCAACATTAACTATCTTTGAGACATTATCGCTTTCCGTCTTCTTTCTTCACAAAGCGAATTGAATATCGACTTAAAAAATTTCAATTTTTTAAACGATTCACAGTAGAAGCTTTTACCCATGAGTTAAAAGAATCAGGATATCCTACTCACTTGAAGAAATATTCTAGACTGTTACCTTTTCCTCTTCTCAATATTTTATCTATTTTAAATTCGGTAATTTTAGATATAACCGTGCGTCTTAATTCCGGACCGTAAAAACTTCCCTCGATGGGTTTACCATTCAAATCTTCCAACTTGTACATAGGAACCTTATTCCCTAAAATAACGGATTTAATTTTAAATATCTCAGTTGTATAGCTCGAAGTGTATCCTTTAGCGAATGGCATTCTCTCCTTGCTCATCCTAAAGTAATCGCCCACCTGATATTCTGGCTTTATTTTTCTCTTTTCTGTATCGAGTAGTCTTTTTTATACGAGAAAAGCATTCAATTCGTTCGCGTCGGATGGTGCCATTCCAATAGATGAATGAATCATATCATTATACCCTTTCAATAATTTTGGTAATACGTTCACATAATTGTAGGTATTATTTTTCGTAAAATACTTATACATCTTAGATTTTAACGTCCTATTGAATCTTTCTACTACGGCAGCTTTGACATCGGGGTTATGAGTATAATAAAGCTTGACGTTTTTTCTCTAGAGGAAATCTTGAAACTTGTTATTCCTAAATTCAGAGCCTTTATCGCTTTGTAATTTTAAAGGTTTTCTATGTTTGAAAATATAATCAAACGCCCTCACCATTTCTTACCCCGTCTTGCTCTTCAAAGGAACGGCCCAAGCATATTTGGAGAATAAATCTATAATGGTTAGAATATATGCAAATTGACTATTATAGTTTTTCAAATTTGCATATCATTTAAGTCACATTGCCAAGTTTCATCGATATAAGCAACACCGTAAAAATTTCTTTGGAACCGTTTTCGTAAAGGTCTGTGTAATGTATAAACGTCCTGTTAATTCAACCAATCCTGAACGTATCTCTTCGATAACTTAATTTTACCCAATGCTTTATACAATTTATCGGTTGTGGAAAATCCTGCTTTGATAGAAGGGTCGCAATAAATGGATTCTAAAATTTTAACGGACTCCAAGCTATTTTTGGTTTTCATCATAAGCGTTTATAGATATGAATATTTATTATTGATAGCGTGAAAAGCAATCATCATCAACTAGAATATTCAAATATCAATTAATATAGATTCCATTATTCCGTGTAACGTTTACTGACGCCGATATATTACCAATGGAAAAATACCATTTTTAAAATTTAAACAATAAAAATCACCTTTTTAAATTATTAAACATAATCTAATAATAGTAACTGTCTGTGTTTGTCACTCAGTTGGTAACGCAGTATGGATTTAATTAAGAGTATATAACAGAAGTAGCGTTGATGGAAGAGAAATGATTTAAGATAGGAGGTGAAAGTATTACCACCATTAAATATGCAGATGATTAGGGATTAATAGCAGAAGACGAGAAAGAACTTCAGAGGATGACAGACAGACTAGTGAAGGTTGCCCAACAATATGGAATGAAGATCAATGCAGAAAAAACGAAAGTCATGGTGATTTCAAAGGAACATAACGAATTAAATATAATGGTAAATGGCAAAAAATTGGAACAAGTAAGTAGTTTCAAATATCTTGGCAGTATTTTAGCGCAGGATGGAAGTAGTACACAGGACATCATAAGTAGGATTGTAATGGCAAAATCAGCATTTAATGAGAAGAAGGAGCTTCTCACAAGCAAGAAAATAAATTTAGTAACAAGGAAGAAATTAGCAAAATGCTACATATGGAGCATAGCTCTTTATGACGCAGAGACGTGGACGGTAAGGAGAAAGGAGGAAAAATATTTAGAAAGTTTTGAGATGTGGGTATGGAGGAGGATGATGAAAGTGAAATGGACAGAGAGGAAGAGAAACGAAGAAGTATTAGAAATGGTGGGAGAAGAAAGGATGCTAATAAAAACAATCAGTAAAAGAAAAGCAAATTCGATAGTGTTTACATAGGACGATCTTAGAAGGCAAAATTAGCGGAAGAAGAGGGAGAAAAAGAATAGGAATATTAGAGAATATAAAGCAGGAATATAGTACTTATAGAGCTATAAAAGAGGATTCTAGGGAGAGAGATGGAGTCAGCGATTCAGCTAAAACCTGTCTTCCTACAGCAGCATGATGATGATGATGATACGGCTATGAGCAGCTTAAAATAGCAAATAAAATTCGGTACTCTCCTGTTATGACCCCGAAATTTTTTTAAGCCCGCCTAACCTACCCATCGCCCCCAACCCGAAGGGAATTGAAATAGGAGACCAAAGTTGTATTAAGATCTAAAACAGTTACTAATAAATAAAAATAAATAATTTTAAATTTGTTTTTGAATTTTTAAAAATAATGTTTTCATTCTCATACTCAAAGTAGAAAGGAATATATATATATATATATATATATATATATATATATATATATATATATATATACTGTGTTTTAATTATTTATTATTTTGCGGGTCCAACATAAGGAAATAAATCTTGCGTGGTCAAAACAGAATAGTACCTAAAATCCTACATATGTTCAGATAACTGTAGTGTTAGACATAGTAAACGAAAACATGAAAATGAGATTAAACTGCATTTTAAAATCTGAAAAAATTAAACTGAGGAGGCTACGATAGGGTTAAGTACCTTACAGCCGCATGCAACTTTCTAGCACTGCGATGAAAAAATGATCCGTGAAATTTAATACACAATATCATATTGGTCAACCAAAGTTACGGCCAAAGATCTTTCTGGAGAACTTTCGACACTAATAAATTATTTTGGCTTGATTTTCACCATTAGAATGCCAAAGAAATTCAAAAGAATTTTCTATAAATCTTAGCATACTTTTTAATTTCAACGGAAATAAACTTGGCCACGTATCCAAGAACCGCCTTCTCTTTTCCTCCGCGAATGCTTGATTTATTTCTCAATTAGAATTCCTCGAGATATTTATGAAGTGCGGAATGTGAAAGTTGACTAAAAGGGATGCGACAGACAGCAATGACTTCGACAGCTTTGTTCACCATCCGCCAAAAAAAACGACTTTCGGAAAATAGAAACGATTCTTGTTTATCGGAAAATTCGGCTTTGAAAATGGAACGAAGTCAGGTCGAGAGAAACGCGACGTTGAATGCGGCAGATTGGAAGAAACGGTCAACCTTGCAGAGCTAAATAAGTAAGCGACCGAACCGGTAGGCAACCCATTAAAGAGCCCCAAAACCTATTAGTCACTCACCTACGAAGTATCCGCCCGCGGCACAGCCATGTTATTCCACACACTGAGCTGACTCTCGTCTCCTGCAGTCAATGAATAGTTCGCCAAAGGAATGTATTTTTATAAAACACACGCTGAGGTAGACCGATATCATATCCACGCGTGTGGTGAGAGAGAGGGGGAGGGAAGAGAAAAAGTGGAGAGAAAACTAACTTTTATAACCTGCAAGCTTCATACGTGTGAATTATATAAGACGCTAAGCCAAATTCTCCATCAGCTTATCGAGTACATTCTTTTTGATCTCCTAAAGCGTGCCCTGCAAAGCGATTAACAGCATCTTTTGTTCTTTGCATTCCTTATTTCCTTATCACTCGAATACTATTTCAAAATGGCGGAAATATAAGGCGTTGCTGCGACTACTTGTTGATAGACGGCGATCCTAGGAAAGTCGAGACGAACAGAACCGCCGAAAGAAAATAAAGAGGCGACAGACCTCTTCCTGTGCAGTGCCGTCTCTTAAAGAGTTATCCTGACACTGACACTACAATTTAAACCCTCCCCTCAATGATTTACAGTATCTAATCCCGTTTTTATTTCCTGACGTGGTGAATGCCTTCAGAAAAAAACAACACTATGCCTCGAGAAAGGAAGAAAATAGAGGTGATGGATGAGAAAGAGGCGAGGAAGAAAGAGGGATAAAGATCTTGAAATATGTGAAAGATGGAGGTAGAGATTAGAGGAATGGTGGCGGAGAGTTGAGAGAGAGGAAGGGAGGGAGAGAAAGAGGGAGGGAGAGAAAGAGGACGAGAGAGAGGAAGAGAGAGAGAAAGAAAGGGAAGGGAGAGAGAGAAAGAGGAAGGGAGAGAAAGAGGAAGGGAGAGTGAGACGGAAGTGGAGGGAGATGGAGAGAGAGAGAGAGAATCGGGAGGAAGTTAATGGAGGAGGAAGAGACGAGGAGCGGAATAAATGAGATTGTGGAGAGATAGTGAGGTTGGTTTAGGAATGAGGAGGAATCTCTGGGAATAAAATATGGGAGAGAGGAGGAAGAGAGTGAGAGAACGATTTAGAAGAGAGAGTTGGGAGAGAGAATGACGTCACGCCGAAGGAGAAAACGCCTGATATGAGCGTCCTCCTCAGTTGGAAAGGTTTTTTAAATCTCCTATTCTTTCGATAAAGGCAGCTCCCCAGAGAACAAATTTTCGTGTCAAAATAGAATGGAATAAATTTGTTCAGTTTCCCTCTCCACTGAGGTGCAAATAAATGACTTTTGACCGTTTATGGAGCGGTCACAATTGGGCGTAAACTGCGGGAGATATTCCTATCACTCGATAATAAAGGTTAATTAAGTCACAATTTTACATGCTGGATTGAATGCGACACCTCGCTACCTTTAGAGACTTTTGAAAGGGAATATCGCTACTTCTTCCTGGATAAACCTTTCTCTCTTTAGAACAGGAAAGGAAATGCTATAGAGAAGGCGTATAAAATCTACTTATACTTGTGATTTTACTTTAACTCCTTCAGACCTGACTTTTTTCTTTGGGAAATTTTTTTTCAATGGAATTATGTTATTTTGGTTCAAAAGAAATTTGAAAAAATCTTTATTTTAAGGAAGTTTTAAAATGTACATTGCAACGTGTTCCAAAATTAAAAATGAACATAAAGGGTAAAGAATTACTTTATAATGAAATAAAAATTTTTTTTATCTAGGTTCAAAATAAATAATATCAAAGTGTAGTGTTTCGACAACCAAAACAAAGAGAAAATTATGACATACCTGGAACAATTCTTTTCTG
Source organism: Tanypteryx hageni (assembly GCA_028673005.1). Lineage (NCBI taxonomy): Eukaryota > Metazoa > Arthropoda > Insecta > Odonata > Petaluridae > Tanypteryx > Tanypteryx hageni. Next base: position 23,145,602 of record CM054113.1, read on the forward strand.
TTCTTCCATATTGTATTTAATGTCATTTAACTTCAACTAATCTGCAATAGATGGCAGTAAAAGTACCATTAATGGATAAATTAGACGTCACACTAAGTGCTCAGAAAGTTGTCAATAAAATATTATGTGAAAGAATATTTGAAAAGTAAGCTCAAAACTAATGTCCATTGTAATGTACACGAGGTCTGAAGGAGTTAAAAAACCTATTTTTTCTCTCCGATATACATATTTGGAAAACATAATATGTAGTCACTAATTTTCTAAGATCAAGTGATTTATCATCCAAAGATTTTTGACATGTAATTGGCGATAATTATCTAAATGGGTGAAAAGAATCTCGTCAGACTGCATATAAATTCTGCGAAACCTCCGTTAAGAGGTTTTAGGTCATAATATTTTTCCTTTTTCCCATACATATTTCATAAACCTCCGCTTTACGACGCGATTCCGATGATAAGTAAAACTTCAGCGAAATTCTCCATATGATTCTTTGTGTTGTAAGAGTGGTTAGCCAAACTCCTAAGGCCAAATGTTTGCTGTGTAAGAATTAATGCAATATAAATGAAATATCTGCCATACTTATGCAAAAGATGCTGCATCCCTTCTGGATGTATCACAGATATGGCTAATTTCACATGCAACTTAGTTATCACACAATACGAAAATTTGAATGTAATTAATATTTGCTAAAAGGGATACATGAACCGAAACGGGTTTTTCAAATTGGGTATATATTCCAAGCTATTCCTTCCAATATGTTTATCAGCATCAAAATATATAAGTAACATAAATATGGTGCCCTATGTAGGACATTTTTTGAAATCTTTAAAAACTGAATGGCTTATGAGGTTATTTAAGCTAGCGTTCATTTCAGTCTTCGGGAGCTATAGGTACGACGCACACTTGTTTATCCCTGAAGATGATAAAAAAGTCGCCGCTACGTGACGAGCCGTGGTCGATAACAAGGGCATTTAAGATTCTATTGGTCGAAAAGGTGATAAATAAACGCCTCCTCTAATGATAAAGGTGAAAATTCAGTTTCGCAAAATATCGGCCTAAGGCGTTGAAGCCATCCCCACGTGGGAATAATCGTGGAGCTGAAGGAGAGGGTTGGGGAGAGAGGGGGCAGAAAAGGGAGAGAGGGCAGGGGAGGGTAGGTGAGAGGAGGAAGGAGGGGGGCAGAGGAGGGAGAGGGGGCAGGGGACCGAGCGAGGGCAGGGGAGGGAGAGAGGGCAGGAGGAGGGAGAGGGGCAGAGGAGGGAGAGGGGAACAATGGGAAGGACTCTCTCTCTCTCTCTCTCTCGCCCCTCACCTTTCTTTCACGAGGCCTCCCGTGGCAACTGCACCTCCTGAGGACATACACGTGGAGCCGAAAAGCCGGCGAGGAAGGAAGGTCTTCGGAGGACACTGACACCACCGCGGACTCACTCCTTCTACTCCTTCCCTCCTGTCTATCTCCTCCACTTTATTAGTTTCGCGTAGCGGTAGTCGCCTTTACGAAAGGGAGGGGAGAGAGAGGGAGATCAAGTGAAGGAGGTGAGAGTAGAGGTTAAAGGTGTCTTAGAAGGGAGCGGGGGAGGCATAGAGGGAGGAGGGGAGGTAAAGGAGAGAGAGAGAATGAGAGGAGTGATTAGGAGAAAGAGATTCGCGTACGCATACTGACTTCAGGAAGTGGGGGAGAGAGCGTCGATTTTCATTTACACCCACGTCTTCCCCACTCTTTCCCTCACTCACTCTTCTTTCTCTCCTGACCTCGTTCTCCTCCGTCGTGTTTCCCCCATCCTCTCTCTCTCTCCCTCTTCCTTCCATCATGTCTCTTTATCTCGCAATCTTTCTTTTATTTTTTATTATCCCGAACATCGGCACTTACTGACGGCAACTTGAAAACAATAACTCTTTTTATCTCGTTTCATCTGGGACTATATTCAAATCGTGGCGTAAAAACGAAGATCTCCTGGGACGACGACAGAAAATAGAACAAGTGAACATCGATAACCGATATGTAATCAACTGCTCCAGGCGGGCTAATATATATTATAAAAAATTATTACGCCACCTTTGTCTACTCCACTTTTTAATAATAAGTGGCATAGGACATACTATATAGTTACATTATTTTCAATGAGAAATTATATTTTTTATTTTACGCTTTAATTTTATCATCGGTAGACCGATTCCTGTAAATTTTAAATCAATTGAAATAACCTCAATGAAGAAGACTTATGAAGTTCAGAGAATGAGAAAGAACAACAGCGATCAGTTTCAGATACAGTTTATCAGTTGAGGCATCACTTTCTATAATTAATTTTTATGTATGTTTTTTAAACCTTGTAAAAATTTTAGCTTTTAGTCATAACCTGGCTCAGATTTTTAGTTTTGCCTGAATCCAATCTATTTTTGGATGTTTTAAGCCCTATAATGATAACAATTTAAGGAAGTGCATCAATTAAATGCTCAAAATGAATTACGGTATATTAAGGGTGTTTACAAATAAGGATGCAGAACAGATTTCCACACGAGTAAGATGTCTTTTGAATAAACACTCAGGTATCAAATCATCACTAAACAAAAATAGTTGTCAATCCTCATTTTCTAATTATTTATAATTTCGTTATACAGTATTTGCAGCAGAAAACATCGCCTCTCCTCGGCAAAATTCTCGCACTCTTATTTTTACATATAAAAAGTAGAAAATGTTAATCCTGGCAGAATAGTCGAAATACATTTTTTCCTTACAAAAAAGCGTTTAACGACAATTACCGAGGAAAAGTTTCTCAAGGAAGAAAAACGTGACAATGTCAAAAATTCAATAACTCAGATTTAACATTACGCTATGATATGGTTTAAAAACATATTTCTTCTTCCTCCATTTGGAGATTACAAAAGATGTATTCGATGAACTATTAGGAGCTGTTAAAAAACAAGTTTTGGCGTGACGATTATTGGTTTATTTTCTCATCTGTCCCTAGCGTAACTTTGCGGAATTATTCCATTTTAAGAAATACAGAAACATATACTATTGGAAAACTACGTGTCGCTATTTCTTAATATATTTTATTTCTTAATCTTGCCATTTTTACCGCGCATGCTTCGTTTGAATAACTGAAAGTTCTGATATTTGAGGTTAGATAAATGTTTAAATAGTAGATTGTGTAACTAATATAAAGTGTCTCGATTTCGTATATATCTTCGGATAAAATGCGCAATTCATCTGTGAAGAGGCGTAGCAATAATCCTCGCATCCAATATTTTGGTCGCAAGATTCTAAGAAAGTGCGATAATGTACTTCACTGTCCATAACTTTGATATATATATTTTTTAATATGCGCAAGTGTAATAAGGTTCAAGTCGCTCAAGGTAATTAAGGCCCGCGATCCCTCCCTCACATTAGCATGGCGGCAGTGCTCGTATTCGCATGCGTTCGGCGAGCGCATAGACTTCCTCTCGAATAGAGAACAGATATTTGTCATCTATGGGAAATACTCGTCCCCTGTTATAGTTGCGTCGGGTGTTCCTCAGGGAAGTGTATTGGGCCCTCTACTTTTCTTAATCTATGTGAATGATATCTGCTCGGTAGTTCGTAGTAAAATTAGACTTTTTGAGGATGATACCGTGCTATATAAAAAAATAAAAAACCAGGAGGGCCTTCAGTCGCTGCGTGAAGACTTAAGAGCCATTTCAGCGTGGTGCAAAGAATGGCAAATTTAAATTAATTATACTAAATGTGCCGCTGTTACGTTCTGGAAAAGTAAGAACAAAGATTTAGGTTTCGAGTATAAAATAGATGAAATAAATATTCAAGCAGCCGAGTATGTAAAATATTTAGGAAGAACCATTTGTCGAGATCGTTCGTGGGACATGCACATTCGTCGAGTTATAGGCGCGGTCAACAAGAAACTGGCTTTCATAGGTAGAATAGTACGGAACACTACAGAAAAAGTACGCGAAACATGTTACTTATCACTGGTTAGACCTCAAGTGGAATACGCCTCATGCATATGGGATCCGTACGAGAAGAGACATAATTCAATTAGAAAGAGTGCAGAGCAGAGCAGCCAGATTCGTACAACAAAAGTACGAACATAAGGAAAGCGTCACTTCATTATTGAGGGATTTGAACTGGGTACCACTGGAGAATCTTAGATTGAACTCAAGGTTGAGGCTTCTGGAGAAATATAGATCGGAATGTCTAAAAGACGAGGTTGTAGGAATAATTGAAGCACCAACGTATATAGGTAGAAACGACCGTGACGATAAGATACGTGAGATCGATTGTAGGACGGAGCGTTATCTATGCTCGTGCTTTCCGAGGAAAATACGAGATCACAATAGAAAATTTCATCCTGCGATAGACAATCTTTAGGTAGGTTTTGGTGCATTGAACCCCCTGCAACTCACCAATTAGATGAATTGCAGGGTTACATTTAGATGTAGACAGGGCCAGATTAAGGGTTATGTAGGCCCTAGGCCCTTAGGCCTTTTTACTTTCTCCATAGGTAGTATGTATGTTTTCATTAAAAAAATCGATTTCGAGATTTCAACGGAAATACACGTTTTAAGGTCCCCTGAACACGTTTTGACCATTTTCTCGATGATGTCTGCGTGTGTGTATATATGACAGTTTTGTGTGGGTGCTCTAACTCAGAAAATATTCATCAAGTCAATGCGATATTTCATATTTTTCATTTTTATGAAAATCACAAGAGATGATTAGGTTTTGGTAAAAATCGGTCAATCGAAAGTGGGTGTTTACTCTTGTCACTTATCCGTTATTTTGAAATATTTGCTCTAATATTTGATATATGTAAAACTGTAATGGAATAAAAGTTGTAGGACATTTAATTTTCTACAACTTTTGTTTGAAGCATTTTACCATAAAATGCATTGTTTTAGAGATATCTTATATTTTTATCTGCCACCACCACGCCACCTAACGACGACTATTGTTAACAATTGACGCTTAGTTACGTCTTAGTAACGCTCCTTTATAGTTTCTTAATTGTTGGAGCTTCATGGCTATATCCAATATCAGAAGGCTATCATTTGAGTTTATTTCTGTTCTTTTTAAAGTCTAAATTTTTCTCTCAGTTCCTTAAAGTATTTATTATCATGTAAGCTATTTGGAATTTTTAGAAATAATACAGATATAGAGAAAGTCATGTGGTGGCCACATCAGATTTTTTACTATTATATGTGTAAATATATATCTACAGGATTTTGTTAAATTGGGGAAACATATGGGGAAGAATCTTTATCGATTTCTCAAGAAAATTTATTCTAGGAATAAGATATACCATTTTGAAAATATTACCTTATTAATATTGCATGTATATAAATGGTTTTGTACAATTCTGTTATCAAACTTTGAAATATTTTCATCAATATTTAATTTGCGGAGCTATTTGTATTCTACTGAAAGTAAAGAAATAGTCGATAATTTCTTTTGCCCAATAGTAGACCTATAAAAAAAGTGATTTATGTTAACATATTTTTGTTTGAACTTTACGTAGGCCCCTTTTTCTCGTAGGCCCCCTTTTCTCGTAGGCCCTAGGCACAGTGCTTATAGTGCCTATGCCATAATCCGGCCCTGGATGTAGATGTAAACAGCGTGCGTGAGCACACGCACGCCACGTCCTTCTGCTAAGGTGCCATACGGTTCGCATTGCGAAGTATCTCCGTTTTACCAGCGGCGGCGAGTGGACGCTCATAACATCACGTCGACAACTGAAGATTTTGTCTTCGTAATTTTCTTCTCGAAGCCAAAGATGCGGTCTTTGAGCACTTATGCGCCCTTCACATCGTGGTGAGCGGGTCTTTTCTAAAATGTAGAATGTACGCAAGAGAGAATTTTAGAGATAGCCTTTGGGCTGAAATAAAATTCACATACCTTTCGGTAATGGTTGAGAAAAAGGGATGTGCATATCTGGTACAAAGCAGCCGTCGTCAGTGGTGATTTGCCGATAATTTGCGGTTCGCCTGGGGAAAGTTATAAAGTCCTTTTTGATAACCTATTATCGGTGAAATTTTAATTGCTATTTGAGAGATATAATTTTTCAATTTGTCTCGATTATTATAATTCTCGCAGTCACCGAGACCGTCGCCACAGAATAGAATAGACTTCATTTTTCGAGGGGACGTTTTAACTGTCGCTAGACATTATAGGACAAAGATGGAACGATGAGAGAAAATTCCACTCGCCAGTATATACAAATAAATCTAACAAGAAATGTTAACCTATTCAAACTAAATTACTATTCAAGAATAAGTACTTCAATGTCAAAAAATGAAAAAGAAATTGTCTCCAATAACCACAATAAGGTGATGAAAAACCAAATGCGCATTTATAGAACAAAGCAGCCGTCGTCAGTGGAAAATTCACCGTTAGTGAGTTATTTTTCAATTTTTTTTGACATCCTTATTCTTGAATTCGATTTTAGCCATAATACAATCTCGATTATTCTCCAGCGAATAAATTATTATTATTATTATTAAAGTTCTGAAAATAATTGGCGGATCACTAACGAAGAGGGCTGTTATGAAACCGAAATGAGTTATTTATCGGAGTGACTTACTTCCTCGGTTGGATTCCAGACATAATATGATATCGGTGCTTCAATTCAAGAGCATCTTACCATTCTGCAATGTTTCCCAACCGGAGTGCAATCAAACATAAACAGCTGCGCCGCCGTATTTTTTTGGAAAGTCACACGTTTTTCGAACAGTCGCTTAAGAAATAATCTAATAATAAAGAAGAGCGATTGCGCGCCTCTTCTTAATTTCAAAATATAATACTATCGGTACGTGAATAGCGAAAAGTGTGCGGTAGAGATAAGTGAGAAGGAGGGACGTATTACTCGCATAGGCAACTTACCACCAAGTTAGCAGCAATGCGTGAGAGGTAGTGGTACTGATTCGCCTTGACGGAACATCGAGTTTCAGTGTCTTCAACTCCTGCCAGGACAAAACAATGGCGTACTTCGAGGCAAGCTCAGATGTGACAATGAAAGTGTATGCGTGTGTATCCAGGGTGGGTGAGGGATAGGTGCTGTGTTCATTCAATAGTTTTCATTCGTGTAAGTTAAGGTGAGCAACCGTCCCAAATTTGGAGGGACAGTCCTTCCTTTTCATTACTCGTCCCGCCTTGTAAAAATGTCAAAATTTGTGTCCCGCTTTTTGAAAAATCTCGATTAATATCCTAAATTGTCATTTAAATCCTCACTGGTCACACCAAGCTATCTGATATCTATTACATCTACCTCTCCAAGGCTGACTCAACAGTAAATGCACCATAAACAAGCCACTGTAATCTGTCCCTCCTTATAGTCGGAAAATATTTGAAAATGTCCGTCTTTGGCTTCCTGAAAAATTGTTTATCTTAGTGTGTACGGTGGAATGAAAAAAGGTCGGAAAACACTGCCATAGCATAACACAGTGCTAAATTCACTTCACAATAATTGCTATTACCGCAGTTATAGTTGGTTTAGGTAATTCCTTAAAACACTAAAGCTGCCGTTCGATTCTTCAAATGATTCGATTTCAAGCTAAACCCAAACATAATAGCTGATAGTTAAACGTGATTTGACGCCGAAATTATCTGAATAAAATAATAAAAACATACCGGCACTCAAAAACTAATTTCTTTATCCTGTTTTGCAGATTTCTCACACGAATTAAAGACCAAACACCTCTCCCGTTTACAATAGAAGTAAAATATATCATCTGCGGTTTATGTGGCAAACGGTGCGCATTGTAAGATTCAATCAATTATAATATTTACTCTGAGGTAAGTAATTATGTTAAGCCAAAGATAAATCCCCCTTTTGCCAGCATTGAGCCACTCTTCGGCCACATCCTATAAAATATGGGCGATTGGCTCAAATGCTGTTACCTTGGAAATTGTGTTGGTATATTTACGAGTTTATATCCTGTTTTAAGGGGATTTTTTTAAGCAGTTACAGTTTGAAAGCACCGGCAACTCGTTTATATAAATAAAAAATATGGGATTCGGCTCTTTCGAAGGAGTGAGGAATGTCATCTCTTGCGTCAATTTCTTTGCAACCCGAGGGAGTAGAGTGCTCAGACGAGGATTCGAACCGGAATCTGTCGGGATTTACCATACAGATTCGAGTTCTTCTTGATTTCTAAATCTGGCGCAAAAGCTTTCAAATCATTAGCATATAAACCTCTTGGTACACATCTCTCGCTTTTATGTATTTATTAGGCAACTAACATGAAGCTGCATGCATTCTAATGCCATTTAATGTTTCTCCGAGAACAGATCCAAGCGGTATATCGAGAGTTTCTAAACGTTTTTAACATACGACACTCGAAGTCATTTACCTTGATTCGACGGCGGCACATCTCCTGGAAAGTGTGAGAAAAACAAGTCTACATACATCTCGCTTGCGGTATTCCTGGCAACTTGCCACGGCGAACAGTTTGGAAAGAATTGGGTATGACGAATATAATATATAATTCAATAAAATAGATTTGAAGGTAAAAAATTGATAAAATACGTTTTTGTTAAAATAAACTGCATTTGTTTAAAGATGAGATATTTTTATCACACTTTAAAGAAAGGACACTTTCTCCAGAATAAAAAACTCCAAGCTGTGTATGAAGGAAACAGGACTGGAAGCAGACAGCCAAACGGCCGAAATTATCAGTTTGCTGTAATTATTTTTAATGAAATAAATTTCGATCGAGATTCCATATGTATCCATTGTCATTTCTTTCTCGCAGATCACTTGCACTAATTTCTGTTGTCAGTTGGGTCTGTGGTTTACACGAAGTTAGTAGAAAATAAAAAAGAATGCCAGTTCGTCGGTCACCATAGCTGTAATTCAACTGATGAAAAGTGACAGTATAAAAATTAATTTTTATGAACAACTTCTACATATTACCTATACATGCAGTTTCCATATAAAACAACTCACTGTCCGGAATTTTGCTAAAATCTGCATCACTGGATTTTCCCTTGACGGCGAATGTTTTTCACATAAAAAGGCGTAAAATTTATAAAACATAATTAAAACTGGAAAAACGTGAAGGAATCAACAATCTCATCCGTTTAGGTAAGTTACTTGCTTCAAGCGAACGACATAATCGCTCACGCACCAAATCAATCACAAACACAACGTTCTAAGGGAAGTCATTCGGACCATTTCGCCAAAGAACATCGCAGCTTTTCGGGATACTAATGCTCATCTGTGACCTACTTACGCACACAGTCCTTAAAATAACGCCTAGATGTGCGCTTCAGTAGTAACGCCAATAAGAGAAAATTAACCATTGATATAAATTCCAAGTAACACGAGAATATAATATTTTACTATCTAATGTGTGGTATATTTTGAAAATTTTCGCAGAAATAAGGTTTATTTTTATCTTTCCTAAGATCTAGACCAGGGTTTTCCAAACTGTGTTTCGCGGAGCCTCGGGTTCCGCAAAAGCTTCATGAGGTACCGTTAATTAATAAGAATAAGAGACCAAGGTTTCCCTGACTTCAAAAAGTTTTGAAAACCCTGCTCTACAATAGATCATAAGCATTTTGGACTATGAGTGGTTCGGCGAACAGCATCGGAATTCATATCAAAAGTTACTGCAAAGGATCCTATTAATAAATATCAATAATAATTTTTTTGGCGTCATAACTTCATCGTAAGAGGTTTTCCGGTCACAACACAAGTAAAATGTATGAAACCACCCATGCTAATCTTAAGATACGTATTCATAATAGTTTAGCGGGCCACATAAAATGCTCCAGCGGGCCTCATTCGATCTGTGGGCCGTAATTTTCCTATACCTGCTCTGGAGTCTTACAAAAAGATTTCTAGCGCCGAACCATATCAGAGATTAGCGAGCACACCAAAGCAGCCTTTTAAAAACATATATTCTGAATTTTCAACAAGTTTTGCAAGACCTATGAGTAGAAAATTCAGATTAAATACAATTTTAAAAGTAATTTTTTCTTCATTAAAATTTATAAAATTTTAGTGCCGTTTCGGCATCATATTTCACGCATCGCTTTCCTATTTCAGCACCACGGGGCCCTATGAAAGTGTTCCCGCTGGGCGGATCCGACCCGTGTCTTATTGTCTGCGCGAGCCGCCTTTCTTTGAGGGTGCCACCCCATGGAGAGCCTGCGCCTGTCGCGTGCAGAGGCCGTCGTCCCTTATGGAACAAATAACGGGTTCAAAGGAAGAGGGCCAAAAATATAGGAAATGAGTGAATGGAAAAAAGACGATGGCGCGAAAGAGACGCTCTCGAGTTAATAATATGTACAAACGGAGGTGGAAACGATACTTTCCGTGGGTTTAAACACCTGCGAGAGAGATGATACGAAGACTTTATTTTATCGCGATTTTAACAATTACCCCCGTTGAAATCTTGCAGGTACCTTTCTCTCCTTAGTGCGCAGGTGCTGTTTTGTTCCTGGATGGTTTATCGCGTAAAATAATAGGCTTCTCTCCACGTGAATTCGTCCTGAAGTTTTCATATATGTACTTCCGAAACATTGACTGTAAGGATGTGAAGTCAATGTTCTCCGGTGGCGTGAAAAAATTAAACAAAAAAATTGTTTCTTAGTAAAAAGTTTTTTAAGATGGTGTATATACAGAGAAAAATTAACTTTTAGAGGAAAATCATAATGAAAAATAAGTTTCGAATTTTGATGAATTGATGTCACCGTAAAATAGGTAATGTGAAAAAATATTTGACGCATAATCCCCTGTGCGATATTATACATTGGTTATCCTAAGAATCCAGCTGTAAAATAAGTTGTTTTTAACGGCGAGTGGAATTGTATGAGCTATTATAGGGGAAAATGCTTTTTCAGAATTTTATATATTTTTCTATTACAATATCACCAATATTCTTCGAGCCTGGCCGAAAAAATAGAGGATTTGGGGCAAATTTTCCTTCATAAAAACGGAATGGTTTATTAGGTTCTACCCCTTCGCTTATTATATTTTGATTAAAAGCGCAATCACATTCTATGATTATATTCTTTACAGAAATCCTGAAACGTTCACCGTTAACAACCTTTTGGTTCAGAACAATTTGATTTTAGCAGGTGAACGATGGGTCGCTTAAAGAAACCAATTTCGAAAAAAATCCATTTGGGAAGGCTCCACTTTCTAGAAAGATTCCATGATAGTCATGAAAGACTTATTGTAATTTCCACTAAACAAACATTTATTCGACAGGTTTCGCCATTTACGGCATCATCAGAGTTTTAAAACAAATTTCACGCGTTAATAAATGGTATCAATACAACCACATATTCTGAAAGTGCTATTTCTCAAGACCTTTTGGTTAAGCCAGAATTTCAATGCTAGCAATTACACAACGAAAGGACGAATAGAGGGGCGGACGGATAGCCAGACGGAAAGGTATATGGACAAACGGATGTACATAGATAGATAGATATGAGTCTTTATTTGGGCGAGACAAAGCAGTCTATTCTTCCATCTAACCCATTTTCAATTACAGACAGGAAGAAAGTGACAAATAATAAAAATAAAATAAAAGATTACATAAACTACATAAATACAATGCCAAGTTAGCATTTTAGGAAATAAAAAGAGACGGAAATTTGTCGTTTGTGGGGAAAAACAAGGGAAAATTAAGGTACTACCGTATATACCCGCTTATAACACGCACTATTTTCCTGAAATATTTCGGCTAAAATTCATGGTGCGTCTTATATGAGGGTATATATTTTCCCTTAAATTCGTTTATTTAAAAGAACAGATGCAAAATATAATGTCAGAAAGAGATTTTGACATTGCTTTTAGTAACAAAAGTGGAATACTCCTTTAGCCAAAACAACTAGAGGGCTGCAAAACCCAATGCATTTCGCCCACAAGGTGGGCATCGTCAGGGGTAGAACCCGTTTCAACAGTGACTGGAAGCCAGCTGCCAGGTTGAAACGGAAAGTATTAAGAAGACGACCGAGAAACAAGCGAAACGCGGAAAGATTTTTCGGCGTATGTGTCGTTTAAATCTGTCAATTTGTATAGGGTCTTGTTGAAATCTGTGTCTGTGTTCATAAGTGTATCGCGGTTTTTGTAAATGTGAAGGTTTTCTAACGAGTTTAGTGAGTTATTGGCTGAAGTTATCAGTGTTAAATCGTTTACGTGTATACTATGACCTGTTTCAAAGATGTGGTTGGCAACGCTTGATTTTTCAAAACGATTATATTTATAGTGAGCCATGTGTTCTTTGAAGCGTGTTATTAGTTTCCTTCTTGTTTGTCCTATGCACTTTTTGTCGCAGTGTGAGCATTGTATTTTATAAATACCGGACTTGTTCAAAGATTCTGTTCTGTCTTTTGTATTGCCCAGTAAATTTTTCAAATTAAAAGGATTTGTATATGTTATGGTATAATTCTTATGTTTAAAAATTTTGTTCAAGCCTCTGTTTAATGGTGGAAAATAAGGCAATTTTACAAATTTGTCCTCTTTTTTGGTGTCTAATTTAAGGGAAGTGGCATTGGACAAAGTTTTATTAAAGTTATGTTTTCTCACTAATTTATTAATTAAATTATTATCGTATCCAAGTTTAGCGGCAAAAAAAACAAATCAACCCAGTATTACTTCACATACTTCTGATTTCACTGAAAACTTGTCCAATCTACCTTTTTCTCAGGATGAATTGTCTCTTTTAGATAGGGGTTTGAAATTTGCTTTCCCACCAAGGAATCCACCTATAGATAATTTAATCACAGACATTGAAAAATCCATTGAATTTTTCGATGAAAACTCCAAAAATTATATCCGACAAGCTTGTTCAATACAAATCCAACACAACTTGAACAAATTAAATAAGTCTCATCCCAAAAACTATTCCAAAACCATGAAACAACTCAGAGATAAAGATTGTTTTTACATTAAGGCTGACAAGGGCCATAAAATAGTGATCATGGATAAGACACAATACTTTGACAACGTCCAAATTATGTTGAACAATGGACCTTACATTAAACTCAAGAAGAACCCATTAAATTCCATGATTCAAAAAACCAAAGACATTATTAAAGGATGTAAAACCATCATTGATAATAAATTAAGCTACAAGTTAAAAATTTCAAACCCAAACATACCTAAATTGTACTGCCTCCCCAAAATACATAAAGATGACAAAGCCATGAGACCAATTGCATCAGGAATAAATAGCCCAATCTATAACTTGGCCAAATGGCTTAATAGTGAATTTAAACAGATGTCCTTTCCCGACAAACACTCTGTTAAAAATACCTATGACGTGATAAGTAAACTAAAAGACATAACATTAAAAGAGTCTGAGATTTTGGTCTCCTTTGACGTTAAAAGCCTCTTCCCAAGTGTACCTCTGGAAGAAACATCCCAAATTTTAAAATCATTGCTACTAAAACAAAATTTTTCTGATGAAATTGTCCTCGAATATTTACAACTTACTAATTTATGCATGTCACAGAACGTTTTTTCATTTAAAAATGAAATTTACAAACCAACTCAAGGCACTTCTATGGGAAACCCCTTATCTCCTTTTTAGCCAACATTTTCATGTCCTCTTTTGAAAACGATTGCAAAGAAAAAAAAATTCATTACTTCCAGATATATGGTTGAGGTACGTGGATGACATATTCACAATCTTTGATTTAAAGAAACAAAATGTAGATGAATTTGTTAATCAGTTAAACAACATATATCCTTCAATCAAGTTCTCTTATGAACTTCAAGAAAACAACACCTTGCCATTTTTGGACTTGCTTATCATAAATAATAGACATTTGACATTTTTAGAAAACCTACACATACTGATAACTTTATTCCTAACAACTCCTTTCACCCTATGAACCAAAAAATAGCTGTGTTTCAATTTTTAACACACAGATTATGTAACATCCCCCTCAATAAAATCAGATATGCAAAGGAACTTAAACACATAAAACAAATTGCCGCTAAACTTGGATACGATAATAATTTAATTAATAAATTAGTGAGAAAACATAACTTTAATAAAACTTTGTCCAATGCCACTTCCCTTAAATTAGACACCAAAAAAGAGGACAAATTTGTAAAATTGCCTTATTTTCCACCATTAAACAGAGGCTTGAACAAAATTTTTAAACATAAGAATTATACCATAACATATACAAATCCTTTTAATTTGAAAAATTTACTGGGCAATACAAAAGACAGAACAGAATCTTTGAACAAGTCCGGTATTTATAAAATACAATGCTCACACTGCGACAAAAAGTGCATAGGACAAACAAGAAGGAAACTAATAACACGCTTCAAAGAACACATGGCTCACTATAAATATAATCGTTTTGAAAAATCAAGCGTTGCCAACCACATCTTTGAAACAGGTCATAGTATACACGTAAACGATTTAACACTGATAACTTCAGCCAATAACTCACTAAACTCGTTAGAAAACCTTCACATTTACAAAAACCGCGATACACTTATGAACACAGACACAGATTTCAACAAGACCCTATACAAATTGACAGATTTAAACGACACATACGCCGAAAAATCTTTCCGCGTTTCGCTTGTTTCTCGGTCGTCTTCTTAATACTTTCCGTTTCAACCTGGCAGCTGGCTTCCAGTCACTGTTGAAACGGGTTCTACCCCTGACGATGCCCACCTTGTGGGCGAAATGCATTGGGTTTTGCAGCCCTCTAGTTGTTTTGGCTAAAGGAGTATTCCACTTTTGTTAGTTTTGGCCAAAGTTATTGAGCTACTATCAATTATTGCTTTTAGTATTTTAAACCTGATAATGCTCTATCAATTTGTTTTCCAATTTTTCTCTATCATTGATAAACTATGAATTACAAATGGTATTTATGGTATGAGAATTCCTTGGAATGTCTAACACATACTGAAACATTTCCGGTCAATATAAGTAATCAATTCGGGACGTCAACTTTGGGAAACCAGCCTGCATTAGTCCTGGTTTGAACTTCTTGTTAATTTTCTAATTGTGACCATTTGCTCAGAATCTAAATTTTAAAATGTTTGAAGGGATCCCCAGTCACCCACCGATTTCTCCGAAACAATTCTTTGAGGGCACAACAAATGACCTCATGGGCCACATGCACCCTGCAAATTTCAGTTTTATAACCCTTACAGTTTACTCGCTATTTTAATTTGATTGCACAGACGAACCAACATACAGACGGCAAACAGAAAAACATAAGGGCGTTTATAAAATGAAACGCGCAAAAAAGCGAATCTTTTGGCGCGTGGGAGCGGTCATCCTATAATTCCGACACGAGTTTTCGATTACTAAAATTCCTCTTTTCCAAATCGGATGATGGGGAGAAATTTAACAGGAACCACGCGTTTAACACTTATCATTACCACCACCTTCCCCTCTTTTAACGGCGAGAAGAGAATAAACTCGTGCAAACTCGCGCTGGAATGGGTGGGACAAAATTAAATAAAGGGCTCCAAACATAAAACACGTTACGTAACTCGGCATTTTAGCGCCAGCGCTCGCTATCTCTTTCTCTCTCTCTTTCTTTCTCTCTCTCTCTCTTTTCTAATTCTCTCTCTCTCTCTCGAGGACCGAGTAAGACCTTCCGATTCACATTTCAAGGTCATCCGCACAGAGAAATAAAAACCGCTCGCCACCCCCGGGGCATTCTGGGATTTTTAATCACTTCCTCCGACCTTTTTATTTGCGCCGTCCAATTTCGGAACTCATTTAGCCTCGCGATATTTATACGTATGTACAAAACATTCGCGAGTCGGTTCATTTATTTCTCCTCGCTCCCGACAACATTGGCGGAGTTGTTTAACGATCGATGGAAAATACGACGGCGAGAATTTGACGGGAGGTGATTCGTGATCTTATCTTCCGCCAAGAAGATGAGCCACCGGTTATCCTCCGTTGCGGACATTTCCCGCCGACATTCGAAAATGGTTCAAAAGAATTAGAGGAATATTTATATCTTTTTTTCAAATTTGGCTCAAAGTCGCCAAAAATATTTTATTTAGAATGTAAGAAAGGAATAAAACGAGCATTTATTCCATTTAACGGCATTCGAAACGGCGTCGGCGGATTTTAAGGAAAAAATCGAGAAAATAGATGACAATATTTAGCATCACAATATGATAATAATATGATTCTATCTCAGTCATTTATTTGATAATATTATGGATACTAATTAGTGCCACAATCAAACTTGAGTCATATATAGTGCTTTTGCTGAAACTTGCAGTTTTAAGTTTATGCTATATGTTATTTATAAAGCAACAAGTATTCGCCATGTATTTGCAGTCTACCTTAATATACGCCTCTCTCCGAAAAAGAATCGCCGGTCCTGTGACTGACGTCTAGCATTTCCATTACAGTGCGATATTTGTATCCCTAGAATGTGTTCATGCGAAGAAGACTTTCAGAAGAGAAAAAAATTAAAGAAGACGAAGCATCTAGGGCAGGAAGACCATACGTCCCCATTTTCCGGAATGTCCATATTTTCAATGTGGTCCGACCTCCGAAAAAGCCTTTGTCCAATATTTTCTGTATTTATGATGGTTAGAAAATTGTTAATGTTAACTATGTCATTATTCCCTAAATGAACGCTCAGATGGACAAAATCGTCTTAACATAAAAACAATAAATGGTGTTCTTTATACAAGAAGTCCAGACCAGGACTAATGGAGGCTGGTTTCCCAAAGTTGACGTTCCGAATTCATTACTTATATTGATAGGAAATGTTCCAGTATGTGTTAGTCATTCCAAGGAATTTTCATCATCAGTAGCTGATTAGTAATCAGCTACTGATGATGAGAGCATTGCTCTCGAAATACGTATTTAGTACGTTAACTCATTTTTAGAGATCTTGTGTGCGTGTATTCGAGTGCTTACGAGTGTGATTGTTTCGTCTGTTAGCCCCTGTCGTTTCCGGAAGGCACATAAACCTACAGGCTACTGTGTGCGATACTAGGTCCATGGCGCGGTTTAATCTCCCGTAAACCTAGTATTATTTCCCCGTTCCTTTCCCCTTTTTTCCCTTACCTCTTGGCGTGTACGTGTGCGTGATTGTGGTTGCTCAGTAGGTCCCTGTCGCGGTCGTACTGACTCACAAACCTTCTAGCAACGGTGTGATTTTTTGGGTCCCTGGGGCAGAGTAATTTCTCGCAAACCCGGTCCCGTTTCCTTTCCACCTTTAGGATTAGTGCTTGTGCGATTGAGTGAGTGAATGTGTGAGTGACATCAGGTCCCTGGCGTGGAGTAACAACCCCTAAACCTGTAAGTTTATTTATGTATTTTTTTGTCTTTTGCCTTTTCCTCCCCCTTTTTTATTGTGTGCCTCTAATTTTGAATTTTACGGTCAAGGAGTTAATTCTATTTAACTTTAACTATTTCATTTAAAATAATAAAAAAATTGACTGAGGCAGATTGTGGTAACTTTAAAAATAACTGACGACGATTTTACTAATCAGAACAAATATTGCGATTTTTTAAATGACGATTTTGAGTTTTTGAAATTAGTCGTATATATTTAATGATATGCTTTGTAGTCTTTACCTATAATTCTTTGAATGATTTTACCAATTTTGACCATGAGTTATTTTGCGGTAATATTTTAATCGTATATTGTGAATTTCAGAAATGACTGCATAGCAAACGAAATTATGCTCCGACTACGCAAAAATTTGTTCATTTCATATTAAACTAACCAAAAGATTAAACATTACCATTTTTTCACGTTTTTTTCCTAGCAACCGTTCGTCATAATCTAGGAGAGAGTTTGGGAGATCGACAATCACCTTTTTTACCAATAAATTTGCAGAATTCGGAATGAAAAGATGTTTAAAGCGCAGGACTCAGATCTCTACGTATTTCGGAGAATGTTGGCCCAATCTCTGAAATTCTACACGCATCCTTATTGCATAAACGCGGCATTTTTGCCACGATATCAATTATCATTTTATTTGGGCCCTCATTTTCACCGAAGCACCGTCCGTCTCCCAATTGAAACTGTTTCAAACCACAAAAAAGCGATACATTTTGGCAGAGTTTCACACGTGTTTTTTTAATTGAACACTGTCCAAAGCTGGTGCCACATTTTAACCCATGTGACATGCACCAGCGCCGAATTTCCCTTTTTCATCCGCATGTCAATGCTCTCTTGCCGCCCGATACCTGAGGTCACCGAGCGCTCCAGAAAGTTCTATTCCCTCCGCGCTAAAGATAACTCATCTCAATAATAACTTACATAAGAACCGCTTTCGAATGCCATTCTCGCCCGGTCTTCAATTCTCATCCCTCCTCGAGGACCTCTAGAGATCAAGGAAACGAGGAAGAATAATAAGGGACGCGAAGCGACCTAGAAAAACATCATTCCATTCAAGCACAACGCACGTAAAGGGACTTCGTGCCATCGGTCACGATTCTCGGATTTTTTCGTCCAAAAATATTGTACGAGAAAAGAAAAACCCAAAATTTTCGCGGGTTTCCCTCGTCTTCGTAGAGTGTTGGCAAACAGAATTCTTCTGCATTCCGCAAAAAGCTGTCAACAAATTGTTTATCCCTAAATATCCTATGACCGGAGCTCGTTTTATTTGTAAATATGCGGTGATGAGTCAGTCACCTGTCGTTGGACTCCTGTTGAAGCGGATTGAACTCTGTTGCAAACAATATTTTTCAAAACGCTCGACTATTATAAAAAATTAAAACGTTAATTCACTCTCACATGGTTACATTCAACGCAACATCTTGTGTAACGGCCAGAGGTTTCATTTTCACTGACACACCCCGCCAGAATAATTTTTTATACAGGTACAGGTGAGCATTAATCGCGAAAACGAAAGGTGAACGGAAAGAGTTACAATTTAATAAATTGATTTTCCGGTCAAACCCATCTGTCTACATGCGCATCAATGACAGACATCTGTTTAAACGCCGTCGAAGAACCCGTACTAACACTCGATGGAGATATCAGAGACGATCATTATATCTTACACTCCATCATCCGCTCGGATGTTTATTGCTAAATACAATCCAAAAGGATTGACTTATTCCAACCGCTTGGTATTCTTTTTATCGTCCACAGCCGGTGTTGGCGTGTAACGAGTGGACACCCATTGCTACTACATCTGGGGACGAGCGTTTCTTAGCCTCCGGCGCATCTATCGTTCGCGTCAAAACTTCAAGGAAGCCGTTTTAGCAGAAACGATGCACTTTTGTTTTTTCCTCCTTACGTCGACTTAAGTTATAAAAAGAGTTACTCTCAAGAACTTTTAATGGATACGTGATGATTACATAACCTCGCGGAGGCAATTTTTATGGAGAAATGTTCTCGGAATGAACGTTTTAAGTGACAGCGCGATTTTTGAGGCGCGCAGTGATTTCGCTGTCGCAATTTTTGAGAGTCAAATCATGGCCGCGATCGAATTGGCACTGCGGATCTAAGCTGTGATTACGAAAGAGAAAGATGAAAAAAAACACCAATTAAACATTGGATGATAAATAAAAGCATACCACACTGCCTCTTCTGTAATTGGTCATTTCATGAAGTGGAGATTATTTTGTCCGTTCTGTGAACTGATCATCTTCATCAACGGAGTGGAAAAAGGACCTTTTGCGTCGGGTAGGTTTCATGCTGTTGTTCCAATTAAATATCGTTCAACATACGGGTTAATTTCTAATTTACCACTGCATTAAATGGACAGAAGATTTAATTATTTGCACATTTCATTAGAAGAGCAATTTTATATATGGACGAATCGTATTCTCCTATATAGGAAATTACTACACGATGCGTGGTCATATCTGAGGAATAATGTGATTGTCCTAAATTCACGATTAGGTGTTCAAATATTATGGAAGAAATATGGCGTTGTTAAATAACAAGATCGGAAAGGTGTACTCCATGTCGGAGTACACAGAGTTTCCAAATGCGTTCTTTGAGATTTCACAATGTTCTCAATATTTTTCCTTGTCTGATTTTAACAAAAATTGGAATTTTTCGACCAATTTTACTAAAACTCCTCAATACCAAATCTCATTAAAATACATCCAGCGGTTCCCGAGTTTTACATTGCGGACGGACGGAAACGACCTCCCCTTTATGCGCTCACTCATGAACTTCTTGCAATGAACGAATAAAAAGTAAAAAATTTGAAAAAGGCATTTACAGGATAATCAATATCATTACTTAGAGCAATTTTCTCCAGTATTTCTGAATTAACGACGGCTTACTGATGGAAATACACAACTCCGCAACCATCCTCTCTCAAAATGGAATTATTAAAAACAAATATGTATAGCAAATAATTCATTTGTCTAAAGGTATTTTAAACAAAAACCTTCCATAGAATTTTAATTATGTCTCTCAGACCACAATTTCTTTTAAGAAATGGCGTACCCGAAGCTAAAAGAAATAAACGTCACATACAAATCTCACCCTTTCTGGAGTGTCTCCTAATCATCAGAATGAATCTATGTCAAAACGTTTTAACGCTCCCAAGCCATATAATAAGGGACTGCTCACACATCCAATTGCCGTCTCATTCCATTCCACATAATAAGCTTCCAGGGTTCTTGAATCAATACGAATTTTTACATTAATTTGCTTTTTATTTTCTTTCTATATTTTCTTTACTCCGACCTATGCAACCATTTAAATCCTTGGATTATGCGAATGCAGCAAATGTCTTATGAACTTCAACAATGACGAATGTATCGAATTTAATTTATAATAAATATATTTAAAATATTTATGATAAATATCAACCCCATTTCATTGTCGAAATCGAGGCCTCATTATTGTCTCGATCATGCTGAGTAATATATACGTACGTATTGAGTGCCTTAATACGGGTCATCAAGCATTTAACGTGTCGTCCAGAGATAGAGAGAGGGGGGAGACGCATGGAAATAAGGAGGGAGGGGGCAAAAGGACGTCGATTTCCCATCATTTCAGCATTTTTTATGACAATAAACAAGGCTCAAGGGCAAACATTTTGTCATAGAGGCTTTTTCCTGGATGAGACAGTTTTTGCTCATGGCCAATTATATGTTGCACTATCGCGAACCAGAAATGGGAATAATTCGAGTTTATATTAAAAATTCACAATTACAAGGAAAACTGAAAAATGACAGCCGTGTTTTCACCGTGAATGTTGTGCATAAATAAATTTTAAATCCCTAATTTTTTGTTATTAAATTTTATAATATTTAATTTTGTTTTATTTTTTCTTAACTTGTTGCTAAAATTTTAATGCATACTTAAGAATTAAATTTTTTTGTATGCAGTGTATGCAAAAATATCTTAAATAATGTGCAACGTTTTTCTATGACAAAACATTAAAGTTTATGTTATACATCCATTATGCTAGAATTTTGAGTAAAATTTTGATATTTGAAAGATGAATAAATTATTTCTAAGAATAATAAATACGAGATTTTAAGTTAAATAATAAATAATATATTTCTTCCCGTCAAAATGACGGGCTTTTGTACTAGTTTAGTATAATCATAATTGATGCTGCGTAACTTTCTGGGAGGAAAATGCTGAAGTGTATCTGCTTTAAACTTTCTTATGAGTTCGAAGTATGTTTCTGACAAACTGAAGCATGAAATAATAGAAATCTAATCAAAAACATTAAATGAAATTACCCCACATGGCATTGCAGGATATCCATTAATTTTTTGAACGATTGGACGCGCACGGCTCATCACCTGGTCGTTATGACGACACTTGATCACCATGCGCTTGTATCCAGAGGGCGTTGCCTCCTGATTATCAGTTCTTCAAAGCTCCGATTAGGTTATTTTAATCTTCATTGATCGATTTCGCCACGAACTTATACGCCGAGGAGTAACTTCGCCTCTCTTACGTCCTTCGGGTGAAATGGGGAGACATCTGACGGTGGTGGTCGAAAGGTCTTCCTCATCCCAATCTCCAATCTTTTTGGCGAAGGAGACAATCCCCGTCCATCTGATGTGGGTCCAGCCGATTCGCCTCTTTCCTACGCACAATGGGTATCTAAGAGCTGGTGCAATGAACAGACAGGAAGAGAGGAGAGAAACCCGGTGCCGGCGTTCCTGCTCTTAACGAAGAACACCACGGGGACCAACGGCTTAACGTCCCTTCCGAAGGACGGGGTGTTGTTTTGAGCGCGCTCCTCCTTTTCTCGTGTTAACTTTTCTCATTGGCTCGTCCTCGAGAGACAGTCCTCTCAAGCGACCGTCTTCTGTTAATATCCTGAGACGAGAGACTGAGCGAGATCTAAGATTCCAAATAAGCTGTGGGTTAACCGTTATTCATGAGACCAGCCTTTCTATACTTCTGGCATTTAAAGTCTGATGGCACAATTCGGTTTATATCGCCGCTAACTTTATGGATGTTGTCGATATCATAGAAACTAAAAATTAATTGTTCTCAAGCTACTGATTTTTCATTACCTCTAAAGGTCACTAAAGTTATTTACTACACATATTATCGCCAATAGTTTTAGCTGTCGATGAAGTTATGTATTATTTTATGCTTCATCAATCAATTTTTCTGATTTTTAGTTTCATTTTATGAATGCGCTTGTTTTCACTCTCTCTCTCTCTCTCCGTCTGCGCAATCAGTTAAATTAAAATTACAAGTAAACGGTTAGAGATAGAAGATTGAAATTTATAGGGTGAATGTGGTTTGTAGTTGTATTTATCGCACTGCCAAAGAAATTCGTTGGAGAAATCAGTGGACGGCAGGGGGTGCTTTCAAAATAAGTAAGATTCTTATAAAATTGTTGTACATAGAAAATTTAATATTTCAGTACTTGTTGGACCGTTAATGCCATCTATAACACTGTAGAATAAATATATTTGAAAAATCGGTGAACGGCATGGCGAGGTGCCTTTCACAAATTAAAATTCTGAGCAAATGGTTACAGATATAAAATAAACATTTATAATTTAATTATTGATTAACTATATTAATTAACTATATGTCATATAATTATACTAGCTGAAATTACCAGGCGATTCTCGAGTTTTTAAGTTAAGACAAAAAATATTGAGTAAGATTTAAGAATAAAACCAAGTAATGAAACCAGGTTAATTTTTATTGTAGTGCTTAATGGTATGCAATATTTCTTGTCTTCCTTTATCGACAAATTTGGTGACTACTTTTTATCAAATAATCATAAACAATCTATGGAATTATTTTTAAAATATAGTTATTTCACTTAAATTAAGTTTCAGTGGAAGAAACTGCATGATATTACGTGGTCATCAATCTCAAAAACATTAAAAACTTAGTCAGGAATTGCAAGCTCTAGGGATGCAACCGGTGGGAACACGTTTGAAGATATATTCAAATTTAGCTTAACCATACGTTATCCCATACAAAAGCTGATTTTGTGGGTCTTATTTGTCACGTGAATACTTTAAAGTTAAACGTACGAAATAAAATGAGTTCTCGGACTTGGAAATCGAATTTGGCGATAAAAAGTGTGATTGTATGACATGTGTTATTATAATCTAATAGCTTGGCTTAAGTTTCAAACTTTACCAAACGTTCCCCACTCCGTAATTAAGCAAGCGATGTTTACATTAGCATTTACTATTTTATCTATAGTAAAGTTTTACCATTAATATAATTACGCATTAACGTCTTACTTGATATTCACATGGATAGATGCACCGAAGCCTGTAAAGCAGCAATTAAATTATGTGGATTATTTCGATACTATTAGCCAAAACTTAAACAATAAGCAACATCTTGGTTACCGAACAAATGTAAGTAGATGTATCGATTTATGTTGCGATAAATCTTTCAATAGTAAAAGATAACAATGTCCTAATATTCCTTAAAAATCATTTGACTCACTTTAAAAGTATTCATAGACTATATTTAGGCATGAATCCATTTGTACCTTTATCTTGGCGTTTGCTATTCTTCCTCTACAGCTCTACTGCGCGCCACGGCGTGGATTTTCCTTGCATTAATCTTTACGTGGCTATCTCCCTTTGAAGAGGACAACAATTAAGAAATTTAGCTTTGTTACCACCTGGAAAATGGTAATCTAAACTGATAAATTTTGCGCTTAAAGAAAAATTTCGAGCGATTAACATGTAAATCGACAAGACATGAACAGAATTGAAATATTAAGTCTTTTGTCCGTAAATAAGCCATTTATCGTGATCGTAAGTTGATATTTAGGCATATTTATATCCACATCAGTGAAGGGCTGCATGGCATTTTGGGGCTTCACCACACCATTTCCCATGCATTCTTATAGAAATAATACCCCATGGGGTATGCAAACCTAGACCAAGACCTTCCTTTAGTCCATAGGATGCCCATGAAACTTTTGAATTCGATAGCTCTAATAGTGTCCAAGTTATTAGCGATCAAACATACAAACATTCTCTTTTATATATTAGATTACTAAATTTATAAAGATTTTTAAACTTATAGTTCTAAATAAACCGCAACAAATAAAACGCGCTTTTTATTTGCTCATATACCTACTAGTATATTGAGAAAGTATTGTAATCGTGAAAAAATTTGACTTCGAGATTTTGATGGAAATACACGTTTTAGGTGTCCCTGAGTCCATCAAGTGGTTTTCGCCATGCCGTCAGTCTGTCTGCTCGCCATTCTAGGGCCCAAACGCGTGTATAAAATCTAATTATATCTCGTATTCTTGCAACATATCATCTTTTGCAGACCCTTTTTTTTCATAAAAATCATGTTGCCCAAAAATAAAGGGTATTTTGTTCTTGGCGATTTTTTTGAAAAATTTGATTTACTCAAAAATTGCAGCAGAGAATTTGATTTAAATCATGCCAATTGTAGAACCTGATGTCACAAATAATACTACGTAAGCCATATATCTCTTGAACACTCTATATGCCATCCAGTGACATTACAATGCACGCTAAGCTACCTTACCTAAGCCTTATGACGCCACGCCTCTGCCGCAATCCATTCAAACTTTTTACAGCCTTACGGTTAAACTAAATTGAATGATATCTCATATTTATGGATAATATCATTCATAAAAGACATTCTGACGAGATAAACGATATTGCGCAGCAATTAAGGGTACTATAGTCTTGGATATTTTTAAACAAAATTCGATTTACTCAAAAATGGCTCTAAGGATTTCGATTAAAATCCATCCAAACGTACAGCCTGATGTCACAAAAAATACTAACTAAGCCATATGTCCCAAAAAAGTTACTATATAACGTTTATTGGCATTATTTCTGTACAAGACGCTAAGCGCACGCGTCAGAGGGGAGGGGGAACCCCGGGATTCCCTAGTGTAAAATTACATACTTCTCTGTTAAAACCACGCGCTTATTAGTGAGAGGCATTAGGCGTGAGAGGTTGATGGTGTCAGTCACTTTGGTTCTGTTGCTACGCATTACTAACATAATTGGCAGTGAATTTCCAAGCACACAGAGTTAATTTCGGAGCAAAGAGTACTTATAGTGAGACCAAACGTGTATACGCACATGAGAAAGTTTGTGCAATGTATATATTGCGCCTGCAAATGAAGTTCCAATTTTTTTATTTATGAAGTCGAGATTTGGTTTTGGCGCTGTTGTTTTCAAGATGCACGGCATCTTTATAGCTATCAAAGAAAACATATTCCACTATGAAAACTCCCATGTTGATTAAATTATACTTGCATGACATAAAATGAAAGATAACATACAAAATCTAACATCATTCAAATGCAGCCCATTTCGCATTTGTAACTAATAATCAAATCAGTACCAGGAATTATTGATTTAATATTTTAAGTTTGTAAACGACCAAAGCAATTAAAAACGGTTTAAAACGTCAACATAATTTTGTGTGTGCCTTTCAGTAATGATGATTGCCGCGTTAATTTTAATTTTTTTAATTTTACAGTTCAGACACCATATAAAATCAGCGGTATTCGAATGATTGCCGCAAAACTTGAATTTTTCGTTCAACAAAGCGAAAACAAAATTATTTTTTCAATATCTATGAGCGCTCGATACTTTAATCGCAATTAAAAGATGTCATGGATAGATTAGAAGATAGATCGCTATATTATAAAGATATAGGCAACATAATTCAATTCTGTGTTTCAGCAGTCATTTAAAACATTTACCTCTCCAACGTAACCTTCTCGAATCAAATACCAAGCGCTCATTGTGCAAAAATAAATCTCGGTTACTTAAAATTGCACAATTATCAAACACACACGTGAAGAAATTAAAATTCCGCAAAGGAGAAAAGACATTAGGAAAAGTTCCTCGCTGATTATAATCTGAAGAGATTGATAATCTCACGAAAGTCCTCTTCTTACACCCGCCGACCCAGAAAATTCTTCGTAATCCTCGCTATAGCACGAATCATAAAATTCTTACGTAATCGCTGAGACGAGGCAACGGGACTCACATCACGCACAAGGACGAGAGTCAAATGAAAAGCGGGTCATTATAATAATCTCCACACTTCAAACGGTAATCGGAAAGATAAATGGAAAAATACACATTTAACTAATGTAATCCACTCAGTATTCTCAAATTAAGAAAATCCTCCTTTGAAAGCACAAAGGAGAATAAAATGTGAAAATTGATGAGAGACCTCATTTCGCAGCTTATAAAATCTTTTGTTTTTTCCCTTCCGAGAGTTGCGTGGAGGGCAAAATGAACTAAGATAAAACTCGGATAGGAAGAAGAGGATCCCATTTGCAATGACGACGACGAAAAAAGACTGCGTAGTTCTCCACGTGGCGTCGTTTTAGTTTTCAAAGATTTTTTGCCCCTTACGAAATCAACATACTGTCGAGGAGATGACCGATTGGTGGCCTTGAATTCGGCAGATGAAAAGGATTGTATTCCATAACGCCCGGATAAAAGGCGATTGTTATTTCCTCCATTCATTAATAATTGGTCTCGAGTGACATGGTATTACTTATGAAGGCTCGCATGGAAGGTCATATTTTTCGAAAATCGCAAAAAACAAACTCCATCTTCAGGAGAGTGGGACAACGGTTTCTATCGGCGGACTCGAAATCTCATAGGCAAAATCAATAATTCAAGATTAATTTCAAGAATGAATTATCTTACTCGACATTGCACCGGAGTTGTTTTCCACGAACTCAAAGAGTCAACAATTGCGCAATGGTATTCGAAAATAAGTGCAGGGGAGCACAGCCAAACCATTAACCACCTCCGCGAAAAGAAACTTATTATATAATGGATATATTTATAAACTTCAAAAAGGTTCTACTTTTACACCCTATATATAATTTCCCAAGGGTCTGTCCGACTATCCGTCTGTCTGTCCGCCTCTGTATCTCAAAAACTGTTTATGGGAAAGAAATGCGGTACACGACATTTAGTTTCTATCAGCTAGGAGGTCCATAAAAAACTATTTCAATTTTCGTCCGCCATCTTGAAGCAAAATGGGGGCTGTTTAAAATATATAAAAATTTATATTTCAGAAACGTCGAAGAAAAAACGTTTTTAACAAAAATACATGTGTCCTGATAAGAGCAATTTCGAAAATTTATTTTTAGCTTAGCGAGAATAAATGTGAGGCGCATAGTGCAGGTCTCCTGGTAGGTATATACAAATCGAAATTAATATTACTGAGGATCCTTAGCATTAAATAAGTATTACTATAATAAAGAGATGTTCAAAAAATTACTATTTACAAGTAACTGTAAGTCCCCTCAATAAAATAAATGGTCCAGTTACATAAGAATCTTTAAAAATTGAATAAATATATTTAGCATGACACGTTTTATTTTAACCATATGGCTAGATGGCAATGTTAGTTAAATCTAAATTGCAAAAATGTTAAATTTTAACCTTATATAATGAGTACTTAGTCATTCAACCTATAAATACTTCTTTTTGTCTAGCATTTTCGCGAGTTTTCTCTCGTTGGACTGTAAATTAAGCAATCTCTAGTAGATCAAATTATTTTTATTTGCGCTAATATTTCCACGAAGAAATCCTAGGACGTTCCAATGATTTGTGGTAGTTCGGAAAATGTATATCATCGGGAATTATCGCCTACGTAAAAATTTTGTGGAATGCTTACTAACGGCAATCCGCAGCGATGTAGTAAAGTAGATTTTATATGGATGAGAAAAGTTGAAGTGTTTTTTTAATTAGCTTCACATTCCAAAACTATGGTAGAATTTATTCTGCATGTTTCAAATCATTCCACCCCAATAGAAATTTGAAGGTCGTTGTTCGGAAATCCGAGAAACGGGTGTTGTTTCCAAAAAGTAAAGTTTCAGTAACTTCGAACACTCCCTCGACTCCCTACGCATGAATCACACATCTGCTGTAGTTCAGAATTTTCTCGCACGAACAGCGCCCACTGCTGATATACCGCTCTTATTCCTCGAAAGTGTTCTCGGGCACCAGCGGCGGAACTATAAATTTCCTCCCTCTCCTCCAGCGAAAATATATCGCCCCTACAAATATTGAGCGACGTGCAGCTAAATTTTTTAAGGAGACCTTTAATTTACGATTCTCGTAGGAGCTTATCTTTGCACAAGTTAAAGAGTTCTAGAAACGGATGTCATTGCTGAGATTAATTATCTCACTCACATCTTCGAAGTAGCCTTCCGATTTGCAAAGGTGATACTACCGAGCTCCCAAACAGCCAGGTCCTCCCGCAACTGCGGTCACTGTGGCATTATGGTTCCGCCACCGGCTGGTACCAAAAGCAACCTCAAAGTGATATCTGCGAAGGTAGTTCATTTGAAATCTCTCTCTCTCTCTCTCGTAGTTTCGGCTCTTAAAAGAGAGAGCTATAAATAGACATTCCAGCAATTTAGGGCGGGGTGGAATAGGCGGAGGTAATGGGTGGGGACGAAAGGGCCATGGTAGTGGTGTGTGTGTGTTCTCACACCGGATTATGATTTTTTTAACATATGATGTAACAACTAATTTCTGCAAAGTGAACGTGAGAAAAGTTACATTTTTACACCAAACCCATTTTCCATGACTTTAAAAGGGGAAAAACTCGAATATACACACAATATATCATACATTTCACTGTGAATATATGAGACATTTGAATTAAGAAACACTGGACGCTTAGTAGATCAGGTTGTAATTTTCCGATGCATCATTATTTCTAAAAAAAGAGGATATGATTTAAAATTGTTAGTTTTAATTTTGGGGAATCATTTTAGGTCTTCGTCACGTTAAAAAAATTGTACATGTTAATAAAATTTTATTATTATTCAGAGCTTTGAATCCCAGTGGTCCTCTCCGCAGTCACTATTCCTATCTATCCAAAGTGGATTCAGTCCAACAGTATGATCCTCTTTGCTTCATTTTCTTCCGTTATATAACGTTTTGGGAGTTACATAACATTTTCGAATGGGCACCAAAAGTTCATGGGATATTCAATATGAGAAAAAACACCGCTGTTGCGGCCGGATTTGGCCGCTGTTCAACTATTTGGCCATAAAATATGTTAATACGCGGCGTAAGTCTTAATAAAGCATTAATGGGAATTTTAAATAGCTAAAGATAATAGATTTAGCATTACTTCATTAATACAACGCTACTAGCGTTTTAGACAAGACAATTTACAAATCATTTGAGAGCGATGGTGATTTATGAATTGACCTCTAGATTGAGTAATATGAATAACTAATCATTTACAGAAAGGCTGAGGACCACTTTCTCCAGCATTTGAGGGTAGTTTTGTTTCGCCATAAAGAACAATTTTATTCGTAGGAAATACATAAGCAAACTCACTCCACTGTCGCTGAGCTGTTAATATATTTATCAACTCAAACGAAGATAAAAATAAATAAAACGTTCTCATTTCATTTTAGATCTTAATTTAGAATTTCAAAACATTCCCACCATAAGCAGAGCCGTGATTCGGAGTACTTCTGCTCCCTTGGACGCCAGCTCTTGGACCATTTTTGCAATAAACCCCCCGCTGCGACGCCGAAGCTTTTGCTCGGAAAGAAGTCTCTCTCTCTCTCTCTCCCTCGCTACTTGACCATGTCTGCAGCTTTTTCCCTCCGCAGTGAAATTGACGTGAGGTCGAAATTACACGCGAAAAAATTTCGATCGTCAGAGGTAGTAGTACATGCGGACATATTCACGTATATTTATGGGGCAAGTAAATTTCCAGGAACAAATTCTGAGCGCACGATTTTTTGTTCAGCAGAAGCAACGCAGTCGTAAAACAACTGCCGTCACGGCTAAATTCTGTGATGTCTCGAAGAATCTTATCGAAGAGAGAAAGGGCGTCAAAACAACTGAACGATTGCGATGCCCACGCCACCTTCCAAAGGCCGATCGCTCCGCGCGCGTCTGCTTTTACTCTCTGCGCGTCATGGACCTCCGAATAGAACGTCCGCTTAAAAATTCGAGGCGGTATACACTGTCTGCAGTCACGAGAGAGTCTTGCTCCATCGCACTCGTTCGAAGTCGTTTCCGAAAGCGGCTGCGACACGCGGACGACGACTAAAATCGCCTGCGCGCGGAGCGAAATCTTTTCGATGGAACAGATGTAAAGAGATCTTGTCGCGTAGCGGCTCTTCCGCATTCGGAAATCGCCTCGAAGTCTCCCGACCGCGCGTACGAATTGACATGCCACGAAGGTGAAGCACGCACAAAAAACACACGTTGGGATACCGTTACGTAACTTTCTCGCCCATGTCGCCATGTCAGTAATTTACGGCGTTTACCTGCCACGGCGAGTCCCTCGGTTAAATGTTTATCTTGACACCCATCTGTAAAAAAACCCGTGCCAGAGGAGTCTCACCGTACCAAATGTGTATTTTTTCGGAGTAAAAATTTACCAATCCCTGTTATCGTTCTACTCAATTTCGGAGCTCGTAGTTGGGTAAACGAGGTTACAAAGTTTCTCTAAAAAAATAAATTTAACCACCCCAAATTAACTACCCTGCAAATTGTTAGAGGGTTTACGTGAAAAAAAAACGCAGCATGTATTTCTAGCGAAAGTTAAAAAAAGTACATAAAAAAGCGTGAGATATTTTTTCGTTTATAAATTGTTTTTTTATGGAAATAGAAACACGTGCGTGACACCGCAGTCATCCTAATTCGCTCTAATGTTAAAAACTGAATAACCGCCCGTGATCTTCTAAGCAGTTTCAATACTGGAAAAAGTTATCTAACCCTATCGTCAAACATGACATAATACAGGAATTGTTCCACTTTACATTCTTCTTTTTCCTTAACCAACAAAACGGAGGATAATGCCTGGAACTGAACCGACTCATCACCAAAACTGATGTCCAGATCACGCTGGTAGAATTTATTTGGAGCAGCTCTAATGCAATACAATCGAAACTTATCCTCAACAAAACATTTCGCAATGCAGTACATCTGTGTTGTAACAATGATTTCGAAACTATTTCTCCCTCATGATTATTTTCTGCATGATTTTGTGAATAAAAGTGTTGGAGAAAAGTACAACTATTAAGGATAAATTATATTACTAAAAATTATAAGAATCACTTTTCCCTTTTGAGCAAATAATCCGAAATCATTGCGACGATTCCGCTCCAGATCCTAGCCAATTTAAAACGGAAAATTTATAAGGACCTGCGCCGATTCCGATGTTGCTAAAAGGAGAAAGAAATTCGCCTGGACTGAAATGCTACGCAAATTCTAAATTTTGTTTTCAAGTCGCACGCTATAAAATCAGATTTCGTACATATTGATGTGATATGCTGAGCAAAGTCAATAAAATACTATGTAACGGCATATGGAAGCATCAACCTGTTATGTATTAGCTAACTTAATTTTAATCTACATCATAGCCTGCAAGTAGCATAAAGGTGGATGTCAGTGGGTGCAATGCACCAACATGTCATTAGCAATTCCCATTTATCGTTTTCCTATTGTAATCCCTTATCGCCACGGAGAAGAACGATCGATTGTATCGCTCCGTTCTGCAATGTATCTCGCGAATATTATCCTCATTATCGTGCATTCCGAAATATATAGGATTTCTTATAAGATCTGCGACCTCGCTCGCTAGCTTTTCCCACGTATACCTACTTTTCTATCAGCTTAAGTCTAGCCTTGACTCGACGCTAAATTCACAAAACCCTCAAAGAAGATGCACCTCATACGAATACGGTTGACGTTCCTTCGGCGATAGGCCTAACAGAACTGCTGAGGAGGAAGTGCTACCCCATTTCGTGAAATTCTAAAATGGGAAATTAGAGGGGGTAGGGGTTGGAGGAAGAGCGATCTCCAACGTGTATGAATATGACGCTATACAATCTTTCGTTCTCAATGCGGACGTAGAAAATTAACAAACTCCCGAAGGCAACTCAACTGCGGGTTCCATCGAGAAGATAGTTTTATTAAGGGAAGCGTGCCAAAAGTTTGCTTTGGCGGGTCACTATCATGCCTTGGGACAATATTTATCCGAGTGATTTCACCCTGATATCGCGGACGAAAGTGAAATTGCTATTCTAGGACTCCTGAACCCAAATATTGCTTGGAGACTTGAGATGGCCAAATTTAGTCATTGAATTAGTTCAGATTAATCGATTCGAACCGCATTTTTGGATTCCAACCAATAATTGAATCATTTCAATCAATTCGCCTGATTCATTCGATTCGTCTCTTCTTTAAAAACATTTAATAACGACAAATTGTCCCGAAAAATAGTCATTTTTTTCAATATTATAAGTAACAAATTATTGCAATTTCAAGGAGCTTGCGAAGAAATGACTCAATTCGATTATTTATAAAACCATTGGAAAGCAAAAATCCACTGAAAAGAATGAAGTGTTATCAATATGGCGTAGTAAATTGAAATAAATCTTAAAGAAAAATCCAGCGTTGTCTTCATTGTCAAAACAACACAGGTTTCAATAAAGACTACTTATACTTTTTTAATAAAAGCCCAGATGTCTGTCTGGCCAAAGCGCTCAATACTAGAGCACCACCGGTGGCATACGATCAAGGGGCATTTTATTATTATACCTCATTTGAATAATGCTTTCAGGATTTACACGTACGCGGGATTTAGACGGTCCATACTTTGCATTATCATTTTTCATTCGTATTTTATTTTTTCTAATGCCATTCAGTATGTAGGATTTAATAAATAGAGTAAACACTTGTTAACACAGATTCTAAGGGAGAATCAAATCAGGTGTTCGTGATAACCGAATTATGTATGAAAACCTGTAAACAAAAACATTACAATATTCTGCTTTTGTGTGTGTGTGCGTGCGCGTGTGTGTATGTACATACATATACCCTGTTCGTGTTAAATGCATTATTATTAATAACACCACAAAGCACAATTTGGACTAATATTCAAATTAACTTAACATCAACTTTGATGCGAATGATTGATCTCAATTATCTGCAAGTTTCAAATGTTCACATTGAAGTTAAATGATGTAAATATGTATGCATTAACTTAATTTTAATAAATCTGAATCACGTAGGCTTTTGCTTTTTGTTGTCGAGCCCGCAGATACACCTTGGTCGATCGTCTCTTTATTTTTAACAGTAATTGTGGACAATGTCGATTTTGGTATTTTATATTTTTCTGTATTTCTTGTTTTTGAAAAAAATTTCCCATTCCAATATCCCTAGTATTTTCATTTTTGTACTATCCATATACTATATGGTTGAATGTGTACACATAAAACTATTCTCTAATAGAGGAAGACGGGGAGACGCGGACGTTTCCCTCTTTCACCATCAGGGAGCAATCCTGTTGGTAGAGACATAGTCATACTGCTAAATATAACATTTTTCGTGGCAGTAAACAGAGGACAATGTTAGAATTGCCTAGCCTTTGATTTTTTCGGGGGGCGAAGATCAAATATAAAATATAAATTTCGTTTGATGGCACTCAGTAGCTCACCCGAATTTTTTATATCAGTTAAAATAATTCTCTTCTTTTCTTCCTCGGTGATTGGTTCGACTGAAAAAATCACAAGGAATGAAGATGTTAACACAACGAAGACGTCCACGTTTGTATCGTCTTCCCCGGTTTTGGGCATTCATGAAAGATGAAAGACGACTGAAGGGTCAAGGTAGGCAGAGCCATGAATGAATCAAAGTTCTTAGAATCCAATGGCACCCGCATATTAGACTTACTACACAAACAACTCCTCTAAACGCCGAACATAATGTCTTATGGCTCTAAAATACGTTTCACTAAACACAAGTGTTCGTGAAATTGATGGAATGATATGATCCGAAGATCCTATGCAGACAGGCATAAGCTGTGAAAGATGGAACAATTTTTGAAACGAGAAAAAAGTCTGCTATGACCGGGAATTGAACCCGGGTCTTCCACTTGCCGGGCGGGTTAACCGATTACTTGAGTTCTTGGTTCCCGAATTTTTTTGAACTTCGTCTTAAGCGAATTTCGTGTTAGCCAACCAACTCACATAAATCCATACATTCGATGCCGGGGAAAATATTTGTTCATACTATATATATATGAAATAAATTGGATTCTTCCAATAAAATTTTACTACAACTTTATATAGAAAAATATATTACTTCTCGTATGCCAGATTTTTCGTTGCTCTCTAAAATTTGGTGTATGCGTTGTTGTTGATTTCGCCCACGAACCCGGAACAGTTAATTTTTCAGAAGAAATCACAATTAAATTTTCCTCCTTAAATTGCGTCTCTTATGCACGATATCGTGACCATGCAATAACAAAATTAATATGACTTTAATATAATATAATGAATATTTTGAAGGAAATATCTTATCTTGTTCAGTGACAAACGATGATGAGTGTACTACAAAAAAGCCCAAAAAACAAATGTTACGGCATTATTGCAAGAAAAAATAAGCATGCGACTCTCTGACTTGGGGAATGAATTGAGGATAGAACTACCAAAAATAGAAATTTAATGACTGTGTTTTTGAAAATACCTTAGGGCAGAGCTCCAGAAATATATATATATATATATATATATATATATGTGTGTGTGTGTGTGTGTGTGTAAATTCTCACTAGACATTCACATCTGTAAAAACTTGACTCCTTTAGAATCAGTAGTTTGGCAATAAAACCATTCCAAAGTTTTAAAATATCCTAATTTGTAACCACCTAGCGTAAAATCAATAAACTACTTGGAAAATGCGATAAGTAGAAAATTCATAGAATGGTAAAAGCTATCTAATTCAAAAAGAATTTTTCTAATATCTCCTGCAGTTCTGCTATAACACCATTTCAAATAATTGAATTTTCCTTATTTGATGCCACCTAGCGGAAAATATCTTAACTACTTGGAAATTCAACTAGCGGGAAAGTGACGGATTGATAAGATCTGTCTAATTTTAAGAATTCCAAATATTCCTTGAAAAATAAAATTAATTGTTCACAGATGGACAGGCGGCGTAATCACATTAGCACGTTTTTTATTTATAAAAAACAAGGTTTAAGTGAAAATATATTTCATTTATATTTTTGTGAAATAGTGTGGTCGTTCTGAAAGAGATCGCGAGGAACAATTCGTGATTCCCAGTCTTTCTGTTACTTAGCTACATTTAACAATAATAACTTAACTTAATCGTGTATAATTAAATATAACAAACAAATTTTTGCATTTTGCAACTTTTTCTTGTTGGCCTGCTGGAGAACCTATAAAACTGGAACTCTTCCGTCAACAAAATCTCTAATAACGTTTTTTAAATCATTAACAGTTAGCCTAAAATATATTCTATCTGCACATGCTATTTACTTTTATCGTTTCATTTGGATGCGCACCGTAACTTTCAAATTTCTTTATTCGTAGGTTGAAAAAATAATCCAAATTAGCTTCTGTGCTCATCCTTTCGATGTAAACAGACTTATGAGCATCCCAAGAAGGTGGTCGACGTCCGCGCTTTCATCTGCGCAAAGAAAATAAAAGCATCAACAAGGACTCAAATCTAGAAGCGGACATCGTCTTGGCATAGACGCAACGAACATCTCCGCCCGATCATTTTCCAAAATAAAAACGAGAGAAAATATCACTTTAGGAGATTCTCACTGACCACTTCCACGTTTTTCCAACCATTTTTCCCGTCACAAAAATGGAAATTTATTTTCGGCACGTCACATGGCGCGACTTTCTCGAAGAAGCCACCTGTTCTTTAAGAATAGCCAATGGCGACAGCGCGAGCAGTCACGCCGAGTTTTTCAGATGGTCCTTGGAGGGTTGTCAGTTTTCTCTGTGGGAGGGATTATATAAGACGAGGTCTAAACAGCCCTCTCTCTCTATCTCTCTTTGTATACCGCTGCATTCCCCAACTGTACCATCTTGCAGGGAGGAGGGGGTATAGAGAGAAAAATAATAAATTAGAGGAAATGGATGGGAAAAAGAGGGAAAAGACATCAGGAGATGAGACGCACAGATATAAGATTTTGGAGAGAGAAGAAGTAGATAGGAGAATGGAAGGGGGAAGGAGAGAGAGGTAGAGTGTGGGGTGGCCGAGAGAGAGGAGAAAAGAGGAGATAGAAAGATAGAGAAAGAAGGGCTAAGATAGGAGAAGAAAGATGCTGGGTCCATTTGGAAGTGAGGAAGAGGGAAAGTAGAGGGTGAATGGAATGAAGGAACAGGAGAGAGGATATGGAGAGAGCAGGACGGAGAGAGAATGAATAGGGAGAGGAGAATGGAAGGATACGAAGAGGACAGCAGTTGATTAAACGCATTCGCTGCATTCTACGCCGCTCACCACGGTTGGGTTACGCACCCCTAGGACTGAGACTGAGAGGTCAAGTGTACAACCTTCTCTCTAATCGCCAGAGGTGACTACTCTATAGTCCTTTCCCCAATGCAGATTACCAAATCCTGCATTGATTTGAATTACCTCATTTTAAAATCATAGAAACGAAAATATATAACTTTGAGGAGCATATTTAAGGATGTTCCATGAAGAAATTGGAGTGTAATTTTCCTATTTTAAATTATATATATATATATATATATATATATATATATATATATATATATTCAGGGTCAGGATGTTCTAGGTGTGCGGTGCACACCCAATGAATCACGATGTATGTAATGTTTTATTTTTCAATTTAATCCCACCCGCCAGAAAATACTATCACCGGAAAAATCTTTAAAACGTGCAATATGGACTACGCACACCTCCTTGGTTTGAGCAGTGCCGGGCAGAGAGACTTTGGTTATGCGACGTATGCAGATACCAGCCTGGAGCGCGTTCGATGATTCATCAGCGCCTCCCACGGAAAAACATTTCCCTGGAAGAGCCTTGAAGCGTGCGACTTGGGTTAACGCACACTCTCGAGCTCTAATAAGCCTTGAGCATAACAGCTGCGCAGTGGAGAGATGCTTGGTTAATGCGTTGTGGGTAACGGCTTGAATGGCGTGTGGTGTGTCAGTATCACATATAAAGGAATTTGGTGTTAGTAATAAGTCAATGTGGCATTGATTTACCAAGTGTTCATTTCTTATCTTACGGTGTTTATTAAATTTGCCTTTTGTAATTGTCTTTTAAAATATTTCTGTTTTTTTTTTAACACTCCGAGTTACTTGCCCATCTTGTACAATGGGAAACAGTGCTGAAATTTTGTTAGGTTCCATTTTCAACTCGAGACTATGCTGAGTGTATGAAAACGTTCATTTTCAAGCCCCATTAGAAAACCATTTAAATCCGTGCAAGCCTTTATATAATTGCATTTTTAAATTACTTTTAAATAAGGTACAAACTCCGGACCTGAATTTAAAGACGGGAAAAAAGAACGAAGATTATTTTTCCTGAAAGTAGAACACGAATCCTTGCCGAATTAGTCCAATTATTCGATTTTTACTGCATAAAAACGGGATTTTATACAATTTATAACAATGGCACAATATTTCTGTCATGACCACGAGACAATGCTTTTCTTCGGGAATTTATTTTACGTGTTAATAAAACTGAACGAGACCTTAGTGCCACGAACTGAAAAGTAGCTTACAATAGTGTCATGACGCCACTCTCAGGCTGACTTTAAAAGCAAAGGGAAAACATCTTTGGTGCGCAGACAATACTAAGAGGAATATTGTGCTGAAATTTTCAGGGTCTGTAGATGTCATGAGTAGGCCTTCGGATAATATGAGACATATGAAAAATAGTGATGTGACAATTGCAACTATTTCAAAATTTTATAATTCGAATTAATTTGCTTGCTTAAGTGATACCATTGATTGACCTGAAATTGTCATAGGACACCAATGCTTGCAGTCTTCAAGCACAGATTACTAGTATATATATGGATGTCAACAAGGTGTTGGGATGAGGAAACCCAGTGAACACTCACCAATCAGACGACTTCAGGTTGGCGAGGCCCCGGGGATGTCGAAGCGACACACGTAAAAGAACACTAAAACACAGAAACATCACAAACGTAGAAGCTTTCGGAATTACTCCTTCATCAGCTACAGAGAGAGAACTATATATATATATATATATATATATATATATATATATATATATATATATATATATATATATACTAGTAATCTGTGCTTGCAGACTGCAAGCATTTCATATAACCTTGAAAAAAATTCATTTTTCAGAGAGATATTTCATCATGTGAAATATTTCTTTAATTCATTAGATTTCTCCTCTGGACCGATTTTCGTTTTTTCCTTATGGAATGGCATGAAAAATTTTAACTGCCATAGTAACGATCCCAATATCTTTCAATGGAAATACATTTTCCATACTTGGAGATCATTTATTTAGTGCATTATAATCCATTTGCCAACGACGTCATAAATTTAAATTAATTTTTTTATCCGGATACGTACCAAAATGCACGGATGATGATGCCATAATCCTAGCACAAAAAATATCCTAATTTTTACATAAATTTTAGTGTAACATATAGGCTATTGTCTTAATGATGATTATAGTTATTGCTGAAACTGGGCGATCTAAGCCATGAAACCTGAAAATCGAATACTTGGACGCGAGCCGATTGCCAGAGAATTTAATAATTCCGGATATATGGCTTAACTTCGTAGAAAATGAAAATTATTATCTTATATATTATTCCGCCATTGATTTGATATTAAACGACGACGTAAACATAGGATGATGTCATTATACTAATACACAAAATTTATTAAAACGTAAAAAGTATTTTAATGTTGTGTTTCGTAGTTTTTCGAGAAATTTTAAATCTTTTCAATTGTTAAATATAAGAGCGTCATACCCATTTCACGATTTTTAAAACCCAAATGCGTGCTAAAGGCATGGATGACGATGCCATAATCTTAACATAAAATATCCTAATTATTCCATAGTGTCCAGGATATTGTCCTAATGATGATTATTCTTATTTCTCATGCATTGTGATCTGAGACATAAAACTTGAAATACGAAAATTTGGAAAAGAATAGATTGCCAGAGAATTTGAAATTAAGGGTAGTTGCCGTAATTACGCAGAAAATTAAAAATATTCTGCTAGAACTCGTAGAATTTATTATCTAAAGCAGCGGTTACCAAACTTTTCTTTTCGCGTACCACCGAAAACGTGGCAAAATTTCTTTGTACCGCATCGTAAGTATAAACTCAAAAAAATTTCTTTATTAACGAAAGAGGCATTTTCAAAATAATATAAGGCAGGCAGATAAAATAGGTAATACTCAAAAATAAATATTTTCTCGCATTTATCATACTTAAAATACAATGAAAATCAGTCAATATGATGGATGAGCTTGGATATATGTAGATAGCATTTTAATATTTGGTTAAATGCTATTTAACTTCCAGCGAAGGTCCGGTTCGAGGTTCATTCTTGTTCGATTTTTGATTTTGATTACCAACCTAGTAAAAACCCCCGTTTCACATAGGTAAGTCGTGCAGAATGGGATTAGAATTTTCAACGCTATGTCAGAAAGAGTGGGATATTCAGCTGGTCTTTTTCCCTCACGCTCATATTTTCAGGAATGGAATTAATTGAAACAAACGAGTTTATCGCCTAATTCATTTCCGAATAATTTTGTTTAAAATAGCAACGTGAAAGCGCAAATAGACGAGTAACGATACGTCGGCAGTTGACTGTGAGCCATGAGCGACGCAGCGGACGCGTCCGGACGGTGCGGGCAATAGTCCGTCCCTCTCTGCGGTCATTCGTTGTGCACTTCCATGGATGAATGCTGACATTAAACTCGCGTACCACTGGCAGAATCTTTGTGTACCACTGGTGGTACGCGTACCATAGTTTGGGAATCGCTGATCTAATGCATATAGGGTCCACGTGGATGAAGTGCTGTTGCGCAGGAGATCGCGTTGGTTTGTTTACGAGTTTAGATCTAGGTGTATGATGATTTTTTTAAGCAAGCACCGACAACTCATATATATATATATGATTACGGAAGAGAAAAGGTAAATAGGATAAATGGATGGCAACAAGTTGTTGGGATAAGGAAACCTAGTGAGCACTCACCAATAAGATGACCTCAAGTTGGCGAGCTATTCGGGGTGTCGAAGTAACACACGTAAAACATACACAAAAAAACATGAAAGCTTTCGGAGGTTATCACTTCGTCAGCACGAGAGAGACAACTGATGGCAGTGACATTGGGTGGAGGCATGGGGTGGAAGGGTAATGCGGAAAAGTCGGGGATTGGAGGATGCGGAGGGAGCGGGGGGAATGGCCGAAAAGGTGTGAAATGCTAGTGAAGGTTGAGGCCAGGGGGAGAAAAGAAGATGTCATGATCTTCCAGCCTGAGGCTGGCCACGTCGCATTTCCAGCTAAGCTGCTAATGCGAGACTACTCTTAAAAACTAGCCATAAATGGGCATATATTCTTCCCTACAAACGGGGACGCTTGTTTGAAGGGAGGGCATCCTGCACATCAAGGGTGGCAATGGGCCGCTTGTAACGATCCCACCACCTAGCCCTGATGTAGCCTAGATTTCGCACCTCTTCGTGCGTCGATAATGTTGCCTTGCAGTAGAATTCCTTAGACATCCTCGGCAAGTGGATGTCCATGGGTTCCACGTTTCCGTCTAAATGCATCCGGTCGACATGGTCGTATCTACCACGACCAAGTATCAACCGTAGTGCATTATTCTGCACTACCTGCAGCCTGTAGAGGGTGGTCTTGGACACTCCAGACCAGACCGGAGCTGCATAGGTGATGATGGGCCTCACGCAGCTCAGGTAGAGGCGTCTCTTAGTGTCGGCCCTCAAGACATCCGGGCGCAGAATCGGACGGATTCATGATAACGCCCCGAGTGCCTTGCGGCGGACACTCTCAACCTGAGGCTTCCAGAGAAGCTTCCGGTCCAGCACAACTCCCAGGTATGTGACCTCTGGGCTCCAGGGGACGACCGTCCCCATCACCAACAGGTCGACTCCAGGCGCTCCTCTCGCAGGATGAAAGACGACGGCCCTGGTTTTGGCGGGATTAACCGCAATACGCCATCGACGATACCAGGAGGACAGATCGTCGACGGCGCATTGTAACTTTTCCACAGCCGCGTACTTCTTGCTGGAACGCGGAAGGAGCGCGTACAGGGCAAGACTGGTGTTCCACCCAAAATCCCTGGGGGGATCCTGGGTGAAGATGTTAAAGAGTATCGGCCCCAGGACGGATCCCTGCGGAACGCCGGCGCAGATGTGTCGCAGTTCCGATCCGACCCGGAGCCAAAACACCCGTAACGTTCTGCCCTGCAAGTACGACTCAATAAGTCGCACCATCCAAGCTGGAAACTGAAGTCGAACCATCTTCAACAGGGGTGCTGGATTCCACACGCGGTCGAAGGCCTTCGAGATGTCGAAGAAAGCCCCCGCGACCGCGTGGTTCTTGTTGAAGGCGTCGGTGACGAAGTGCGTCACTCTACCCAGTTGTTGGGTAGTGGAGTGCCCACTCCTGAAGCCAAACTGCTCTTCCGGGAGAATGTTCTTCTCCTGGAGAAAGTGTTGCAGCGGCTTCTGGATAAGACGCTCAAAGGTCTTCCCGAATCCGGCCAGGAGAGAGATTGGCCGTATGTCTCAGGGGCCAACCTCCGTCCCCGGCTTCTTCGGGAGACAGATGACCTTTGCCCTCTTCCAGGCAGACGGAAAGTATAGAATCCCGACACACCCGTTGTAAATGGCGGCCAGGAATTCTACTGCGGCAACAGGAAGCTGTCGCAGGACGATATTGGGGACGCCGTCGTCCCCCAGAGCCCTCCTCGTCTCGAGGCGACGAATCACTGCAATGATATCGTCCCCCGAGAACTGAGGGAACTCCAGCAGGGGACCGCGGTCGAGCGTCCCCAGCACATCCGCAATCTCGTCCTCCACCAAATCCGACTCAGCTGTAGCCGGGTTAGGACAGAATACCCCCTCCAGGTATTCCGCCATGAGCCCGGCTTTCTCTTCTGGAGACCTCGCGACGTAGTCCCCCTGAACTATCAGGGGGTCGCGCCGCTGGGTTACGCATAGCCTCCTGCAGGTCTTCCAGATGGACTGATCCTCCAGGGAAAGCGTGGAGAGATGTAACTCCCACACGTCCGAGCGCACGTCTCTCAACATGTCTCGGACGGTCCTATTGAGGGAGTCCAACTGGATCCTGAGGTCCAGAGTGCGGTAGCGCTGCCACCGCCGGGAAGAAAAGGAGTTTAAAAGATATATATATATATA
Organism: Tanypteryx hageni; assembly: GCA_028673005.1. NCBI lineage: Eukaryota > Metazoa > Arthropoda > Insecta > Odonata > Petaluridae > Tanypteryx > Tanypteryx hageni. The sequence continues at coordinate 23,188,187 of CM054113.1, forward strand.
TATATATATATATATATATATATATATAAACGAAGGCTGTGTACATGGAAGAGCCCAGGAGTTAGAATTAGATGCCAAATAGATTACATCCTAATAATAAAACAAAAAAACAGAAGAAGAAATGCTAAGACATTACCAGAAGCAGACATAAACTCAGATCAGAGTTTTCTTATAGTCGATGTAACTACGAAGTTAAAACAAATAAGTCAAACGAGAAGAGAAAGAGACTTGGGACCTTAAAAAACTGAAATAAAAGGAGGACGCATTCAGCATGAAGTCGAAAGTTTGTCTTAAAAATTTGGAAATCAAAACGAAGACCGTGGATACAAAATGAGAGGAAATTAAAGCCAGTATAAAAGGTACTCTGGATAAAGAGGTTGGCAAAGAAGAAAAGAAAATCAGAAAACAATGAATCGCTAAGGAAATTCTTGAAAAAATGGATGAGAGGAGAAAATGGAAACCGTGAAGAAGATAGAACTATAGACGGATAAACAACCACTTAATAACGGTAAAAGATAATGCTAGAGAAAAATGGATAAAGTCAAATGTGAGGAAATATAACAGATGGAGAAGTTAGGGTGTACGATATGATGCACACTAGAGCCCGAGCCGTCCCTAGGGTACTACGAATCGGGGCGACCGCCCCGGACCCCGCACCTTGGGTGGCCCCGCGCTTCGATATCACCGCAAGACAAGCCCATGATAAATTTGATGGTAAATGTTAACAGGGTCCCGCACAACCTGATTTGTCCCGAGACCCGCACCTCTCTAGGATCGACCCTGGCTAGGGCGCTGGAATTAGAAATGTAGCACAGCTATGGAAAGAATACGTCCAGGAATTATACAACAAGCAGGCAAGTTTGGAAAAAATAGAACTGGAAGAAGATGACGAAGTAAAAGAAGACAAATTATAGAAAGCAAAGTAGAAAAACGACACAGGAGCTGAAGGAAGAAAATGCTACAGGCAACTCTGGGATACCGGCAAAGGTAATTAAAATCATGGGATTGGGAAGTTTAAAGGAGTAAAGAAATTAATTTATAAGATTTATGTCTCGGGAGAGGCCTCAGAATTTTCTAGAATATCAATGATCCCATAAAGAAGAAGCAAAAGGCACTGCTGTGTGGAGAACACAGAAAGATAAGCCTACTGTCACACTTCGAATATCATCTCGAGGATTCTTAATAAATGACTAGACAAAAAGGCCGAAGAAATCCTAGGGGAAGGTGTGTTCGGCTTCAGTAAAGGACGAGAAACCAGAGATTCTATCGGTGTAGCGAATGTCATATCAGAAAGGGCAATAGAATACAGCCAAGATTGATGCTTATATTTCGTCGACTGGCAGAAAGCTTTCGATAGAGTAAATTGGGAAATGCTGATGAGGATATTAGAGGATATACACGTAGGTGTAGATTGGAAATACGGGAGGCTGATCATCTACATCTACGTGTACAAGTTACCCTGCAATTCACCAAGTTGGTTAAATCTATATGTGAATCAAGCTGTAAAGCTCAGATTGGAGAATGCTAACAACAGCGGAGTAAATATCGGTAGAGGAGTAGGAAATGGGTGCTACTTATCGCCGAATGTATTCAATATATATGGAGGAAGACTAGAGAATATATAGAGAAGCGCTAGAAGGCACAGGAGATTTCATGATTGGAGGAAGTATTTTATAAGAACAACTAAATTCGCTGATTAACAAGTGCTTCTAGTAATAAAGGAAAAGGAACTCCAGAAGATGATAAATGGACTGGTAATAATAGGTAGAAAATACGGAATGGAAATAAATATGGAACAATTAGAGTGTTATCCATGGACATGGATACAATTATCTATCAAGACAGGAAGAATACTGCGGAAAATAGGAATATGTGGAGAACCAGATTTAACCAAGAATAATCACAGACCTGTATACGGACAGATTACTTATAATAATTATTATATAAATAATTATTAAATAATTAAAGTTCGATTTTTTAATACGGTTACGACTCAAATAAATGAGACAAATGCTGTTTGAGGCGCGCGCGCGCACACACACACACACACACATATATATATATATATATATATATAACAGCTTACGGAAAAGGAAAGGTAAAATGGATATATGGATGTCAACAAGGTGTTGGGATGAGGAAACCCAGTGAACACTCACCAATCAGACGACTTCAGGTTGGCGAGGCCCCGGGGATGTCGAAGCGACACACGTAAAAGAACACTAAAACACAGAAACATCACAAACGTTTCGCCTTGCGACGCTTGGTCCATATCTATCTCTAGCCCAATTAAACAGAAATGATGGATAAAGGAGGCACTGTGTACATCCTGTGCATCAAAGTTCGTTATAGTAAATTCCTCGTCATAGCGAACTAAACTGTGAGCAGATGCTCTTGCGTGTATTGCAGTTGCGCCACTCCGAAAGAGGATCCCAAAATTTTGTTACTTCGGCTTCTAAACAATTCATCCCCATAATTGTAGTTACCATTCTGATTCTTCGGGTTCTCTTGTTGGATGGACCCCTTCTTCCGCGAATGCGGGGACTGCGATCCTATAGTTACGCCGCTGTCAAAGCAGGGGGCATATGCGAACCACGAAATAACCTGGAGACGAGGAGTACGAGGAGCGCTTAGTTACGCAACGCGATTCCCTCTTTCTGAGATTTGAGGCGGATTGCATCGGGGCGAAGGGGGATCGACCTGCTTTGATGAGAAATTGAGATAGAGAGAGAGGGGGGAAGAAGAGGGTGCGAATACGAGTGACGACCTGTTATAACTTAAGATTTCTCTCAGCCATTTCTTCTCCGATAATTACATAACTCACTCTAGATCAGGGGTTCTCACGAAAAAAAAATTGCTTTGGCCGTAAGTGCGGCGCACGTGGATGACCATTGGCGCGGCGGCAAAAAATGCGAGGAAGTGCATTCGAGCTCGCGCACGATTCCCACGGTGATAACCACGGTGACGATGCGTCTGCCAAGACATCGATTTGCGGCTCTCTCTCTCCCTCTCTCTCCCTCTCTCTCTCTCTCTCTCCCTCTCCCTCTCCCTCCCCCTTAGCCCATTCTCTGTGTTTTCTTCCCCGGTTGGGTCGAGGCGTCTTCCGCCTCACGACAGATATCCCAATACAATCGCCTTCTCGCGTCACCCCGTTCTCAATTACGTAACGAAAAGTGTCTCTTTAGACCCACCTGTCACCTACTTCGGGATACCAATTCCGGACTACATAGTTAGTCAGTCCTGAATTCTCCAAGATCGAATTGGGTCATTAATTAGAAACGTTATTCGACTGATTTGTACGAAACAACTTTTCTTGGGATAGGCGCGCGAAGAGGTGTTATACTGGTAGAAAGAAAGACCTAGAGTCATCTAACGGCTAGATGAAGAATCCTATTTAAGTTCCGTGAGCCTCTTGGTTCTCCATCCGCCCGCCTGAGGGAACAACTTCAGTGTTTACACGAACCGTATATTAGACACAATGAACATTTTTGACAAAATAAAGCAATGGGAAAATGTATAAAGTCTTAGCAAATAACGCCTGAGAATGACCGCAACTAAATCGTTCGCAACTTCACATTTACAATACGACGTGGAGAAAACACCACCACTACGTACTATGCAATTCTGTGATTCAAACGCACACCGACGGAGTTTCATATGAGAGGAATCTTATAACAAACAAACAGACAAATGAGACAATAAAAATTCGTCGAGAGAATTAGAGCGCAAGCACGTGAAAAAAATTAGCGTGAGGTAGCGAACCCGCGCGCATGAGCACACGGATTACGCAATTCCCATTACATAACAGTGTCAGAGTACTTCCCTCCTCTCGCACGAGATCCCATCTCTCCCTCCCTCTCCCCCTCCTAACCTTTCCTCTCCCACCCCTCCCCTCCCCATCCCTCTTCTATGCTCTATCGCTCTTCTCAGCCCCCAATCTCGAAGAGAGAACTTACGCCCCTCGCGCACCCTTGGAGCCGGGGACATCTCTTTCTCATCGCTCAGGCAAATAAATCAAGTCGGCTGTTTTCCTCCTTCCCTTTCCCACTCCCCTTTCCCTCTCCCCTTTCTCGGACGAAACCTCAGTTTACGTAATGAGGACAGTTGAAACAATGGTCGCCCTGAGAGACAGGAGGATGATACCGACACCGAGGGATGCAGTGCGCGTGTGGCTGTGCGAGTCTGTTTATTTTTGAACGCTTACATACAAGGAAAAAGGAAGTTGATTGATAATGAGGAAGGAGATGTCAGAGATAAAGACGATTAGGTGAAATTTCACCTAATTACATTGTCGGCTTAGGTTAAGAATGACACGAACGAAACCTATCCTTCCCAATCCACTTTTGTGCGTCTCTTGTACATATTAACTAAGAGTAGTTTCATAAATCCTCGATAATGTTATATGAAATTGTAGACCTACAGAAATGTCCTCGATGAACAAACTCAAGGATATAAGTCAGTTCTGCTAATCTTTCGTATTTTATATACCATGTCCTCCAATAAAATGCCGTAAAATATTTCTTGGTGGTACGTCAGGCAGTTAATCTAGTTTCAAAACTTAGACGTATATTCCATTGCTTTGTTTTGGATAATAATCCTTTTGTATGGTGCGAAGGCTTTCGCGGCGTTCTGATGTAGATGACCTGAGGACGCCGACTGCAGCGTCGGCGAAACGTCGTCTACAAAGCCGAACAACGCGGTGAAACCGAAAGACATGTAGCCTAAATCCTTTTGTAATTGGTATTGGTTTTTGAACTTTTCATTGCTAAACCATTTGAATAGATGGCATTTTCTAAATCTTTAATTATTTCAACTAGACATCTTTCCACTTTTAAACAAAATATTCAATGAAAACTAAAATGACAAGCAGCAATTATACACTTGAGGCGACAACAAACTGCATTGACATTTGTTTACTACTATACCGATTCGGTGAGATCATGTTATCCATTGAATTCAACCAAAATTTATAAAAATGCCTTAAAATTTTTTAGAAATAATCAATAAACAATTATACTTAGAATTTTTCTTTGAGAATTAAAACTAATTATAAAGATATCTCGTACGTTTGAAGAGGGAATCATTTATAAAACTATTCTCACAGGCGCCGAATTAAATCGTCAAACTCAAGGAATATCACTCCTCTTGCTAAAGTATGGTAGAAGGATGCGCACCAATTTATCAACTCATAAAACAGGTTAATAAGAAGTTTGCAAAACGTGATAATTGAAGAACATCCACGAGTTAACGAGCTAAGATTAAGCAATGAGATGTGAGAGAGATGCTTTCTGTTGCAGCGTTCAAGATGAGAAGCTGCTCAGATCCAATGAATTAACATGAATAAATATAAACAGGCGTGAAAATTAGCAAAATGGCCGAAGATGGTAGTAAAAAGGTGTTCTTAATACGGTGTGATGTTCATGAACGTATGAATTGCATGTGTCACGATCCTGAAAGGAAGATTGGGGCTCGATTAATTCTGATACTAAAATACAGAAGGTAAATAAGAAGAAAGAAGAATTCCTCTATGTCTTTCGTAATAGGATATCAAGGGTGAAGATCTTTTCCTAGATTGATAAGTGTTTGCTAATGCACTTAAAAAACATTATCTACTATTGTGATGGATAATGGACGAATAAATTACAGTAATTCCTCCATTCTACGGATTGGAATAATACTGAAAATGAAATGAGGCGCGAGTACAAACATTAATAACCAAAGGAGTTTTCAGGACATAAGGATTCGACGAATGTTTTATTATGACAGCTGTAGTTGCATCGGAAAGATATTGCCATCATAAAATGAACGAAAAAAGCAGACATGTCTCGCCCTGATATCTAAAAACAAAAAAAACACCATGCACGCACAAATGACATGCTACTGAGAATTCCGCGAGTTAATTAAGTTATTTTTTATAAATATTCCCTACATGACACTTTGCGGCCTTTTACAGTTTAAGAAAATTAAAACAACGAACGATCATATTTATAGGTCTACGGAATAATTCAAGCGGGAACCCATAGCCTACGGAGTCAAACGCACTTCCAATCTTCCTAAAAATCCACCACACTGGTGGTTGGCATGGTGTGTACCAAAATATCCCTATAGCTTGAAATCTTGCGAAACCCCTATCTCTGATATCATAACTTCTATCGACCTAGGCTCTCCAGATAAATGTGATTCCATGCCAAAATGAAGTTATTTTTTAAATTTTCAAAAATATGCATTTTGGACGGATGAAAAAAACGAGCAAATTGACATTTTGCTGCGCGATAATAATATTTTTGATGCATCCATTCACACCAGCCGTTGGAGACTTCGCCAAAGTCATTAAAAAGGAATATGTCATTAGGTTTATCATATTCTTCTTTCCTTCAAGGTTCCGTTTCACCCTCGTTTTTCCCGAATATAATCTTATTGCCGCACGGCACGCCGTTGAAATGCCACCTCCCCGCGTGATACAGGTTCACCTTGAGAAAAGAACGTTTGATGCGGCTCCTTTGAAGCGAGAGGGCGATGCGACATTCGTACGTGTTTTCTTTGTCAAATCTATCGTTACCGAAGCGAATTTTGATCTATTTTTTTCACCGCCTCGACTATCGCAATAAAAGGACGGCAAAAAAAGCGGTCGGTAAAAATAGGATCCGTCCCGCATATCTTATTAGAACGCTGCAGCGGCGGACTTTCTTCGGTATCTCGGCTGAAGGCATGTAAAAAAAGCTTATTTTTTTAATTGCTCGGGTTACGTAAAAAGGCGTGCTTGACGTTAAACTGACTTGAAGGATTGTGTTTTGATATATGCTCTTGTTTTACGGTTCGTAAATCGCTCTCCTTTGTCGAATCTAGGTCGACAATAAAACACGAATAACGCTTAGTCGTTTTACTTTTCTCCTTTGGCGGAATGCAAGCCGCGCGCACGTGGTCTTTTACTATTCAAAGGCATCGGCGAAACGATTAAAAAACACGCCTTCGCATGAGAATTAAATGAACAACGCGATGTCACAGGCCCCTGAGTATGGCGACGGAGCAATGAATGAAGTAAACAGAAAAACCAAGCGTTGAAATGCAAAACCTCGTTTTAAGAGAAAGAGAAAGACTTTGCATAAGACCTCCTCGTGATACCAGATGATTATTTTCCTGCTCTAACCTCGGATTTCCTTAACGAAATCTTACTTCGCTCGAGCCTCGGAAAACAAAGTAATTAAGTAATTGCCAACGTGTCGTTGCGCAGTAATTCTCTGGACAGTGTTTTCATGTTTTTCTTATTGACGCAATAAATGCTGAAATTGTCCCTAACCTTTCTCGGGAACTTTTTCACTCCCGTTCTCTATCCCTGAGCCAAATACATGGCTAAAATAATCCACTTTCTCAAGACTTGAAAGACAATTTTCCAATTTCTACTTCTGCCATTCCTCAAATATTATTAATAATACTCTGCTACATGTTAAATTTAACTCACGAATAGTAGTTGACTTTGACTAGTAGCTGGTTCAGTGTCTATTTATGATGGTATTTTTATTTCTCCAGTACCTAAAAATTAGTAAATGTGATCCAAATATTAAAATTTGGCATCTGGATCTCTTTTTAATTTAAAAAACGAATTCTTTACTTGTATACTTTAAGTGAAAATAAACCAGTATTTAAAGAAAAAACATTTGTGTACTAATAGACGAAAAATATCTTTTAATAAAACTAGATTAAGTCGTAGGGTCGTTTGTCCATGCAAATGCGTATATTAAGTCAACCAACTCCTAAGTATGTTTCATTTAAAACTTTTTTGTCCTGTGGAGCGTCATAAAATAAAAATAACAGATCAAGTAATTCTATTATATTATAATATTTATTCTTTATTTTAAGGACATTCTGAAACCAAAACTACATATTTTACATAATAGTCTTTCAAGAATTGTAAGCTTCCTTATTTTCAAAGAAAAAAAACCGACCACGAAGGCTGAAGCCCTTTGGTTGTTATTTCTCGCTTTAGTATTACAATAATTACAAACTGACTTAAGAAACTTTCAGTAACTCGTTATTTAAAGCTCAAGAGCCATCCGTAAAACCAACTATACTTCTTAAGTTTAATGAAATGATAGACAATTATTACCCACACATTGCGTGACTCCTTTTCAGGGAATCTTAATCATAAACGAATTAATTAATGCGTTCTTAAAGTACAAACCAAGATCTTGACAACTGTAATTATGGTTTAGACGAAAAAATAAAAGCGATTTACTCTCCAAACTGATTTAAAGTGAGGAATCCCCATAAAAGGGGACTTAAACCTTAAGAGTGACCCAATGCTTCCTCTTTTTTGGACAGAGAAAAAAAATGAAAGGACGGCTTAATGGGTGAGAGGGATGAGGTGTGTTTGAAGGAGGAGAGGTGGAGATAGGAGAGAGAGGGAGTGAAGAGAGAAGGAAATGAGGGGGGAAAGGAGAGCAGAGGAGGAAGGGAGGGAGGAGAATTGCGGGATGAGATGTGGGCAGTTGGAGTTCAAGGGGCAGACGGCGGCGCTTTTGAGCGACCGATCGCCCCCTCCCAGAGTGTCGGGTGTCACGCTGGGTGAAAAACACAAAAGGGACACGCAACTCCCCTCTCTCGCATTCTGAACGTCGGTCTCAAGTTCGACACATCAAAGACCTCAGCGAAGGGGTAAAAGGGAGGAAACAATAGGGCGGAAACCAGATAAGAGAGTCCTTATAAAGAGTGAAGAGAACTCCTAACGAAAAGTTCCAGAAGAATGTGAAGGTGAAAAACAAAAGGACGGAAGATGGTGGGATGTAAAGAGAAAGAGATAAATTACGAAATAGGAAAAAAAACTGAGATAAAAGTGAGAATATGAAAACAGGTGGAGAAAAAACAAACGAGAAAGTACGGAGAGGAGGATAGAGGAATGCTGAGGAAGCGAAAGAAAAAAGAGCGAAAGAGAAATGAAAGGATATGGAAGAAGAATGAAAGAAGGAAGATACGGAAGGGAGACGCAAAATTGCGGAGGAATTAAGAAAAGTGACGAATTTTTAGTTTTATACCTCTTACAATTAGATTACAATTGGATCCCTTCTGTTCTTCATCTATAATGATTCTTTTTGAGGTATCGATTTGACACAACGAAAGAGGGACAGAGGAGGGTATGGTGTAAAAAACATTAAACTAAGCTCTTAAAAAATCACCACACACCAAGATATAAACTCGTAAATAAACGAACGCGATATCCAAGGCAACAGCACTTCAGCCACGTAAAGCCCATACGTATTAGATAATAAATTCTATGAGTTATAGCAGAATATTTATAATTTTCCGCGAAATTAAGGCAACTGTCTGAAAATTTCCAAATTCTCTGGCAATCGGCTCATGTCCAAGTTTTCGTATTTCAAGTTTCGTGACTCAGATCGCCCTGCATGAGGAATAAGAATAATCGTCATTAAGACAAATACACTAAAATTATGGCCAAATTAGGATATTTTCTGGCATCCTCATTCGTTCCTTTAGCACGTATTTGGATTAAAAAAATCGCGAAATAGGTATGACGCCAATATATTTAACAATTGAAAAGAGTTCATATTTCTCGAAAAACTACGAAACTCAACATTAAAATACTTTTCACGCTTTACTAAATTTTGTGTGTTAGTATAATAACGTCTCATAAATTTACGTCGTAGTTAAAAATTAATGGCATAGTAATATAGCCCTAGAAATAAATGGAATATTTTGCGTTCGGATTAAGACGTCACCATATGTTTACCTCGTTGGTTGACATTAACGATGTTATGTAATATAATCCATAAATTCCCATTGAAAGCAATAAATCAATGCTCTTGAAGTATCTAAAATCAATTCCCATTGAAAGGCATTGGAATTTTTACTATAGTAGTTAATATTTTTCATTGATGAAAACCGGAAAACTTTTCATAATTTTATGATTAAAATCAAATCTTTACGCATATTCAGCATGAATTTGAATTTTGTCTTAAAGAAAAATAAACTTCCTTCTTTCATCCACAGTACGGTGTAATGTCACGACTTTGTACCTTAATTGTAACTAATTTAAAAAAGCAATTTTATAAACCCCTGCGCCGTTTACAACGATTTTCTTAGGGATGTTTAAAATTTGACATTTGGGTCAAAAATATCCCTTAAATATAACTTTTTCAAGAATTTCAGATTATTTCCCTAAGTTTTACCCAATGATCTATCTTCATACCAAATTTCAGCTCTGTAGCACCTCTAGAGGTACCTTAGGATTTATATGATATATCCTATATACGAAGAAGGATATGTAAGAAGCAGCAATTTATAATGAAATGGTGCGGGAATCAGTAGACCAGTAGACTTTGTGCTATAAAAGTTCCAACGTAATCCTCCCTGGATGTGATCTATACATAATGGCATTCGTGAAATTGAACCGAAAGTTTCCTTTCAGAGAGAAAGATAGAGGACTCGCTCATCGTCCGGCAATCCGAATGCCCTGCGGTGAGATTCCAACATGTAGGAATGAAAACGGCACCCCTTTTAAGATAAACGTCTCCGACGAAAACTGAGCCGTTTTTGGAAGGCAATGACCGCTTTGGAAGACAGTACAGATTCCCAGACAGAGTGAGAGAAAAATAGTAGAGAGAGAGAGAAAAAAAGAGGGGAACATAAAGGTTTGCTCATGATTTACGGTATGACGAATTCTTTTTGCAAGAAAATTCATTGGAGAAGAGATAAGGGATTAAGTTTACGACTTCGCGTAAAGGGTTTTTTTAAAATCTTCATCCACAAAAGGCACTGGTGAAAATAAATGAAAGCAAAAGGCTATGCTAATTCGAAAATATAAAAGAAATAAAAGTCGCATTTATTCTAGAAATTATTCTAATTGAACTTAAAATACGTTTCATATTGATAGAAAATATTAATTCTGATTAATTTTTCCACGAATCAACTTTGAAAATGTGAGTTACAAACATTTTACCGCTCGCAATTTTAAGGCATTCGCAATAAGTACGACATGCTTCTTGAGTCCAATGAAATCGTCGTAGGTAGTCTGTCCAAAGACAGGTCAGTGATTATTCATGGTTAAGCATGGCTCTCCACATGCTCATATATTCCGCAATCATCTTCATGTCTTGATAGCTCAATTTCCCTTCCAAGTCGTCTATCGCTGAAACATTTTTCTACCTCTTTCTCTTTTCCCCTCCTGTTTTCTTTCTAGCATGTTTTAATCATGCTCTCTCTTTCTCTCTCTCATAAGATTGTCCAACCTAGTTCGCTTATCTCCTATTCTTCTTGTCATTTCCTCGTTTTTCATCCCATCTGTCCATTTTACCTTCAGTAATCTTCTCCATGCCCACATTTCGAAGCTTGCCAAGTATTTTTATCAATTTTTCTTAGCATCCATGTTTGTGCCCTGTACAGAGATATACTCCATAAATAGCATTATATTAACTTCTTGCGGATATCCACCTTCTTATTTCTCATCAGTTTCTTGCTTCTGAAGGCGTCTTTTGCTTACTCTATTATAATACTAGGCTGGAGGGAGAGGGCGAAGGGAGAGGGTGGAGGGGGAGGGTGGAGGGAGAAGGTGTAGGGAGAGGGTGGAGGGAGAGGGTGGAGGGAGAGGGTGGAGGGAGAGGGTGGAGGCTGTGACAAGCACAGAAGATCCAACAGACGGAGAAGAGTACAGCGAGTGGTCAAGGACCATCTGCGCTTAGTATTCAGTGATGAGTGCGTCTGCTGCACAGGGACGCGCCCATTCGGAAGGAGAAAGGGAGAGATGGAAGGAAAAGAAAAAATAAAACTCTTCCTTCAGGAAATGGAAGAGGACCCTATTAGACGTGTAGTACGTGAATTCTAAATATAGAATGCGCGGATAGTATGTTTAGCAAAGTTAAAACCGGAATCTTTCGCCTTAAACGATTTTTGTGTTCAATTTGATAGAAGAAAAGAAAAACGTTCTCATAACTAACCTTTAGCGGATCTTCCTTACCTAAGCAACATGGTTTTTCACCTTTATAATATGCATATATATATATATATATATATATAATATAAAGGTGGATACTTCTGCAAATATATTAACAGGGACCCCTTGTTTTGTTCGGCTACCACGATCCTAGAAAACGCCGCGTAAAATGGAAACGCTTTTATGAAAAATCATTTTCCAACAGAAATAAATTTGCTAAGGAAGGAAATTGTTAACTTCCAATACTTTTAGAAAGTTTGAACTTGTAACTTGTTCAATTCCTTCATATACCATTAAAATATTAAACATGTATTGCAAATAAAACAATAAACTTGAAACTAATGAGTATAAAGATGAAATAAAAAATAAACAGTTGTATAGTGCACTTTTACATTTTATTTCTCTAATGCCAAGGATTGCCAAACCGCGTGGGCCACGTAGGGGCCGATCCTTTTGAATTCGTTACGGGTTCGGGTCGGATTTTAAAAATTGCTGGATATATCAGGGTTGTTATAAACATTTTCGGGATTTGATGGATCGAAATATGTTAATCAACGTCTGAAATTTAAGTATACGATTTGCGTAAGTTTTTATTTAATCCATTCAGTACAGAGGACGAGTTACACTAGTCCTCCGTACTGAATGGGTTCAAACAAAAAAAAGTAGTCTGGGTTTTCTTTAGGTAAACTAACCCATGATTAGTGAAGAACGAGAGTGACTCGTCCTCCGTACTGAATTGGAATATATATTTTTTGCCTATAACATTATATTTGTGTATTTTGTTTAGTAATTCCTTTTATTTGCAGTCTTACAAGGCATACAAATCTGTGGATTAAAAAATCCTTTTCCAATCATTGAACAGCCCACAGATGTTGATAGAAAATTTGGAATACATTAAATATATTTTTCGAGGCATGGAGCTTTAAAAGGTCTGTGAGTAGTCTCACGGGCCGTGCCGGGCCTGGAAGATCAGGTCCAAGGAGGGCTCTAATGCGGCAACCCTCTTCGCTACCAAAGATATCAAAACAGTTTGATTTGGACCTAGCATACACGCATTATCTCTAATGTTGTTCCGAATACAGGCTGCGTTTTCCATACATGAATGTATTTGCAAAGATTATGGGAGTCTCTTGGATATCAAACTTCTGAAGATTAGTGCATGTGAATCCGAGATTCCGATGGTTGAGTTACCTCTGGTTTTTGTCTAGAAAACTTGGTTCCTTTAGCTAGGAAAATCCAAGCGTGGGTACTTAGTCGTTGCAAAAAGTCTAGACATCCGAGTTTGAGACAAAAGTATCCGCAACGATTTTAATGGAATGAAAAGTAGCTGTTAGAAAATTTATTTCCACGTTAATTGACGTACATCTTAAATTTTTAGTCAATGTTTAAATATTTTATATTGGCTTTATTTAAAGAAAACACGGTTTTTAGACCTGGAAATCCGATAAGACTAATTTGAATGTTTACATTTACATTAATTGCACGCTGGTCATGTAAATGACGCACTAACATAGAAGACGTGACAACAGCGCACGCTGCAATTGCTACTTTCCTTCTCTCTCCCGCCAGTTTTGCTAGGCCAGATGCGGAGGCAGAATGAGGATGAAATAAAAATCGGTATTATTTTGGGAAGTAATTTTGTGATGTTCTTTTTTACATATTAGTAATATAGGCATTTGTCCGGTGACAAAGGTACCTACCTCTAACTTTGAAAACAACCCAGGATTGACAAAGATAAACGAATTTTAGAAATGTAACAAAATAGGGTATTGATGCTGCAGTTATAAAATAACGCTGATTTCTAATAGTTTTAGGTAAGTGCTATTAAAATTGCAAGTTGATACGCGTAGGGTTTCTGAGATGTAAACATTCAAATAGGTCTTATCGGATTTCCAGGTCTAAAAACCGTGTTTTCTTCAAATAAAGCCCAATATAAAATATTTAAACATAGACTAAAAATTTAAGATGAACGTCAATTTACGTATAAATAAATTTTCTAGCAGCTACTTTTCCCCCATTAAAATCGTTGCGGTTTTTTTTGAGATATACGGTCTCAACCTCGGGTGTCTAGACTTTTTGCAAGGACAGTATATACGTAGTTGCATTTTCGTTACCTTATAAAACGACACGAACAGGAAGACCTTCGAAAGTTATGGCATCCCATTGCTCTAAAATGCATTCAGTGTATCGAATCCAAAACTAGCATGAAATGATCCCGGAAACCAGCAGGTTCGTCAAGGTAAAAAACTTTTCGTCGACAGCTTGTCACAAAGGAAGTGTTGGTTTTAGCCGGTACTAGGGTAAACCTCCCACGATGAGGCCAAAATTCCACGAAGAGGCAAGATCCCACAAATGGAAGAATTCTAACAAAGATTGAACGAGAAAGAAAAACCAACGATGTTCAAGAAAAAAGTTTTTCGTGTTGTGCCAACGATGTCGACGAAAACTTCCTCGAAATTCTGGCCTATACGTATTTCGGCTGCCAGTCGACCACCTTCAGGTCCAAGTGTAGTGACTCAAAATCAGGGGACGGGCACTCGGATAGCAAAACGAGGACCGCCTTTGGATTGGCTCTCCAAAGCACACCAGAGGCGATTCGAACAGTTTTCGTGTTTCAAGTGGTTTCAACAGTTTTCCAGGTTTCACGTGATTTCACCAGGTTTCACGTGATTTCGAGCGGTTACACGAGGTTACACGTTATTTCCAGTTATTTCTGGGTATGGTTTGCTTTTCTTGTTGCGTCTCCAATTGCGGTAATAAGGAGGGTACTCGAGTTAGGTAAATATTTTGACATATAATTCATTTATTAATATTTAGAAATGCCTGAGTGTGAAATACGCGAGATCGGCAAGAGGATGTATATTTTTAAATGATAAATCCAGGTTCCCTCATCCCATTTCCGACTCAAATCGTCGATTCGATGTTTGGTTGAAGCTGGTTGGGAATCCTAAGCTCATGTCCATGAACCGAATGGTCATCTATAACAATAGAAGACTTTGCCTGAGGCATTTCTCTCAGGAGAATTTATTGAAGGCACTATGAAACTTCGAAAGGATTCTATTCCGAATTTACATCTGCCAGGTAAATAATTTTAGTGATGTTTTGCATAACACTGTTTATCTAGTGACTACTGTTTTCATCTTTTCAAGCATCTTCTCCAATCATGCTTTGAGCATTCTATGAAGTGTTACTTGTTAGTTGACTCAATGGTTAACTTGTATTTCTTTCTTGCAGCAGCAAAGCAAGGTGAAGTGAGCCCCAAACCTGGCCCGTCGTGGGCTGAGCCATTGACGCCTGTGGTTTCATCTCCACCTGGTTGGTGTCTTTTGTGTTTTAAAAACATCTTGTAAAAAATATTAACAATATTGCTTCTGACCATTTTTCTGTTATTCATTATTAATTATTTAATAGTTTTTGTTGTTAGTTGACTAAATGGTTAACCTGTATTTTCTTCCTGCAGCAGTAGAGCAAGGTGAAGTGGGCCCACAACCTGGCCCCTAGGGGTTTCAGACCCCACGCAGGCCTAGTAGTGCTATTAGGGAGAACCTTATGAGGTATATTTATTTATATAGAATGCGATACTCGGTGTATAATTTATTGTTGTCTGTCTTTATAATGTAAAGGACTTCCTGGAAATTGTTTTATGTATATATTGTGATATAACTGTAATCTATTACTTCTCCTTGCTTAAAATATGGCAACCTTTGAATGTACTTTGATTATATCAATAATGTTTGGAATGTATTATTTTTGCTTATGATGTGCTCCTAAAGACGCTCTTATGTGATATCCATTCTTGTTTATACTATTCCGACCTTGTACTATACTTGTTTCTACAGATCAATGGGCCAATAATGTTGTTATACTTTGTACTTAATTTTTTTCGCAATAAACGTGTAAAAAAATGTTCTTTTTTCTTTAGAAGTGTATACCAATTCCCACACATACATTTGATGGGTAAATTGTTTTCAGAACTGAAAAAAATTGATGGAGGATCATTGCATCAAATTTATGGAATAATTAAACGTTTTGGTTTACGGAAAAACCGCTGCCCTACGAAAAGCGGCAATCGGGTCGGGGAGGGAGCGGAGGGATGGAAAGGGGAGGGATCAGGAGGAGGGGAAGAGGAGACGCGACTGCTTACGTAGCTCGTTGCCTGGCAACGTCTTCGACCAATGGGGAGGTAAGGAAAGGGAATGGGAAGGGTCTCCAAAACGCACTGAGGCGTCGGAGGGGTTAGAGGGGTCACGTTTAGGTTTTCTAAATTTATGGTCTCTTTCTATTACGTTTCGCAACAGCTGATTTTTCCGGTCTACCATATTTTGCATGTGTTAAATGCTGCCCAAAATAAGCCTTATCGCAGTCCTGGCATTGTATTTTGTAGATGCTTGATTTTTTCATCGGTAGCATTTATTCTTTAGGATTCCCCAGTAAATTTTTGAACAAGTTGGGATTTTTGAACGCTGCCTTGTATCCAATATTATTTTTTTTAAATTGTTAGATTTTTCGTGATTTTTGGAAAAAAGGGGATAGCGATATATTTTTGGCGTCTGCGTGGCTTCCTTCGCTGATTAAAGTCGTGGCTTTCTTTTTGGCTTTTTTTCGATGTTTTTTAATTATAAATTTAATTTGATTGAATAAAACAGGCTGCATTGGAAAACGGGTACACGGAGGAGCTAGTTGAAACCATAATTAAAATACATTGTGTGATCTTGCCTCCTCGTGGGATTTTGGCCTCATCGTGGGAGGTTTTCCCTAGCACCGGCTAAAACCAACACTTTGTTTGTGACCAGCTGTCGAAGAAAGGTTTTTTACCTTAACGAACCTACTGGTTTCAGGAAATATTTTTATTTATATCATTTATCAGCCAGCAAAGCTCACACTTTCATTTTCATAAAATAATCCAATTAAAATTTAATAACTGCTCTCCGTTTCTATTACCAGCATACTAGCATAATTTTCTCAATATCCAAATTTAAAACACTTAAATTAATTCAATTTGAAATCTTGTCAGTGCAGCAAGCACTAATGATGGTTTATATTAAAAATTTAATAAGCCATATAAAAACAAGACGAAAATCAGTTGAAACATTATATAAATCTAATAATAATAATAAGCATGGTATGAAACTTGATTATATAGTAACCACCCTTCAAGAAACCGTTCTTTTCTTTTGAAATCTTGCATCAGACGAACACACAATATTTTAGTCTATAAAAATAAGAATGTTTATTTTTATTCCACTTTTTTTAGTAAGAGGAAACACGATCGTAAACGAGGTTACGTAACCAACATTATGATAATTATGCTTCGCCTTAAACAATCTTTTATTTTAAAAGTCCTTGGGAGAAATGTGCTTTATTTTTCTTAAAACGAGTTTCCATCTTTTTCATCTCTCACGAGGCGATCAAATTAAAATTAAAAAACCGTTTGATCAAGCAGTACGAGGAAAACAAATTATCCTCCTTGTTCTGGCAAAACGCGCGATATTTGCGAATGAAGAAATGGCTGCCATAATAGGAAAGTGGACGCTTCTTATAGGAACTAATGTAAAAAGTTGAATTGGTCGTCTGCGGTTGAACGCTTGAGCGGATAATTTCTTTTTTAGATGAAATTCTCGGGATATTCTTTTCCCGCACCATTTATGTGAATAACACTACTCTTATGAGAAACTCATCACAAGGAAACGATTCTTATTTAAGAGAGCGGTGCAATAACAACCGACTCGAAAACATAATTAAAAATAAAGTACTCCTTTAGCCAAACAATTAGAGGGTTACAACCCTCTAATTGTTTGGCTAAAGGAGTACTTTACTTTTAATAATCTGAGCCAAAGTTATTGAGCTACCAACGGTATATCGATAACATAAGCCTAGTATCGTAAACCGACACTGGAACTCCGATAGAAAGATTCGTACTTTCCATTACTCAAAGAATGTATTTTCTCGTTCTTACTAATGTGCATTAAAACAAAGTCGCATAACTCAAAATTTCGACTAGTCGATCGCTTTCTCTTATCTCTCGAAGATCGAGGCAATGAAATTCGATTACATATGCATGTTAGCAAAAATAATTCTCGTGTGAATATAATAGTATGCTAAAACTGCAGAAATCCGTTAATCGATTCTGTCCATAAACGGTGAATATTCCACAGTTTACAGTTAATACCTAATTTCTGCTCTTTATACATGAGAGATGGTGTATCTAGCGATTATAAAGTTAGAATATCTCGCATCTGAAGGACGTACCTTAAATTTCTGGTATTGTCCATGTACGTGAACTCGGCAGTCATTATCAGAAGACATGATTTCAGGAACAAAGAAGATGATCCAAACATAACTTATGATGCCTACTTTCCAATGAAGTGCAGCAATTACTTATATTGGCTTTATTAGTTTTAAAATCACTGCGGATGAGTTGCTCTTTTTGTTTCCAGATTTCGTAATTTAGCGTTATAAATTATTAGAATACATTCAAAAAGAAAAATAAATTGATCATGCGTATTTGTGTGGCAAAAATAACGCTTATATATACTGGATTATACCGAATTATAGTCAAACAATAGTCGTTGCAATGACAACTCTCTCGTAATGAGTGATATAAACGGCATAAACGTCGGCATTTACGCAAAATTCGAAAAAATACGATCGATAAGCAAAATTCTGCTTTAAAAATTAGACACTTTATTATACCTTTACTCAGAGAATGGTATAAATTCCGCTCCGATATTGCAATTCTAAGAAATTTAAATGTGCAAGAGAAAATTACCCTGCACTATGGATTTTAGGTTTTCCATGCAAATCAAATGGGAAGGATAATTCCTGGAATCGAACTTTCAAGCTTCGCAATAAAAACCAACGTCGGGAGCTCGGCCCCAGTAGCAAGAGATTTCCACCAAGTTTCATAAAAATCGGTATATTGTTTCAAAAGTTAATGTGGGGGACAGACAGACAGACTGACAGACACAACGACGTAAGTATGAGCCTATTTCCACTTTGGAAAATAGGCTAAAAATACTCAGCGAATCATAAAACACTCACTGTAGTGCGCTCTAGACCTGTGTTGTCCAACCTTTTCTAAAAGGCGGGCCGCATCGGTGGTTGTGAATCCTTCGGCGAGTCGCATTCGGCGAGCCGCATTCGGCGAGCCGCATTCGGTGGGCCGGATTAGGATTTGAATTGGGAGTTACCAATATAGTCTGAGGTGCCAAAAAAAAAACGTTTCTCTGGTTAATATTTCAATATAAAATATTTTATCATAAAAAATATATGAATTTGTGTTAAATTTTTGGAATTGCATTTTTATCATAGTGTCGCGGGCCACACAAAAACCGTTCGCGGGCCACATCCAGCCCGCGGACCGTAGATTGGGCGCCACTGCTGCACCAGCCTTTCGCAACCAGTGGTTCCCGTACCCCTAGAGCAGGGGTCGGCAACCTTTTCACCTACGAGGGCGCAATTTATATTTCTGAGGACGTGAAGGGCGCATAAGCAAGATCAGTTGATATCTCTCTGTATCAGTGGTCAGCAACCTCTTTATCTATGAGGGCGCAACTTTAATTATTGTGGACGTGAAGTGAAGCAACAATAGAAGATGTGTACCAATATTTAGTAAAATGATATTTTTGTATATATAAGAGAAAAAATATTAAAGAATTTATTATAAAAACATGAAAAATAAATCAATGTGAAACTTGGGACTGCATATCTTCAGCCAACTTGATATAATTTGGCACATAACTCGAGATACCTGATCTTAGGCAGTTGTCTAAATTGTAATCGGTGAGTCTCGATCGGTACTTGGAATTCAAGTGTTTCATGCTAGAAAAAAATGGACTCGCAAGTGTATGTTGAAGCACAGTAATAATATATTTTTAGGGCACATTTTCTTAATAATGGATAGCGATTTTCGTCAATTAAATTCCAAAGGTTTTCATCATTTTTTTGTGACCTTAAAATAATATCATTCTGCATATATTATTTCTATTTCTTAGTCCTCGGTGTTAACGATATTCAAGTAAGTTCCAATATTAACAGACATATCATTGTCCATAAAATTGAACGAATTAGCAAAGAATATTATGGGTTCTCCTTCAGAAAACTGACGAAACCTAAAATTAAATTCCTTCAGAAGAGTTTCAATGTGTTGTGAAAATGGTTCAGTGGTAACATTTTCACTCTCAATAATATATTTTAAATTCGGGAAATGTGATAATGAATTTCTCTCTCTAGGTGAGACTTCCACAATGCCAATTTACATTTGAATGCATCTACTGCATTTATCATTTTTGCAATGTGTTGATTTTCTCCTTGCATCTCCATATTCAGATCGTTCAATTTTATAGTTATATCAACAAGAAATCCGAAATCCATCAACCAAGCTTTGCCATCCAACTGTGCATAATATTCTTGACCTGAGAAATTCCTTTACCTCCTTTATGAGATTTATAAACCTCACAAGTATTTTACCTCTGCTGAGCCATCTAACTTCGGTATGTAAAAGGAGATCATCGAATTGGGCATCTTCACCTTGTAAAAGCAGTTTAAACAATCGGTGTTGCATTGGTACGGCTCTTATGGAATTTATTATTTTTGTTACTGTTCTCATGACATGTTGAAAATGAAGAACTTTTACGCATAACATTTCTTGGAGTATAATGCAGTGATATGAAATAAATTTTTAAAAGAGAGGGTCTTCTTTACATAGCGCAATAAATCCATTTTTACAACCTGTCATCAAAGGTGCACCATCTGTTGTAATTGCAGTCAACTTCATTAATGGTATATTACTTTCTTAGACATATTTTTTAAAAGCTGAAAAAATGTCTTCACCTCTTGTTCGTCCCTTTAATGGAAGAATTTTAAGAAATTCTTCCTTTCCTGAAAAATCATTAAACACCATCTTCACAACCATAGCCAATTGAGAAGTGTCTGATATGTCTGTTGACTCATCCGGTTGCAACGAGAAGAATGTACATTTTTGTAAATCATGTGCCAACTCTTTCTTCATATTGGTTGCAATAACTTCAATTCTTCTTGTAACTGTTCTTGCTGATAACTGAATCCTGTTTATTGCTGAGGTAATTTCATTTTTATTTTTAAAATCTTCAAAAAGTGAGTCAGCAATTGCTAACATGGCTTATTTTACAATCTCGCCATCTTCAAAAGGCTTTTTCCTCTTGGCCAAAAAATGCGAAATTTTAACTGATGCAATCGTTGCTCATTTTGTTTGCTCACTGGTCTGGTAAAAATGCTCTGCTGTTTAGTTAAAATGGATTTCATATCAGAAATTTTCTTTTTCCTGATCTCAGAGTTTAACGGATAACTAGTATTAACATTTCCGTGGACCGTATTAAAATGTCTTTCAACATTACTTTTCTTTGAAAGTGCGACACAAGCATTGCACAATAAACAAACGCTTTCCTTTCAAATCAATAAAACAGAATTGTTCTTTCCAATCAACATTGAAGTAATATGTCCTTTGCCTCTTATTACTCATAATGGGGATGAAATTTTTTACAAATGAATTAATAAACACAAAACACTGAATATCGGGAAAATATCAGAAATATTGTGAACTGTTGGTCAATTTAAATTGATTTATGTTTAACCAATGAGAAGGGAAATGAGCTATCACTGGCTGATATTGTAATAGGCGAAGAAAAATCTCCTTTGTATACTAAGCGAAGAACGGAACTCCGAAACCAACGACTCACAACAATAACTCGAGCCAAGTTATGCTACAAGACGGAGGACAGATCTCCGAAACCAACGACTTTTGACAAGAACTGGGGAGTTTCACGCGACATAGGGAAATAGTTTTCCCGTATCAAGCGCCTACCTCCAAATAGCCTGAACCGGCTAACGGAGCTATAGTACACGACGGGTTGAGAACAAGGATCTCAGTTAGCCTTGCACCCATAATAGCGATTAAAGGCGACAGGACACCTTCACCTGGCATAAGCTAGGGGCGGAGAATTCCCTATCTTTTCGTACATTTCGTACAAGAACGTTTGTATGAATTGTCAGCACAGGCACGGCAGTCACACAAACACGATAGCGGCTTTAGGGCAGGGTAGGGAAAGGGACGTGGATAAACAAGAGAGGGGTAACGGAGGAGTCATTATGAATAGAACTCTGTTAATGACAACAATGTCTTTATCCAACAATGCACGTCCCCATTCTGTTCGCTTATAAGTCCTGACCTTGACGATGTTATTTTGTAACAGACATACGATTCGGCTCGGTGTGATGTTTGATTAAGATGTTGGTTACAAAGTTCTATTCTTCATCTTGCTTCGCAACTTATTGGTCTTTTGAGAGTTTTTCGTAATTGTTTAACTTGAGTTCTCTTTTTGGCTGGCGGGCGACACACCAATGTCTTGCGGGCGCCATGGCGCCCGCGGTCGCCGCGTTGCCGACCTCTGCCCTAGAGGATCGCTAAATAAATCTGAGGAGTTCGCGAGAAAAAATTGGTAATGGCGTCTTTTTCACTTTCTTGGTTCTACAATTCTTTTCAATATTTTAATTTCCTTCAAATTAGTTGCATGGTTTAATTTTCATTTTTTTCTTATGCTTCGAGTATTATATTTGAATTTTACAGGGTACTAACTATAAACTGATGAAATATCAGAGATTCTGATTTCATTGTGGACGTTTACATACTATGTCCTATATAAACTTTATATTTTCATGAATTAAACGCGTTCAAAAAGATGTTTTTACAAAATTGACTCGCCATTATAAGGGGTTCGCCGCCAAAACTGTTGCAACTCAAGGGGTTCGCGAAGATAATAGGTTAATCCAAGGGGTTCGCGACGAGAAATAGGTTAGCTCAAGTGGTTCTCGGAGTGAAATAGGTTGGGAACCGCTGCTCTAGATCCGTGTTATTCAACCTTTTATAACTTCATGCACCTCTAGGCCAGGTTTTGAGAAACTCATGCACCCCAAAAGGAAAATTACCACAAATTTGTATGTTTACTTAACCTTTGTGCTCTATTTTAAGAATTAACACATTACACACATTCACGTAGTGTGAATACCAAACAGGGTTGCCAACCGTCGGTAACTTTATGGACAGTCCGTAAAAAAGAGCAAAAATTGAACGTCTCCGTAAGGTCCGTAAAAATATATATGTCCGTAAAAATGCTAAGAAATTTCCATAGGTTTGAAGCAGTGGTATTCGGTGTAACCCTTAAAATATTTTGACAAAATTCCTGTCCTCTGGTATATTTTAAAGTTAACAAACTCGGTTATAATTGGGTAGTCTACAAATATATATGTACTTCCGAATTATATGATTTACGTTTATTTTATGGGTGAGATAATTATTAGATTTTGCTTTGCTATTTTTTTACATTAGATCTTAATATCGTACCTATTTGAAAGACCTCGCGTATCCCCAGGGATATTCGTACTTTAGGTTGAATACCGCTGATTTAAAAAATATGTTTATCTTATATATTCTCATTTCGGTTATATTTTTAAAAGCAAAGCAATCATTCTTTTTCAATGGACACAAATTAAAAATATAAAACAAAATGCTTTGAATGAAAAATCAGGTAGCATTTGTGTTCCAAGAATATTTACTGAACACATCTGAAATTTCCTGTTTCCCTAATCCAAATAAGTGCGCTGAACTAATAATGTAAATAACATTTCTGTTGCGATGTATGAAAGGAAGTATTGAATTTTGTTCACTTGTGTCTTTTTGATACATCATAATATTACGCAAAAAAATGTCCATATAAAAAGTTTGGTTGTCCGAAGTTTTTTTTACATATTGTCCGTAAAAATCATTTTCACTGGTTGGCAACCCTGATACCAAACTTTATTTGCACCCACACATCATATTTAAATTTAAAAATTAAGAGGCAAAAATAAAATACAAATAATAGCACACATTTTATACACAAAATAAAAAAACTACTGGTTATAATAGTATAAGAAATAAAGATAAATAACTATCTAATCTAAATTTTAAGGCTAAATAAAAAAATCTTAATTAATGAATAATATTTTTGTCAAACACCATTCAATGAACACTATTTATTGAACATCTTTCAATGAATGCACACCATTCATGCCATGCATCCCATCATGCACCCTGTCAGTTCCGTCTACCCTTGGAAAAATCCCATTCACCCCTGGGTTAATCATGCACCCTGGTTGACTATCACTGACGTACACCATCGGAAAGAGATTTTCAGCGCCTTTAAAATGAGACTAGCGCGAGTCTGTGTGATAAATAGATCTGATAATTTTACCGATCAAATTCCCCTGGCGCGGTTGTTTTTCCGCCATCTTCAATCCCGCGTAACTTCGAAACTATCAACGCTAAGTTTTTTTAACACGGGTCTCATATTTTCGTTTATATAATATGTGTACAAATTATTATGCAAATAAAAAATGTGAGCGTAAAATTTTGCCTCAAAGTGTACGATTTGACATGGAATTAACCCTATCCGAGAATTTAAAAAAGCTAATTCATGCGCCCGCCCCTTCATCGTCTACGCATACATCCAAGGAATGTTTAATTTCACATCGCTTTTTTATGAGAGAAAAGCCGGTTAGTCGAGAGAATAAAACCCTCGGCGTGAGCTAATGTCGGGAATAGTTTCAACCAATTCACGCACGAAAGAACGTTGCATTCCTATTCACCGAAAAGCGTCCTCATCTACACTACTATGTTCTTTTTCTGCGAGGCACGATCGTACCCGATTAAATATCATCCATCGTCCTTCCTCTCATAAACTGAGCTATACCCACTTGCGGCTCCGAAAATTTAACTCTCTGTCAAATATTATGCTTCAAATTTATAACTCTATTCTGTAAATTGTTCGCATACATATTTGCTCAGCCCATGATGGAGACACGAAAAAAATATATACACCGTAAAATTCCGTCAGATGACTGTCGCAATAAAAACGAACTCTTACTGTGATAAATCCACGATTTTATTCTCTATTTATAGATATGATGCAAAAATACAAATTTTGTCAAGCCAGTTTGTAAGGAAGGCCGGATTGCGGAAGACAGCAAAATAACTCGGGATAAAATAACGATCTTGATAAATCTTGAGGAGACGATTACTATGCGTATTCATAAAGCCCTTGTGCAGCTACAAACTTTTATAACTTTTGATATACATATAGTCAAAAAGTTAGAATGGCACTTAAAAGCACAATTCATAAAGTTATATTGCAATACTTGTTTATAATTTTATATTTTAACATATGTCATCCCTAGCAATACTCATATTCAAGCCGATATTCTAACCTTTGGATTGACTCAAAATATAAGCGGTAAGATTTACCACCGTGACGGGCATTTTAAGGATCAGAAAAACTGTTCGAGGGCAAACAATATTTGTCATTTATAAATATATGTACGCATGCATGTACATGTGATCGTATCTTATCACCAGCGGTGTTTCGGAGACGGCCTCGAGAATATTAACGTCCCAACCTAAAGCGGAGACATAAAAACAAGAAACCGGAGGAGACTGAGACGGCAACGGTTCTGATGCGGTCTGCAAAAGGAAGGGGATGGAGTGAATAAAGGTGTGTGGTGGAAAAGGGGTTGGGGCGGAAGTGAGGTTAGGGTGGAAAAGGGGTTGGGGTGGAAGAGAGGTTGGAGTGGAAGAGAGGTTGGGGTGTGGTGGAGGTCGAGTGGGCGCAGGCGGGAGAACGGGTAAGGTAGGGGCAGACAGGAATACCAAGAGAGAGATAGTGACGGCGCAAGGGAAAGGGGAATAGGATGGGTAAAGAGGCTGAAAATGGAATCTGGAAAAAGAGAGAACGAGTGAAAAATCAATCTCTCTCTCATCTAAGCTGGAGCAATGTTATTCGATTGCTGAAGGCACGATATATACCCTTCACCTAGAACGATGCGTGATTGTCGGTCCATAGTGGGAGTATGTCGTCCAAGATGGAGGAATAAGGCAAGAGGTGAAAATTAGGATTCCCCAAGTTTCAGGTTTATAAAGAACGGACGGACGGACAAACCGAATATACGTATAAGCGATTTTTTAAATAAAAAACGCGCCAAAACTTGGTAGATGTAAGGCAAAAAGCCCATTAAGTTCACTTCGCTATTTGTATACAGCAGAAATAGTAACACTTTCCCAACTTCCTAATCAGTAGCTAAGGTATTTGTTAGTACGATCCCGTAAACTATTTATTTTTTGTGATTTTCCTTTTATTTCTCGCGCATTTTTTAATATGACAATAATCTCTAAATTCAAAAATTTTAAATCTGACCCGCATAATATACTAAAGAGATCTTGCAATAGAATTTCACCTTAAGAAGGTAATCCCAATGAAATTTGTTCTTAAAAGAATTATTACAGTCAAAATAAAATTTTAATGAGTCTGAAAATCAGTTAACTTATGATGAAAGGGCAGTTTTCAGTGAAAATCGAAGTTCGCGTGAATAAATAACTTCGAAGCCGGCGCATTCACTAAACAGAAAAAGAAGTTAACTAAGCCACAACCATCTTAAAAAGAAGATACTGCTATGATTTTTAAGAGGAACGTTCTGCATCCTATTATATTCCTATTTAAGCGAAATTTACTTAAAAGAATGAGATAGCGTTCTTGAAACTGTTTAATTCTCTCCTCTATCTCTAAAAGTCAGCTTTTCTCTCTTTTCCTTTAAAAGTTCTGTATATTCAAACGCTAATGAAAAGTTTCCTTTTTCTACTATTTCTGACAATACTTAAGAGCAACATTTGTCGGCGCTGCCTGCGTCCTCAAAGCTCGCTTCAAAGAACCGCACACTGTTCTCTATTTTATGATCTTGATTCCTTAAAGAGCGTGTTAACTACAAATATCAACAAGGCTTCACAAAATCTTACATATACTATGATGAATAATATTATCTATCGACACTATGTTTTATATGTCAGAAATATTATAAGTACCGACACGTAGCGATCACCACAAATAACTTCTTCCCAAAATCATATTAAACCTTTGCACGGAAGAAAGCTATCACTTATGTACAACCATTGAATGATTTGGTGGTTGGTATTACTCGTTCCGCCATCTTCTTTTAAACTCTCATCTTAATTTTAATCTCTAATCTTCATCTCCCTTCTTGTAAATATCCTTTTGAGACTCCAATCCTAACGATATCCATAAAATGGCAAAAATAATCATTAATTTTATATTGCAAACCTCTCTCCATTGTCTAGTAACCCACGACGCACTCAGAATGTTATCATTCCGAGGTTTTTCATAAAATAAATGAAAATGGAGCATAAACTGATGAAAACCTCTTGCATCTCTAATAATCTTTCCACGGGAGCTATATCAATCGGAATCCTGCCATTGTATTATTTCCATTTTCCCTAGAACTAAAATTTCGCCCCTTTATAATCCACGCAAACTTTTAGAAAACACGTTAAGTCTAATGCGACCAACTTCGAGCGCACCTGCTTTAATCAACGGCACATTATAGAACCCAATGTCCTGAAAGAGAAACATCTCAAACTTCAGCCAGGAAACTAAAACAAGTTTTCATCGCACTTTCTCTCCAACGCTGAAAACATTTGCAGTAAATTGACCATGAGATGCATGTAGACAGCGCTTTAATTTTAGGTTCACATTTTTCGGAGACTATTAATGTCGTCTGCAGCAACAAGACTTGATATCCTTGGGAACAAGCCAGACTGCATCTCGAGGGACGAAAAGAGTTAAGATGGGAGGATGAGATAGAAGTTAATGGGGAGATGAAGTGGAGAGAGAAATATAAAGAGAGGTAGGAACATTGGAGAGAAGAGGGAAAGGAATAGAGAGAAGGATTAAAATGATGGGAAGAGACGGAGGTAAAATAAAAGAATGAGATGGAATGGAAAAATATCAGAAGGAAGAGAGAAAGGGGAAGAATGAGAAAAATAGCAGGTGATGGTCATAGCGAAAAGAAGAGGAAATGTTTTCATTAAAAATTTTGAGTGGGAGGAATAAGAACGTACAGGAAATAATCGTTGAAAAGATAGCAACTAGTGTGACGCTTAAAGGGAAAAATCAGGAAAGCCAGAGCGAACAACGAAAGTGAAAAATAAGAAGATCGAGATCCCATAATAAAAACTAAGATTAATGTCGTTACATCCTTTCGCGATAAATAACTAATCCAACGTATAAACGAACCCGATAGGACTGTAAACATTTCTTAGAATTATTAAATAAATGATTCTTTCAACCGTTAAGCATCTATATGAAATAGTAAAGAAGGAAGGACGTAAACATTTCTTTCCCATAAAACTCATAATATTAGGCGTAACCTTGTGGAACTGCTCCATAATGAAAAAATAAAATGTAAAATATATTAAAGATGAAATACCATGTACACATTTCCCTGAGTTTATCAAAGGGACTCTCCGCCTTCGCAGCGGTAAGTTCTTTCGGCGAAGAATTAGGTGAGCAATTTTTCTTTCCTTTTATGCAATGATGAAATATCACGTGTTTTTACGAAAGACGATTTTTCTTGGTATGTCATCTTAAAAATGGAGAACAATATATATATATATATATATATATATATATATATATATATATATATATATATATCTGGTCTAAGTGTCTTTTCATCGTAATTTGATTCAACAGGGAATTATCGAGCTAGTCTTTGGGCTGAATATTTTCAAGAAAGAAAACCCAGATCCGCATTGCGGCTACAAAGCAGCCGTCCTCAGTGGTAATTCACCGAAAATAAATTTTAAAATCTTGTTTTGGGTATTGAGGATACATGAGACGAGTATTTTTTAAGTGCTTGTTCTTGAATCGTAACATGTGCTGTTAAGAGAGAGTGGTTTCGATCGTAAAAGCCTCTCACACCGGCACGGACATGTTTGTTCATGGAATCGCCAAAGTATATCATGTTGAAGGGACACCGCGGCATGTATTCCTAAGCGGGACAAACTTGTTCCCTTCAAAGCCGCGACAACTCGGCAGAAAACCGCAATGATATTGTGAGAGCTAAATAAATAAAAATATTAGGTTGCCCGAAAACAATGAATTTAGTTATCTTTCCAGGAATATGATCGAGTCATGCATATCAATTATTTTAGGAAATAAAATTACTTTCAAGTAATATTTTTTTCTTACAATCCTCTTCTGATTTTACAAAATTTTTCTCGAAATGACTTAAAGAGTTCGCTTCTCAGCTTCTTAGAAGTTCCGATAAACCTCACGCGACCATTTCTTCGCAGCTTTTCTTACGCTACCGTTACTTAGACACTTGCTGCGATTATCTCTACACCCGCGTCCTTCCAGCATTCTTTTAAAACCGTAAATAAATAAACCTTGTAGCGCAGATACACTTTACGCGGAAACGTTGAATTATCATATGATTATTACAATCCAGATAATATTTGAATGCAACCTGGAAGAAATTCAAATCTGTGTTTCTGTAAATTTCTAGAAAGCAAGATATTTATCACTGTGGCAGCATATAGTTGAGTATAAAAAACGGTCCATGCATCCCCTTTCCTGTCTATGCCATATCATTCATTTCGTTTATCGCTGTTTTGTGACTCTATTGTCATTTTGAATCACTCCCTAAACGACGGGAATGAAAGGCACCATTGGAAAAGCCTGTTGCCAGAAGCCGAATCGAACAGAATCATCGAGGGAAAATATACAGGCGGCAACGCTTAGACAGCGCTAGACCTCCGTCCTGTTGTTTCCTCTGAGCTCCCTTTGTGTCACGCGCTGACACCTCCCGCGCTGAATTTTAGTTAACCTCCAGGTGAAAACACTCATAATTTGAAGTATATACAACTTAACCAACGGGCGTCGTTCTTCGTCCAGGAGGTCGACCATTTCACCGCAAATTTTCTCCTCCTCTCTCTCACTCTCTCTCTCACTCTCTCTCTCTCGTCTCTTCTCTTTTTCTCGCCACCTCTCATTCTCTCCCACTCTACCCTCCTCTTTTTCCCTCCCACTCTCTTCCATCCTCTCTAGGGTTGCCAACCTTCCCGGATTCGCCGGGAGTCTCTCGGAATAGGGCAAGATTCCATAAATTTTCCCGACATCCGGATTGAGGCCTTTTTCTCCCGTTTTCGCTTAACACATTCGCTGCGGGTGGTCTCCTATGAAGCCATGTGTGCTCTTACGGTTCTTTTGCTAGATGTGGACCTATGCGGCATGGGACGGTCCTTTTTTTCACTTGGAATTCGTCAGTTGACATTGAGCCATCAAGGTGTGAGCAACCGTTTCTGGTTCCTGTGTTTTTATCCTTTTCTGCGCGGATTTTAATTTTTCTAATCAAACCAATAAACTAATCAAAAAAGTCGTCCGTCACCGGAGATGCACGCAAATTTTCCTAACACAGCGAATGTGCTGACAAGGTGATCGCCATGCGGAATGCATATTTGACCGTAACCATGCTGTTGAAGAGTTGGCAACATTGCGAAGGGGCCGGGTCGGTCTCATGCACCTTATATTTACATTGATTGAATATGGAGGAATAAGTATATTTTCGTAGGGAAATCAGACATAAGAGAATTAAAAGAGAAAAGAAATCTGCAAAAATGCAATTCATCATGGTGAACAAAAATTTTCAACAGAAAATAACGTCGAATTTCCGAGTTCAAAACGAATTTGTAGCAAGAACCGAAACGGATTCAATATCGATGATAGGAAAGTGAAATATCATGAATCATTAATTAATGCGTCTTTATGTTTCAAGTGCCAAATTCGTATGATTATTGAATTATTGAATATAATTTTAAAATGCAATTTAAAAAATGCTGCACCCTTTCCTTTTCAGTTAAATTCTGTTATATCTTAATTCCCCTATGTGTTACCCTGTTTATTAGGAAATTTCAGAAAAAAATTAAATATTTTCTAAACCAGCGGTTCTCCACCGAAAGTTCATCGCGAACCGGTGCACCGCGGTGTAATAATAGAAAGTTTACTAGGGACCACCGAGATATTATCTGAATAATCCTCCATGGACCGGTAAAATCAATTTAAACCACCAATTATTTGACATTATTGTACTTTTAAAATTGAAAATAAGTATTTCATTAACCAGTGCCGTCAATAATAAAACCTTTATGAGAAAAATGGAATATCACGGACCGGCCAATACTGGTCCGCGGACCGAGGGTTGAGAAACGCTGTTCTAAACAATACTTTTTACAAAAATGTGTTAAATAAAAAAATTAGAGAATAATATTTTATATAAAGTTTATAATAAGTAACATTTATATTTCTGAAGATTTGAAATAGTTATTGGCCAAAAACGAATCAATGACAAGAGTAAACATCCAATTTCCGTTAACCGTTTTCAGCAAAAAATATAATAAAAATTATAAAAATAAAATTTTGTGTTGCTCTGAACATTAGTTCATGAATTAGAGCGCTCAGAAAAAAACTATCACACACATACACACCGACAGCATTGACAAAATAGTCGAAACGTGTTCAGGGGTCCGTGTATTTCCTTTCAAATGTCGAACACGATTTTTTCACGAAAACAATACTTTCTCTGCACTACGTATATGGAGAAAGTAAAAGATAAAATTAAGATTAGCTATTCGTTATATGTTTTCTCATCAATATAAATATACAAGTTTTGTGGTTTTCTTAAGCGTTTTTTACCTTTGAGAAACTTCTCCCGGATTCTTCCGAAATTTCCTACTCATGGAGCGGAAATCTCCCGGTATCTACTCCTCACGTGTTGGCAACAAATGAGACATCGCCTTCACTTTTGTAAAGAATTCTTGTATCGCAATAATTTATTCAACACATTGTCAATCCGCTATATCTGTGTATTTCGGTCAACATATGTTCTAATGTTCTCTTTAAAATTTCACAAAGGTTTTACTATTATTAATTACTAGCGGAATTACCCGTTGAACATCAACGGGACTTTGTAGAGTGATTAAAATATAACTTCTGAGGTGTGTGTCTGATTATTGTAGGTTTCGAGTAAATTTAATTGTTTGATTAATTAATAAATTCCTGACAATCATTCGAATTCTCCCAAAAAATGAAGCGCTTGAAATTTATTACATTCTGGCATCAATATACAAATTGATTTGCCACTCTTTGGCTCCGTTATACTTTCTCTTCGTATGTTTACTGAATAATAATATTCTTCAATTATTAACGATGCAATCTATTTAAGTTTGACATTGCGCGAAGCAAATAACGTAATTCTTTCGTCTATTTGAAATTTGGTTTATATTTACATATTTTAATGAATGAAGTAAATAAACCTTGCACCTTGAAAAATCGAAAATCCCGTGTAAACTTATGAGAAAGTAGTAGTAGTTGAATCCGAGACTTTTTCCGGGATGTTTGATTTTTCTAGAGACCATCTCATGGAGGTTTAACGATTGTGAAAGTTTCCGCTCTTAATTTCATTGGGAAATGTCCAAAAATACCGGGACAGACGGACACTTGGGAATTATTTTATGAGGATTCTGCAAAAAGAAATCATAAAAATAAATCTATGAACAATGAAGACGCAACATTGTTGTCTCAACAAAATTGATTTCAATACTCTAAGAGATGTAATACGGTACATTTTTGTTGCAAGTGGTTAAAAGACAAAAACAAATAAGAAAGAGGTAAGAGGTACGTTTCCTTAAAAATTTTCAGAGTTCTGATTTGCCTTTTCTTTTGGATAGAGGAAACCCAATCGTTGGAATGTAGATCCTCATTAGATCTGCCCATTCGTAAAAACTTCACTCTATCTTTAGTGGTTTGTTTACAATACCATTCCAAATTTTGAATTCTCCGAATTTGAAGCCATATGACAGAAAATCTCTGAATTACTTGGAAAGTTCTAGCATTGGACTAAAAAATTCATAAATTGATAAGAGCTAACAAAATCAGAAATTAATTTACAAATATCTTCAGTAATTTTAGCTGCAATTCCAATTTTAAAATTCAATTTTCCCGATCTGAAACTTTATGAACTACATACTTGTAAAACCAAATCCTTCAAAATTTCATAAATTGATAAGAGCTATTAAATTCAAAAAGAACTTTACAAAATATCTCCAGTAGTTTGGCTACAGAAACGTTTGGAAATTTTGATTTTTTCCGATTTTGGAACCACCTATCTGAAAGTTCATAAACTACTTGGAAAATCCAATTCCTTAGAAATCCATAGATTGATAAGAGCTATCAAATTTTAAAAATGTTTGTAAATATCTCTTAAAAGAAAAACGTTCATTGTCCACAGGCGGACGGAGAGACGGTGTGATCACATAAACATGCTTTTAAGAAAACGTGCTAAAAATGGATCTAAAAATAATGCTATATCCGATTTCTCTCAGGATCAGTTAAATTTAATTTAATTTGAAGTTAGACTCTTCATGCAGCAATACCGAAGAGCAGGTCAATCGCTCTGATTCGCTCTTGGGACGGTCAAAAGACATTTTGGTGCTGATTTCAATCTTGATTTCATACTGCCATTGAGATATCGAAATAAGTATTGCATTATACGCGATTACGAAACTCTTATTTTCGGCTTGATGGGCTCACCTCGAAATGTCGTTTCGTTTTCTGCCAAATCGAGGCGTTGGCCGAAAGCGCTTCGTCCGTTTACGTACGAAGGTGAGTCACCCGAATTGTCTCACGCCAAGAAGCATGACGCGATTCCTTATTTTATTCGAGATTCGGATGCAATTCGCGTGCAAACGAGCCACGGGCGAGAAGAATACCGAAGCCGAATCACGAGGAGGATGACAAAGGAACCGCGAAGGAAAACGCTTGCTCATGCCTTCCTTTTTAAGAAAAAATAAAGTCGCGCCTTTTAATCTAAATCGCAGATACCTCGAGAATCCTGTGTTAGACATTGAATGCGTGCGTTCAAAGAATCTCATCAGAATAAACAGTCGTCCGCGTACTTTATGATGCATGTTCAAAACTTGGTAAGTTTTATTTGATTCAGATCATTGATTTCTATATGTCTTGCATCATTTTCTATAATCGATGTAATTCTGCGTTCAAATTCTGAAAACATTTTGTAAAACAACTGTAGGGATGGATAAGACAGAACCACAGATATGAATTTGTAATTCCTCTAGATTTCTTGTTTTGCCACAGTAGAGTTCTGTTTTCAAAAAGCCCGAAAGATAAAAGTTCGAAGATCGGGGGAATCGGGGGAACGAGTAGGCCGTTATGTGGGTCCACTAATGCAACGTTCAGGAAAGGTGTCGTTTAAAATTTTTCTAACACTTCGTGCAAAGTATGGAGGTGCTCCATCCAGTTGCAAAATAGCTCGTTGTAACAGGCTGGGAATTTCTTGCAATCGTGATATGAAAAACTCATTTAGCATGTTTTGATGTGAATTGTCGGTCACAATTTGCTATTCAAAAATATTATGTCCATATATGCAATAAGGTGAGTGACAATAATAAATAGTGCAGTAAGTATTAATAACAATAATCATATTATTATTAAACTAGGTTTGTTCATACTTTGGTGATATTTTCGATTGTAGTCTTGTCTTCCATCCAACTTCTGTTGAGTTAATCTAGATCTTCGTCTTCTAGTTTGTTCTCTGTCCATGGATGAGAAAACTTGTCCACACGCGTATGTGTTTGCAAATCGACAGATGTAACACTAAGCACTGTTTTGGGAAAGTTGTGGAAATTGCTCAAGGGGCAACAAAATAACTAAGGTTTAGAAGTCGATAAGTAAATAATGGTGGGAAGAGAATGTGGAGAACGATACTTTGCATGTTTATGGTGGAATTTTCGGGCTCTCGAGCCATCAGACGTGACAAGATTTCCTTACAATCACTCGCCCACTAAATTCTTCACTTTCAAACCCATTCATTCAAAACTCATAAACTAAACCAATATATCGACGTAAATGTAATAACATTTTGAAATCATTCATTCAAATCAAAGATACATTTCAACTGTGGAGAAACGAAATGATCGCATATATTGGTCTAAGCGCCGTGCGCCACATTTGAGAGGTAGATGCGCCAAAAGTGGCGCATGCGCAATAGGTTGTGCGAACTGCTCTAGTATCTGACATAAAACGGTTAGCTAAACCAGATGGGTATTTTACAAGATCCTCAGCGATAATTCACCGATTGCTGATTCCATTTAATAGCCGCATGGATTATCTATGAGTTGCATGTTAATTTTATTCAGAAAGAAAATCTGTGCACCAGATTCGAGATTGCAAATTGATCAATAAACTATAATATAACAAAGAAGGTATATTGATAAGACAATTTACTTTGTTTGAAACAATCCTAACACGAGAGTAAACGTGATAAATTGGCACGTGACAAAGGAGCGAGACAATCTTCAGAGAGCAAAAAATCTAAAAATAAATGCATTTATAATATTTCGTACTTGCAATTTTATAGAGGTAACTTTGCTTATTTTGCCAAATACATCATCAATAAAACATATTCTCATTTCCTCTCCACATTCAAAAATTCATTTAACGTACCGATAGTGAATAATTACTACTAAAATATGTACACTCATTTCAAAAAATATTCCAAAAATTTGAGCGGCGTCACTTTCGCGGCAGATCGAATTTTAACTTCATATCTAAGTGAATGTTATATCTGTCTTTGAATATTATTCCTGTCGTGACGTCACCTCAACCTTCAGGTTTCATTATTGTATAAAATACAACGTATTCTTGCGTAACGACCAGATATAACAAAGATTATTCCGCGTCTAGGGCGATCGTTTGAACGTACTATCATAATTCGCCATTGTAATTTAACAGTCATTATTACATTGTGATGATAGCGTAAGCAGGACTATGGAATTGTTTTTTGTCCAAGTGAGGCGTTTCTTGGGGAGGGTTGAAGCAAACTCGCTGATAGTTCTAATAATAGAAGTACGAGTGGATTTACAAATTTCGGATCGGTTATTTCTTCAGTTTTATCAAATTCCCCGATTCGATAGTATTTGTTACATATCGGAAATAGCGAAAGTGACAAGGCCCAAACTCTCAAAAACAGTCGAGATATATGCGTTTAAAAAAGTAAAAAAAAAACACCTATGCAGAGTTTCTCCTTCCATTACTTGCCACTTGATAGCATTCACTGTATATTCCACGTTAAACACCGACGTAAGAAGTCGGTTTGGCTGACGGAATGCACGAGATTGTAATGCGGTATATCTTTTTTATAATTCATTTAGTTAAATTGTTGTTGCAGCCATCAGCATTTCGTTTCACTTCGTTATTAAGTGAGCCTAATTTTTACAGATGATTCGCAGGTAATTGTAAGATAAAACAATCTCCGAAGTATGTGCTCGGTTAAACATGCAGATTTTTGACTGATTTCGCAAAGGTTTTTGCGGCTACCGCTAGGTAGTTTAATTTCTTCTTGCGCACGCAACATTTGGATAATGAAGGAAAATGAATTATCTACGACGAAGAAATTTATGTAAATACGTCTATTTTCTTTACGTATACACAGCGTTTGTAAGTGAGAAAAATAGGTAATTTACGAACATACCGATTATATTATAAGTTTTCGAGTAAGGTATGTTTTAAGCCATAGTTGATTGTATTATTAATTACAATTGATTAGGAAAGAAATAGGTGAATCAAAAATTCGATCATTCCTTGGCGTCACTACTGGTATTTAAGTTCGTAGACATTATACTAAGCCATTAATATGTTCTTTTTTGACATGATTACATAAATCGTAAAGAATGCCTCTGCTTCCCATATATGCACGCATGATGTGTGCGTCTTTCCACTCTCCTCTACTTACTCCATACCTAGCAAGGGGGAAATCATTGTTAACATGAAAAAGATCAATTTCGAGATTTCAACGGAAATACGTTTTGAGGTCCCCTGAAAACATTTTCACAATTTTCCCGGTGATGTATATGAGAGTTTGTGTGTTTCTATGTGAAAGAAATATTTTGTATGCTCTAACTCAAAAACTATTAATCTTGTCGACGCGAAATTACATATTTGATATTTTCGTTAAAGAGATGAGTTGATTAGTTTTTGGTAAAAATCGGCGAAACAGAAATGAGTATTTACTCTTGACACCCGATTTTTTTAAATAATTGCTTCAACATAAGATGATGATCGAGGCGATGGTAGTGGTGGTGAGGATGGTGGTGATCTTTGTGGTGGCGGTAGTGTGCGTAGAGGTGGTGGTGTGCGTTGTGGTTTGTGGTGGTGATGCCGGTGAGCGTGGTGGTGGTGAGTGTTCTGGTGGTGAGCGTGAGTGAGCTCACCACCACTCTCGCCACCACCACCGCGCCCAAAAGAAGAGAACTCTGACTCATACAAGTACAAACAAGAATGGAATGGTATACTCCGTGTATATTTGTCATCATGTCACCACCACCACGCTCACCAACGCCACCACTCTCACCACCACCACCGCGCCCAAAAGAAGAGAACTCTGACTCATCCAAGTAAAAACAAGAATGGAATGGTATACTCCGTATATATTTATGTCATCATGTCAAATAAAAGCTAAATAACTAATGCAGATATTCTCAAGTGCATCCACAAATGACTTCCCATTCAAACGAGAGCTCCTCGACTATCATCTACCAAGTTTATTAACTCGTCCTCCAGAGAAGTGTTTAGAATAAAAATGCAGGATAAAATCCACCTTAGTAAAAATAAAGAATTTAAAAAGAGAGATTTGAGTCATGCAAAGGAAAAATGTACAACTTGAATAGATGACTAGGGAGAAGGCTCACATAGATTAGGAAAAAAA
This sequence comes from Tanypteryx hageni, assembly GCA_028673005.1. Lineage (NCBI taxonomy): Eukaryota > Metazoa > Arthropoda > Insecta > Odonata > Petaluridae > Tanypteryx > Tanypteryx hageni. The sequence goes on from CM054113.1 coordinate 23,225,826, forward strand.
TAGCTTTGCAACCAATATTACTTAGGCTCTTGAGGCGACATTAAGAAATGTGGTCCTAAAAATATACTGCTAATTTTTTGTGCTCAGCATGCTGAGATTCTTTAATAATTATTGTGATTGCGATATTTTCAGGTTGCCTTGTTTTGTCTATCAGGAAGTTCCTGTGTATAAAGCAGTGTTCAAAACTATGAAAGATATTGAGGCTGTTGTTAAGAAAACCAAAACACTATTTATATAAAACATGGAGTATACGAAAAAATAATTTTTGATCGCTGTGAGACAACAACAACTAGAGGAAAAGTGGTCCTCAACTATAATGCAATTCGTTAGTTAAGCTTCGAAATGAGTACCCAACATCTGTGTTACTTTTAAGATAAAGTTGTGGCTTTTCAATCAACGGATATGGATCTTGCTCAACAATTGCAAGACTGCTGTGAGCTGCTGTATCTTATTCTTGAAAGACTTTTTACCAAAGTTAAGCTCAGTAAATCGTCAGCTTCAGCAACTAGTTTTAACCATAGTCTATACTAAAAAACATGGTTGAACACAACGGCAATATAATAATGTTGAAGGAGAGGGACTCTTGATCTGTTAAATTTAGACATTAGTTTTAAGTTAAATCCCGAAATCCCTCCCCTAGAAGAACTTGTGCCAAGCATAAAAGCTTCACTTAGAGATTTAGATGACTCTACCAAAAAATATATCAGAAAAGTCTGTGAAACTAAATAACTGTCCGTGCACTGAAGTCATCAAAAATTCCATTAACTCATTCATCCGCCAAACAAACGAAATTTTAAAAAGTTGCAGAAATGTGTTTGATGAGTCAAAAATTCAAATTACATGTTTCAAATCCTACCCTACCTGAATTATACTGCCTCCAAAAATTCAAAAAACAAACTGTCCGATGAGACCCATTGTTTTTGCAATTGATTCTCTTACTCTCTCACATACTATTTGTGTCAGTGACTTAATATAAAATTCAAGTCTCAATTTCATTAGTGAGCAAACTGTTAAGAACAATGCAGAATACTATTTCATGATACGATCTCAGTCCTAGAATATTAGCAGTTAAACAAAGGTCTAACAGCAGATGCAGTTAATGAAAACATACTTCTAATAAACTTAATTAGGAGAATAAGTTATTTCCAATTTAATAAAAAATTCTATAAGCAGAAATTTGGCACTACAATGGAAACCCCTCTTAGCAAACATATTCATGTCTTATTTTGAAAGTATATCCTAAACGAAATTTAAATACCTTTCCAAGCATTAACACGGCACTGTAAGAGCCGCAGAAATTCATACACGGGTGCAAGACTCTCAACGGCGTCGGTGGTCAGCATAGTTGCCTTACAAGCAGTTGATCCGGGTTCGATTACCGGCCGACGCACATTTACTTTTTCGCTTTCCCCGAGTCGTCGTAGTCTCCTTCTCTTTGCGAAAGTTGAATTCTCCCTCAAAACTTGCATTATTTCCCATGCTTTTTTCATGTCGCTCGAAAATCTAATCTTATGTATATCCCCGTCGGCCATAAAAACGTTGGGAAGAATAGATCCGCATTACGACGTCGACTAACCGTCTCCACCAATGATCCACCGGTAGCTTACTACAAAAAAATTAATCGTTTTCGACTGTTGGAGAGGCGTCGTTCTTCAATATGATGTGCGGCGAGGTGGGCGATTCACCCTAAAATATTTTTATCCCGGTCGCTCCGACATTCACATCGCTCAAAAGAACTCGAACGAAAATTAATCCGAACATGTGCCTGTCACGCTCGCTTTTCGGGATGATTCCGCAGTTGATGAAGACCGAGGTCCACGAATTCGTTCCGCGTAAGAAGGGGTACGATTCTCGTTCGCCAATGCCAAGAGTCAAATAGCAGACTTGAAGCCCTCGTTGACTTGGCCATAATTACATTCCAGGATACAAGTGCAGTCCCCCTGGAGGTATTAACGATTAATTTATTTGTTTCAAATTCTTCGATAATAGCGTTCAAGTCGGAAACATAAAACATAAATAGCAATCGTTCAATTTTCGCAATGTATTTCTGTTTTGAAACAACTCTTGGATAAACCAAGCATCTGGAAATCTTTTCCATTATAAATTTACAAGCTACCGCTGAGGAAGTGTATTTAAATGCCGCGCTCATTTTGGACGCATCGCTTTGCATCAGAGTGCATAAAAAACGATATAAAATTCTACAAAAATGGATCCATGCGTACGATCAATTCGATTCATTTTTCAAAGAAAAAAATAGCAAAAAATGGTACAGGTCTGATTATGTCGGTCGGGCTAACGCTGGGTTCCCACTCCCGGTCGCGATCCCACTTCTGCCCGCTACGGGGACTTTTGGCAGCTGAGTTTACCCTCTGGCCCGGTTCGCCCTTCTTAGCCAACCTGGACACACCGGACTCCTCCAGGGCGCCCATGTCTATAACGGGCTTAGCGCGGACGTCCAGTCAACGTGGGACAACCCACCGACAAGTCCCCCCGCCCTCAAACCATCCTCTGCACCAAGCCTCCAAGTAGATGGATTACAGGAGTACGCCAACACTCCCACCATGACGGCCTCAATATCGAGAGTCTAATTTATGCCTTGCATCTTTCAACTAATAATTTTATTTTTCATCACCTCACCCATTGCATAATTTCGCCTCTCATAGAACGAGCTCCGAATGTCAAATCTCTGAATTTATTCTTCCGTTTTTAAGCCAGATACATATTCACTACATGTAGAGACTTCATCATGCGTTTGCGTTATAGGTAGGTACATGAAATGCGTTTTCCTTAGAAATCAGGACAGAGTAATTTACATCTATCCGAATGCAACGAACGCGATGATAAATCGATAATTACGAACACCGCTGATTGATTCTTTCATTCGTTCGGATTCGGAAACAAACTTTATGTGTCGTAATGGATTGCCTTGGAACATTTTCCCCGAATTTATATCCCTAGGTTCTGAAACTTTCCTTCGACAGAGACGGAGCAGTAAAAAGTTCGCGAAATCAGTTAAATGTGTTCCTAGGGTATGGCTTAAATATATAGATGACGTTTTTGGGATTTTTGACCCAAGTTGCTCTAACCTAGACGATTTCATCCAAGATCTTAATAGCCTCTTTGCCACCCATAGATTCACTTTTAACAAAAACAAAACACAATAGAATCAACATCTACAGAAAGCATATAATTACCATTACGGCAATTAGAGTCCCTCTTCTACAACAGTCTATACTGTTTACATAATTGAGAAACTTCAAAACACGATAACAGACATGATTTTAAATGTGAAAGAAGAAAATGATTTGACCAATTTACCTTTCCTTTCCAATATCCTTGAATCGCAATCACCAGCAATTCAAAATGAAAAAGAAAAATAGCAATGAGGTAATTTGAAATAGTTGAACTTGAGGAGAGATTTGAGAAAGCAATTTCTTTCAAAAAGTTTAATTTTTAATTTGACAGCAATAAAAATGTAAAGGGTTAAGAAACGAACATTCTCTCCCCACTCCTCTCAGGACTTCGTTATCGATTAATTTACTTTACCAAATGTCATGGAGAAAATACGTGATGTCAATCTGATTTTTAATTTTGCTTAGGTCAGTTTTATTTAAGACGTGCTTGTGTTCGGAAGTGCCGGAGGAAAATCCTCCCCTTCAAGAGAAGGCTATGCAGTGCCTCAGGACCAGGGCCGGCTTAAGGGGAGAGCCAATGTGGCATTGGCTCGGGGCGCCGAAGTTTAGGGGGCGCCGAAGTTTAGGGGGTGCCGAAGTTTAGGGGGCGTCGAAGTTTAGGGGGCGTCGAAGTCTAGGGAGCGCCAAAAGATCGAAAGAGTCACAGGAAAAAAACAATCAATCGCAATCGATCAACAAGAAATAAGTGATCAGTATAAATAATGGAATTCTATTGCTGCCTGATTGTTTGGTATGACATTTTGAGCCAAATATACATCACAAGTAAAGCTCTTCAACACGTCAATTTGAATATCCCGCAAGCTGTCTCCCGGCTTTCAAAATCAAACGAATACCTTAAAAATTACACAGATGAGAAATTTATATGCGTGCTAGACAATGCAAAAAGTTGGCAATCGAATTTGAAATTGAACCAGAATTTTAAAAAAACAAGAAATCGCCGCTGAAAAAGAATGTTTGATTATGAACACGAAGATGAAACCATAGAGAACGAAAGTTTTAGGGTTCACTTTTTCAAAAACAGTTTAGACAACGCAATTCAGTCATCGAAAGACAGGTTTGAGTTGATCGTAAAGCATAACGATCAGTTCCAATTTTTGCACAATGAATTATGCCGCAGAAATGAGTGACGACGAGCTGCTTAAAAATTGTATGGATTTAGAAATTCCGCTTACAGATGGTGATCAGAAAGATATCACCGACATCGATTTATACGATGAATTAAAATATTTGCGAAACCATCTTGAAGGCAATTATTCTCCAAAGAAAATCTTGCAATTCATGTGCTCAAACAATTTGACGGCGTCATTGGCAAATATTTTCGTGGTGCTGAGTATTTTCGTAACGTTTCCAGTATCTGTGGTCAGCGCAGGACGGAGCTTTTCAAAGGTGAAGTTAACCAAAACTGATCTCCGTTCCACGATGACACAAGATCGGTTGGATGGGTTGGCAACCTTATCAATTGAACATGCCAAGGATTTAAACCTGGATGAAATGATCCAAATATTCGCAGTTATAAAGGCCCGAAAAGTTAATCTTTGAAGCCAAAATTGTAATGACTATGTAATAATTAACGTCGCTTGTTAATTTAATTTACATGAATTTTATTTTTTATTTTAATATTTAAATAAAATTAACTGAATTAAATAAACAATAAAATTATATCAAAAAATGTATATTTTATTTTTTAACTGAAAAACCTTTCTCAGCCTAGATGAAAGGGCGCCAAAGCCAAGTTGGCTCGGGCACCACAACCCTTTGAGTCGGTCCTGATCAGGACAGCGAGTATTTTATACAGAAGTAGTAAGTAATTAGCAATTCGATAGTGAATCTAGAGCAATTACGAGAACTGAGTATAACTGGTACATTTTGTTAATTTTTCATGATTTTTAAGGGATATAATTTGCCATATTTTCGATAGTTTTTTAGCATTAAATATTCGTGGGAAGCAAAGTAACTTCTTGGTGGGAACAAAGAAGATTCGAAATACAACCTTTCAGAAATACGTACTTCGTTTGCGCAAAGTCTATTTAAAATGGATATACTTTTGCCATGTGCGCGCGTGCGCACGTGTGTGTGTGTGGAACAATGGTTACCTAACAATTAAATAACTGATGTTGAAGACAGAAATTTAGACTCAGATTTTGCGGAACTGAGTCACCATGAGTCAGTTGATGAGAAAATTGCTGACGGAGATTCCTAACCTATAAAAAGTCGCCAAAAGAAAAGGACCACATCTGACCGTCGTCAAAGAATAAGAAGACAGCTACAACGTTTATAAAATGTTTTTAAAAAATCAGTCTGCAGCAACTATTCTTCTGTTTGTTGAGAAATATGTATAAGCTAGTTGCGAAATTCACCCTTAAAATTGAAGTCTATAAAACCCTTGTCAGTTTATTGTGCGATACATAAAGTCCCGAGAATAAGTTGATAAATAACTATTTCTAATTTCAGAACATGACGAAAACCTTTAAAATTAAAAAAAATCAACTTCTAAACCATACAATTGAATTGATTTCCTTTTTTTAATTTTTAATTTAAATTTTCACCGTAGTCTCCTTTCTCTCTTGTAGGACGAAAAATATCCAGATTTACTTCATTTCAATGAAAACTCGTTTTGTATGCATTATAAAGTAAAAAATAAATCTAAAATTCACACAATTGAATGTTTCAGAAAGTAAAAATAGTTTTGGGCGTAAAACAGTTGTGTTGTGTCGTTTAACAAATGAATCTACATTAATATTCTTTGCCACGAAACGTTTTCTTGTCCAAAACTATTTTTGTTTTCTGGAACTTTCAATTATCTGAATTTTATATTGAATGACTACATTTTAGTGAGTATAAAAGTTGGTTTCATTAAATCTTTATTTATTTTATTTTAACGTAATATTTAATTCACGGATACTCGTCAAATCTGACGGGCAATAGCCGCTAGATCATTTAATAAGTGCCACGGCATTTTAACTTCTTCCCATCAAATGCAAAAATAACAGTACTCATAATGCCTCCCCGTGTGCTTTTTACATTTAATCACACAATTAGTTTTAACACTAATAAAATTTCACTGCTCTCTCACTCTCTCCCTCCCTCTAACTCTCTCCCTCCCTCTATCTCTCTCTCTCTCCTCTCTATTTCTCTCTTCCTCTCTACAAGTCTAAGGCGTTTATTCGCAACGTATACATTCAGGTTAAGAGAACGAGTTTTCTTCGCCACCCGTTTCTTACCCAATTGCTTTGACGATCTCAGAATTTAAGAGCTGATCGCTTCGACGGAACTATTTCAATCGAATCCATCCAACTCGATCCGCTTTACTGGAAAATAACCTGGAGAGGAATAACGATAATTCGCAATTTTCTTTTCCGAAGATAAATACAGACCGAGTTTCTGTTATAGCGTCTTCATTAGGCGGAACCCACAACTAAGATCTTCATATGTCCTCTCATCATTTCTCACTGAGAAATATATCCTCTGTTTTTAACATAGTAACTTATAGTTATAAATATGTGGTGTCATCGAATACACTTACTATTACATATTCCGCCTCGCTCCGTGGCACAGTTGTTCTTTCATTTTTACTTTCTCCATACGTAGTATAGGGGAAAGTATTGTTTTCATGAAAAAATCGATTTCGAGATTTCAACGGAAATACACATTTTGAGGCCCTCCGAACACGTTTTGACCATTTTCTCGACGATGTCTGTGTGTGTCTGCGTGTGCGTGCGCATGTGATAGCGTTTTTGTGGGTGCTCTAACTCAAACAGTATTAATCATGTCAACGGAAAATTTTATATTTAACATTTTTATAAAAGTCAAAAGAACATTAGTTTTTGGTAAAAATTGGTCAACTGGAAGTGAGTGTTTACCCTTGTCATTTATTCGTTATTTTGAAATATTTGCTTTAATATTTTATATATATAAAAATATGCTGGAGTAAAAATTATAGGAAATTTAGTTTTCTACAACCTTTGTTAGAAACATTTCCCAATATAATGCATTGCTTAAGAGATATCTTATATTTTTAGCTGCAACCACCACGCCCCCTACCGACGACTATTGTTAAAAATTGACGCTTAGTTACGTCTTACTAACGCTCCTTTTTCTTTTATTAATTGTTGGAACTTTGTGGCTATATCCAATATCAGAGGGCTATGATTTGAGTTTCTATTCTTCGTAAAGTCTTAAAATTTTCTCACAGTTTTTTTTTAATATTTATTATTATGTAACCTATTTGGAATTATTACAAATATTACAGATATGGAGAAAGTCATATGGGTGCCACATCAGATTTTTGTTTCATTTTAGCGCAGTGTACAGTCAGTGTGAATACGCTACGAAGTTATCAAACGTTTGGCTCACTCGATTAGTTTTTCATGTGGTTTTCTACATTATCGAATGTGTACGTTTCATTATTCTAAGACAAGGATGCACAAAGTGCGGCCCGCCGTCGATGTCCTTGCGGCCCTCAGAGGATTTTACAGCATAAGTTTAATATTAAACAACCTTTTCACATAATTTGGTTATCCATAGATTGACCCTAATAGAAGAGAATAAAAATGCAGTAACACGGAAATAAAACTAACAATAACAAGGTAGAAGAGTTGCTTCTTATGATAGTGAAAGTCGCCCTAGTTGTTTTGAAGGTGTACCGGAAAGTGGCTAACAATTAGTCGTACGCCAAGTCACGTGCTTCTTTGGAGCGACTGACAGTGCATCAAAGTCATGTTTTAATATTGATCTTCATTTGTTTTCTCGATTACGCGAGTATAGTACTTAAACTTTTTCGTTTTTTCGAAAATACTTTGATATGACATCTGCAGATATAGTTCCGTTCCCTCAGCTTAAAAAGGCACTAGTGAAAAACCTTTTATTACAAATAACTTACAATCTATTTTACGTTTGATGACTAGTAATGAGGACCATAACATTCCAAAGTTTTTAATTTTAAATTGTTCGGCTTTTATTATAGGGCGGCCCCCGACTAAGTTAAAACATTCAAGTGCGGCTAGCGGATATAAAACGTTTTGGGTACCCCTACTCTAAGACAACGTTCGAACATTCCTTTAAAATTTTGAATTTCCATAGAGATGCCATTGTATAAGACCATCTGACGCAAGACCCTCCTCCCATTTCCTAACGGAGCTGGCTGAAATGGTGCTCCAAAAAAACATCTTCTCTTTTGGAGGGTGCCACTACCTACAAATAAAAGGTACCGCGATGGCACTTACATGGCGCACTCTTATGCCAATGTCTTATTAGGTGAATGGGAGGAACGCTTTCTTGACATATACCTCAGACCACACCTATGGTTGAGGTATATTGACGACATATTTCTTCTCTGGGCGCATGGACCTGACTCCCTACAAGACTTTCTACAACGCCTCTCTTCCGACCCTATGCTTTCTTTCACCCACCACTCCTCTGCCTCCAACATCACCTTCCTGGATGTCGATCTCTCCATCCGGGAAAACAGAATCCACACCAGCGTGCACATCAAGCCCTCCAACCGACTTCAATACCTCCACTTCGACAGCTGCCATCCCCTCCACACCAAAACCTCAATTCCGTAAGCCCTAGCCCGCCGAGGGCGGAGAATAGGCTCGGATAGGGACTCGCTGTCCGAGTACTGCTCCACCCTTGATCATGCATTTCTTCAGCGCGAATACCTGCAGGATCTGATCCCGGGCCAGATCTGGCGGGCAGTCGCACCCACTACCCCTAACACCCACCCCAATACCCACGCGATCACCGATTCGATCCCCCCAAATCACCCTAACCACAATTTTTCCCCGGCATCCACGATATTTTGAAGAATATCCTAAAAGCCGCCGACCCTATTCTCACATCCTCCCCCACCAGGTTCCATTTCCAACATCACCGATCTTCTCCTTCTGCTGATCCCCTAATCTGGTAAATATTTTATGGAAAAAGCACCCCCAAAACCCACTCTGCTGCACCATGCTGGATCTCACCCCTGCGGTAGACTCCGGTGTCTCACATGCCCAATAAACCCACCCTGAAATTCCTTCTCCAACCCCACCACAAACATCACCTAACCAATAACTTCTCCTACCAACTGCACCGCCCGAAATATCATTTACATTCTTGAGTTGCATCCAATGTCCCGCTTTTTATGTTGGCCTCGCCAGCCATCCCCTCAACCTCCGTATGAACGGCCACTGCAACAGCGTCATTCTTAAACGACCGCTGCCTGTGGTCGTTCATGAAAACAAACAACTTTAAATTTAATGATTGCGTCACAATGAGAGCTATTCGTGCTCTCCCCGATAATGCTTCGGCTCCCCAACTCCGTCGGTGGTAGCTTGCTCATATCCATCTTCTAAACTCCTTCACTCCCCCTGGCCTCAACCTTAGCTAACATTTCACACCTTTTCGGAAATACCTCCATCCCCTCCGCATCCTCCAAATCCCGACTTTTCCGCACTACCCTTCCACCCCCATGCCTCCACCTAGTGTTATTACCACCAGTTGTCTCTCTCGTGTGATCACGAAGGGATCACCCCCGAAAGCTTCCGTGTTTTATTTTTTTGTGTTTGTTTTACGTGTGTCACATCGACTCCCTCAGCATCTCATCTACTTGAAGTCATCTTATTGGTGAGTGCTAACTGGGCATCCTTAACCCAACAACTTGTTCCCATCCATTTATCCCTTTTATCTTTTCGACAACCAAAATACGTATATGAGAAAACATACATTATTCGACGGCTAAAGCTATAACATATGTAATTCTTACAATGGTTTGATGTTACACGGAATAATTTCTCAGAAACGCATTTATTTTCGAAATTTTATGACTTTTTCGTACTCTTCTCGGGTGTTGCCAAGGCGACCTGCATTGACGCCTCCGATTGAATTAGCGTCTATCAAGCCTTCAAATAGACAAAATAATTGCGTTATCCGCTTCGCGCTGTTTATGAAGCATCGAAATTGTAGTTGTAGCAATGTCAAAGTTAATAGATTGCAACATTAATAATTAAAGATTATTATTATTCAGTAAACTGCGTGTGGGCTGAGGGCATTTTTAACGATTGACCAAGGGAAAAAATCTTCTTTCTTTATTTAAATACTGGAATGTGACCTTTTTCGCATGGGAGAGACAATGATAATTGCACATATAAATTATAAAAACAAACATGACATTCAAAATATCAGTTGTCTAATTTTATAAGGAGGAATTGGCTATATTGAACTTTACTAACCTGTAGCAAAGGATGAAGGTGCCAAAATCAAGAGAACGGAAAGATCATTCCTGGATAACTTTTAGAGAAAGACTGCCAAAAGTGTGGGTTCAATGCATACGGAGGAGTGAATGTGCATACAACAACATCCATCTATCGGGAAAACCCTAGCAAGCAATCGAGGAACATTTATTCCAGGAATACACTCCACGGGGTAGATGCGTGGAAGGGGTTAGCAAAACGATTAGTGGGCTGTCTTCAAACGACCACCGAAATTCCTTTCTTCCGAACTTTGTTTAGCCTGGATCGAGGAACTCTCAGCAGGACATATCCATTACCTTATCTGTACAGAGAGGCTCCCACCATTGTGTCGGCAAATATTATCTCAAAAACCTCAAAATGGCTAAGAAACACGTGTTCTTAAAACTACCCTAGGGCCTTGCGATTACCTGATTGTTCAGAGGAAGCGTAAACTTTTCAAAAAATACATTTGAATACAGGAAATAATATTGCAAAAAAGTAAACATAAACGACTATAATATTTTAATTCAGAATAAAATAGGTTTTTACTCGTTTACTTTTCCATCTTGTTGGAAAATCGACGCTTATCGACGACTATTCATTTTCGTCGATTTTGAAAATTTTTAAAAATCGATGTTTTTCAATTTAAATTGAATCCTACCAAGCCTAATTTTATTATATGAGATTATATTTGTTACAATTTATTTCCGGATTAATTTTAAGAAAAAATTGCGCAAGTTATTTGTGGCTAAATAAATTTGTGTAACTATAAAAAGAAGATTATATTCAAAATACGCATAAATATATTACATACGTATACATAGTTAACATAAATACGTATACTACAAGCATACAAAGAAATCACATTGCCACGGTTATGTCCTGATTTTGCTTCCTCGGTATCAGTTGACTATAATGATGAGGTATTCTGCAATTCGCCTATCTACATATTCAAGATGCAGGATGGGAAAAGCAAAGGAGTTTTATTTTTAGAGCATTCGGAAACGGGCTGATAAAGTATTTACGACGCAAACAAACATTTTCGCTCACCAGATCACCCCCGTTGTCTCGGTACTGGTGAAAACCGTGGAGATCGTTCCGGTCTCTTGCTTTTGGCTCCTTCAACTTTTGCTACAGGTTAGTAAATTTTAATTTATATATAATTGTTTTTAAAAATGCAGATAAAGTAGCAATCGATACTTGAAATTGAAGAGGGATTAAGGATTAATATTTATTTGCTATTTGTTGTTAAGTATTTTGCCGATTGGAAAAACGCATTTAAATCTGAATTTCAGGTAAGGCTATCGATCGAGGGCTGAATAATTAAGTCCAATTTTTCTCTCTTTATATTTTATGTTAAATGAAGAGAATATTTAGTACAGTTATGAAATATATCAAGTGATAGTAAATGAATTAAAGTATTAGATAGTTCTTTTTTGACGGGTCAAATTTTATTGCTATAATTACATCATTAATGTTTTTTCCTTTAACGTAGGTTAAAAAAAATAAACGTCGAATTCTACCAAGCATAATTATAATGACATTGATTTTAAACTAAGATTTAAACTTATGATGACGTCATCACACTAACACACGAAATGTAGCAAAACGTGAAAGATATCTTAATGTCGTGTTTCATAGTTTTTGAAGATTTTTTTAACTCTTTTCAATTATTGCATATAATGAAGTCATGCCTATTTCGCGATGTATCCAAATGCGTGTTAAAGGCACGGGTGGCCACGCCATAATCCTAACACACAAAATATCCTAATTTTTTCATAAATTTCAGTGAACTATATAGGCCATTGTCTCAATGATTATTATTCTTATTACTCATACAGGGCGATCTGAGCCACAAAAGTTGAATAACGAAGACTTGGACTTCAGCATGCATAACCTAGTTATTATGCAAGTAATGATATAAAAATGAATTTTTATAAATAACTTTTATATAGATAATGACTTCATATGCACTAACTTAATGTTATTCTCAATAACTTAGGTTATATAATATATTTACATTGAACTTGTGTGAAGCACTTATACATACATTCGGCACTTGTATATTCATACTTTATTCAGTAAAAACTTACTATCGGCTGTCACGGGTTTATATTCACAAACTATTTCTCGTTTTCCATATTATCTAACGAAATCATACTATAATGGAGCAAGCGTGAGTTTGTCTATCCGGATTTTAATTGGCCGTCAAGAAGCGATAGCCCTGCCTCTGGCGACAAGGAATCGTAATTTTAAATAAAAATTTAATGTATTTGTTTCTGAATTGAACCAATTTCGCATGGATTTCTAAGTCAGATGTCTCTCTTAGAACATATCCTTACGATCCATCGTCTTTGCAAAATCGAAGATAAAACGCACGATTGGAGGAAACGAATAAAAATTATCGCTACTGAGGATATCCACAGGCCTTCTCACAACAAACTAACACTAAACGAAACACAATATAAAATAAACTGCTGTGGGCAACACATGACTTTCTCCATATTTATATGGTAAATTACATGTTGTTAGCTCTGGGATCGTTGTCAATATTTACTTCCGGTTGACAATTAAGAAAAGAAAAGGAGCGTTACTAAGACGTAACTAAGCGTCGATTGTTAACCCTTTCAGGACCAAAAGAACTTATGAAGTAATACAAAGTTTTTAGGCATTAAAATGACTTTATTAGGTATCTATTTAACATAAAACAACATCATTACATGAAAAAATTGTAGGTTTTATAGAATTTCATGGGACACATGTGTCCCAATGGACGTAAAGGGTTGCAAATCTATTAAAATTACTAACATTTATATATTGACTTCAACTACATTTTACTAAACATAACAGTACATAAATCAACGAAAACAACAAAAATGAACATAAAAAAGATAATCACTATAATCTAATCAAATAAAAATGAGTAAATAAGTCTTTTAGTTATGGTATTCAGCGGAGCAATTTCTGTCTTTTGTATAGCATAGGTGAACGTTACATGTAGTGCAAGTGTTATTAGTGCGATTTTCAATGTTACCTTTAGCACAGTTTGCACATCTTTTACGTGTATTCGCTTTCGCCATGGGATGTGAAGGCATGAGACGTTTCAGAAATACACGTTTTGCACTTGTCACCGTCGTAGGTATGGCCCTCTTCCTCGAAGAGAAATCGCCAATCAAAGATCGAGCTATGAACTGTCTGTACTCGAGGCAGGATAGTAAAGGGCCCACAGCACGTTTAGTTTCGTAAAGTTTTGTGTAAATGACATGGGCATTATTGACAGCTGTATCCAGAAGATCGAAAAATAGACGTAGGTAGTATTTTATCTTTGATTTACGATCCAATTCGTGGCACACCTTGCGCTTATTCATAAGGTCAACACCGCCCATGTTTTTGTTGTACTTTATGACAATTTCAGGGCACTTTACGTCAATCTTTTCAGCATATCCTGCCTTTCGCCGCTTTAAAGTGGACGTAAGTATAGGCGATATAAAGTTTGCCTAAAGATGTACCGACTTGTTGTCCATCCACTTTACATAGGATATACCATCGAAACTTTCAGTATAAATATCTCCTCTATTCATATTTTTATCTGATGGCGCAGATTTTAGAAGATGTTTTCGGTTAGGGCGAACAGTCCCGCATGCCTTGGTGTTCCGGTTTTTCAACTCGTATTGCAGCATGGGTGAGTTGAAAAAGTTATCGAAGTACACTTCACAACCTAAACCTTCAATGGCTTTTGTAAGCTCCAGCACTACCGATTCGCCTAACCCATACTTAGTTTCTGATGATTTTTTGCCCGTTTTAGCATCAGCTCTGCACCACATTTTACAACCCATCTTATAGGTTTATTTCTAATATACTGTTTCATAATATTGTGCCCTTTGAATTTTATCATATGCTCGTCAACGGATTGGGTTTTGGTGTTATTCATCGCTTTTTGAAAAGAACTGTTCAGATGATCCATTACAGGCCTGATTTTATATGCTCTGTCATAGTTAGCGGCATTTCTATTTCCTTATAAATGTATCCCTTTACGTCCACAGGGACAATGGCGTCCCTTTATGTTTTTGCTCGTTTTTATGGAATATTATTTCCAAATTCTATTGCAAAACATAATAAAACTATTATTTACTTACCATCAAATGAAAATATTACACCATAAACATATAACAAACAATATTCTATGCAGAAACACTTATGAAAATGTTTGAATACGCCGCGCTCTGAACGTACGACTTGCCGCGAAAATTTCTTTTGACAGGTGACGTTTACGTAGGGTTTCCAGTTATAAAATTATCAAAAATACGTTCCGGATTACGCATTTGCTGAAAAAATATTTAAAAAATGTTGGTTTACGTACACGATCAAGATTTTATGTGGGGACACATGTGTCCCATGGTCGTGAAAGGGTTAACAATAGTCTTCGATAGGTGGCGTGGTGGTGGCAGCAAAAATATAAGATATCTCTTAAACAATGCATTATATGAAAAAATGTATCAAACAAAGGTTAGAGAAAATAAAATTTTCTACAACTTATATTCCAATATATTTTACATTTATCAAATATTAAAGCAAATACTTCAAAATAACGGATAAGTGACTAGAGTAAACACTCACTTCCGGTAGACCGATTTTTACCAAAAACTAATCAGATTTTCTTAATTTTATAAAAATGTTAAATATAAAATTTTGCGTAGACTTGATTAATAGTTTTTGAGTTAGAGCGCCCACAAAAATCTATCACATACAGACAGACACAGAGACTGACAGATAGACATACAGACATCATCGAGAAAATAGTCAAAAGTGTTCAGGGGACCTTAAAACATGCATTTTCCGTTGAAATCTCGAATTCGATTTTTTTCATGAAAACAATACAATATACTTCGTATATGGAGCAAGTAAAAAGGGTGAAAATTTACCGCAAACATTATCGTGTAACGAGAGTTATATTCAGAATCAATTGCAACATAATTTTTTTCATTATCTCAAGTAAATATAAACATGTATGTTGCCTTGGAAATGCCAATCAATGACTAACAGTGAAAGAAATCATCAGTATTGCTGCCAATAAACTGAAATGAAGATAATCAATTATTTTGCACGTAAAATAAATAATAATATTAATGAAGTCAGATACAGAGATTTGAATTGATGAATATTTGAAGGACTTGGAGGACATTTTTTGAGAAAGATGCGTGTCTTTAATGTTTGGCTATAAAGAGAAAATACTATTTAAATTTATTTTATGAAATCGCGTTTTGCATCCACTAAAAAGTAAATAAATCGCTATTTCTATTATGAGACAAAGGTAGATTCCACCCTTTTAAGACTCCAATAGAACAGTTGAACCATTAAAATAATCTTTTGATAATTGCCTCCATAGTTCACTGAATATTCCTATATCACTGATAGGTCGAATATGTCTCAGCTTTGTGGGATCTCTACGAAAAGGGACTCACTAACGAGATAGAAAAGGTCCAGCGCAAGGCAGCTAGATTTGTAAAGAGGAATTACGATAGTAAACAAAGCGTAACATAATTAATAGAAAATCTGAAATGGACATGGTTAGAGGAACGTAGGCTGCAGGCTAGATTTGAACTACTGGAAAAATTTATGTCGGAGGAACTACCGAATGAGGTAGTAGGACTTATCAGAAGCTCGACGTATCTCAGAAGGCAGGACATTGAGGATAAGATTCGCGAGATCGACTGTAGAACGGAGCGATATAGAGGATCGTTTTTCCCTAGGACGATAAGAGAAAATAATAGGAAAAGATAACGTAGTTATTTCCTCCTCCTCTGTAAGAGTCGTCGATATATAACAGGAGGATACTAATGTTTAGGCACTTCCAGATGTGCTGGAGATTCGAAATTTTTTTTTAGGTAGGATTTTGTGCAAAACCGACTAGAAAAAACGAAAATCTTGAAAAAGTGCTACAATGGGGCCGCTAAAAATTCGTAATTGTTTAAACAAATTTTCATGGTTTATGTATTTCCGAATGTGCCACGGAGTTGAAATTTTTTTATAAGTAGAATTCCTTAAAAAACAAAATAGGGATAATACAAATTTTGATATTTTAATTTGTTTGGCAGTTAAAATTCTTAAAGTTTAAACAAATAGATAACTGTGTAGGTACTACGGTATGAGCTAGGAAGCTAAAATTTTCAAATTATTTACAGAGTAGTAAATTTGCACAAATAAACATTTCAATTTTACCATATATGAATTGCGGCGGCCGTTAAAAATTATTTAAATTTAAACAATTAGAAAAATATTATTTTACTTCTAGAAGTGCTACAACTTAAAAATTTGGCTAAAATGTGTAGCATTAGTACCCCATAATGGAGAAAGAGTAAAATTTTTAAAATTGCAACATTTGGGGATTGTTTTAAAATATTATTTTTACATGTGGGAAAAACGAAAATCGCTGCGGAGGTGAAATATTTAGAATTAAAAATATATATGCAAGCACCAACTACTAGTATGTTATGTCCTCCTCTGTAAGAGTCGTCTATATATAAAAGATAACATATAACATATGATAGGAGGATACTAATGTTTAGGCACTTCCAGATGAGTTGGATATTCGAAATTTTTTTCATAGGTAGGATTCTGTGCAAAACCGACTAGAAAAAACGAAAATCTTTAAAAAGTGCAACAATGCGGCCGCTAAAAATTCGCAATTGTTTAAACAAATTTTCAAGGTTTATATATTTCCGAATGTGCCACGGAGTTGAAATTTGTTTTAAAAGTAGAATTCTTAAAAAAACGAAATAGGGATTATTCAAATTTTGATATTTTAATTTGTTTGGCAGTTAAAAATTCTTAAAGTTTAAACAAATAGATAACTGTTTTTGTACTACGGGATAACCTAGGAAACTGAAATTTTCAAATTATTTACAGAGTAGTGAATTTGCGTAAATAAATATTTCAATTTTACCATATATTAAATGAGGCGGCCGTTAAAAATTATTAAAGTTTAAACAATTAGAAAAATATTATTTTACTTCTATAAGTGCTACAACTTAAAAATTTGGCTAAAATGTGTAGCATTAGTATCCCATAATGTAGAAAGTGTACAATTTTAAAATTGCAACATTTGGGGATGGTTTTAAACTATTATTTTTACATGTGGGAAAAACGGAAATCGCTGCGGAGGTGAAATTTTTAGAATTAAAAGAATATTTGTAATGATGAAATGTCTGTCTGAAAAATGAATGATTTTTAATGTTGAGATGAAATGCTTGCAGAATGCAAGCACCAAATACTAGTATTTTATATCCTCCTCTGTAAGAGTCGTCGATATATAATGATATAGGAGGATACTAATGTTTAGGCAATTCCCGATGTGCTGGAGATTCGAAATTTTTTTCATAGATAGGATTTTGTGCAAAACTGACTACAAAAAACGAAAATCTTGAAAAAGTGCAACAATGCGGCCGCTAAAAATTCGCAATTGTCTAAACAAATTTTCGAGGATTATGTATTTCCGTATGTGCTACGGAGTTGAAATTTTTTTTATAAGTGAAATTCTTAAAAAAACGAAATAGGGATTATAAAAATTTTAATATTTTGATTTGTTTGGCAGTTAAAAATTCTTAAAGTAATAACAAATAGATAACTGTTTAGGTACTACGGGATGAGTTAGGAAGCTGAAATTTTCAAATCATTTACAGAGTAGTGAATTTGCACAAATAAACATTTGAATTTTACCATATATGAAATGCGGCGGCCGTTAAAAATTATTTAAATTTAAACAATTAGAAAAATATTATTTTACCTCTAGAAGTGCTACAACTTAAAAAATTTGCTAAAATGTGCAGCATCAGTACCCCATAATGAAGAAAGTGTAAAATTTTAAAATTGCAACATTTGGGGATTGTTTTAAACTATTATTTTTACATGTGGGAAAAACGAAAATCGCTGCGGAGGTGAAATATGTAGAATTAAAAATATATGTGTAATGAGGAAAGATGAATAATGAATGATTTTTATGTTGAGATGAAATGCTTGCAGTATGCAAGCACCAACTACTAGTATGTTATATCCTCCTCTGTAAGAGTCGTCGATATATAATGATAGGAGGATACTAATGTCCAGCCCAAACTACAAGAGCTAGAGATCTGAAATTTTAGTTTTTGTAGATATGATGAAGAAACATTCAGATAAAATGAGACTTTTCACCTAAGTGACATTAGTTCGACTCCAGAAATTCCGAAAGTTGCGTTTTTTCCCATAAGAAAAGCATGGCGCCATTTTTGTAAATTAATTATGGGCACTTGCCGGTAAGCTAGAAAAATGAAATTTTCAGTGTTGCTAGATGGCCGCAATATCTATTTGGAATTATTGTCACTTTTGCTTACAGTGTCTTGGTTTCGACTCCAGGGACCCCGGAATATCTCCCATAAGTTAGCATGGGAAAACGCAATCCAGTGTGTAGACCAATCTAATAAGTTTAGGAAGCTGAAATTTTTCAAGATTATAGAACTTTTCTCATAACCAACTATAAAAATCTAAAAATTTAAAATTGTAAATTTTAGGGGTTGTTTTAGCCCCATTTGAACATTAAAGTTTAATAATTTTTTAGGTACTACGGGATGAGCTAGGAAGCTGCAATTTTCAAATTATTTACAGAACAGGGCATTTGCACAAATAAACATTTCAATCTCTCCATATATATATTGCGGCAACCGTTAAAAATGTTTAAATTTTAAACAATTAGAAAAATATTATTTTATTTCTCAAAGTGCTACAACTTTAAAATTTGGCCCAAATGTGTAGCATTAGTACCCCATAATGTAGAAAGTGTAAAATGTTTAAAATTACAACATTTGGGGATTGTTTCAAACTATTATTTTTACATGTGGGAAAAACGAAAATCGCTGCGGAGGTGAAATCTTAATAATTAATAGAATATTTGTAATGATGAAATATCTGTCTAAAAAATTAATGTTTTTTCAAGGTGAGATGAAATGCTTGCAGTATGCAAGCACCTTCTACTAGTATAACATATATATAACATAGGCACTTCCAGATGAGCTGGAGATTCGAAATTTTTTTCATAGGTAGAATTTTGTGCAAAATCGACTAGAAAAAGCGAAAATCTTTCAAAAGTGCAACAATGCGGCCGCTAAAAATTCGCAATTGTTTAAACAAATTTTCAAGGTTTATATATATCCGAATGTGCCACGGAGTTGAAATTTTTTTATTAGTAGAATTCATAAAAAAAACAAATAGAGATTATACAAATTTTGTTACTTTAATTTTTTGGCAGTTAAAAATTCTTAAAGTTTAAACAAATGGATAACTGTTTAGGTACTACGGGATGAGCTAGGAAGCTGAAATTTTCAAATTATTTACAGAGTAGTGAAT
Organism: Tanypteryx hageni; assembly: GCA_028673005.1. Lineage (NCBI taxonomy): Eukaryota > Metazoa > Arthropoda > Insecta > Odonata > Petaluridae > Tanypteryx > Tanypteryx hageni. Next base: position 23,245,609 of record CM054113.1, read on the forward strand.
TTACACAAATAAACATTTCAATTTTACCATATATGAATTTCGGCGGCCGTTAAAAATTATTTAATTTTAAACAATTAGAAAAATATTATTTTACTTCTAGAAATGCTACAACTTTAAAATTTGGCTAAATTGTGTAGCATTAGTACTCCATAATGAAGAGAGTGTAAAATTTTTGAAATTACAACTTTTGAGGATTGTTTTAAACTATTATTTTTACATGTGGGAAAACGAAAATCGCTGCGAAGGTGAAATCTTTAGAATAAAAAGAATATTTGTAATGATGAAATTTCTGTCTGAAAAATGAATGTTTTTTTCAAGGTGACATAAAATGCTTGCAGTATGCAAGCACCAACTACTAGTTTCATATATATAACATATATATAACATACAGGAGGATACTAATATTTAGGCACTTCCAGTTGAGCTGGAGATTCGAAATTTTTTTCTTAGGTAGGATTTTGTGCAAAACCAACTAGAAAAAACGAAAATCTTGAAAAAGTGCAACAATGCGGCCGATAAAAATTCGCAATTGTTTAAACAAATTTTCATGGTCTATGTATTTCCGCATGTGCTACGTAGTTGAAATTATTTTGTAAGTAGAATTCTTACAAAACGAAATAGGGATTATACAAATTTTGATATTTTAATTTGTTTGGCAGTTAAAAATTCTTAAAGTTTAAACAAATAGATAACTGTTTAGGTACTACGGGATGAGTTAGGATGCTGAAATTTTCAAATTATTTACAGAGTAGTAAATTTGCATAAATAAAGATTTCAATTTTACCACACATGATATGCGGCGGCCGTTAAAAATTATTTAATTTTAAACAATTACAAAAATATTATTTTACTTCTAGGAGTGCTACAACTTTAAAATTTGGCTAAAATGTGTAGCATCAGTACCCCATAATGAAGAAAGTGTAAAATTTTTAAAATTGCAACATTTGGGGATTGTTTATAACTATTATTTTTACTTGTGGGAAAAACGATAATCGCTGCGGAGGTGAAATATTTAGAATTTAAAATATATGTGTAATGATGAAATATGAATAATGAATGTTTTTTTATGCTGAGATGAAATGCTTGCAGTATGCAAGCACCAACTACTAGTATGTTATATCCTCCTCTGTAAGAGTCGTCTATATATAAAAGATAACATATAACATATGATAGGAGGATACTAATATTTAGGCACTTCCAGATGAGTTGGATATTCGAAATTTTTTTCATAGGTAGGATTTTGTGCAAAACCGACTAGAAAAAACGAAAATCTTTAAAAAGTGCAACAATGCGGCCGCTAAAAATTCGCAATTGTTTAAACAAATTTTCAAGGTATATATATATCCGAATGTGCCACGGAGTTGAAATTTGTTTTAAAAGTAGAATTCCTTAAAAAACGAAATAGAGATTATACAAATTTTGATATTTTAATTTGTTTGGCAGTTAAAAATTCCTAAAATTTAAACATTTGGTTAACTGTTTAGGTACTACGGGATGAGCTAGGAAGCTGAAATTTTCAAATTATTTATAGAGTAGTGAATTTACACAAATAAACATTTCAATTTTACCTTATATTAATTGCGGCGTCCGTTAAAATTTATTTAAATTTAAACAATTAGAAAAATATTATTTTATTTCTAGAATGGCTACAACTTTAAAATTTGCCTAAAATGTGTAGCATTATAACCTTATAATGAAGAAAGTGTCAAATTTTTAAAATTGCAACATTTGGAGATTGTTTAAAACTATTATTTTCACATGTGGGAAAAGCGAAAATCGCTGAGGAGGTGAAATGGTTAGTATTGAAAGACTATTTGTGATAATGAAATGTCTTTCTGAAAAATGAATGTTCTTTTAATTTGAGATGGAATGCTTGCAGAATGCAAGCACCAAATACTAGTATTTTATATCCTCCTCCTCCTCCTCTGTAAGGAACGTCTATATATAATGATAGCAGGCAAGTTCATATAAAGGTTATTAAAAAGATGAAATTCAACAAAAATATATTTACTTTCTAAACAAAACAAGAATTCCAAACCAAGACTAATGCTGGCTTGTTTCCCAAAGTTCACGTCCCGAATTGATTACTTATATTTACAGGAAATGTTTCGGTATGTGTTAGTCATTCCAAGGAATTCTCATATCATGAATACCATTTGTAATTCATAGATTATCAATGATAGAGAAAAATTGGGAAACAAATTAATAGAGCATTATCAGGTTTAAAATACTAAAAACAATATCAAAACCTTTTTCTGATATTATATTTTGCATGTATTTCAAATAAACGAATTTAATAAATGTTACTGTTTATACGCTAATATGTCTGGATCAGCTGTCCATATCTGAAGAGTAGTCGAACGGAAAAGAAAATAACTCATTTGATCGCTCGTCTATGCTCAAGCCGAGTTCGATAATAATCGCCTCCATGGCAACAATTCGATAAAATGCGATTTAAAACGCAAAAACGCTATGCTTTAATAGCAATTCAAGAAAATAGGACCAATTATCAAAATTCGGAGATAAAAATTGGTATGTATCTACATTCTTTTCCCTTTAGAACAGAACAAACCTCGCTCCGATATCATAATTTTAAGATATTGTAATGTGTTAAAGATAACATCTCTGCACGATGTATTTGAGATTTCCTGTGTTAATCAAATACAGAAAAAACGTTCCTGGAATCGAACCAGAGACTTCAACCTTCGCCAAATAAAATATAGCCCGGAGGTGGACCCTGGCAGCACGAGTCTCATACCACGTTTCATGAAAATTGGACCATTAGTGCAAAAGTTGTTAGTAGAAGACACATACACAGACGACCATTTCATAAGGCTATGTTTCCTTTGGAAACCAGCCTAAAAGTTGGTTGATTTTAACTTATGAGATACAATTTAAGAGAGGCGTTTCAGTTGCTGATGACTTTGCGTGCAGCTAATGTGCTTCTTCAACAAGAAAAGTTGACTCAGGGGACGTCATGTTATTTGATTTGTTTTAAAAGGCTAAAGTGCACAAGAAGAGGTTTTAATTTCTACTTCTATCATATTACAGCATTAATATTCTAACATTTCATGTTATTTTTCTAATTATACGCATATCTATGCTATATTTGCAGCGTAAATTTGAATCTTCTTTTCCCAAGATGAATGAGGTGCATTGCTTGTAAAGAATAACCCATCCTCCTAGCCACAACAGACACGAGAAATTACAGCGGTTGTGTAATCCAGCGGAATTAACCTCCGAGCATTGAACGAACATTTTCTTCCGCTGGGAGCCTAATGTCGTACGGAAACCAGTTATCGGATATTATGTTCCACGATTACCCTTCCTCTCGTTCCCACCCGAGATCTTCCCACCCATTCGTAATGTCATGTCCGTTCGTTCCGTTGCCATTTGAGACGTATTCACTGAATTACTCCAGAGTAAAGCGTTTCCAGTTCGTAAGTGCAAAGGAAAATGAAGACTCGTCGAAATCGATTATCTTATATATTTCTCTAGAAAAAACGCAATGCCTTTATTTAAAATCAGGTTCGCAAATAAACCGGAAACCGATTACGATTAGAGTTTATTCAGTGGAATCGCGCGTCTCTTTTCCTCTCGCTCCAGAGGAAGTGGAAAGTTGTGTATTGCTGAAGGATCCCTTGCCTCGCTATTTCGTTTTCATAGTTGATGGTTCGAAGGTACTCGAGCCATCTATAACAGACATCTCGTAACTGAAAATATATCCCCATCCCTCGATTTACACGGAGGATGTGATCTCGAAAATCGCCGTGTAAATCAAAACCGTGTAAATCGAAACTAACACTTCATAAAAAATTGGGGATTAGGTTTCTATTTATTTTAAAATAAATCATATTTTGGAAATTTGATTTATATGCACATATACGTTTATCAGACATTAATTCGGATGTTATAATAATAATATAAACATTATATAAATGAACCTTAATATTAAATAAAAAATAAATTCATGAAAGATGTTTGAACTCAGAAGTAATGATAGAGTAAACATTAGAGAAAATAACACTGATATTAAACTAAACAAAATCTTCATACAACCTGGGAAATTCAAAATTGAAGGAATAAAAAAAATTGTTTAGCAAGGAAATACATTTAATTATAAATTGAAGAAACTAATTTAACGAAAACTTCAATAAATTATTCTGAATAGCTGTCATCTTCAGTGTCATAGAGAAATTTACCAGCAGAGATCCAGTGTAAATCGAGAAATGTTCGCATTTTCTTGACTGTGTAAAACCGAAACCGTGTACATCAAGTACCGTGTAAATAGAGGGATAGGTGTAGTTTAACCGAGGGTTCTTATGCGCCACCAACGGCATTTTTAATTATGATAATACAATCTTACAATGTTACAGATTGCCAGAACTAAACAAATAACCACCTTATAAAAACATTAATACAACAAACATTTTAAAAACAATTTCATCAAAGTTTAGAGCTCATGAACCGGTAAGTTTAACAAGTTAAGACAATTATTTATCTTCGAATGTTATTTTGAAAGAGGTCAAACCTTTTACAAGACTTTTTCATTTATCAATAAATGTAATTCATCATTTTCACGACTAATTTAACTGAATATTCCGTTCGGAGCAAAACTAATTTTTGACAATATGAAATTGTTGTGTGCTATTTAATATTTAAACCCAATTTCTCCGTCTTTTTCACTTCTTTCAAGTCGGTGCCGGTGGTGTAGTGGTTATGACGCTGGCTGCCACTCGCCTGCTGCTCGAAAGGGCATCGGGCACGAAAACAATACTCGAAAAAATCAATTGCGCAAGGTATTGTTCCTAAAGACTGGAAGTTAGTGCATGTTGCCCCCCTCCAAAAAGGTGGCATCAAAGAGAATTCTGATAATTACAGGCCGGTTTCGTTAACATCATTATCGTGCAAACTACTCGAGCATATTTTATTTAGCTCTGTTTTGCGTTACATATTGTTAGATGGTCGTTCATATCTTAGCTGATACCAGCACGAATTCCGGGGGGTTGCCGGTGGTGCAGTGGTTAGGACGCTGGCTGCTCGAAAGGGTAGCGGGCACAAATCCTGCGAAAGTAGGATTTTTCCCAAGGTCGCCCGACCCCCTAATCGTGTGGTTTGAGGAGACCGCGCAAAGTCAGCGTTCCGTCCTTCGGAAGGGACGTTAAGCCGTTGGCCCCCTTGGTGCTCTTCTTTAACCCTCGGTTTACTAAGTTGGTACATAATGTACCCAGGGTAATTTCAGCTATGAATTTCTTTGTGGGTATTGAACAAGAAATATTTATATTTTTTGTATTTGTTTCTCAATGATAATTATTTATAATCTTATAGTTAGATTTAATATGTATAAATTTTTGTAAGTTATATAATATTTTGAAAGGAGCTTGATATTCGTGATGTCGCGGGGTGTATCTCCTAACTCCAACTATCCAAAAACTTTCGTTAGAAATAACATCAAAAAGTAATTCTTTTATCATATAACATTAACATTGCTGTTAGTACAATGTTGTAAATGTAATTTGTAACATTTTCTTACAAGCATATGTGGTTCCTACAATGTAGTGATTGAGAGAGATAGAGAGAGCATCGATAACAGACTCGTATATTTCCCCATATTTCACTTGTTTCTAACAAATGATTTGATGGATCAAATATGCCTTCATACAAATGCAGATGGGAAAATAAAACTTCCAAGTAAATGGAAAGATGTAACTCATAAAGAGCTGTTTGCTTTTCTAGGTTTGTGCATTGTTACTGGTGTTTTGAAGTCTAGAAAAGAAAGAGTTGCAGATTTATGGACAACTACTGCCTATTTTAGACCTATTTTTCCTGCAACAATGGCAAGGGATCCTTATTTTCAGATATTACGTATTCTTTGGTTTGATGATTGCACCACCAGAGATTTGCGAAGAGAAACTGATAGATTAGCACCAATTATAAGTGTGTTTGAAACACTAGTCAGTACATTCAGTCAGAGAAGTTAAAGTTTTTGCCTCTCATGTAATGAAAATAAGTAGCTTTTGTGTACTATACTATTGCCATTATTTGTTTCTCTTGATGCCATGTCCTTTTCATGTGTTTCAAATTAGTAGCTTTTGTAATACTGTTCTACTACCAAAATTTGTTTAACTTATTTTTTATGGTATTTTTTCAATAGTATATTATTAAAAATGGGGGAATGTACTTATTTTAGATTTATGTTGAAATAAAAGTAATTTGGTTTCTTAGTTTATCAATTATATTACTTACAACACCTTTTGTTGTTAAAAACTATGATGATACAAAATGTACCCACTCAGTAACTCATGTAATTATTTTTGTTCAGTAAACCGAGGGTTAAGAATAGGCTAATGCCGGCACCAGGTTTCCCTCCTCCCTTGTGATTGTGTTCAGTGTGGAAGAAGTTATGGCTATAATTATCCAAGAGGTTGATTATCTAAAAAAATACACAAATACACTTCTTTCAACACTATGTAAGCTATATGCTATCGCTATGTAATAATATTCGTGAAAATTCACCAGAAAATTTATCGACCAAGATGATAAAATTATGTATTTCTTAAATCACTGGAATTATGTCAAATCCCCTTATGGAGTCTTCGTTACCACGGCAAAGGTTTTTATCTCCAATTTATTGTTATTTTATTGTAGCTTGACTATGTACGGATAATTTTTCCGCGGTTTCGTGTAAAATAGTTCAAGTCATAAATATTATTGAAGGAACCACAATATTTTCAAGCGCTGAAACGACTTCAAATTGCATATCAAATCATCTCCCTTTAGGCTTATGTAAGGCAAAGCGATCTTTCGTGTTCTCCAACAATTTCGTGTTTCCGTGGCCACGATGTTAGAGGGAGAGAGAGAGCCCGTTGGAAGAGGCAAAGAGCCAGTCGTAGTCTTAGAGTGGACGATAAAACAACGATGCTAGCTGGCGAGGGCCTTCTGGTTGTATGCCAAGCGCAAGGATATGCAGGGTGGAGGAAGAGGGAGAGGAAGGGAAGAATTACAGGGAATCGAAGGGAGGAGATCCTAGAGAGAGAGAAAAGGGTTGGGGTGGTTCCGTCTGCAAGAGGGGACCCTTCTCCTCCTGAGTGTGGGAAAGTGTTCCAGCGCGATGATAACAGTAGCATTATGAGGGAGGGAGGAGAAGAGGAGGAAGAATAAGTGATGTCGTTTCCCCTTTCAAAGAAACGCTGAGTGCGAGACAAAAAAAAACTATCGATTTCCGCTCGTGTGAGGCGTAAGCAAATCGGTGTACGCAACTATCGCTCGGAGGGGTATGTCCCTCGTTGACATAAACACCGAAAAGCTCTCTTGCCGATACAGTTATTTTTTTGCTATCCGTCCCCCTCGCTCTTTCCGATCGCACGAAACATAAACATATGCCAGGACAGAGCAATAAGAAATGCAGGTCCGAGGGAAGTCTAAACAAGAATGCGAATGTGTGCTACTCCAAGGTCCACACGAAACTCCAATTCTGGCCGTATCTGCTCCCCAATAACTTTTGCAATCGATCCAATAAAAGTAAAATGAAAAAAATTCAGTTTATTGGTCTAGGGATAGAGAAATTTTAATATTTATTCAGGAATAAAATCACTGACTCTATCACACCGTCTGCGAATCTAACTTTGGCCAGAGATCTGAATGCCCCTGAACGATTTTTAAAAAAGCATCAACCTGCAGTGTTTATTTAATCTGCGCCCCGACGCTAGTAAGGAAGGTTCACTCTCTGAGCAAAACGCCGTTTACACTGCGAGTGTGAAGCGATAGAAGTTCATATCGGATGGAAGAGAAATGTTTTAATAAAATGCGCGATATGGGCGTGAGTTCTTTGCTTTCTCCCAGGGAACTAAGTGGTAACAAGCCTGCAAAGAGTAAAAAAGTAGATCTACACTTCAACCTTACTTAATGACGTTTTCTGGTCGCTGGTAATATAAAGTCCGCATTTTTGTCGAACCATTTTGCTATAAGAATAACGCAAAATAAATTTCCAAAAAGAAATTTAATGGATGCAATGAATTTGTCTCAACGTAGCTCTGACGAAAGTGGTTGGAATTTTAATGTAAAACAAAAGTAGTATTTGACTATAAATTCATCTGAAAACTTATTTTATTTACTGATAATAAATTAAAGAACCGGTATGAAAATAATTCCTCGGCATTCCGAGAAATGAACTGTACACTTTTTGATGATTTTTAAGCGCAAGGAGAACTAAAACGTTTTAAAAAGTAAAGTTGATTTGGGAAATTTTGTTTATATATTTAAATCCGCTATAATGCAATGCGGGAGCATTACGCTTTGATAACTCTGATTTTATAATGGACCCACCTCAATGTAAGGTTAAGATACATGTTCTCTCTCAAAGTTTGCGAATATATGTATAACACAACTGACCCAAAGATAACAAATGAAAGTAAAAGTTTTGAATCCTTAAGACGTTGTCCTCTTTACATTTATGAAAGTTAATTCGTTAATTCTGATGGTTCAAAATCGTTTCACCAAAATTTTAATCGTTCCGTGTAAATAGGCACCCAATCAATAATCTTGCGTAAAAAGTGAAGAAAATTTCTATTTTCTAAAAATCAATGAGAGTAATTATAATTAGTGTTATTTCCGCAAATGTTACCATAAGTATCTTATGTTGAATATAAATTAACTCCTTAACCGTAAAATTCAAAATTAGACACAAAGAAAATGGGGAGAGGAAAGGAAGGAAAGGCAAAAGACAATAAAAATTATAAACTTACAGGTTTAGGAGTTGCCTCTGGCGTGGAATAACAACCCCTAAACCTGTAAGTATATAATTTTTATTGTCTTTTGCCTTTCCTCTCCCCATTATTTTGTGTGTCTCTAATTTTGAATTTTACGGTTAAGGAGTTAATTTATATTCAACATCAATTTCGCCGTAGTCTCCATCTTTAATTAATTATAAGTATCTTATCGTCAACTGTCACGTCTGCCTCTGACACGATGCCCATCCAGTACTTCGCTAATAATGATATAAACATGACTCGTTATGGACACATTTAAAGCGTTTAAATTTAATTAAGAAGACCCAATCGCAGAAAAGTATGCTTTTCAATCGAAGGTAGGAAAATGTGGTTTATAGTTTCCACACGTAGCCAGCTCCGATTCGATTCCTGGCGGATTTTCAACAACCGAGTCTAACACAACTTGAACGCTTCGCGAGAAGGATAGAAAAGTGTATCTTTCAGGTCCCTGATCCTAAGGAGGCCTTTGGTGCATTTCTACAGCCAGGTGCTTCCTTTTCGTTTGTTTGTGCGTATAAACGACGGCTCGCCACTGGCATTCCTCCCCCGCGCTCCGTGCGTGTGTGAGAAGGGATGGAGAGAGGAATATGTTGCATTAGGACCTAGACACCAGTCTCGTCGATATGGAATACGCTTCAAGGATTGCGCACACTTGCCCGTCGCGTTGCTTCGCGTCGCGTCAAAATCCTACTTGTCCTTCACGTCGCTTTACGTTCAGCCAAACGACGGAAGGTATTCCAACTCGAGAATCCCTCCCGCCAAATTCCGATGCCGAACGCGACACAAAGGACAAGTGTGCGCACCGGCGTACGGCAACGTACGGCGACGTACGTCGACTGAAGTATCTTCGGATGAATTCGTGCTTACTCGACCTCATTCGGCCGGTCGGAATCATAGAAGGTTTCAGTGCCTTGTCCAAGAGTTCATGGGTCTGACAAGAGTGATATTGGAAGTCAGTCTACAGTCACGGAAGAAAAAAATCTCATTGTGGTAATTGTAGAATACAGAGAGCTTTATGACGTAAGTCACCCTGATTACCACAATCAACACAGGACAGAAAATATATGGGAAGAAATTTCAAAGAAATTGGGAAAACCAGGTAAGAAGAGATTATTCCATCTTTTTGCAATATACATACTCCAGCATTAAATACTGCCGCACTTGCGCAAAGTCGATTTGTTTATTACTGGGATTAGTAATATCCCTTCGTTGGTATATTTATTTATATTATGATACGGCGTGGTGGCCGAGCGTGTAGAGCGTTCGACTGCTGAATGAGGGGTCCTTGGTTCGAATCCGGGACGAAGCTCTCTGGCGCCTCCAGTCCAATTTATGCTGTGTGGTTTATCTGAGTGATTTCAGACTAATCTGGCGCCAGGTTTATTTGGTATCACGTTCTATCACCGCGGAAGGGATATGGCCTGAAGGTGCTTTGCTTTATATTTTTTTATTTATGGTTGATTTTTTTATTCGGGAACCCTGATATATATATATATATATATATATATATATATATATATATATGAGAAATGCAAAAATTGCTAAAAACATAGTTTTATCTAATTCAAAAATATTTATTTTAAAAAATTTCACATATATTGAAAATGTGCACCACCTTGCTGAATACATATACGTGCTCTCTGCAGCATATTGTCTGACACAGACTGCAGCATTCCATCAGAGATGCTCTCAATGATATCTCTGATTCTTTCATTTAGTTGGTCAAGAGTATGGGGTTTCGTAATGTGCGCTCTTTCTTTTATGTATCCCCAACGGAAAAAATCAGGGGAGGTCAGATCGGGAGTTCGGGGAGGCATACAGAAAATCTTTCCTCTGCTATTATTTCACGCCGAAATGTTTTTTTGGCAACTGGTCTGGGTCTCTATCTAATGTAGCAGTTCACAAAACTTCTTATATTTCATGCGAAAGTACTGGAAAAACTTTCTATCATCTTTCAATAGGTCTGGAAAAAGATTATGATATTCTCCAAGTGAATGCCTTTTCCTATTAATTTCATGAATCCGCTTAGGTTTAGTTTCTTCTTCATCCTCTTTGCGTATGAAACTTGTAATTACAAGTAGCTCTTTGTTCGAACTCGATGACATTTTAATGAAAACTAAAACTGAAATGCAATAATCTGTTCACTTTAAAATGACGCGCGCAGCCATCCGCCGTCGTACGTCGCCGGACCCTAGTATGCGCAGGCTTCGGTTTTGACGGATCCTGACGCGAAGCGAAGCAACGCGACGGACAAGTGTGTGAGATCCTCCAGAATAGAAAAAAAATTGATGTTGCCACCACATGACTTTCCAAATATGTACCTGTAATATTTCTAAAAATTTCAAATAGATTAAATGATTATAATTTAAGGAACTAAGAGAGAAATTCAGATTTTACAATGAACAGACATAAACTCATACCGTTGCCTTCTGATATTGGATATGGCCACGAAGCTCCAACAATTAAGAAAGTAAAAAGGAGCGTTACTAACGTAAGATGTAACTAAGCGTAAAGTATTTTCAAAAATATCCTCCAGGTGGTGTGGTGGTGGCAGCTGAAAATATATTTGTTTAAATCTCTTTAAAATGCAATATATGGGAAAATGTTTTAAACGAACGTAGAAAATTAAATTTCCTACACCTTTTATTCCAATACATTTTTACATTTATCAAGTAATAAAGCAAATAGTTCAAAAAACGAAAGTGACAAAAGTTTTTTAAAACTATTTTCTTTATTAAAAGTGAAATACTTTTACTTCACTTTTAATAATCTAAGCCAAAGTTATTGAGCTGCCAACGATATTTGCTTTAATAAATGTAAAAATGTATTGGAATAAAAGTTGTAGGAAATTTAATATCCACTTCCGTTTGACCGATTTTTTTCCAAAAACTAATCAACTCCTTTCCCACTAATAAAAGTGTAAAATATTAAATATCGCGATGATTTGATCAATTGATTTGAGTTAGAGCACCCACAAAATTCCTATCACATTCACATACAGACAACGTCGAGAAAATGGTCAAAACGTGTTTGGGGGACCTCAAAACGTGCATTTCCGTTGAAATCGATTTTTTTTCATGAAAACAATACTTTCTCTATACTTCGTATATGGAGAAAGTATAAAGTGAGGTATGGCCAAAGTTGGAAATCAAATAATTCGCGAAAAATAATTATTGTCAGAAGAAATTTTAAATTGTTTTTGTAAAATTTGTTGAAGAATGAAAGAGAATTCAGGTCGATGCAGTTTAATCATCTGAATCGCTCAGCACTACAATCGCATTTCTAAATAGAAGTAAAGGCCACTCAAGGAAAAATTTCAGGATATTTCTTTGATTTTTAGAAGTGGAATATCTTTGAATTAACAAAATTCTTTTTATAAACCGAAATTTCAACTTCTCCAACGTCCTCGACTGTTTTCTCTCCGTTTAAAAGAAGTGAGAAATAAGAAAGCCTCCGCAACGTAGGAACGCAAAGCAACCAACTAAACATATCCTTCTCCAAATAAGTACAGTTGAATTATATGACAGGGATGCGCTTCGCACACACGTATCAAAATTCATCGCCAGTCCCGTGCTATCCCAGAGGTGTCAAAAGAAAATTAACAAAAAACAATCGCAACCGCTACGGACTCGCCACTGCGGGAGTCTTTCGAAGCCTCTTCGCGTTTTATTTTTCGAAGAAAATAAACGATTCGCTTGACAACGCGTCCTTGATCGCATAGAGCGTGCTCTTTCAAAAGAAAATAACATCGCTTGAACACGCACAGACACATTCACTCGAATATATATACAAGTAGAAGGTGCTTGCATACTGCAAGCATTTCATCTCACCTTGAAAAAACATTAATTTTTTAGAGAGATATTTCATCATGGGAAATATTTCTTTAATTCAAAAGATTTCTCCTAGGGACCAAATTTCTTTTTTTCCTTATGGAACAATAATAGAGTAAAACAATTGCTAATTTTTGCAACTTTATGAATATTATACTTTTTCCACATTGGGTTAATGATGCTACACATTTATGCCAAATTTTAAATTTGTAGCACATTTAGAAGTGAAATAACATTTATCTAATTGTTTAAATTTAAATAATTTTTAACGGCCACAATAATAATTTCATAGATAGAATAAAATTTTTATTCGTTTTAATAGACTAATTTCTAATTAACTTGAAATTCTCAGCTCTCTAACTCGCCCCGTTTTATCTAAACATTTAACTATTTATTTAAACTTTAAGAATTTTTAACTGCCAAACTAATTAAAATATCAAAATTTCTATAATCCCTATTTCGTTTTTTTTTAATCCTGCCTCTAAAAAAAATTTCAGCTCCGTAGTACATTCGGAAATACATAAACCTTGAAAATTTGTTTAAACAATTGAGAATTTTTAGCGGCCGCATTGTTGCACTTTTTCAAGATTTTCGTTTTTTCTAGTCGGTTTTTCCCAAAATCCTGCCTAAGAAAAAATTTCGAATCTTCAGCTCATCTGGAAGTGCCTAAACATCAGTATCCTCCTATATATTATTTCATCTGTAAGAAACGTCGATATATAATGATAAGCCTTCTTATCTATATAGAATTCAACCCCAAAATAAACCTGCATATTTGTGAAGTAAACACCTTTAATGAGAGTTATCGATTATTCAAACTTATAGATTTATCTAAGCATTTCTGTTAATTTATAATTTATTAAGTCGGATTTTTCTTCTTCCTTTAAGATTCGAGTTATAAAGATAACATTTAAAAAATGACATTTGTCATGGTCCGCCACCCCTTGACGATAAAATAAAATCAACGCAGTTATTCTTCGCTGCACACCCCGGCGCACTTGCACCAAAGTCCATACACCTGGAGTGTTCGTGCCCCGAATGACAACTGCAAGCTCTCTTCATCCAGAATGCGTCGCTGCAATGCGGCTTCCTATTTGTCTTTTGTCAGAGGCGTTGGCTCACACGGTCGCGGGCGGCGTGACAACAATGTTTTCCTAAGCGTCTTTATTAACATCCTCAGATTGCTTTTCATTCGCCGTACGTATTTGAACGTTGACTCCATATTAAGAAGCGCTCGACGATTACATATTTCCTGGAATAATTTTATGTAGACTTTTCTCGAACAACTGTCGCTTTCTTTTAGTTTCGAGCTACACCGGGTATTTGCGTCGCAATAGCGTAGAATAATCGACAGGAATAATTTAGATATGAACAGATATCTCGTCTATATTTAGCTCTAGTAAGATTCAAATAGAGAAAACATTTAAGGATATAGAATTACAGAAGGCCTCAAAAACACAACATCACAGAATAACGCGACTCATCATGCAGTTTTATAAGCAGACATCAAGAGAAGTATTCCAAGTATCAAAAAGAGAATCGGAGAGGAATAAGTTTAGATGTAAGTTTAGTTTCAGCTGCCATATTGTTTCTTTAAAAACAATACCAATTTCAGTGAAAAAAAGGATTCCAATGACAATTTAATTTAATGGATTGAGCTCTCAAATTGTGTTTATGGGTCCAGAGTCTGACTCTCAGCAAATTCATGAATATTTCTCATCATACTTTCTATATGACATATTATTTATTCGTTCAACAAGTAAAATCTTGAAATTAATGGAATAATATGATCTAAAGATCCTATGCAGATAGGCATAAGCTGTAATTTTGGGAGTAAAGTCTTCATAAAAATCATTTGAAGAATAGGCTCCTGTTATATAGCTACATTCAAAACAGACCTCACGACCGTCATTAACTCGGATTCGGGGTGTGAATCTCGAGGGTTCGTCCTAAAATTGAGCTCAAGTATCTGCCCCCTCGCATCAAGGGATCTTTAGCCGACCAAATCATTTGCAAAAACATTTCAACCTTTTACTTTGTTAAATTAGTGAGAAGGTAACTCAAACGTCGAATCCGGATAAATGCGCTGATACAGACAGTCTTTTAAACGTAATTCGACGATAAATAATAAGATATTTATGCTTAAAAGTATAAAATACAATTTTTATATTATGGATAACATTAGGTTTACATTTTCTGCAGTCGCGTATTTCATAATGTGTAGGTATCTTCACAGGTGCTTAGCCCGTTTTTCCCAAATAGAACATGGAGTCCGCTATAACTTTTTAAAGGCAAAGTATCTCGCAGGATACTTTGAACAGGTAATGGTTAATAGCTCTATCTTACACGGTGCTTGTTTAGCTACCTATCTTGTGTGATGGGTGAAATGGGGTATATTGTCTGGATGGCATCCATGAGTGCATGGAGGGGGAAGTGTTTGTTACCATGGCCTTTTATCCCAAAGTTAAAATACAGAATTTCAAGGAATGAGCCAATGTGCCAGGATAGCTCCGTGGTACAGTATCCTAGCAGGAATTTGAAAAGTCAGGTTCGTTTTACGGTCAAATTCACATCTGCCGTCCTTCTGCACCTACATCTAAAGTTAACAGTAAATTAATAAGGCCTGACTCACGGTTTTTACCTAGAGGACATTAAGTATTCTTGCATTCATTAATACTGCTCCTTTTCTATATTTCGAGGAATATATTATTGTATTACAAATTTTTAATATGAATTTTTTCACGTGCAGAGGGTACCTACTTTTACTGAGATGTAATAAAATACTATTTTTTTTAATTATTCGTCACAGAAAAATATACATTTCGACTGCTCTTCTATTTTATTTAAACGAATTATAAGAAAACTAACTCCTTTTCAAAGTTACTATTGGAGTTATCATCAAAAGGATTACTGCCGTAAGACGAGATCGATATTTAATTTTAGGAATTGATGTTCGAAGTCTCCAGTGCTCGAATCGGGCGGGAACGGATGGTAACGCCGTTCCATTTGGTACAAAATGAAGCCCATAGCGCTCCCTTTCTTAAAAATCAGATAGAAATATTCCGATTACTATAGGTCTGTCGCATTCATAAGAACATGCGCGGATTTCGGCCGCGCACCGAGGGGAAGTTATCTCTGTCATCTTGACTACCCCCACCCCACCGCTAGCCCATCCTTCTCCTCCTTAAGTTGTCAGTTCTCATTGTTTACAGTTGACTGCCTAGACGAAGTTTTGCGAATATTTGGCAACAGTGTAGTTACAAAAGGACCGAGATATCGATAGCCCGTGCGGTAAGGAAGGGCGAGAGGGGAGGGTGCCAAGTGGAGTGAGGGATTAGGCCACACCCAAAATGTTCTTTTGATCGCTGTAGATCTATAGCGTCCCCGTTGCCAAAATTTTCCAATTCGAGCACTGGATGTATAGTTATAATGTTGATATATCCACTTCTTTCGAATAAAACTAAATATTACAGACGATAATTAACGTAAATTTGGCGGTGGATTACACGTCATTCTATTTTAATGAAAACTTATAGCACGTCTACCTACCAAAATCAATACGTAACTTCAACCACCAAGAATACAATTTACAGAAGCAATTGAACCAATTTCATTAATGTGAAAGAAAGTGTTTCTTTTAATTCTTATGCATCGCAACACGGAACTTAGAGATAATTGAATAAGAAAAAGTTAAAATTTAAAAGATTTTCCAATTTAAATTCTTTAGAGGTAATTGAAGGTTAAATAATTAAAATTTTAAAGATTTTCCGATTAAAATTCTGTTCCTACCCTCCACTAATACCCTAATATTTATGCAATAGAAGGTTTCGGAATTAACATGCAGAAAATACACTCGGAATTATTTTTCCAAGGTTGTCGGACCTGTCTCAGGTGCAATGATGAAATACACATGAAATGGGTTCATTTTGCCAAAATCTGATAAAACGATGAGGTTCCAATAAAAATTAGAATTCTTACTGAATATGACCTTGGATATTGTGCGGGTAAATTATCATTTACACAAGTTCTCTGCAAGTAGAAAAACTTCACTCCTTAGAACAAGCAATTTAAATATGTGCTTGCCTTAGGTATCTCCAATAACCACAACAAGGTTAAAACCTTGTTTTGGCTGTTGGAAATACCTAAGGCAAGTATATTTTTTAAATTGCTTGCTTTTGAATTTTTTCCAGCCATAAAACGAGCTCGACTGTTCCCTGTTGAACCCTAGAATTAATTAAACGTTTGTGCATCTGGTATTGATACATGCTTCTCCCATAACCCTAAAATTCGTGCCGTCATTCAAAACATCAGGTTAATAAACGTCTCCTCATGTTCTAATAATATTCTAATAGTGCTCATTTAATTCCATTTTATAATAATCAGGAGCTTTCCAAACTGACAATTCTAAACATCAATATCAATAAATGAAAAATTATCTCCTTCGTGTATAAAGCGGGGTAATATTATTTGGGTATCTATAGAGATTGTTAAAGTGTTGATTAAAAGATGATTATTAATTTTAAAAGGCTGTTTTAATAATTATTATTATTCAATAAGAGGGTTGAGTTATTTATTTATTCACCATCGGCTATAATCTGAAGAGTTATGTAAGATTATCTTGATTATATTACAACCCTTTACACATTTACTATTTTATAGTATTTCATTATCTGAAAATAATAGAGTTTATCATTTTTATTTATAAAACGTTCAAAATATAGGCGAAGCCATACTTTAATTGACATAAAGGTTCATAAAATTTTCAACACATGCGAGCATTTGACCTGTATGATCTACATGTTATGGTATTTATGCGATAAAATGTAAAAGAATGCATAAATTATATATGCAAAGAAGGATACTGAAAACTTTGAATTTTTTACGCATAAAAAAGGACGTTTATCATCATGTCGCTCCGTTTAAAGGATTTTTGTAGTCTGTTAATAAGAGATAGCGCCGAAATAACGCTATCGTGGGCCGCGGTCATCAACTCCTCTCTCTCTATATCACTCCAGTCCTATCTATGGACGTGATGCGCTCTGGAGTCGCAGTTTCGTAAGATGTTACGTGCGAAGGAAGCGATTGGCGGGAAGGAAGGAAGTCATCCCGTTTACAAATTGCGACCGTCGCAGAATACGAATTTAGCGGGAAGTTCTGTTTACTCACCGTTGGGGAGTTGGTTCCTATGGAATCTATAAGTAATTTATTTTTGAAGCGACTAAAAGAAAAGAGGATTCGTCCCCCATACGCCTTATTCATAAGACAAGGCGTGTATTTCGAGACACCAGGGCACTCATTTATATTTAATTCCACCTTGAAATCCCTCGACTGATATGCCAGCAAGAGAGAAAGTATAATCAACATACGAAAGCGGAACGAGGACATTATTTCGAGAAATTCTGTCTCTATAGGATTCCATACTGCTCACTCCGGAGGTGATGTGTATCAGCAATCAAAAGTTTTCTAATATATATTCATTAAAAATCTGTCATCATTAACATCCCGAGTTTTAACATGCTGACTTACGGACGGACGGAAACGACCTCCCTTATATACGTTCATTTCGTGCAAAGAACGCATAAAAATCTACCATGAGGGCAAACAAGTGAATTTCCTTCTCGGTTTTAAAAATATGGATTAATTACAATATTCCCTTTTGCGTATTTATTATGCGTTCTTTGAACAAAGTGCACGAAGTGAACGCATATGGAGGAGGTCGTTTCCGTCCGTCCGTCCGCATGTTAAAAATCGGGAACCAGTGGACGTATTTTGATGATATTTTGTATCGGGGATTTTTACTGAAATTGGTTGACCGATTTCAATTTTGGTTAAAATCGGACGATAATTGCGACCACTTTACATGAAGACCTACATGTAGTTTACAACGTACGTTTCAACCCGGGAACCGCAGAAAGTATTTTGATGAAATTTGGTATTAAGCAGTTTTACTAAAATTTGTCGGTCTCAAAGAACGCATTTGGAAACTGTGCACTCCGACATGGAGTACACATTTCCATACTTGTCATAATTTTCAGCGTTTTAACAGGACGTATTATAAGTCTTAGGGTGTCTGGCAGTAGTGAATTTGGATATTTCCTGCCCCCCTTCTGGCGCTTTTTTCCAAAATGAATCTCTCATATATGTATTCGGTTTGCTTTTCCGTCTACGGATCATAATGGTCTAACTCATCAAAAATCCGCATGATATTAATTTTTTTTCATTCCCGCCAAGAAACCCCGTTGTTAATGCCGCCCCTAATCCAGTGCCTACTTTGGCCTTATTGCAAATCCGCCGATGGCGATAGGGGATATAAATTCTGGAAAAAACATGGGTTCGGTGCTATAAAAATAACCTTCGAGCAACCCAAAATAGATTATGGGCACAAGAAGTCTTCACATTTATTATTTCAGAATACACCTTCAATCCATCAGTAAACAAGCTGGGATGGTCAATGTTTTATTGAGCTGTATGCTTGCTCTCGAACTAACATTTTTCCCCGCTTCAATTCACAATTTGCAGCAATATTTAAGTAGATCCTCTACACCTGAAAGTTTTCAAAATGTTTTATCATAACTTGCTATGTATTCGCACACTGTCCTTGCGGAGACCGTTTTCCGGTTGTGACCGACAATGGAAGTGGCAAATGTCATGCACATAATCTGGACAAATATTCACCTTGACGATTGAGGTTAAATCTTTTTTTGTTCCTCTGCATGTAAGATAAGCGTACTTGAAAGATTGTTTCACGTTGTTCAAACATAGGTAGGTGTTTTTAAGCCCGAAAAGGAGTTTATACTGAGTTCCATCTCTAAATAAATAATTTTTCATTTCATTCGTTAATGAAACATTTATTTCATTTCTTGAGTTGAAGATAGATATTGTCGGCTAAAAAGTTCGTAACTGCGGTCATTCGTTAATGTTAACTAATTCTCATGTTAGTTTATAGCATAAACAACTAAGCCAGAGGTGTTCAAGACGTCGATCGCCGACTCGTTTTAAGGTGCGTCCACACTAGGCGAACAAGCATACTATCACGAACGGGAATAGATGAATACGAACGACCATAGACGCACGCGAACGAACATTGAAGCGCGCGAACGTAAACTGTAATGCATAAGTTGCTTGAAAGTAATGATTGAAATAAAGTAAGGAGAAATCGCCGCTGGTGGACGACGTCAGTGTTTATGAATAGAAATCTCTATAGTGCTTCTGATTTAATAATGGACCTGCGCCGTGAAAACTGTGGACAACTTGAAAACTAATACAAATACAAATGGCGGGCCCCAGAAATGCTAAGCAAGACTTTTTTTAGAGAATCAATTGATGTGAAGGAAAGACTGTGTACTCTGCGATACTTGGTAAGCGGAGGGTGAGTTGAATTATGCTTGAATGATAAAAGCATCCAAGCATCAAACTTTTTCTTGTCCAATTTCTCCCACATGGGCAAAGTCCGCCTCATTTCTTTCTTCAAATTGTCCGAGTCCGAATCCTTCTCTCCGTAACGCCTCCAATAACGATGATCTGTCTTCACTTTCCCTCAAGTCTCTTACTGTTCTTATTGTTAGAGCAAAAAGTGATCTTTCAATACTTTGCACTGTACTGAATGCTAACATTGACTGTCCTGTACTTATCTCCCTGTTTAACTTACGCGTACCAAACAGATCTACTCGTTTTTCCTGCTTCCTTAATCTCAGTATACCTAGGCTGTCGGTTATCAAACGCTCGCTTTTCTTCAGCCTCTCTGCTCTTCTTAACTCATTACCTCCGAACTCAGATGTCTTCAATCGACCTTTAAAAACCTCGATCTCCTCTCTGTTTTCTCCTTTTTAATTAATTTTATTTTCCTTTTCCTTGTTATTAATTTATTTTATTTTTTTGTTTGTCTCTTGAGTTATGTACTTATTTATGTAATGATGTTATTGGTTTCACTGTAAATTGGCCTTTGCGCTGTATGTAAAATATGTTCATAAATAAATAAATAAATTTGTATTAAGGGCTTTTGGTGTTTCATGAAATGGGAAGGCCTTCTACATCCGCCAAATACGATGACGTAGTCCGACCACTCCATCTCTGTAGACACTGAGCCCTTGGACTAATACACGTTCACACTATACGAACGCGAACGAACACGAAAGACCACGAACGATTATTTCCCTTTGATGCACCGACAGAGGTCGGATCGTTGTTCGTTCGCGTTCGAAGATACGTCCACACTGCATTCGTCAATGTGCGTTTTTATGCTCGTTCGTGTTTGTTCGTGCTCGTTCGTCAAGTGTGGATGTGGATTTAGGTAGATCTTCGAAGGTTATTTGCCTCCGCTGTTCGAAAGAATCTTTAACAGCGAAAATATACAGTCGATCGCCACGCAAGTGAAAAATGAAAAATAGCTCCGATGTTTACATCTCCAAGTCCGCGGATATTTAATTAAATGCCACTCTTAAGGTCGAATGAAGAGCCGGTTCGATGGGGTGTGCAGATCCAAGGCTGCCCGAAACATCTCAAATTCTTTATAAGACCCCAAAATCGCCATAACCCAAAACATCCCACATTTTCTGACCGCGAGAAGAGTTGTGTTGGGTCGGATTGGGTAGCGCGATTGTACTTATACATCCCGGTTATCGTAGTTTTCTCCGCATCAGTCGTGATCGTAGCATAACAGACCTTAGTGCAAGAGCGCCATAGAATATTGACAGTATTCTTATTAGTGCGAATATTTTGGTATTTATAATTACCAAACATTAAATACTCACCACCCTTGTTACTAGATTTTACTTTAAAATCCATGCCTTTCTTGATAAGAAAATAACTAAAATGTTCAGAAGTAGTGACTTAAGTTAATAATTGTCTCGCTGCACTTTTAAGTGAAGTCACAAGGACACTGAGATAAAACAATGAAGCGAATAAATATCGTGATTGACAGATAGCCTATCACCCGAACTCAGGCCGCTCCACAGGGGGCGCTCCTATACCTCTTAACCCTTAAATCCTCCCCCTCTCACCCACTTTGAAAAGTGGAATGTTTTTGGCTATAACTACATCTACATCTACATGATACCCTGAAAGTCACATTTTTGGTGGATGGCATGGGGTGCAGTGCACCAAGGGTCCATAGTTTTCCTACGTTATCTTTCCCTATTATGTTCTCTTACCGTCCTAGGGAAAAACGATCCTCTATATCAGCGGTGCCCAAACTTTTCTAATGGCGGGCCACATCAATGGTTGCGAATCCCTTGGCGGGCCGCATTGGAAGTTGTCAATTCTTCGGCGGGCCGGATTAGAGTTTAATTAGAGTTCTGAGATGCCATTAAGTGAAAATCATGTCTAAATAAGGTTTTCATGGCTAACATTTCAATATTTAAAGTTTTATTATGAAAATTTTCAAAAAATGTATGAATTTGTGTGTTAAATTTTTCGAATTGATTTTTCGCCTTAGCTTCGCGGGCAGAACAAAAACCCTTCGCGGACCGCATTTGGCCCGCGGGCCGTAGTTTGGACACCGCTGCTCTATATTGCTCCGTTCTTCAGTCGATCTCGCGAATCTTATCTTCACTGTCCTGCCTTCCGAGATACGTCGGGCTTCTGATAAGTCCTACTACCTCATTCGCTAGTCCCTCCGACATAAATTTTACCAGTAGTTTAAATCTAGCCTGCAACCTACGTTCCTCTAGCGATGTCCATTTCAGATTTTCTATTAATGATGTTACGCTTTGTTTACTATCGTAATTCCTCTTTACAAATCTAGCTGTCCTACGTTGAACCTTTTCTATCTCGTTGGTGAGTCCCTTTTCGTAGGGATCCCACACAGCTGAATCATATTTGACCTGCGTTCGAACCAAGCATAAATATCATAATTCTTTCACTTTTTCGGAGCTATTTTGAACTATTCTCCCTATACAGCCCAGCTTTTTATTAGCGGCATCTATCAATCGGCGAATGTGGGTATCCCACGAGAGATCACGATGGATCGTGACTCCGAGATATTTAATCGAGTCTGAAACTGGAATCTCTACTCCGTCCAACGAATAATTAACATCCAACGAGATACTCTTGGTTCTCCAGAAATTGATGACGCAACATTCCTTTGGGTTGATCTCTAACTGCCATTCCTTACACCATGCAGAAATAGCTTCTAGGTCATTTTGGAGATACTGGTGGTCTTCCGGATTGCTTATTTCTCTATAAATGACGGTGTCGTCCGCGAAAAGCTTAATTTTACTTTTTACTACTGAGCTGGTATCGT
Source organism: Tanypteryx hageni (assembly GCA_028673005.1). NCBI lineage: Eukaryota > Metazoa > Arthropoda > Insecta > Odonata > Petaluridae > Tanypteryx > Tanypteryx hageni. Next base: position 23,268,447 of record CM054113.1, read on the forward strand.
TTATATAAATTAGAAATAATAACGGACCAATTACACTACCCTGCGGAACGCCAGAGACAACCTCCACTAAGTTCAAAGATTTCCCATCTATAATAATCTTCTGCTTCCTATGATTTCAAAATTCACGGATCCAACTAACGATTTTAGAATTAACGCCTAAGGTTTCTAATTTCGTCATTAACTTCCTGTGAGGTACCTAATCAAAGGCTTTCCTAAAATATAAGAAGATGGCATCGACTTGCCTATTATTTTCTCCGCTTCTCTGTATACAATTCACGAAAATACCGAGCTGTGTATCACAAGACCTACCTTTCCTGAAGCCGTATTGACAATCATCTAACAATGAATTACTATCAAGAAATAGCATTATGTTGCTAACGAGTATATGCTCGAGAATCTTACACGATATCGAAGTTAAGGAAGTCGTCCTGTAATTTTCTGGGTTCTCCTTGTCGCCTCCCTTATGAATTGGGGTAATGTGCGTTAACTTCCAGCCGTTAGGGACATCTCCGCGGAAAATGGATTTCTCGAATATTATCCGAAGATGATCACTTATTCCATCTTCAATGGTGACTTTGTTTATTTTTTCTGGGGCGTTAGTTGCTAATAAATCTAATGTTTTCCGATCACGTTGGCTTTCTGACTAATTGAAGGAGAGAGTGCTTGTAGAATTTTTCGATTAATGCCTCACAGGATTCTCGTTCTTTACCTCTAGAGTCGAAACAGGTTTTCCCAATCAATTGAGTGTAAGTTAAAGTCACCACCGACTATAAAGATTCCATCTTGATTTATCAGTCTAAACTTTGATAGTTGCTTCTCGAGATTTAAAATACAATCTACACCAGCGTTAGGTGGCCTGTAAAACGAGCATAAGAACACCTTTTTGGAGCCTTCTTTACCTATGCGGCACCAAACACTCTCGATATCCTCGTCACTTATCGAAATCTCACTGCTATCGTACTTATCGCTAACCGCTATGAAAACCCCCCCGCCAGATCTATTAGCGCGATCTTTTCTATGGACACGATAGTCTCTAGGAAATATCTCCTGACTCTGAATCTCATCCGTTAACCAACTTTCTGTGCCCATCACGACGTCGGCGTGCAGACTGCGAATAATATGCTCGAACTCAGATTTTCCTACGGATGCTGCGACAGTTCAGTACGGCGACGTTTAATTTCTCACTTCGCATATTAATCTCACCCTTGACTTTCTCTTCCACTCTAAAACTGCAGGCACTTCCATCACAATCACTCTCACGACTGTTTGGCTTCGCATCAAAATTGGAATTGCGACCCGTCGCACCCTTTACGGAACATTCTATCAATGACCTATCGCAAAATAGGCGCTGCATGTTATTATGAATTTCCTTCTTATCTCACGTGTTACGTGCATTTACCTCACGCTCGGAGTATATTCTGTCATTAGATAATCTATCGCAATTCCTATTTTCTACGAATGCATCGATTATCCCCTTACCTAAAACTGACCTATACCCTGCCCTACTCTCTAGCCTAAAAAATCCCTACTATGCTCCAGAATCCTACGCGCTACTCTCTGAGCCGATTCGGGCTTGTAGTGAACACCAGAATGATCAAGTGGTGCCCTGCCCTACGCAGACAGCGGTCGTGATCAGCGAACTTGAGTGATTTGGTTTTTTTCAATTGGTTTTGATAATATTTTATTTCGTTTCTGCGTGCCATCTTGCCTAGGTATCAGATCTGACGATGCAGAGGTTTTATCAAGGATTGTGCCACTTTTGAAATACCTGCGGTTAGTTATAATTGCCCTGTAAGTTTTAACTATTTTTTAAAGACATTATCTGCCCTCAATTATGACGGGAGAACTATTATCAAGTTTATAAATGTTAGCATAGAATCGGAGTTAAAAAGAGAAAATTTTACCAAAATTACATATGATTTTGCATCTTAAAATGCATGAGAACTTATTTTGACCTTTTGTCTGAATGAAAATTCCTTAATTAATAATAGAAAAATTTTTATGACACAAAGTAATATGTAAACGGATTTAATTTTCTATAAAACTTACAGTGATGTGCCATTTTCATACAAAATCAGGTTCCCGCTTCTACCTTTGCATTGGACTTGAAATAAAAGTATCAGAGAAAGGCTAATCGTAAATGGCGGGATCAACAAACAAAAAAAGAAAACTTAATCATTTTCATAATGAATGGGAGGAAGATTATTTTCACAATCATAAATTCAAAATGTGTGTTTGATTTGCCACTCAACTGTAGCTATTTTTAACAAAGGAAATATCGAGAGGCATTTCAAAGCCATTCACAATCAATACGAAAGCGATTTTCCGGCTAGAAGTGAACGGCGCAAAAATAAAGTAAAAGAATCTAATCTCAACTTAATGTTCAACAATCCATATTTACTAAGCATAATATAAAATCAAAAGCAGTGACTGTTGCGTCGTTTAGAGTCAGTCACACGCTAGCTAAGCGCAAAAAACCGTTTGAGGATGGAGAGATGGTAAAAGAAATCTAATCTAATCCAGTCAGAATGAATCTGCTTCTGAGCAGCTACGGATAGATTCGTTTAAAATCTTCATTTTTCCGTTTAATACAGAGATCTGTATATCGTTATTGGAAGTCAACGTATAAGTGAGTTGAATTTTTGATTTTTCATTTTGGTATTGGAAAAATTGCGGCAGTGTTTTTTAGGCATTGTTTCGAATTTATTTTGTTATAATTTAGTGGATGTTTTATTGGTTTTATGCTTGCATTTATTCAAGGTTTACAATGGCTTCTTGTAGCAAAGATAACTCGATTTATAAGATTACACGCCCATAATGGAGAGTGATGATTCAGACAATGATTCCATTCTTCTTGAAAGCGGGGATAGTTCAAGTGAGGAGTATTTCTCAAGTTTGGATTAATGTGATTTGGAAAATAGTGACGAAGATACAGAAGAGTCTTTCAAGACGTGGTACGAGGTGGACATGCAAAATATTCATCGTCCACCTCAAAGGTTTCCTTTCACTGCAAAACCAGGCATTACTGTAAATGTAAATCCCGAATTCAGACCACTGGACTGCTTTGAACTTTTTTCGACAAAAAAATGTTAGAAATTATTGTAAGAGAGACGAATAGATTTGCTGAACAACATAATAATAAGTGTATTTATATTGGGCGATCACGTTTGAACAATTGGACCCCAACTAGTGAAAAAGAGATGAGGTTATTTTTTCAGTGTTGATGTTACAAGGTATGCACAAGATGCCACATCAGGTAATGTCGTGGTCAAAAAGAAGAATTCTTCATGTACATATTTATTCAGAACTGATCTCACAAGAAAGGTTTCTATTACTCATGAAATTTATCCATTTCTCTAACAATGAGGAAATCAACAAAGCCACCCATCCAAATCCAAAGTTGTGGAAATTTTATGAGGTGATGGAACATTTGCGCGGTAGATTTTGTGATGTATACTCTCCTGACCAAACGCTTAGTCTGGACGAGAGTTTGACGCTTTTCAAAGATCGTCTTGCTTGGAAAACTTATATTGCAAAGAAGAGAGCTCGTTTTGGACTGAAGTTTTTCGTATTGTGTGAGTCTGAGTCAGGATACATTTGTGATTTTCTGTTATATACAGGTCAAAGCACATTGTACAATAGCAAATATAATAGTTTACCCATTAGCACCAAAATTGTTCTTCATTTGATGGATCGTTTCTTGGGGCAGGGGTACTGTGTGGCGGTGGATAATTGGTATATGTCACCACAACTCGCTGATCTACTGGTTGAACACAAACCAGATATATATAGCACACTGAACAGCAGAAGAAGGGATCTTCCAGAAGGATTTGCGAAAAGGAAATTGAAGAACGGGGAAAATCAGGCATTCCAACGGGGGAAGGTAATGGCTTTAAAATGGCAGGATAAGAAAACTGTTTGCCCCATGAGCACTATTCACAATGCCAGTACAAATGTCGTTAGGATAAAAAGTGGGGTAGATGTGATAAAGTCAACAGTGGTTTGTGACTACAACAACACCATGGGTGGAGTTGATCGATGTGATCAAGAAATATCATATTATCTATCTACAAGAAAGCAGCAAAAGAAATATTATAAGAAAATCTTTAGGCATTTTTTTGACCAGGCTATCTGGAATTCTTTTGTTATATATAACAAAATATCATCTCAGAAACGCATCGATCTTCTCGAATATCGGCTTCAGCTCACTGAGCAATCAATAAAAGAGTATGCCGATCCAAATTTCAGGTCGTCAAGAGGAAGACCTAGCGCCACTCCGTGCCCTCTTAGACTAACATCTCGTCATTTTGCGAGTCATATTCCACCAAACCCCATCAAAAGGAGCCTAGACGACAGTGTGCAAAGAGGGATGAAAATGGAAAGCGTAAGAGAAAAGAAATGAGAATTTGGTGCAAAGATTGTGGAGTTGGACTTTTCCTGGAGCCTTGCTTAAAAATTTATCATACGAAAAGAAATTTTTGAATTATGATACCTTGACACTTTATATTATTTTATTTTTATTATACTTTTTCTTTATTCATTTAAATAAAATTATTATATAAAAATATTCATACAAATTCGTTCCTAATTTTTTAAAAATAAATTCTGAATAAATACCTAAGATTTAAGGAAAATGAAAGTTCATCATGACTAAGCATTGACTTGATAAAATAAATAATTATATAACTTTATTTGCGAAAATGTGTACAAAAGTAAAACACTAACTAAAAAATACATTTTTTTGATCGGAATGCATTTTAAAATACCATGCTGGAGGGAAGGTAGAATTATTGAAATAAAATGTAAATGCAGTAAAAATCCTATCACTTACAGACCAACAGACACACAGACATCATCGCGAAAATAGGCAAAACGTGTTCAGGGGACCTCAAAACGTGTACTTCCGTTGAGATTTCGAATTAGAATTTTTTCATGAAAACAATACCTACTTTCTCTATACTACGCATATGGATATGGAGAAAGTAAAAAGTAATTCTGAGATACCTCTGATACCTATGAATTGGGCCAGGAGGGTCCATAGAGGTCCGGATGGAACGGAAGCATATGTGAGAATAATAGGATTTCGAGTTCAACAATGCAATCGTTTGGCAAGGCGACTTCTCAAAGACACTAAATTTTGTTATAATGTGATATTAAAACGTTACATTCGAGAGATTTTGATCCGAAGGCGTTAAAAGACGGTAATAATAAGAAACTATTGTCATTTTTCTTTAATACAGTCCAAGTCCGGAGATCAAAGGTCAAATATGTGAATTTTAATATGCAAAAGAAAATAAGCTTGCAGATCGATATATCGATTTCTCCATGTTATCTTATGAGGAATGGAAATCATTCACAGGAATCGAACCCGGGTCGATTTTGAAAAATTGGTTTTCTTAAATAGCGTTTACTTTAAGAATCGAACATTCCCACCAAATGTCAATCTTCTAGCTACTCGGAAAGTTTGTTAAAAATAACATTACAGTTCCGCTTTCTCATCCACCGACGACGACGACGAAGTAATTTTTACTTCTCCATACGTAGTATAGGGGAGAGTATTGTTTTCATGAAAAAAAATCGACTTCGAGATTTCAACGGAAATACACGTTTTGACCATTTTCCCGATGTCTGTGTGTGTGCGTGTGTATGTGGGTGTTCTAACTCAAAAATTATTATTAAGGTAACGCGAAATTTTATATTTAAAATTTTTATGAAAGTCGCAAGAACTGATTAGTTTTTGGTAAAAATTTTGAAATATTTTCTTTAATATTTTATATATGTAAAGATGTACTGGAATAAAAGTTATAGGAAATTTAATTTTCTACAACCTTTGTTTGAAATATTTTCCCATATTATGTATTTTTTAATTTAGTTAAGTTAAGTTAGTTTTTTAGTTGTCTTATGTTAGTAACGCTCCTTTTTATTTTCTTAATTGTTGGAGCTTTGTGGCTATATCCAATATCAGAAGGCTATGTTTTGAGTTTATTTCTGTTCTTTGTCGTCTAAAATTTTCTCGCAATATCTTAAAATATTTTTCTGTAACCTATTTGGAATTTTTAGAAACATTATAGGTATGGAGAAAGTCATGTGGTAGCCACATAAGATTTTTATATATTAGATATGTGTACCTTGTGAGACGAAAAGTGTGAATCAAGAGAAGTGGGTGGCTCGAGGTAAGAGACTTGTAACGGTGCAAACTAAGGAGGAATGGACCAGAAATAGAATAGCAATATGTGAGAAAAAATGGCATCGATCGCAGAAAGATGGGAGAAGTTAGTAAGGGAAAGGGTGGGATTGTTTGCTGATGAAGATGCGTTGATTAAAGAGAAGCGGCGGAGGAAGGAAGGAAAAGGTAGAAAACGGTAAAAGTGGAGAGAGAAAGGAGAAGAATGTATTTGATGAGAGGAAGATGGCGAGAAAGAGAGAGAGGACAAAAAGATTATTCCGAGTGCGAGGGTTTGGTGTGAGCGGTGTTTGAAGTGGCGACTTCTAAGAAGAATCCCCTCTGTATTGAATTGATGAGAATGTTGTTGAGGAGCGGCGATACACGTTCGAATGAGCAGGCAACGGAGTGAAGCAGTAAGTGCAAAACGGATGTGAGATTATGCAAGGGATTTAAAAAATAATTTAAAGTATATGTGCAAACGTATGAGATGGACACGCCGTCGCAGAATGAAAGTTGAAAATTATAGAACGAGATGGTATTTAAATTTTATGTGGTCCAAAGCCTGCGTAGTTGATTCAATAAAAATAATGATGTTAAATACACGTTTACAAGTGAAACCATGCATGAGATTATTTTCATAACGTGATTAAAATTTTAATTGGATTGTACAGCTTTCAATCTTAGCGTACAATTCAGTTGTCAGTTACTGAAAATCATGCAATAATGTTGATATTTTATCTCCCAAACTCCTCAAATCATCTTGAGCGTGTATTTTATGGGCAGTTAATACTTTCAAATTACTAAGCTATATAAAAGCAAATACAATCAATGCATTGTTTGCTTTTTAAGAAAAATATAGTCTTAAAATAATAAGCGAATCTGCTGGAAAATATGCTAATTTAAATTTGAGCAGCGGAGACAATGGCTGGAAATTGAATCCGTTTCTCACACCTTTCCAGTGGTTTTGCTGAGAATCCAGATTACTGATATTTCTGCTGCTTTTCTTAGGATTCGCTAAAAGATGTCTTCCTCGCATAACGATCAGGGACATAGTACGTGAATACGAGCCCGTGCGACGCTTCGAAACGCACTGCCTCTATTTCACGATGGACAATAACCACTCTTAGATAATCTGCTCTTTTAAAATGCTGTTATCCCGGATTCACCTCGTAACATCACCGACTCAAACCGCGTACCACTCGGATATTATCCTAAATTGAGGAATTTAAACAAGCAAAAACAAAGATCTTATCATAACGAATGTGCGCGTAAAACTGGTTTCGGTGACATTTTGAGAAAACGTCGCTTCTCGCGAACGGAGTCAATGCGGCAAAAATACGAGGATTGAAAATTGAGCGAAAGCCAAAGGGTGAATGGCGATGAGATGTGCCAGTTCAAGTAGTGGGTGGAGAGAAATGAAAGACAAAACAATAGTGCATGGCGTCGAGGTGAACGAGGAAAGAGAGAGAGGGGAGAGGAAGAGAAGATAAGCTGAAGGAACAGAAATGAGGGAGGTAGAGAAAATGGAGAGAAGCGAGAGGAAGAGCGAAAATAGCGCAAGGCGAAAAATAGAGAATGGGAAAAGAGAAAATTAAAAAAGAGGAAGTAGTAGGCGAGGAAAGGGAGGGAAATGAAAGTGATTAAGAGGAAGCAATGAAAAAGTAGATAGAGAAAATAAAAGGAAATAGATGAAATGTTAAGAGGAAGGGGGAAAGGAGATGGGAGAGAGAGAGGAGAGAGATAAGGAGGGAGAGGGACTGGGGCAAAGGCAGAAATCATAGAGAATGGGGATAAAAGGAAAAACGGGACGGAATAAGCTGTTCCCGTGGGCGGGGGCGTTCAAGAGGGCGTGAGAAAGCAGACGCGAGCGTGTGTTGCTGGAAAGAACCAGAAATCTTTTTACGTAACCGTCGGGTCAGGTGACTTTTCGCATGCGACGGCCAACCTCTCGCACTTTTTCACATTTTTAAGTGCGCAGAACACAAGGTTTTGCGGGAGAGGCACCGTGGCGGTGTCTGAATGCAACGCAGGTGTCCAACGCTTGGCCCGCGGGCCACATTCGGCCCTCGCTTTACATCGATTCTACTGTACGTTGAAGAGAGAGAGAGAGAACGTATATATTAGACCAGTGTTTCTCAAACTGTGGGCTGGGCCCCCTAGGGGGCCACAAAATTATTTTGGATGGAAGATGAAATGTCGAAAAATAAAGTTTTCACGAATAATAAAATTTTATCAGGGAATTTTTGGGAAAACGATGTGATAAAAATTATTATTAGTTTAAAAAATGAAGAACTATGCAATAAAATTTCTTATTTTTGTTATTTTCAATTCAAAAGGAGCCGCATGATACTTAAGGGGGTCGCGACAACTGAAATTTGAGATCCACTGTATTAGACTATCATGGAGTGGCATAGCGATATGAAACAATATTAAATAGTTAAACGTTAATGCATTCTGAGAAAGTTTCTTTGTTCAGGTATTTATCTTTCATAAAGGAGTTTTTAAGTTTCAACATCCTACTCAAACTTGTTATTGTTACATATGACCCACCACATACTTCGAAGTAATCCACTTGGCATCCAGGCAATTTGATTTGAGACTCATGGTGTATTGCGTGGAAAATATCCGCAACGCCAAGAATACGATATGCATTGCCGTAGCAAGAAATATTTAACTCTTTGAAGCAAGGCCAAAAATATTTTCACAGATTTAATGGCTAAATGGCTTAACTGCTAAAAATAATAATTTTGATTTCTTGACAAATCAGAAGTGATTGCTGTTCACACAAAAATGAAAATGCTTCCACAATGTATTTTCGAAATATTTATGGCAAAACGTTAACTCGCTACTGGCTTCCGTAGACCTTTTCTTCGGCGCTCGGGGCGGTTGCCCTGGGCGACTCTCCCTTTCTACAGACCTTTCAGTTCGCGTTTGGAAACCGATTCAAGTATTATCATGAAATAATAACAGAAATGTTTAAATTAAACAGCAAATTAGTTTCCATTATGTTTATGAGTGGATGCAGTGCGTTTTATCAACTGAGCCAGCGTTTTTGGTAAAAAAATTAAACTAAAGAATAATCTGTGATAATATAGTATTCTGAACTTTTCAACGTTAGCGACGTCCTGATTCAGCCAGGGACACAGCCTGTGAGGGGGTTAGCATGATTGTCGAGATATTTGGAGGGGCACCTCAAATTTTAAAAAATCTGATGTGGCCACCGCATGACTTTCTCCATACCTGTAATATTTCTAAAAATCTCAAATAGGTTAAATGATAATAAATATTTTAAGGAACTGTGAGAAAAATGTAGGCTTTACAAAGAAATAAACCCACACCGTAGCCTTCTGATATTAGATATAGGCCCGAAGTTCCAACAATTAAGAAAATAAAAAGAAGCGTAGAGTGTTTACAACAAAGGCTGTAGAAAATTAAATATCCTATAACTTTTATTCCAGTACGTTTTTACATTAATCAAATATTAAAGCAAGTATCACAAAAAACGGAAAAATGACAAGAGTAAACATCCACTTCCGGTCGACCGAGTTTTACCAAAATCGGTTCTTTTCCCTTAAATAGAAATGCCAAATATAAAATGTATTTCAGTTGAAATCTCGAATTCAATTTTTTTCATGAAAACAATACTTCTCTATACTTCGTATATAGAGAAAGAAAAAATGCAATAAAAATAAATAATATGAAAGCACTTGTAAAACAAATGAAATGTAATTTTTTATTAAGAACGAAAACATAGAATACCTTACTAATTCTTTTTTTAAAGATTGCTAAGCATTAAGACCCATGGGAGTTCGATAAATTACAAAGGGGCCGGGGCCTCCCCAGGACCACCCCTAATCATTTTAGGTTCGGTAAGTCAGCGGCGGGCGGGCAGACGGATAAAACTAAAGACGCTGTTGGCATATATAACATTAAATGGAATCACTACAACCACCTAATTCGTTAACTTCGTCTTTATAGCCCTTTTAGAGCGCGACTCACGCACTGACAGGCAGGAATCGTAAGTTATCTTTCAAATTAGAAACCTGATAAAACGTAGGCATTTCCACGCGTAATTTTTAATTGCGAGGCGATTCCTCTGATGGAGCAGCTCCTCCACAGGATTTACATTCTGAGTGAGAGGATAATGAGGAGACGGATCTCTTGTAATTTTTTTTGTAGGTAGCGCCGCAGTGGGCGATCGCGGAACCTAGAAGGCGGCGTCATAACGACGGCAGTAAAAGCGTGAATTTCAGATGGCTATCGATGGGGAGAACGACACTAAATGAATTCTTGATAGATTGGGAAAGAATGTGAAGGCCCGGATGTAAGCGGGAGCCGCCGGAAAATGCCATCACGATATTTCCTCGCTTTCCGAAACACGAAGCGATAAAATGCCGCCAGCCAGCATTCGCCTCGGCTTTTCCATACGTAATTCTTCTTTTGTAAAGTTCTCCATTTTCCTAACGGCTTATCGTCAAGATCTATGATAAAAGACGCGATTTGCAATCGCATTCAAACCATTAGATATGGATCTAGCCTCGAATTGGCCGCTTAATGGGCGTTTTAAGGGAAAGGACGGGAAAACATCGATTGAAAAAAGATCGTATGTTATAACGGGAACAACCAGGAATATACGCATTTATAAGTTTTCATATATCTATATAGATACAAATTCATACAGTAATATCCATTGTTAAAAACAATATCGCTAACGCTTTGTTCGAGTTGCGATATATCAAAAATAATTGCGCAAGAATCATTAGTGTTTCATTACTCGTTACAATATTTCCATTTTACGTTCTTGATCCCAAAAACATCTACTATCGAAAAAATCATTTATCGGAGACTAAATTTCAAAATGTCTTATTTATTTCTATTCAATGCGGCGATGTATATATTTTACTAAATTTACGGATTCCTAGCACGTCTTTTAAATAGCAGACTAATTTATCTCTTCACTCTTCGAATTCGGTAATTTTATTCACGCATTTATCTACGGAATGGATCGTCTTAAAAATCGGGAACAGCTTAAAAGTTGTTTGGAAAAAAAGAAAATACTTTTATCCACTGATCGAATCGAATTTAAATCGCGAATTTCACAGTAGAAGCACAAGACCACAAGAAAATTCTCAGAGATACGCATTGTTCAAAGTGCTTAGAGAGGGGACGTCGAACCGACTTTGATCTCGAAGAAGCAACCCTGAGAGAAATTGACATTTTCCTGCCTTACCTTCATATGAATAAATACATATAATTACAGCTGTCCATGATTTAAATGAAAGACATAAGAAATCTATGCAAATTCTAAGGAAGATTAAAGCTGCCATGTGGGGTATATCTTTTTAAAAGACCCCGCCTTTGGAATCGTGTTCCAGTGAGACATAGCCATTATATAAGGCCAAGATATAAACCATCCGACTTCGCTTTTTTTTCTTATTGAGATACCGGATTGGGGGAATCAAATGGGGTTTGATCGAGCTTACGGCCTTTTTTTCTTTTTTAGTGATTCTTCTCCGAACTCTTTTATAACCTCACAACATTTCGTTTTTGAAAGGTTCGCATCTACTTTCGCAACAAACACGCTTTGTATTTTGTACTTTGGATACGTAACGTACGGGAGAGCAGAATTAGGAAGGGGGAGATCAAAGAAATAAGGAGTCTTCTCAATATATATATATATATTCCGTTTTCCGTGACGTCGTAACATGGAAGTCGTTACGTCGGAAGTCATTTGTTCGGATGTTCATAAAGCCGTCTCAGATTACGCACGCCGTTCGTTTTTTGTTCGCGGATTTATCTTTCGAGATTTATTTATTCAAGTAACATCTAAATGAGTCCTCCTGCTGCGATTACACGTGTATTTACAAATAAAGACTTATTAAGAACTTCGAATGCAAAAAACTGACGAGTTTCCTCAAAGCCTCAATTACATTCTATTTTTCCCCGCATAATTCATGGTGATTCTTTATGAGCCATCAGTTTTGCCCCAAAACGGTGTGGTGATCATAAACCACGCTATCATTTGCGTTTTTATCAGTCCCCACGCCGCCATCTATTATCAGTAAGAATATTTTGTTAAAACTATTTATTTCGAAGAACTTTCGTCTGCTCCGATTGCGATTACTGTGCTTTCAGCCAACGTTTCGATGACGCAGCCATTTCTTCGTGATGGCCAGACTGATTAAGTAAACGCCAATTCAGGACAACAGAAGAATTCGATAGAATTCTTGTGGATATCCTTTTGGGATAACATTAACCGCACGCCTTTACCGACAAATGTCACCGAATAAAAACATGAGTTTTGACGTTGAAGGAGTTAGAGAGAATATATTACAGAGCTATTAGGGTGAAAAACTAATTACCGTTTATATACCTGTTACTCAACATATGGTAGCAAAATTGAAATGTGGGAGGTAATTGGCAATGGCTCAACCTGCGCGGTGCGTTGGGGTGGGAGACGATAAAAAGCACTATAATTACCAATTTTTATTTCAGTTTATATATTCACACAAAATAAAATTTCAATTAACTAATCGCATGAAAATTGTAATCAATAAAACCACGCGTTTTCTTGCGGTGATAAAACGCCCCGTAAAGCATAAAACTTGAATTTTTTTATCAATATGGAGAAGGTACATTCATTTCTAAAAGTATTAAAAAAATTTGAGCGGCGTCGCTTTCGCGGCAGACTGAATTTTAACTTCCTATCTACGTGGATGTTATTTCAGTCGGTGAATATGTATTCCTGTCGTGACGCCACCTCAGCCTTCAGGATTTATTATCATTATATAGGAGGATACTAATGTTTAGGCACTTCCAGATGAGCTGGAGATTTCAAATTTTTTTCTTAGGTGGGATATTGTGCAAAACTGACTAGAAAAAACGAAAATCTTGAAAAAGTGCAACAATGCGGCCGCTAAAAATTCGCAATTGTTTAAACAAATTTTCAAGGTTTATGTATTACCAAATGTGCTACGGAGCTGAAATTTTTTTAGAGGTAGGATTTGTAAAAAAACGAAATAGGGATTATACAAATTTTGATATTTTTATTTGTTTGGCAGTAAAAAATTCTTCAAATTTAAACAAATAGGTAAATGTTTAGACACTACGCGGAGAGTTCGGAAGCTGAAATATTTATATTATTTAGAGTTTAATATATATAAACGAATAAACATTTCAATGTATCCATCAAATTCTTATTGCGGCCGTTAAAAATTATTAAATTTAAACAATTTGATAAATGTTATTTCACTTTTAATTGTGCTATAAATTTAAAATTTGGCATAAATGTGTGGCATTATTAACCCAATGCGGAAAACGTGTAATATTCATAAAATTGTAGAAGTTAGCATTTGTTTTACTCCATTATTTTTCCATAAGGAAAAAACGAAAATCGCTCCAGAAAAGAAATCTAATCAATTATAGAAATATTTCCCATGATGAACTATTTCTCTGAAAAATTAATATTTTTTCATGGTGAGATGAAATGCTTGCAGTAGGCAAGCACCTTCCACTAGTATACATAATATCCTTATTCTGTCCTTCCGTCTGTCCGTACGCTATCCGTTGATCCGCCGGAACGCTCTATAGAAATCCCCATAAGAGAACACTTTTTTCGCTTGTAGGCTTTCTTTCAATTGCAAAATTAAATTAAAAGTAATTGTCCTACGATCTTTAGACGGGGACAGTTTTAAAGAAAAATAAACATAGATTCTTATTCTTATGGTTGACGTTTGCCTTCGGTTCGAAATCGCTCAAGTTATACGTTTAAATCACATATATTGGAAATTTTTAAGCTTTTTAAAGATATTATATCTTGCCGACCGTGTCATTGATAAACCTCGAGATTGTATTGCCGTCCTTATACTATATGCGTAAGGAAAGTGTGCTTTGAATGCTTTAGTACGAGAGAGAAGGCCCCCGAAGTATTTATAATTGAAATCGTATTTTTCATTAATTTCTTTTCAGTTAACTTCCTATTGAAATTTTTGGTAATTAATTATTTTTATAATTACTTTTTGTAGTGCATCTTATAATTAACCGGGGTTATAAATTCGCATCGCATATATGAATCACGCTAAAAGCCATTCCTTGACATGCAGAACTTTTTCGTTTACATTTAAAAATATCTCAAGGATGAGATATTTAACTTAAATAAGTTATGCCAAGAGAAGAATTTAAATCTCATTCGTAAATTTCCAAAAATTACGTTTTAATACGATTTTTTTCACGTCTTCACGCATTTTCCTGGTTTCATTACTTGGTTTTATTCTCAAATCTTCCTCGATATTTTTTGTTTTGACTTAAAAACCCAAGCAGGGTAATTTCAGCTAGTAAATTATAATTGATTATAAAAAAATTTTTACTATTGATTCATGCGCCATTGCCAAATGGTGTGAATTCATAAAACTAAATATAGGTCACGTAATTTTCAATGGATTTCTTTAACGGATAATGCAGCAAATATTTCGAACCGAATTTCCAATAGGAATGAAAAATAACATTTTATGAATTTTATTTAAATTTCTCTAAATAAAAGGATTTTTCTGGAAATTTTTCAAAACTAATATAGTTAAAAGAATAGTGCGATCTTAAAATATATATATTAATTTAAATCGCTTTTTTCCTGTGGTAGAACGTATGAGACAACGGCAGCACCTAGGAATATGATTGAGGTGTCAAAAGAAAGGTCTTACCATGTATATGTGCAGGCAGTTAAAAAATTTGAGATCGGAGTGTTGAGACGCCATTTATTGATGATATTTTTTACATCAGAATTTCAATTGTGGGGATGAGGAAACAAAGACCCGACGATAGCGCAAAAACGGCTGGACCGATTTTTACGAAACTTGCAACGTATAGAAAGGTTGATCCAACTTAAATCTTAGGCTACATATCATATCAAAATTTTAATCAGGAGGGGGGTGCGTCTCCATCGATAGTTTGAATAGAGAGAGAATTTTGATATATGTCATGGTAGGTGTATGAGTGACCCGATCTGAATTAAATTTGAAGGCAGTCAAACGCCACCAGGACGGCAGGAGGAGACAGACAGTTGGAGGGAGGGATGGGTGACGTTGTGTGTGTTAGTCACCACACGTGGAAGCTGCGAGCCGGATCTTTGCAGTCGCTCTCTGCTAACCATCGATTTCGACGGGTAATCCCTAGTATAGTTAAAACTCATTGCAGTTCATGTATTTAGTTAATAGTAAGTTACTATACAATTTTCTTTGGTGGTAAATTGACTGCTCGTTCACATCTTATCCTGTTTTTTACGAGTTAATAAGAGTAAAATAATTCATATATCAAGTTGAATTCTATACGTTTTAAATAACTTATAATTTGCTAAAATATTTCAAGCAAATTTCAGCTACTTCTTTATGCATTATGTGTTATTATTTCGATTATCCTCTTATTTTCATCAAATATTTAAATAATCATTTGGCCTCTCTGCTAATAATTACTTAAATAATATAATTAAAATAAAGATTTTTCAAAAACACTGATTTGATTGTGTATGAAAGCCAAACCAGATCACAGCATATATTACTGATTATTCATATCGAAATCATATATATTTGGAATACTTTTATGATAATCCCGTCCTATTTGATAGGCAAATACGCTAGTTATTGTATAAAATACAACGTATTCTTGCGTATCGATTGGAGTTAACAAAGATGATTCCGCGTTTTGGGTGATCGTTTGAAAGTACTATTATAATTCGCACTTGTTATTTAAAATCTTAGTTGTATCGTGATGATAGCGTAAACAGGCTCATGGAATTGTTTTGTCCAAGAGAGGGGTTGTTGGGGAGGGCTAGGGTGGCCAACCTTCCCGGATTCACCGGGATTCTCCCGGAATAGAGCATGATTCCAGAAATTGTCCCGACTCCCGGATTGAGGCCTTTTTACTCCATTTTTAACATAACAAGGTGATCGCCATGCGGATTGCATATTTAACCGTAATCATGCTGTTAAAGTGTTTGCAACATTACCAAGGGGCCGACCGGGTGGGTCAAATGCGCCTTTATATTTACATCGATTGAATATAGAAGGTTGGCTAGCGTCTATACAGTACTATAAAAATCTGACTTTCTCCATAACTATACCGTACTACTTATTATATTATTTAATTATAATAGTATTATAATTAATATTAATTAGTGTATTAAGGATAGTCTCGTATGGGAATCAGACATAAGAGAATTAAGAGAGAAAAGAAATCTGAAACAATGCAATTCTCCATGACGAACAAAAATTTTCACAAGGAAATAACGTCGAATTTCCGCCTTCAAAACGAATTTGTAGTAAGAACCGAAACGGATTCACAAATCGATGATAGGAAAGTGAAATGTCACTGACTCATGCGTCCTATGTTTCAAGTGCCAAACTCGTAGGATTACTGTATATAATTTGAAATGCTATTTTAAAAACGCTACACTCTTTCCTTTTCCGTTAAATTCTGTTATATCTTATTTCCCCGACGTATTATACTGTTCATTTGGAAATTACGAAAAAATCGACAATCTTTTAAATAATACGTTTTACGAAAATTGGTTTAATACAAATATTTTAGAGAATAATATTTTATATAACGTTTATGATAAGTAACATCTATATTTCTGAAGATTTGAAATAGTTATTGGCCAAAAACGAATCAATGACAAGAGTAAACATCCAATTTCCGTTAACCGATTTCAGTAAAAATTATAATAAAAATTATAAAAATAAAATTTTGTGTTGCTCTGAACATTAGTTCATGAATTAGAGCGCTCAGAAAAAAACTATCACACACATACACACCGACAGCATTGACAAAATAGTCGAAACGTGTTCAGGGGTCCGTGTATTTCCTTTCAAATGTCGAACACGATTTTTTCACGAAAACAATACTTTCTCTGCACTACGTATATGGAGAAAGTAAAAGATAAAATTAAGATTAGCTATTCGTTATATGTTTTCTCATCAATATAAATATACAAGTTTTGTGGTTTTCTTAAGCGTTTTTTACCTTTGAGAAACTTCTCCCGGATTCTTCCGAAATTTCCTACTCATGGAGCGGAAATCTCCCGGTATCTACTCCTCACGTGTTGGCAACAAATATGAGACATCGCCTTCACTTTTGTAAAGAATTCTTGTATCGCAATAATTTATTCAACACATTGTCAATCCGCTATATCTGTGTATTTCGGTCAACATATGTTCTAATGTTCTCTTTAAAATTTCACAAAGGTTTTACTATTATTAATTACTAGCGGAATTACCCGTTGAACATCAACGGGACTTTGTAGAGTGATTAAAATATAACTTCTGAGGTGTGTGTCAGATTATTGTACGTTTCGAGTAAATTTAATTGTTTGATTAATTAATAAATACCTGACAATCATTTGAATTCTCCCAAAAAATGAAGCGCTTGAAATTTATTACATTCTGGCGTCAATATACAAATTGATTTGCCACTCTTTGGCTCCGTTATACTTCCTCTTCGTATGTTTACTGAATAATAATATTCTTCAATTATTAACGATGCAATCTATTTAAGTTTGACATTGCGCGAAGCGAATAACGCAATTTTTCGTCTATTTGAAGGTTTAATTGACACTGATATAATCGGAGGCAACAATGCGGGACCATTAATTTCACGAAAACAATACTTTCTCTGTACTACGTATATGGAAAAAGTAAAAGATAAAATTAAGATTAACTATTCGTTATATACTTTCTCATCAATATAAATATACAAGTTTCATCGTTATCTTAAGCGTTTTTGTACATTTGCGAAATTACTCCAGGATTCTCAGGAAAATTACTACTCATGGAGCGGAAATCTAATCAACTACTCACAAATTGGCAACCCTAGGGAGGGTTGAAGCAAACTCGCTGCGTAATTAGTTCTAGTAGTAGAATTACGAGTGGATTTACGAATTTTGAATTGACGATTTCATCGGTTTTATAAAATTCCCCGATTCGATAGCATTTGTTACATAACGGAAATAGCGAAAGTGACAAGGCACAACTCTGAAAAACAGTCGAGATATATGCGTTGAAAAAAGTTAAAGAAAAACACCTTTGCAGAGTTTCTTCTTCCATTACTTGCTATTTCATAGCATTCTTCGTATATTCCATGTTAAACGCCGACGTAAGAAGTCGGTTTGGCTGACGGAATGCACGAGATTGTAATGCGGTATATCTTTTTTATAATTCATTGAGTCAAATTGTTGTTGCAGCCATCATCATTTCGTTTCACTTCGTTATTATGTGAGCCTCATTTTCACAGACGAGTCGTAAGTAATTGCAAGATAAATCAATCTCCGAAGTATGTGCTCGGTTAAACACGCAGATTTCTGACTGATTTCGCAAATGTTTTTGCGGGTACCACTAGGTAGTTTAATTTCTTCGTGCGCGCGCAATATTTGGAAAATGAAGGGAAATTAATTATCTACGACGAAAAAATGAACGTAAATACGTCTATTTTCTTTACATATACACAAAATTTGCAAGTGAAAAAAATGGGTACTTTACGACGAAGGTATTACGTGAACATACCGATTATATTACAAGTATTCGAGTAAGGTGTGTTTTAAGCCATAGTTGATTGTATTATTAATTACATTTGATTGGTAAATTAATCGGTGAATCAAAAACTCGATATTTCCTTGGAATCACTACTGTAATTTCAGTTCGTAGACATTATAATAAGCCATTAATATTTTCTTTTTTGACATGATTACATGAATCGTAAAGAACACATCTGCCTTGCACGTATGCAACGGAAACACACGTTTTGAGTTCCCCTGAACACGTTTTAACCATTTTCTCGATGATATGTGTGCGTGCGTGCGTGTGTGTGCATTTGACAGAAATATTACGGATGCTCCAACTCAAATACTATTAATCTTGTCGACGCGAAATTTCATATTTGATATTTTCGTTAAAGAGACAAGAGTTGATTAGTTTCAGGTAAAAATCGGTGAAACAGAAATGGGTATTTACTCTTGACACATCTAATTTTTTTAATTAGTTGCTTTAACATTAGATGATGATTTTCGAGACGGTGGTAGTGGTGGTGAGGATGGTGGTGGTGGTGAGGATGGTGGTGGTGGTGTGCGTAGTGGCGGTGGTGTGCGTAGTGGCGTGTGGTGGTAGTACCGGTAAGCATGGTGGTGGTGAGTGTTCTGGTGGTGAGCGTGGTGGTGATGAGCGACGGAGATATAGGAGGCCGACGGGGGCGATAACCTGCCTCCCACAGCCGGAACTACCATCGTAGATATTTCGCAATTTTGTGCGGCAATATATCTGTAATTTTACGATAATAATCAAAATAATTTCTTTAGAAGATTATTTTATGAACGATTTTGTGAGTAAAAGAGATAAAGTTAATAATTAAAGAATTACTTGTAGTTACTAAAATTAATATCGGACCCCCTCTCGGAAAAATCATCAGAATTTATTTATTATTTATAAATACAACATGCGACAATTACTATGTTATCCTATGTTTTTTAGAAAGAAAGAAATGTGCATGGACTAGAACACATGGCGCCACAATTTAACAAGGATATCACATGCACATCCAATTTATTATAGAAAGAATTAAATTAAAATTATTATTGTAGCTTGGATAGTTTCAGATATCTTATTAGAAAACATTTATATATTTAAAATAGGTACAGCTATAGAAAACCGATTTTAACAAAAATATTAAACAGAAATCGATACTAAACTTTTGAATTGAAATGCTGCACTGATTCTAATTTGGTATGTCCCTAAGCCACCAGGAGTAACACCTGCAATCGTTAAGATACGAACATTAAAAATCAATATTGATATGAAATATCACGCAAAAGCAACAAAATATTATTTATTATTATAAATGAAGACCTGTTACACACTAGCTAACTTGAGACTAGATTTACAAAACGACACGAAAAAGACGCAAATCACAAGAGAGACGTTTCTTCGACAATAGTCCAGGAAGAACTGATGAGTAAGAAGAGTGCTATCCTATTTCATGAATGTCATAACTGCGAAATCGGTGGGAGAAGGGGTAAGGATTGGTGATAGAGGGATGTGAGATCTCCAATGGGTAGAAATATAACTGTTTACCATCCATCGTCTCATTGCGGACCAAGAAAGGGCGGCCATTTTAACTAGCCGCAGGAGACAACTCAAGTGCAACTCCCATCGGGAAGAAAGGGCCATTAAATGAAGCATGCTAAAAGTACGCTTTGGTGGGTCAATGTCGCGCTTTTAAACCATAAGCAGCTGGGTGTTTCATCCTATGTGCACGAGAGAAAACCTGCAGGTGTCCTTGATACAACCAATTTTATGCTTCTTCTTGCAGGCCGCACTCCCCGCCTGGCGACCGCATCCATT
Organism: Tanypteryx hageni; assembly: GCA_028673005.1. Lineage (NCBI taxonomy): Eukaryota > Metazoa > Arthropoda > Insecta > Odonata > Petaluridae > Tanypteryx > Tanypteryx hageni. Next base: position 23,288,991 of record CM054113.1, read on the forward strand.
CAAAGTAAAGAAGACAAAATTCCCCACCGGCATACATCCTTCCCACTGCATATCCCCCGCTGTAGCAGAATTTTGACCTCGGGGTATTTTACGACCGGTTAATGACGGGGAGACAAATGAGAGCTGTGGGGGGGGGGAGGCAAAGGATGCTAAGGGGAGATAGGGAAGCAACAGGTAGAGTTGAAAAAATCCTAGGAGAGAACAGAGAAGGAAATGGAAAAGACACAAAAGGCCGCCCCTAAGTATCAGTAGCCGGTGTATGTTGCACCCCGATACGAAAGGAAAAGTGTTGTGATGATGTATTCCTAATTTCGTGAAACCCAGAGCAGTCGCTCGCGTCGCCCACGGTCTTCTGCCGCCCCCTGTCCGTCGCCCGCCTTTGTGCTATTCATAATTCGCCCAGTAGGTCGAGGAGGCCCTGGTCGCAGTTATATTAAATTTCTATGCACATCAACATTATTCCTTTTATCGATAATTACAAATAAAACTCATTAAAAATAATGTTTGATTTTTTTTCATCATTTTCGATTATGCCAACCTTTCACGAGTTTATCTTATTTAACGTCAAATATATTTTTAAAAGTATGATTTCCTAAATGAGTGTAGCTTTAAGCCATTTCAATGCCAAACGATTCGGATTCAAAGTTGCAGTTTAAGTATACTACTGATTTTGCATTCAAGTTTGCGAAAAGTTTCATAAATTAAGATATGAAAACTTATATTGCCGACATCTTTGTCTGTCATTTTAAAGAACATGGCGGCCAATAAAATAATATTTTTAAAGCAATAATACCATCCAGTAACCGTAGAAAAACATAATTTTCTCCAAATTCGTTGTCATATCGTCGATTTATATACGCAAAGAAAGGAAACCTTTTGCTGTATTTGAAGAGTTCCTTTTTCCGGGTATTCAGGTAATTGCTCGGAAGGTGATTTTATTGTTTTCGGCAGGCATTCCACTCGTACACAGCAACCCGACCTCCGCACGAAGACTGGAGGCAAGACACAATCCGACACCCGCATGTGGCGAGGTCGCAAAAATAAAAGCCGCTCGGGGAGCGTACTTTTTGCTCCCCCTTACAGTTCCACTCATCCCCCTTTCCACCGCGGCGGCTTCGGCACTTCGAGTTAATGCTGCCCTGCCGAGGGACGAAAAGGGACTTGCATCTTTGGGGAAGGGCGTGAAAGAGGAGAGATAGAGGGAGGATCGTGTCCTTGCCTCGTGCTTCGTCGGGGGCTGAGAACGCCCTTTCGGTTCGGGGCCCGACGTCGATTAGCGCTTCGCTCAAGCGGAATTGCGCCTAATTAAGGCGATGGGGCGAGGAGAGGCATGAACGAACGCTCTCGAAAGAAATCCTTGATATTGGAACCATACTAGCTGGAAAATTTGCCTTCACGTGAGACAATTTCGTAACGCGTGATGTTTTTATACTCAGGTGTTTTAACAGACTAATGGCAGCATGGACGAACAGATGTTATGTAAGTTTGATGGGCATCCGAATTTATTTATTAATTGTAACAAATGTTTATTTGACGGGTCATAGAGATCGAACTATTAATTCCATGGCTAGCTTATATGTTGGCCCGAAAAAAGTTTACATTGGTTTATCTATTTATTTTTTATTAGCCTACTTCCCAGAATGGAAATAGAACTATAGTTTTGCCGTTGTGTCTGTCTGTCCGTCCCCCTATTAACTTTTGAACCAATTGACCAATTAGCATGAAACAGTGTAAATGTCTTGCTACATGGGCTGAACTTTCGAGAATAGTTTTTGTTGCGATGATAGAAGTCCCGGGTTCGATTCCAGGAATTATCCTTTCCATTTGATTTACATGGGAAATCTGAAATCCATCGTGCAGGGTAATTTTCTCTTGCACATTAAAATATCTTTAAATTGTAATATCGGAGCGAGTTTTGTACTATTCTCTGAGGAAAGAAATGAAAATTCTAATTTTTATTGTAAAATTTTGTTTTTCGATTGTTTTTCTTAGAATTTCGCGTAAATACTGGCGATTTTGCAGTATTTATCACTCATTACGAGAGTGTTGCCATAGCAACAACTATTGTTGTAATCAGATTCGCTATATTCACATACGTACACGCGTTATTTTTTCCGCATAAATACACGTGATCAATTGAATATTTCGTTCGAATGTATTTGTAGTACCTATTTTATAACGCTAAATGATTAAATTTGGGAACATAAAGAGCTACATATCCGCGATGCCTTTAAAGGTATTAAAGTCAATATAAGTATTAAATAAATGATGAAATGGAAAATAGGCATCATAAGTGCTGTTTGGATCATCTTGTTTACTTTCACTTATTTTTTTAAAAAGCACTTCTTATGAACCCAAATACGGACTATCACAAACGCCTTTTACCAGAATAGTATTCGAATCCATGACCTTGATTTAGAAAGAAGACCTGGCATCCATATCTCCTTCATGATTTTGTTTTATAATTTAGGGTAATGGATCGTTCGCTAAACTAAATTTTAATTACCTAACATTATATAACTGAAACCCTTGCATAGGATACCTCAAATTTTTAAAAATCATCACGTCAAACACCAACAACTTTTAATGAGGATAATTCACATATTTACAATGGTATAAAGGGCATAAGAAGAATGAATTTAATGTCCTCGTTGAAGACGAAGATTGCGAGTAATGTGTAAGAAAGTTGTCAAAAGACATGACGAACGATAAAGATATACGACGTATATTATACGTATAGTGATTATACAGCTCATGATGGATCCACGATAGCTCCAGAAAACAATATATCATCGTAAATGCGACCTCTGAAAAACATATTCTCAGATACTCAGCATTCTATGCGATACTATATTCATCTTATTATATTTGTCTACTAATTTAGAAATATTTCACTTTCATTTAAACTTTAATCATTACATAAATTATATTACATATTTTTTGTTTTACAATAAGATCGCTTTATTTATTTTCAGCCATTCAAGTAAACAAAACTCTGGAAAAAATTTTCCTAATACATTAAAAATAATAGTGATATAATCACGCTATTCGTTTGAAGTATGTTTTCTCGAGAAATTAATTTTTTCAAAAGAATTCAATGTTTTGCTAATCGTTGATGGTGCGTGGTGGTAAATCCAATTTAGCCACTTTATCCGAAATATCCTCTAATTTCTGTAATGTCGTAAAATTTCTTTCGGGTCTTCTCAGAATATTGTCATGGGTTTATTAAGTACTAATATATTTTGTATAATTTTTACCATAAATTAATCTTTTATTTATACCAGCATATTATTTAGTAATTTGACCCTCAAGGAACAAAATTCATTAAAAGGTTATGTTCTCAAAGAAAATTACCTAAGTATAAATAATAAGTTACGATTTCATTGAATATTTTTTGACTTTGTATAATAATCTAAATAACTAATTATTTTCTCATATCAATTAATCTGTGTAATTGTTCGTCAAAAATGATGAGCGGGAATGAATAATGTATTAAATTAACATTACAAGAGTTTAAGATCCAGACATGAGCTACGCGTAAGTCAAAATGTCAACCAAAATAAAAAATCCAAGGTTCAATATTATTAGTATGGTAATAAAATGAACCTTACAAAATAAACATTAATTATTTTTGATGGAATGTTTGCGGATTTCCTCATCTTGAACCACACCATCGAGACACTCGAAAACGCATACTATGAAATAATAAAGTATAGTTAAACTATTCACCAAAGTAAAATGCCACGGGTGATAACATGTCATTTTAGTAGGTGAAAGGAGAATATGGTGCCGGAGAACCCACATTTGCATGCTATGTTCAAAAGTTTAGGTTAAAAATGGAGGATCTGGATTTTACTATTGATTCGAGAATTATTTTCTCTTCAATGATTATTAATGAATGGCTTAGCATGACTATGTAATGAATATAGAAATGTAGTTTTCAAGGAATTCGTTCATTATGGTATTTTTTAAATTTTGGCATACAATGGCTATAGTGGACACAGCCTAACTTGAGCTCCGATAGCCAAGAAAAAATTAATGTGGGAGCTCTCGAAAAGGGCTGCAGCCAGCCAACGAACAATTCAGTTGCCACATCGTGCACAACTGTCCCTGCCTTTCACCTGTGTTACGATGATCAAAAGCAAATAATCACCTCAAAAATTAAAAATTCGTTTATGGAAGTCTGTATAGTAATAAAAATGTTCTCTAATTCCATAAAACAGTGGTGGCCAACCTGCGGCCCGCGAAGGGTTTTTGCGCGGCCCGCTAAGCAATCAAGAAAAAGCTAGTAGAAATGTATAGCATATAAATTGATACATTTCTACGAAAACTTTTAATATTGAAATGATAGCCAAGTTAACCTTATTTAGAATTGATTTTGACTCATATGAAACCTCAGAATACATAAGTAACTTCCAATATAATCTCTAATCCGGCCCGCCGAAGAATTGGCAACTTCCAATGCAGCCCGCCGAAGGATTCCAAACCACCGATGTGGCTCGCCATGTAAAAAGGTTGGGCAACACTGCCATAAAACATTAAGAACAACTAAAACAAAAGTTTTACATTTAAAGTCTACTTGAAATCATATTGTGAAAAATGCTAAATATTTGTTATAATTTTAATTTTTAATTCTCACTTTGATGATTCTTTTCAACGAAAATTTAAAAGCACTTCAGAACGTAATATGATTTAGATTATTAAAAAATTATTAACATTTTCCGATTTTGACTCTCGGAGAAAAATAATTCTAGGTGATGGGGATGGAAGTGGAGAAGGCCGCGTGCAGAAAGAAAAACTGGGATGGAATGAGAAGATGGGGTTGAAGGGGAGTAAAGTGGTGGGGAGGAGGTTAAAGAGAGAAGGAGTGTTGGTACGAGTGGGTGAAAAAGGTGAACCATAAAGATGTTCTGGAAGCCACGCAAACGGCCTCGCACCTGTCCCAAAAGAAAAAAAATCGTCGATGTTCGCTTTTTTCTCTGTGGCGTCCTTCGGTCGCCGCCATTCAATTATGTTTCAGCCCTTCCAGAGGATGAGGAGGAGAGACGTGCGAGGAGAAGATCTGTTACGCAACAATGCAACTCCTCGAATTAAGAAATCTCCCATGCGGATTTATGCCTTTGCTTCTACTCAATAGTCTATTTTACTCCCACGCCCGTGATTCTGTGAACTTCCTAGACTGTCTTCTCTTACATTTACATAAGTTTATTCAGGTTGACAAATGGACGTCACAGGTGGTAACAATTTGCCGCCGCTGTCCTCTCGATAAAAGCCTTCAAAGACATGGGAAAAAATTATCAGAAACATCTAGCGATGTTTCGGAAATGGAAGATTTAATAGAATAAAATCTTTCAATTCGCATCTATAAAAAATTCAAACTAATTCATACCGGCCTTCTTAGAAAATATTTTTCCAAATGAAGTTTTATTTTTGTAACTCTGCCACCATCAATATACTTGATTAATTGAAAAAATAAGAGTTGCCTAGTTATATAACATGGTATGCTACGACAATGAAGTTTGTATCGAACCAATCTTTGATGAAGTTTACATTTATTTTCCAGCTTGTTGACTTACAGAATAAATGCGTCGCAATAAAAACTGGTATATTTGGTCTATATCTAGATGCAGCCATACGCTGCGGTGACGTCTCCGATTCGTTCAAAAATGCATATGTGTACTCCTGACCAGACTACTGGTATTCGTAAGATATAGTAGGTTTAAATGTCACGCTCATGAAAGAATCTTCTTCGTATTCTGTAGTACAAAAATATTCAGCGATAGATGTAGATTTTAATGTCATATCCTAAGTCTTATGGACCACTGACGACACGTTTTCACTCATGTTAGTGAACCCACTGGAATGCAGATGCGATGTCTGAAAGCAAAGAACCGAAAAAGTCTTGAGCTGAAGGTGATTACCGCGGATATATCTCTTCTATATTTATACGGTTTCGGTTTACGTAACGGCACCCAGCCTCTTAAATCAGAAATCACGCAAAACTTTGCGTCCGGCGTCAAATTACCGCGAAATCGTTGCATAAGTCATTCGCGGCACGAACTCCAATCGTAGATATCATACGCTGATATAACATAACTCTCAGATTAATTTAACGTAGACAACTTTCTGCACATCGCGTATTTTTTCGAATTTCTCTTCACGGAATGTGTATCTTTTTCTGTCCGTCATTACGTAACTTAAAGAAAACTTCCAAGTTGTCATACCTGCGATCTTAAAGTAATATGCAAGCGTGTTTTGTGCACTGACCCATGTAGACGAGCAGAGCCGGTACAAGGGATAGACGAGGGAGGCACCCGCCTAGGTCGCAGCACACCTAGGAGTGCGACAATTTGAACTTCTAAGTTTAACGTTTTGTAATATAAAACGCATTTTATATATTTTATTTAACCTCTACATTTTAAATGAACTACTGTTTTGAGGGGCAAAATTACGTACCGCACACTCTCATCAGGAGGGAAGCGTAATTTTTACTGCTTGCCTAGGGCGCCTTGTCTCGGCTCTGTGGACGTGTATGTTTGTTTGTGTATCTAGGTGTATGTATGCTTGCTGGTGTGTTCGCAAGTATGTGTGCGTGCTTTTGCTAAGTAGCATTGTACTTGAGAGTTATTATAAAGATATAGATATAAATTCTATCCTACTCTTTAATTTTATGCGGCATCTGAAAATATATGGTAACGGATCTACGTGAAAAAAATATTCAAGTTGATAAACTTTAGAAGAGAGAGAGAGTCAATATTCGTACTCCTTATTGACAAGAAACTGTTAAACAATAAATGTAAGCAGCCTGGACACAGAGCAGCAGTTAATTAAGAATAGTGAAGAGTTTTATAACTTCATGAGGAATTCAGAATAGGAGGAAAAATACAATAATAATAATAATTTATTTAACACAAGCAGGTTTTCACCAATGAAACGTGCCATATTAGATGTATTGACAGGCTTGATTCGAACCCGCGAAACACACATTGGGAACCAGACACAACTATCCCTCAATCAAGGCTAGGAATGTAGGCGCGGAAAATATTTTTCAGACTCGATAAATTCGGTTCTTATTTAGGAACCGACCACAAAACTTGGTAGCTGGAACCGATACCAAAACTTTTGGGAATAATAGTTTGTAGTAAATTTGTGACAAGAGGAACGCGGCTTTTTTATCAAGATAAAACAAAAACAAGCAACGAACCTAACATGTGCATGATTGTGCGTCCTTATTATCTACCTCGGCTGATCTTTCGATTACGGCGCGGGCAAAGATGAAAAGGGATGACTCCGCGTTTATCGCGAAACATGAGAAAGATGAACGGAGTTCAAGCAAGAGCAAGGATAATACGTGAGCGACGGCTAGAAAGACCGTTAAACATATATGGACACGACTCCCCGAAAAAGCGTTCGAGATGAAGATTTTATACATGTTATAAAAATTCAAATACGTGCTAATTTGATACATCTGTCCGTGGACAATCGACTTTATTGTTTCAAGAGATATTTGAAATATTCTTTTTGAATTGGATATCTATTATCAATCTAAGAATTTTCTACTGATTGTATTTTCCCGGTAGTTCACAGATTTTCCGCTAGGTGGCTTCAAAATCGTAAAATTCAAAACTTTAAAATCGTAGTCAAATCACTGAAGCTAGAGGAGTGATTTTTCACGGATAAAAAGGTCTAATAAGAATCTATCTTCCAACAGAGCGGGCTGCCCCCTCCTCAAAGGGGGAGGCAAAGACAATGTGAAAAACTTTTTAGAAAGCGTGCTTCCACCTCTTGCTTGTAATACTACCGTCAAACTGTCTCATATGGATTTATTCGTTTGGGGTGCCGGTGGTGTAGTGGTTAGGACGCTGGCTGCTACTCGCCCGATGCTTGAAAAAGTCATCGGGTACGAAAGGGACGTTAAGCCGTTGGCCCCCATGGTGTTCTTCGTAAGAGCAGGCAAATTCCGGCACCGGGTTTTCCTCCTCCCTCCCCGGTTTTTCATTGCACTGCCTCTGAGATACCCATTTGTGCTGTAAGAGAGGCGAATTGACTGGGCATTCAAACAAACAAAAAGTCAAAAGTGAACGCTTTATAGTCAGGTCATGTTCGTCAGTCCGAATGTTTAATCTGTGAAATTACTGAGAGGATTTCATGAAATTAGGTATTAAGGACTTTAGGACAAAGAAAATAAGAAAATGACATAAATAGTTCACATAACCCGATCAGAAGTGCCACTGTACTGGAAACGAACTTTCAGTCGTATCTCATAATATATTAATCATACCAAAAACGTCTTCAAGCAAAATGTTAGAGCGAGTCAAATTGAATATTTCTTGTCCTATAACTTTTTTATTGAATGAATAACAAACAAGAAGATCGCGTTTCACTTTGAAGAGAAAATGTTTCCATAGTTTTTTTAGTTGTAGTCAGCGAAAACATTCTTCTTAGCAACGGATGTAAACAATATATGCTCTAATTACGTAAATACGTTTAATATCCTTTCGTGCGCATGCAGCGTATAGTAAATGAAAGGAATAGGATTATCCACGACGAAGAAATGAACTAAAATACTGTTTTCTTACGTATACACACAGCTTTTGTAAGCGAAAAGAAATTAATAATTTACGACGAAGGAATGAATGTGAGCGTAAATATTACCACTGATCATTTAAAGTGAGGCATGCTTTAAATGATTTTCGATAGTTGTATTAATTAAAACGTTAGAAAATGAATCGGTAAATAAAAAAAATCAATATTGCCTTGAGATCGCTTCTGATAAACCGTTTTCCTTAGAAATTGCTCTAAGCCATTAATATTTATCTTTTTTTGATACGATTGTATATATCGTAAATAATGCATCTACTTTGCATGTACATACGTCAGGGTGACAAACTGTCCCAAATTTGGAGGGACATTCCCTCCTTTTCATCACTCGTCCCGCCTTGTAAAAATGTCACAACTTGTGTCCCGCTTTTTTGAAAAATCTTGATTAATATCCCAAATTGTCATTTAAATCGTCCGGAACGCCTTCACTGATCACACCAAGCTATCTGATATCTATTACATCTACCTATCTAATTGTAAGACTGAATCATTCATAAATGCACCCCAAACAAGCCACTGTTGTCGCTCCACCATAATCTATATCCATTTCTTAATTCCCTCTCAACCTTTTTTACTCTTCCGTCTACTCTCGATTAAACTCGGAATGTCCTGTTCCTTCTCCTCAATTAAATCGTTCAACTCATACTACACCTTATATTTCAGTGTCAACACTTTCAGCGCCCCATCTCTTAACGAATTCATTATATTTCCACTTTTCTTACCTTCCTTTCTGGACTGATTCATTTTTAACTCTCTCATCCTCTAAATCGTCCGGAGCTCAGAGAGGTTATCTCGATTTTTTTTATGGCCTCGTTTTCTTTCTTCTCCGCTGTATCATGTTTTCTGTCACTAATATCGATTTAAATATTCGTTATTTTCAGGTGATATTTTAACTTAAAATGAATTATAATCGTTTTTCACTTAAGGCTTTATATTGGAAAATTTTATTCGCTAAACAAAAACACACTAAATCCGCATGGTTTCAATAAAAGAATTTTAAGACAAACTACATATCGCTCATCTAAGAATTCCAGAATTTACGATAGTAATATGTTAATATTATAAATGTTAAATTATAGTGAAAACTATGTCCACAAATTCCGAATTTAAATATAGTGGGTCTAAAAACTTTCTTTAATTTTACTCAAAAATTCAGTAATTATTTTCCATTTATGGAAATAATATAAATATGTCTTTTTTCCGGGTGGGACTTGGGCGAAGCAAAGTAGATGGAATCCTGGCATAACAATATTATTTTAGTCTTGCATATGTCCATGTATCCAAATCGTCTTCTATCTTGCTTAAAAATGCGACTTAATTAATTATTTCTGATAAATATATGCCCACTGCACACATTATAGGCGTTTAGAAGCAAGATGCGGACAAAAAACGAAAATAAAACCGCAAAGTAAAGGAAAATTCTCTCTCGTGACTCATCAACACGATTAGAGCACGCGTGATAAGCGCCACTCGCATCCAAAGGGGGAAAGAAGACCACGCGCAAGCGTGCTTTCCGCGCACGTGTAACGCGCGTTTCGCTTGCGATCACAAAACGACAATTTCCTTCTTTCTGAATCGTCCGCCGCGCCGCCGCTTTGGACGATTTTGTCGGAGGCAATTGAGGAAGCAGAGGAGGGAGCAGAGGAGAGAGGGAGGGGTGCGGGGTGAAATGAAAGAGGGAGTGGGGTAATGACTGAAAGACAGCATCGGGAGTGATGAGGTATGGGGTGGGCAGTGCGGAGTTATAATGGACGTGAATTTGCGGAAGGATTGCGCAATTTGTCATTTAGCACTCGAGACGACAGAGAAAGAAGTGCTCGCTAGGCCATCTATGTATATCTGAAATTCTGTTTGTTTGTTTGTCCGCTTTACAAATCCTCACCTTTGAAGATACCGTAAAAAAACTTCGCATAGGTACATATATAATTTTACTCTGCGAGTAACATAGGCTATATGTCGATAAAAAACTTGGATGGGTGGTGATCAATTCAATAAATGCTGTTTCCATTTATCGTTGAGAAAATTGTTATTTATGTCAGAATAATCTGATGTGTTTAGAAACTTCATAATAATAAATGTATTAAAATACCGTTTTTAAGCGTATTCAATAAATTACAGTTTAAAAAAATAGAAAAACGTTCTATTGGGAACGGTGTGCTAGAGCACTTTGCAAAACCTTTAATTGCAAAACATTAAGCTTCTAAAGCAATTCTGATATATGAAACTTAAGTGATGATTAAAGTATATTCCCAGTATTTTATACAATTGGCGGTGGCTTAAAATGGTCCCGGGCAACGCCGGGTACTCCAGCTGGTATTTAATGAAAATGAACAATCGGTTCGAACCATTGTCCACCGATGGAGGGGGAGAGAGGGAGAAAAAGGAGGAAAGGAGGAAGCGGAGAGAGGAGGAGGGGGAGAGAAGGGAGGTAGGGGGGATAGAGGGAAGGAGGGAGAGGGGGACACAGAGGAAAGAGAGGGGGAAAAGGGTATTTTCGTCATTTTGCCTAGCGTCCTTCGCGGGGCGATTAAGGAGGAACACGTGCGAAGGTCAATCTCTTCAATACGCGCTCACCGACTTCCGCCTTTTGAGGAAAAACACGCTATGTAAGTTACGGCAGCACGAGCGAAGGTTAAGCAACCTTTAGACCTACTCCTGCTCGCGTGATATCCTTCAATGACGATGACGAGACATATTTAGATCGTATTTTAGGGCGATGGTCGTTACGTGACGGACGAATCTATGTTGTTGTTTTCAGTTGAAATCATAAAAATGAAAAAAACGCCATAAACGTCTTAAAAGTCGCTGTGGCACCGTAAATATTTTCATGTCCTTAGAAATACTAGGATTTTTATATATTTTACTGGTATTGAGAAAAGATTAGTATTATTAGAAAAAATTTACAACGCGCCGGAGAATCAGAAATCTTCTGCACTAAAATGAATCACTGACGAAATAGGGCGCGGTTACGTGATAAATATCAAAGTGCCTTAACTTGAGAGTTTACTAACTGATTCCGGATATGAAGTTAAGGTTTTTACGATTGGAGTAAGCGGCGCGATAAGATTTATCTCGTATGAGAATTTCCCGATGCATCATTATGAAAAATTTTGTTTTCTACGTGCACCATTAAAAGGGTCGGCGTACATACTTTGGACAACATACCGAGGTAAATAGCTCCTCAGAAAATCTCCCAGATATTCTTAAACTACCATTCGAAAACAAGGCTATAATTTCTAATATTAAGTAACCAGTAAATTATAAATGAAGAAGACTTAGATGGTGGCAGTAGAGGAGCGCTCGATGTGTGCGCAATGTACGTACTGTGCGACGACCCCATGAACTCCATGACTGCTATGGCAAACTAGAAAGCTTACCTTGAACCATGATACGCTTCAAAACAGTGTTACGCTTGTGCTATTTCAAGAATATATATATATATATATATATATATATATATATATATATATATATATATATATATATATGCATGCGAACGGGATTTATATTGTTACTACATTTTTGCTGCCTAATGGACTTAATCTAAATGCCAACAAGTAACAAACAATAAATAATATACTTATATAAAAGCGATGAATCAAAAATGAAGTTTATGGAAAGAACTAGAGAAAATCTAAGACGATACGATGAGAAACTCTCTAAATAAGGAGTGACGTAAATGATAACGTTAGCTAGCCTAACGGGCATTTTATCTATGCTAACATAATATATCGCTATAGTAATTATTGGTATGAGAACAGATATGAGCAGCCCGCGACCCGAATGTGGCTCCTAAAATTTAAGACACAAATTCATACTTTTTAATGAGGTGAGGGGCGGGGTGAGGGGCGGGGTGAGGGGGCGGGGTGAGGGGGCGGGGTTAGGGATGAGGGGAGAGGGGAAGGGGTGAAGGGCATGGAAAGGGCGGAAGGAGAGAGATACATGATGTACGGGAGGGTAGAGGTGAGAGAGAACTACGGTTGAGGGATAGAGAGAGTGCCTCTGCTCGTCTTCTATTGCGACTTTCGCCGCTGAGCAAAGAGGAGTGAGGGGCGTAAAAGGTGAAACAAAATCGGTAATTGCCGAGTCAGGGTTAATTGTTATTCGTGACCCCGGGCGGAGGTAAAGGCGACGAATGTCGGAGCAGGGAATGGACGTGCCGCTGCTAATTAACCGCTCAGGAACGTATACATGCAAGCATATCCCGTATTGCCTTCAGTCGGGCTGAAAATTAAATTCTTTGAAACAACTTATTTAAAATGCAATTCAATACCATTAACTGTTTTTATTTAATGATTGCCGATAATTTCCCAAACATAGCTTTTAAAAGTAGAAAACATAAAATAAAACAGCAGAAAACTTATTCACTGTTTGCTTGCCCATGCGGAATGTATATTCTCCGCATAACGGCAAATACCTTGCAGCACTCATAACGACATACGAGCATAAACAAGACGAAAAAGTATACTCCATAAATGGAGTACACAGAGATTTCAGAGGCGTTCTTAATGGGAAATACGTATGAAACGGTATCGAAAGATTGGGCGATTCTCGAATTTTTATCTCTGAAACTATAACTCGTAATTATGTAATCAAGCGGGTTTTTTTCTAGCAAATGAAGTCCTCTATCCGAATATGTTTTTAAATTTATTCTTTACAGAGCATATAAGACCACGGGAGAGAAAAATATGGACTATTAATTGTTGTTTGCCGAGAAAATCGTCTTAGCGATTGATTTAAACAAAGTATGTGATTTTTATGCTAGGGATATTCTAGAGTTTTTATCTCCGAAACTATAACTCGCAATTATATAGTCTCGCAAACTTGTTCGTTGTAAATGTTTTCTTCTATCCGAATATTTTTTTTAACTGTACCTTACGATCATATAAGAGCTATGGAGAGAAATTTATGGTATTTAACTGTTGCTCGAAAGAAGCTATTTAACGATATACGAGTATACGTTTATTTAGGCGGTTATATAAAGTGGAAGTTCTAGTTGACGGATGCAGTTCAAAATCAGAATTTATCGATATATTTTAATAAGGATCATTCACACTTAAATTAATTAAAATCCGTCCTGCGGTTTAGGAGATAAAAGTTACGACGGACGGACGAGACGTGCCTATAAGGCGTTCTGCTACTACCGCTTCCCTGGTAAAGAACGCCCAAAAATAAATTATTATTTCAAATATTTGTTAATTATATTGCATTCGAATTCTATTTACTATTAAAGTCATACTTAGATCTTTATAAATGCAACAGTCTGTGTACTAGGAAAATATCTCGACACGTTTGCATTCTCTGAAAAAAAAATCACCAAAATATTCCGCAAGTTGTTTCCCAGTTAATCTTGTTGAAAGTCTTGTTATTAGCGCAAGTTGAAACTAAAGAAACAACTTGTTTTTGCATTGAAATTTTAAAAAAATATCAAACTGTTGCATTAGATTTTTGGTTTATGTATACCAAATTTAGTATTTTTTACATTGGATATATTCGTTGTAAATCCTTTGTTCAATTGCTGTACACAATTTAGTATTTTTTTGTTTACATAGCCACAGATAGAAGGATAATACTCCAGCCAAAAACAAGTGGTACTAGCCCTATGCATTTCGCCCACTAAGTGGGCATTTTCAAGGGCGATGTTCCTTCGACAGCGACCAGGGTCGACCCAGGTTGCTGTCGAAGGAACATCGCCCTTGAAAATGTCCACTTAGTGGGCGAAATGCATCGGGCTAGGACCTCTTGTTTTTGGCTGGAGTCGTATCCTTCTATCAGTTTACGCCAAAAGTGTTTTGAGCCATCTTTGATGATTACATAGCCACAAATAAATTGTTGATTTTATTTCAAACGGTATTTTTGTGTTACCTTATATTTTCCAAAGGAAAATTATTTGAGTAACTTAGCCAACGTTAAAAATTATCAAAATATAATAATAATCATATTACTGATATTTATTTGCAAGATATATTACATGCTGATAATAACCGACGTATTTACCTTGATATTTAGAATTAACGCTTAGCTAAGATCTACATCTTGAATTCTTTTAATTTTAATTTAATTCTTATGAGGAATTACATTAATTAATATTATGCGATAAATCAGCCGATGAACTAATCGTTTGAAAAAAATATCATGGCGTGAAGAATGTGAAAGCAGTGCATAAATTTATCAGTGACATACATCATATACTGAGGGAGGAAATCCGAAAGAGTAGTCAAGATCATTGCTAAGATATAAAATACCGTTTAATCAGACAAATAATATAACCTCTGTTTGAAAAGTCATTCAAAGAATCGGCAAAATAATGATAGTCTTAACAAATAATCATTTTCTGAATTTCTCGTTCATGTAAATAGGCAAAATTTTCGGCGACTTGCTTTAAATCTAATTTAATTTATTACGCGCATTATTATATAGTGTTTGAATAATGATTTCGACATCGAACAACGGCTTATGACATTTTTCATCTCAGAAAATGATGCGGAAATGTGTACATTCAACTCCTCGTAACATTAATCGAGTGGTAAGCGCAGGGCCGGATTAAGGCGTAGGGACTATAGGCACTTTGCCTAGGGTCTACGAGAAAAGGGGCCTACGAGAAAAAAGGGCCTACAAAAAGTTCAAACAAAAATATGTTAACATAAATGACTTTTTTTTTATAGGTCTACTATCGAGCAAAAGAAATTATCGTCTATTTCTTTACTTTCAGTAGAATATATTAACGAAATTTCGACGCTGTTTTGAAGTTTAAACTATACCTTGGTTGCGATGAATAATACGACGATAACGAAAATGAACAAATTATCGAGGTTGCGCGCTCTGCAAGACATTCCCGAAAGTGCCCTTCGACCGCAATTTTCTTTCGTCTTATTAATAACTTGCCGACCTCCGTCGCGGCGATAAATGGGATTTACTCAATAAAAGAACGAGATGCTCGTTTTGAAGAAATACTCGATTTACATATTTTAAGGTGATGACGAAAAAAGTCTCGAGAAATGTCCTGGGTTCGACATTTCCATTTCCCATAAAATAACACGTAAAAATCGAATTTTCGACGTGCAGGATTTTATTCTTTTTGAGATTAAAATTAGAAATAATTGGCATACGATCTGCGAATCTGAACCCTCTTGAAGAAAATTATACCACACCCGAAATTAAAGCCGTAATAATGTGGTCTCGCGGACTGTTTTGTGGTAAATGTAGTCCTCTATCCGAATATTATTTTAAATATATAGCTTACAGATCATATAAGAGCTAGGGAGAAAATGTATGGTTTTTCATTGTTGCTTGACGGATGCCGTTTAACGAGATACGAGTATAATTTTATTAAAGTATTTATGTAAACTGGAAGTTATAATTGACGGAGAGTGAGGTGAGAGTGAGGAGTGAGGGTCCGCCTGCGATAAACACTAACCGACTTAACCGTACGGGTAAAACTGGGAAGAAAACCGAAAGTGTGAAGGCGACCCTCGGTGTACGGGGGAAAACGCCCCGACTTAACTGTACGGCTAAGTGTGGAGCGCCGTTTAGACGAGGGTGTCCAAACCCTCAGATTACCGGAGGGATCGCTTGCGGCAAATTGCCTAGGGGCATACAGATTTTGTTCCGGTTTTGCTGATCTGAAATCTGGTCACCTTATATTATTCTTGAATTATATTTTTGTACATAGGATAAAAAATATTTCTCCGATTTGTCTTAAAAATAAAGTATTATTTCATGACTTTCAAAGGGGCGATTTTCTTACATCTCGCCCAGGGGGCTAAACTTCCTCACCCGACTAATTATTAAGTGAAACTCAGAAACATCCTGCGCTGAATCCGGGAGACTTGTCTAGTTGTAACATACGCATATCTGAAAAGGTATGAAAACGATACGACAATCTACGCGGGATTTATAAAATAATGCGGTAAGTGTTTTTCAGGCGCTGATATTGCTTGATATTTAAGAGTATTCCGAGATTAAAGATGTTCAAATGCACTTGGGAAAGTTAACTAGAAGAATAATTCCAAAAAATATGACTGTGAAAAAAGAAGAATATTCCACATACTGATTATTCCAGGAAATAAAAATTGTTATGGACACAAAAGTTATGTGGCAAAAGAAATATTAATGAATATTTATTCTTTAAAATAATGGTTATTTAAATAAATATGCCCAATTTATAATAACCGCAACTTATTGTACGCTACGATTAACACCAGGTACAATTAACAATTTCAGGGAAACATTCCCTGAAAAAGAAACGCAAGCCTCATTATCGAACATAACACAAAATCAGTAAATAAAGGTGTAATTGATTATGTTTGTTACCGTCGTATTATTTATCATAACGAAGGTATCGTGATTTATGTGATTTATTTCTTTGTTCGCGAATATAAGACGACGCCAACCTTTGGTTGAACAAAGCCGAAAAAGCTCGTCTTATAGTCGGGTGAATACAGTAAATCCGAGCATAATGGCGTTCATTGAAAATAGGAACAGAAAACTTAAATACTTCTGACTAAAAAAACCCTTTAAAAGAAGATCCTACTACCATGTAATGCTTATATATAGGATTCTCTTTGAATGCTGAATGCCATCTATTGTCCACATGAAACCCTTTAACACAAACGTATGTAGATTTGGGTGGGCCGAAAATCCGCTTTTATAAGCTATCGTCTTGCTATAGGTGTCAAAAGCTGTGCTTTGTCCTAATAAGTGATGGAGTGAAATGCGAAAACCATGGCATAATATCATGAGTCTGCGAAACCGCCTCAAAGTTTTCAATTTTTTAAGAAAATTGTAAGGTGGTGGAGCATGCTAAATTTTACTGATCTCTCAGCCGTCGTGATGTCTTAGTGTTGAAAATGGTTCTTATGACACGTATCATCATGTAAGTACCCGTTGGGGGCAAGTCAGACCCAGATGAAGGAGGTGGGAGGGGGGGCGAGAGGGTAGAATGGTGAGTATTTTTATACAACATAACGTGTGTCTCCTCAGGGTTGAGAATTTCGCATACACGCCAGTCTGGGCTTCAGCTATCATAGCATAACGCTAGCGACGATATGGGGAGCCTCCGACCGAATATTCCCCTTCGCTTCCCCCACCCATCTAGTCGTCTGCGCGTCGCGCAGTCGAGCAAGCAAGAACATGTCGCCGCTCGCTGCCCGGTTGCAATGTTGTGGTCTCTCGCGTCAGTGTCTTACGGTCTATGCACGGCGCGGTCATCCTGCTAGTCTGCCAAAATGCCCCTGACGAAGAGTCAGACAACTGCATCGGTGTACGAAGTGATTGGAGCCCCGGAGGAGCTGCGAGATACCGAGCTACCAACGCGTTTGAGCGTAGTGTGGTACTTTAATCTAGTCCTCACCCAAAGAAAAAAGAGCTTCACGGCAAGAACCCCTCCGCCAGCTCTGTTTCTGATATAGTGGTAGAAAGAGTGAAAGCCATCTGGAGGAGGAGTTCCATACCCACGGTTTCAGACTTGCGAGTTAAACTACTTGTCCGGAGGGAGCACGAAGCCGTCCAAAACCTGAACATAACTTACCTAACTCACAAAAAGAAGAATTCTCCTGCCTTCCAGAAATAGATAGACACTTACAATGAGTCAGCAAACAAACTTTTTGACATTGCCTCATGTAAGTGCTCAGATTATTCAAAGTGTAAGTGCAAGGAAAGGGTACCAGAGATCGAGAGGAAGTTTTTACATGACCAAAGAACGACGAGGGAAATGTTCATTGAAGGTGTTGATTCTAAAACAACAGCCAAATACAAAAGAAGAGCTGAGAGAAACGAATTGGATCAAGCTAGCCTAGAGAAGAGTAGAAAGCGTGAAGCTCCGACATCATGGGTTTCCGGCCCTTCAACTTCAGCAGGACCTGATTCTATTCAAATTAAGGAAGACATTTATGATTTGCCTGATGATGACGATATTGATGAAAAGTACGAAGCTGATGATGAAGATAGTTTTGTGGGAAACTAACCAAGAGCTGCGAAATTCTCAACACTGATGAGACACACGTTATGTTGTGCGAAAATACTCACCATTCTATCCTCTCGCCCCATTCTCCACCCCATTCCTCTGGGCCTGACTTGCCCTCAACGGGTACTTACATGATGGTACGTGTCATAAGAAACATTTTCAACACTAAGACATCCCGGCGGCATGCTCGCCGAGAGCCCTGGTTTTTGATTGGCACGCTGAGTACAATCAAAGCCTTTTTGTACTTACGTGCTTTTTGTTACAAGCGATTACCGCTCGTCGCTGTGGTGCTCCTGCTTCTGGCAGAGCACCGGTTCACGGGTGTTGTCTTTCGCATCGTTCGGTCGTTGGCAAAGCAGGTGAAGGCTAGCTTGTCCCTTCTTCTCACCTGTCTTTGTCTCCTCCCAGCACTGTGGAGCCTGGTCTTCCTAGGCCAGTCTCAGTGTCTTTTCTTGGCCCTGAAAATGCCCAGAAATTATGAACGTTGAGAGGACTACTCCTCTCATGGAAGGTGACACGAAAGGGTCTGTTGAGACGGCTGCCCTTACAGAAGGGAGCCTCCAACTCGCCTCAACTTTCTCGCGGTCGTAGTCACTTTCAAGCGACTCCTCATCGTTTGACCGAGTCACGCCGGCGGAGTATAGGGCGTTGTGCGCCAAGATGGCACCGGTTGCTGCTGCCCCGGTCGTCATCGAGGCCCTCCCCTCTACTTCGACTCAGGGCCAGCAAGTTGATGCCTCAGTAGGCACTAGCGGGGTCACACCCGCGGTAGTACCTCTCCCGATGCCACCGGTGAAGGGCGAAGATAACGCCATCGGCTAGAGCCCCATCACCGGTTCAGCAGCCAGGTGCTGAACCGAACAAGCAGTCGGACCCTCCCACTGCTAAAGATCAATCTCGGCCGACTCCTGGTCCCGTCATCAGACGGGAGGAGTCAGCCCCT
Organism: Tanypteryx hageni; assembly: GCA_028673005.1. Lineage (NCBI taxonomy): Eukaryota > Metazoa > Arthropoda > Insecta > Odonata > Petaluridae > Tanypteryx > Tanypteryx hageni. The sequence continues at coordinate 23,308,499 of CM054113.1, forward strand.
AAGCCCTCATCCAACGCTGTCCGCAAGGAGAGGCGCAGGGCGGCGAAGGAGAGGCGCAGGGCGTCGAAAGAGTGGGAACAGCAGGCAAAGACCACCGAGGCTGTTGCCGTGGAGCGTGTGGCCTCCAATAAAGGCCCCGCCACGGCACCTCCTACAAAAACCAAGCCCGAGGCAGCTGCACGGGTGGCCGTTCGACCGACGAGGTGGCCCCACCAAATCGGCCAAGACTAGAATGTCGCAGAGCAGTGCACCAGAGGCCGTCCGGTCCGAAGAGGAAATATATCTCCTCAACGTCTGTTTAACTCCTCCTCTCTCTCTTGTAGGAGTTAGTCAAGGAGCGCATCCAATCCTCCAATAATGGGGACTAGAGGATGCAGCATCGTCGTGCAATGGAACACCCGAGGTGTCAAGGAGAAGACGAAAGAACTTCCTGCAGGAGAAGAACGCCATCGTCGCCGCTGTAAAGGAAACACACCTCCGCCCGGCGGACCTATGGAAGATCCCTGGCTGGGCGATCTATCTTTCAGACAGGGTTGGCCAGCCCGCAACGGGGGCGGGGCACGGTGACTCGGCACTGCTTATCCGCCGGTCTGTGAAGCATAGCCCCTATACGGGGCAAAGCTACAGATCAATGGAGGCTGTATCCGCCGACATCAGGACCTGTACCGCATGGATCAGGGTCTCCTCAGTTTACTACCCGCCGAGGGGGGCGTGGGATCCGGATGAGGTCATGGATATCGTCGGGGATGGCCGCCCCTTGATCGTCATCTGTAACTTGAATGCCAAGACTTGGCCGATGAAGAGGGGCTCAGGGCCCTGGCACCAACTGAGCCCGCCTATCTGCCTTCCAGGTTCGTCCTCAATGTTGCTGTCATCAGCAACATCAGGGGGTCCCAGAGCATGCACTCCATATGCGATTTGTCCTCCGATTATAATCTGACCCTGCTACTTCTGGGGATCTCACCAGTGCGAGTACCACCTTCGCAGCGTCTGGACCTAGCTCGTGCCGACTGGCAGCCCTTCCGTGAATTCATCGCGGAGAGGCTGCCGATCGACATGACACCGCCCAGGACGTGTGTGGAGGCAGACCGTATGGTCGACCTCCTCACCACCACCGTCCAGCAGGCCATGGAAGCTGCGATCCGAAGGTGGTCGTAGCTGGGGGTATACGCATTGCCCTTCCCCGTGTCGTCAAGTAGATGATCTCGCTGCGCAACAGCGTGCGGCGGAGGTGGCAGTGCTACCATACGTTGTACCTCAGAATTCAGTTGGACTCCCTCAAAGAGACATGTTGCGAGACGTGAGCTCGGACGCGTGGGAACTACATCTATCCACGCTTTCCCTGGAGGACCAGTCTATCTGGAAAACCTGTAGGAGGCTTTGCGGTACCCAGCGGCGGGCCCCCCTGATTGTCCAGGGGAACTCCGTCGCAAGGACTTCGGAGGAGAAAGCCGGGATAATGGCGGAATACCTGGAGGGGGTATTTCGCCCAAGCCCGGCCACAGCAGAGTTGAATACATAATTAATTTAGATAATGCTACAAGGTCATCCCCTGTCATGCGCCATCGTGGCCATGCAACGGGACTTTTCTCACCTCCGCATGTTCCGTAGGCTACGACTAAACCCACACCCCCTACACCTCTCCACCTTCCTGTGCCCCAGGCATGCCAAATTCGTAGAGGCGTCCAAGCCGCATTAAAGTGATAAATGTTATAGAAAGGCCGAATTAAAGCTATTTATATTATAGAAGGGCTGCATTAAAGTGATTGATGTTAGAGAAGGACCGAAGTTGTTTAGTGAGAGCCAGAGCCGGAACGATAGACTTTAGCAAGAGAATTGGACGAGTTTTTTTTGCAATTAAAAATCTATGATTTAGAAAATGCGTTCTATAGTAATTCGAGAAACATGACAAAAATACTGTCTCCTTTTCGATAAAATAAAGCATTTATATGAAATCCCATACAATTCACTTGAGACAAAAATTAGCTATCGATCCGCAGTAAGGCACATAAAGTGCCGTCAGTGTAACATGACTGCCCTACCCTCTCCCAACCAGCACCTGCTGCATAACCTAAAATATACCGTCTGAATTACCTAATTCTTAAAAGTAATGTTCGGCGTTTAAAGTAGGTAACTACAATAGTAGATTGCTCCAATATTGTTGGTAATTACAAAGGCTGCCGTAATTTAAAACATGCGTAAACGCTAATCCAGTTGCGATAGTAACATCGTTACTATGATAAAGCCCAATATAGGTGAAAAAATACCGCGAAATAGCGATTTACTGAATCGAATTTCTAGCACTGGTAGCTTCTCAAACTCATTTTCACATCACAAACCATATATCGCAGCATTTCTGATATTATAAAGGACATCGCCTGAACATAACTATGCTTAAATGACCTATTTTCACTTGCTAACAGACGAAGCAAAATGCGTTTCTGATAAAATAATTGCCAAAAATATAACAAGCGCATTTTAAACCTATTTTCTCAGCGTAAAGATTTTGATGCTGAGGCTGCGTTGCCAGACTTCCCAGTACGCAAAAAATTATGCGAGCTATTTGTCCAGAGAAGGCCAACTTATTACGATGTACTGTAAATGACATATTAAACGCCAGGTCTTAAATAGTAGCCTGTGCTTGAATTGTAGCCGGGTAATAGGACATAAATTGTAAATAGTAGCCGAGTCTCAAAAAGTGGCGGGGTCTCAGATATAACGTAATTTTTCAATTGAATTTAAACAGAATGCAGTAAAATACGCAGAGGAAAACACTGAAGAAGCTGCAGCTCGTAAACTTGAAGTTGATCCTAAACGTATTCGTGAATGGCACAAGAAGGACAGATTGGAAAAACCTGATCAAAGCAAAAGCAGAAAACGTTTGGAGGGCGCAGGCAGAAAGTCGGTAAGTGAGGAAATGGAGGAGCATCTGATGGATTGAATAGCAAGAAAGGGATCGTCGGCTTCGTGTGTCCAGAAAAATGATTCGAAGAAAGGTTGTCGAGTTGTTTGATGCTATAGAAAACAAGAAACAAGAACGTTTTATTGCAAGTACAAGGTGGCTACGTGACTTTATGAAAAGAAGCCTTTATCACTAAGAAGGAAAACTACATTGTCACAAAAAGATCCGGAGCAGTTGATTGACAAACTAGTATCCTTTATTAAGTACGGCTAATTTTTATTTAATTTGTAGCATGAGCTTTTATAGTAGCCTGGGCCCAAATTGTAGCCAGGCACAAACACATAAATTTTAAATTGTAGTCCGGGCTACTATTTGGACATTAACGGTAGGCTTCTTTAGCAGTTGCGGATTCTTAGGCGAGCCGCATTAAAAGATGCAAATGGTCCCACCTAGGTTTCACATCGGAAGTTATTTGAGAGAATGCGAAAGATCGGTGAAACAGATAATTAATAATATTATAGCTTCAAGAATTCACTAGAAAAGGTTTTCCGGCTATACTTGTAATCAAAAAATATTTTTATGACAATAGTGCCACAGTTTAAAATTCTGGTGTAACATTTTCAAACATTCCAACGATAACAAAAAGCTGGCACATGAGACTCTTTTACTATTATCTCTCTTTCCAACAACTGTGATGTGTGGACGGACATTTAATGCACTTCACTTTCTGAAAAGTAAATACTGCAAAAAACTGAGGTAAGAAAATCTTGAATCTACGATCCGATTAGCTGTAAAGGACAGGAGTGTAGACGAATTCCCTTATAATAAGATTCTTGCACCATTAAAGGTACGAGTATGTATATTGACTAATAATTTCAAGTTGTTAATTGAATTTCTGCTCTGAGAAGCTTTTTAAGACGCCCATATTAATACTGTCCAAAAAATTACAAGTGCGGCCACCGGACACTGCAATTTTTTTCGTGACAACTCCTGATCAATAGTATGGAGATTCACCACCTCCCCCTCTCTACCTCCCCTTCTCTCCCACCTCCCTCTCCTCCCATCCTCCATCTTCCTCCCCCTCTTGCTAGACGGTTGGTTAGAGTTTCTGCCAACGGATACTAAGGTTGCGGGTTCGAATACCGCCTATGACATGGATGTTTGTGTTTGTCGTATCATGGTTATATGTAAGAATGGACATGATTATCCTAATATTGCCCTCCATAAAGACGGATTGTTATTATTATATAGAACTTATAATTAATGAAATGAAAACTGTTGTAATGCACATTACGTCGCCACATGCTGGCGTCCAACGTGAGATCAAAGTTTTTGTGTCAAACCTGTGTTTGCTTACATGCTGACTACTTATACTGTAACTGTGAAACTATTAAGAATTTCAGTTGTCACATGTATCTGGGTGTTATCATTGATAATCACCTTAGATGGGATGCGCATATTAATAAACTTCCAAACAGATTAAGATTTATTCTCATAAGGTTGTACTCTATGCGTGATCGCATATCTGTTGAATAAAGACATATGCTATACTTTACTTGTTTAAATCTTTATTAAGATACGGCATTGAGGTATGGGGCTTTACTTGGAACTGCTATCTAGACAGTGTCCACAATCCAAAGACAAATTATAAAGCATACAGTTCCACACACAGTTTTAGATAATGATAGGGTAGTGAAACTCGATGCATATCGTACCGCTAATATTCTTTCACCCAAAGGTTTACTATATTACATTCTGTTGCTAAAATACTTCCAGGACATTTGTTATTGCAATGTGTCTCATCACGTATACCCTACCCGAAGAATGACATTTTTAGTACCCCATGTTAATAATGTATAGGTCAGAGACATTTAAAATACATATTATCTAAACTTTTAAATGGCATAGAAATTGAGGTGGATATCAGCAGCAAGAAAAATTTAAAGATACAATTAGAAGATGGTGTGTAGAATAAATTCAATATTGTATTTTTATAATAACGTGATGTGTGAAATTGTTAAATTGAACGTGAGCTGCACCTGCTAGTTAATTTCCAGACCATTATATATTTTTTTAATTGCTGGTATTGCATTACGTCCTGTCGACAGACATTAGTGTGACAGGACGTCAAATGTATGTTTTTGCTGTCATTAAATAAATAAAATAAAAATATCCACCATTTCCTTCCCCTTCTTCCTTAAATGTAACATCTGTGAAATCGCTGTAATGTTATCACGAAAATAAATAATAGTGTACCTAACAGAGGTTGAAATTTACCGCGGTTGGTTTGAAGAAGATGTAGCAACGAGACACCCAACACGTCCCAGCATTGGGGAACTTTTCCTACTCTTTGGGACCGTATTGTTTCCAAGTCCTTATGCCCACCTCAATCCCCAGATCTGACATTCCCTGATTATTTAATTTGGTGATGTACTAAAAATATTAACATTGCATACTCACACACTCGTGATGAACGAATGGATGTCACTGAGAGTATCTTTCAAGAAGTTCCGCAGTCTTATGTCGGAAAACATGCTACGGAACGCACGTTTATTTATTATATCCAGTATGATGGTGGTCACCTTCGGCATTTTATTTTACATTTTTTAAATGAACAGTATTATAAAACTTTAACAACAATAACCTCCACGTTTCTATCTCATTTATATCTTGATATTTAGCTATTTTTCAGGGTACTCGAATAAAAAAATCACTCTGTTTAATAAAAAGTTATGTATTACAACCTCTGCTTTATGTATACAATGCTTCATTTCAGTGACATTTATTTCTTATGCCCATAAAAAAATTAGTATATTTTTGTTTAAATTTAAGACAAATCATTTTCATCAAAGTCATGGGTTATTTTTATTAGATTACTTTAAGAATAATTTAAATTTTTCTTCGAAACAAAGTAAGTTGCTAAGTTATTATCCAATTTCAAGCAGGTTCATATTTAAACGGATTTAAATTCTTCTTACCGCTATTTTTATAAGGCTTTCAGCTAAACTTTTTTAAGTTGTAAGCCAACGGGCATGTTATTTCATGTAATGTAGAGGACTGAGTATTTCAATCTAGTTTATTCAATTTTGAAACATTTTCCATTAATTTAAACAAATAAATAACCTGCGCAATAATCACGCCAGCCTAATTTATGCACTCCTGAGTTTTTGTTGTGCGCGGCATTCATAACCAATGAGTTTCAAAAGCTAACTTGCATGATAAACAGAGCCCGTTGCATGTGAAGTATCCCAATCAAAATTCTCGGAAACTATTCTACACTTGTGAAAATCAAAAATGATAGATCAAATTCTAAAGAAAAAATAGCTGCATGACAAAAGAGAGAATTAAATAAAGATTGTTTGGTATTAGACCTATTAGTAAATACGTACACTTTTATAATCGAGCGTAAACGTGGTGCACTATCCATTTATTTATCTTGCTTTAAAACTTCAAATGTCATCTTAAGCTAAAAGTTACTTCCGCTAGTGCAAATCCTATGCGTTTGCATAGCTAATAACGTACTCCACCTTTACTCGCTTGAACTTTTTGCGAACTATTTTCTATAAAAGCGCTTTAACGTTGATCTCCTCTTATCTCCCATTCGTTGAGAGAAGTAGGATAAAATGTTTCCAACGACGGACACAGAGAATCATCGGCTCTCATTGGGTATTGAAATGGGTTAGATATATACTATCTAAATGGCCTCATTTTGACAGCCGTTCTCCGATCTTCGCTGAGAGGGTGATTCCTGGCGTGCATGACTCGGATTATCGTAGGAGTAATCTGTTCATTCACTCAAAGGGTTTTTTTTCATTAAGCGGAACGGCGCCATGACTCCGCCTTTCGACTGATTTCGCCGGTGGCGTCGCTCACTCCTCTCTCAATGACAAACGAGATGATTGGGAGAATGAATTGAGTACAAACAATCAAACCGGCGCGAGATGTTTACTTTTTCTCTACCACTCGTCGCCGATTTGTTTCCTTTCCGCGTTAGCTCCCCGATGCGTATGCACGAGATGCGAGGACTCGATTGCTCATTTCACGCCGCAGTCGTTATTTCGCGTGAATGTTTTTGAACTACGGACGGTCCTTGCATATTCACTATTCATTCGTGTCTCGAATCGCAAGAGAAGTTTCTCACCTGAGAAAAGCCTAATGAAACAGCGTCGCAACTACGAATATGTAACAAATACATATATCAAACATTTTTTAAAAAGAGTTGATCAATTTTGATCAAATCGAAAAACTTTCTGTAATGGGTTCAATAAATAGAATGAGAAAGTTTCGTGATTGACATTTTTCACTTCATCTTCGGACACAATTCTTTCCCATGCTATTTTGAAAAAACTCTATAAGCACATTGCTTGAAAAATATCAATATCTGGAATCGATCGATATTTTTTTACTGTTGCTTAAACATCAATGGCGACAATCAGGAAATCATAAAGGAAAAAACACTCGATTTGTATTCCATATTATATAAACTTGATAAGGTCTATATTTAATTAAGCTGAATATTAAATATTTTATATTGCTTTAGTGTGAAGAAATCCGTACGTCACGCTCCATACTATTAAAAATAGATGGAATTGATGGATCATATAATTCCTATGCTTCAGGAGTAAGCTGGAATAATTGATAATTATAATAATAAGAAAACATTTCCGTTCTGAAACAGGAAAATTGCTCTGCTACGATAGATCAATGGTAGAATATCCACCCGGCAAGTGGAAGACCCGGGTTCATTCCGGATCATAACAGAAGCATTAGGGAACGCAACGAAATGTTGGTTGCGACTCTTCGGCTTCGAATTATTTTTTCGTGATTTCGGCGTGACCTAAGATCTCAATTCGATGATGGGTCAACATTCTGCTTGCGCCTTTTAGCGGTGCGGAATTCAGACAAGCGCGTCTCAAGCGGCATTCCAGACGACATTTCCTGGCACGCTAATAGGATACGTAAAAAACGTGAATGTCGGAAATAATTACCTCGGGTACGCGGTTGACACGGCGTGTGAGGAATCACGCCTAAGTAAATACTTCAATTGAATACGCATCAACTCGTATGAAGTCCTGAGTCGGTTTGGATGCCTCAACTCAAGTGTCACGAAGTATTTTAAAACCGTAAATTCTTCAACAGATTATATTCGCATGCGAAATTATTAAAAATAAATTCTCGCTTTTATCATATCGTTAAAATGTGGATGAATGCTGCTTTCAATGGAGAACTGTCGATCTGTCGACTTTTCAACATTTCAACAACACATCCCAAATTTTTTATTGAAAATTTATTCAAATCTATTTCTGGTTATTAATACGTAAATATTTTCATAAATGTCATTTGTCATACACAGTCTCGTTCAAATATTAATTATAAATAATTTTGAAACCTCATTAAATCTACGAGAAGTGCAATTTTTTACATTTTTTTATTGCAGATGGGTTTGGTACAGGGTTGTCACTTTTCAACACAGTCTCCATTGCCATCAATGCATGTCTTCCAGCGCTTAACTAGTGCCTGGATTCCGCTTTTAAAAAATTCATTTGGTCGCGTGCACAGCGACCCATGCACCATCTCTTGCACTTCTTCAGCGGAGCGGAAAGTCTTTCCACCCATTGCCTCTTTGAGTGGCCCAAAGATGTGGTAGTCATACGGGGAGAGGTCTGGCGAGTATGGTGGATGAGGAAGACACTGTAAACGCAGATCCTTGATGGTCGCAGCTGTTGCATGGGCAGTATGTGGCCGTGCAATGTCATGTTGCAGCAAGACACCAGTGTTTAGTAATCCACGTCGTTTTGATCTGATTGCTAGTTTCAGATTATTTCTAAGGAGATCACAATATTTGTCGCTGGTGACTGTGGTCCCCTTGGGTGTGTAGTACTCTTAGAGTGGACCCCAGTTATCCCAGAACAGTGTCAATATCACCTTTCCTGCAGACGGCTGCCTTCAGAATTTTTTTGGTTTTGGTGAGGATGAATGGTGCCACTCTTTGCTTGCCCTCTTCGTTTCAGGCAGAAAGTAGTGGACCCAGCTTTCGTCTTCGGTCACAATCCGCTTCAGGAAGGCGTCACCTTCTGCTTCATGCCGTCGCAAAAGCTCTTGACAGGCGTCAACACGTCTTTCTTTCAGTTCATGCGTCAATTGTCTAGGCATCCACCTTGCAGACACTTTGTGGAAATGGAGCACATCGTGGATGATGTGGTGAGCTGAACCATGACTGATGTCCAACAATGCGGCTATTTCATTCACTGCGACGATTTTCCCTTATGATGCGTTCACTCTCCGCGATTGTTTCTGGCGTCACTACCTTGTGTGCCTGGCCCGGTCGAGGTGCATCGGCCAAAGAACACACGCCATTTCCAAACTTCCTAATCCACTCATAAACCTGCTGAAGTGATAAACATGCACTACCATATTGAACGTTCATTCTGCGATGAATTTCTGCTGGTTTCACACCTTCACTAACCAAAAATCGGATGACAGAACGCTGCTCCTCCTTTGTGCATGTTTCCAACGGGGCCGACATTTTGCCACTGCTATTTTGACGTCATGCAGTCCATGTAATTAGCTCTAACGCCTACAGGACATGCCTTGAATCATTGCCGATGACTCATTCTGCCTACAACTGCACACAATAGGTTCTCGAATACGCGTCGCAATTTTAAGGTTTTCATTTGACTCACCTCTATAATTATTATATTATATTTATAATGCTCATTATTAGCAGTTTCCGAAGTAAACGATCGTGATAACTCTCTACTTAATTATTTTTGTCTCTCAGCTTGAACTTCGCCGCCAACGCCGCTATTTTCGACGTCAAACTTTAGTTTAAAAATTTAAAAATTGCCATCATTTTGGAATGTAAGGTTTTCATTTCATCTTTGTATTTTGAACGTAACCTAGGGAAATCTTATTTTGATAGGTTTTCATTTTTTTAATACGAATCTTTAATGGAAATGTAAGAATTACTATCATCTTGCAACGTAAGATTTTATGCCATGTATATTGAACGCGATTACTAAAAAAATATTACCACTTAAATTTCATTCCCATTTTTTGTGACGTATTTTGAACAAATAAAAGAAATTTTATCAATTTCTTATGCTAGGTTTTTATTTTCTGTTATGAATTTCAAACGTAATTAATAAAAGAAATGTTACCACTTTATAACGCTAGTGTTGTTTTTGCGGCTTGGAAATGTTTGTTGCAGTACCCAAGAATACATCTGTGCATCACAATGCATCACGTACTCAAAATTCCATTTCAGCAGTATCAATTTAAATTTAAGAAATTCCTTGGAATGATCACAAGAGGATCGAAAATCACATGCGAAATTGCGCTTTGTAATGCCGGGTTTTCATTTGCAGTACCGGTTTTGAAGATAATTAAAAGAATTTTTTTCACTTTATAATGCTAGGTTTTTATTTGCTGTTACGCTGCTATGTTTTCTTTTATTTTCTGTTAAACTGCATTATTGATGATAAAAATATGATACTATACGTTGGCTGAGAACCATAGTCACAAAATAACATTGCGTCTTATGGAAAAAGAGAACTTGCACTTCGCGAATTTGCATTTAGCGTCAGTTTTCCGGAACCAATTATTCGCGAAGTTCCAAAAAAGGCGGTGTATTCAATTTATAACTGAAATAATCTATGATAAGACCGGTAGCAAGAAACATGCAGAGGGTCAACATATGTATGCCGCCTTTTGAATGTTTATTGCTTTTGCTTCTAATTCAGGATGTTCTGGTTGAATCTCGTCGTTGAACAAGTTTTTGGCTTCTTTGAGGACAAATTTCTTTTGCTGAAGTCTTTCGCATTATTTTTCCTTCGCGCTATAATACGTTCGTTTATACTTGGCGTGAGTCGGCTCGGAAATCATATGATATATGAACAGCCAAAATTATTAGCTCACTTGTTCAAATCTTCAATTTTTGTTATACCCGAACGCCGTTTCGCATCGCATTATGGGAGTTTCGCACAACACATTAGCAATAAATATTAAAATGCAATCCGTGAAAGATGATATGTAGGAGCATAATTTATATTAGTTAAGCGCAGTGCCGGCGAAGTATCATTTAAATCTAGAATATAGAAAATAAATAAAGCAGAACTACAGCTGTTTTTAAGTCTATTGAATTCTACCACAATCATTGAGATTGACCCCATCGAGAGAATATCTTTCCATCTACAGATACTTTGAAAATAAATAAGGAATGAAATGGACTTTCTCAAATCCGAGACTCAGAAAACCGACTATTTTCACCCCTGAAATAATCGCGCTAATACTCCGGGAAGATTGCCAGAAAATCGGAAAATTTTCTGGGCCCCTTATGCCTCACATTTTACGTAAAAATATAATCATCCGACTGTTATTTTTACCTAATGACGAAACTTTATTTTGAATACTCAATGTCCCTTTGAGTTACTTACACTACCAGTTAGACTAACTTTTCTGTATTCTATATATTACTGAAAAAGGAAGCTCATCATAGGTCTCATCCTTTCAATAATGCAATGAACAGGTGCTGAGAAGAAGATACCAAGGAAGGACATCTAGTAAACCTAACTGAATAATAACGTAGTCTGTTTCACCTTACTAATAAAATTCCATATTATATATAATTATTATTTCCTTTGTTTGTCCCAAGATTTAATAAAAGCTATAATTTCTCCAATCTAATATTTTTTAATACTTGCAAAAGAAGCCTTTGCCGAGAAACAGTAATAACGCCAGTATAAAATATAACTTTGCATGAATATTCAACCATTGTTTTTTTATTTTCAGCTCACTCGAAGTCTGTCACCTGCATTGCATTTTAATCACATTGAAACAGCAAGTGTGTGTGCGAGTAAAAACCTATCAATTCCATACGTCCATCAAGATAGAGTTGGCACAAAGACTCGAATTCTTCATTACGTCGTTTCTGTAAACATGCTTTTACTATAACTACCTTAATTATTCAGCTATTTTGCTTCCAATGCCAACAAGTAAACAAAAAATAATGTTATGTTGTGTCTGCTAAATACTGACTATTTTCATAATTTATAATTTTTCCCTCGTATCTCACATAACACCATAAATGGCAGAAAATGCCAGTAAATACCTCAAATTACGAGATAAAAGGCATTTGGAGAGAATAATACAGGTAAACAAGATGCGAGATATTTTATAAGAGTAGAAAATGCCACCGGGTATATGTTAAAATTGATTTAAAAAAATGGCTGGATCAGGTGGAAATTTTCACTTATTTATGTATCATTCTGATTCTATATGGAAGGTATCCTAAGAAATTAGGAATAGAATAGATAAAGCAAAGGAAGCGCTTCTGAGAAGACGAGAATTGAGGATGTAATTTGAATGGCGAAATTAAAATAGATTAACGAAGACGTTGATATGGAGTGTAGAATTGTATCGGCGTAAGATTCGGACAATGAGGATCGATGCGAGAAAGATAAAAGCTTATGATGTCTATTTACGACTATTACTAGGGTGGGTTTGCTGGAATGAGAATGAAACGAGTTAAATTAAATAAACTGAGAGAAGATTAATTAATTAATTAATTGGTGAAAAATTAGTGTAACTAGGGACAGACAAAAGAAATGGGTAAATTAAAATTTTGAATATGTAGAATAAGAGAGAATACTAGGAAAGAGACGAAAGATAGATTAAAGAAATGGGATGGCTATGCTAAGATATAGAGAAGAAACTTGGGTGGGACATAATTAGTAGCATGGGCGAAATAACTACCCGAGTTATAATACTTATTCTAATATTAAGTTAGATGAGGAATTTAACGTACTACTGGTTTAAGATGTTTGAACATGTTCGTTTGTTCTAAATTTAAAATTACAAGTTTATTAGACGAAATTTGTTTTTCATGAAATAAAATTATGCAACGACTTATTATCAAATTAGGAGCAAATTTTTAATTAAAGTCAATAGACAGTCTTAGGTCTTATACGCAAAAATACACCCGTTGGCAAATTTCTCTCGCACAAACATATATCCAACATACATCTCCATCTCTCCGTCTCATATTCTCAAGTTTATAAAATAATTTATTCAGTACCGTATCTAATAACGTCATGAAACTCGGTTTGATTCACATTTTCTAACTAATCATTGTATGCAATAATTTTTAATTGGTTTCATCCATTATTTTTTCAGCAAATCTAGAAGAAAACTTTCATTGGGTAACGCGTTAAAGTTACCGACATCTCTTAGTAATGTATCATAAAATTCCTGTGTGGTTTTCAATTCAGCTAAATATACATTCGCTTGCTAATAAATCCTTTTAAAAAATACTTCCCTTCCGTCATCCTGTATAAAAACCTAATCTACTCCTTTTCATGCAAATTACTATCGTAAAAATCTCAGCTGAACCTGTAAAATTAATCAATCATTTTAACTGCATCTAACAATCATCTGGAGATTCAAAATAATATGCAGGATTAACATCACGGAGATACTTCTTTTTTTCGTCTGGAATGCGAAGCGTAGCAGCAATCTTTCGGTTGTAAAAGCAAGATGTTATCACCATAAATTACAGAGATTGGCTTAGCTCCATTGATCATCGCGCAATTCCAGTTCGCAACTGTAATCGCAAGCCTCACACAAACCATGTGTGTTACTCACACAAGTATTAATTGTTTCGAAAATATATTACGAGTCAAGTTTACTCTCCTCAATTTTGGTGCCGTTTAACTTGTTTCCCCCACGAAATGGAGCAACTAGATCAATTTTATTTTTTACGTTTGACACTTTCAAAGTATTTATTGCAATTAGCGTGATTTTAGTGAATTTAAGGTGGAGTGATTATTCATGATCTCACGCAATGACTCAAGAGAATTCTGTATAAGTCAAGGGAGTTAACTATCTTCGAATGACACAAAACATACATACAAAAATGCAGCCCCCCACTAATACTATATCTTTGCAATGCAAATTTTTGATAAAATCAGATATCTATGTATTATTTCAATATTAATAACGCATGTTAACCTTAAAAAAGACGCTGGCAGTGAAGTTTTGCAAAGCGCACGGTGAAGTCAACTTCGCCTTCCTTTCGCAAAATGTCCAGAATTCCTATTTCAGCAGAAATAGACAGTCTCCTGTCAAAGAAAAACATAAATCATCAACCCTCTAGATCTATTCATGTGAATCATATATGTGAAATCGAATGCTGATCACGATCAGACGATAAAATTAAGTCCATGAGTCGTGATTTCCTTTTACCAGGCAACGATTTCCCTCCGTGGGGTAGTTTGACAAGATCGGGGTGCCAGAATCGCAGGACTCCTCATGTACACCAGAATAATTATGATATATTCCCCGCCATATTCATAGAGTTATGAGTCGTGGAGCAGCAGATCGCTCTAATCATTTTATTAAAGGTAATATTATCCTGTTTCTTATGCAACTCCGTGGACTTGGAATGCCAACTTCTCACCTCTATTCAGCCAGGTCTCATTTATGGAAATTTAATCGTTTATATGCTCCTAATGCGCCACTACAAACAAAAATGGGTTCGAATCATATCATAGGATCTGAGCTCCTGCGCTCAAAAGAGTTGCAAGTAGATTAGTTAAATTGGATAAGCAATTGGATGACAACGAATATAAGTTGGGACGTTTGCGTGAACACTGTTGGGAGAAAAAAGTTATTTCTGCTTTTATGATATTTCTATTTCCTATCTTCCTATTTAGCCAATATCAATTATTTTTTATCATTTGGGGTTTCAAGTTTTTTACGAGTCTAAAAAAGATAAAATGAAAAATATATTCAAGATATTATTTATTTAACCATATTATTATTGGGTTCATTTAATTTTTCAAAACTAAATTCACGAAGTGACGCTTGCCCTTCTACCCGCTCGTTGAAGTCTCTCATAAGAACACAGTTTTTCTGTTGCTTTGCAGAGCCCTTTCGTGTATCTCACAGATACATTCCTCAAAGTTTTATGTAAATTCAAGCAAAGTTTATCACTTTGGAGTGATAAATGTTCAAAAACATCAATGATAAAGCATTTTTAAAGTGACTAAGCGTTAATGATTCTTGAGAAGAATTCATCCCATGCTTATTTTTAATCAAACTGCATTTATCATTACGTGTTTAACGCTTTACACAACCACTTGTTTGATTAAAAACACTATTGCGAGGCAATCTAAAAGCAGGGATAATTTAAATGTCGAAAGAAATCTGAGATAAGTTTGAAAAGGTATTATAAGCAACCTCTTTTGAGTACATCGAATAAAATTATTAATTATATCAAAAATAAAAACCTAAATCAATGTAATAATATAAAACTTGTTTTAATGAAATTCGTTCTTTTATAAAAGCTCGCTTGGAATTCTTAATATCGTATCTATGATTGAAGTAAGAATTTAAAAAATAGTATTTTCAAGCATACGACTGTTCTACATCAGAGATCGGCAATATACGGCCCGCGGGCACCATGCGGCCCTCGAGAGCGCTTCATGCGGCCCGCTAAGCTATGATGAAAAAGTGGTCGATAAAATTTAATAAAGACAATTTCATATTTTTCCCCCAAATTATGGTCTCAAAACCTTTTTTGATAAATTTTTAACGCAAGTAAATTATTTTGACTTCATTTTTGCTATTATGAGACCACAGAATCTCTTGGTAACTTTTGGCGTAAACACTTATCTGGCCCGCAGAAGCTCTCGTAATTTCCAATGCGGCCCACCATGCAAAGAGTCTACAGATAACAGGATTCACAATAAATTCAAGTTTTTCTTTTCAAAAAACTACGGGATATGGGAACAGGTGAAATTAAGATTAAATATATTTAATCAAAAGCAACATTTCTTTTATTGCTCTAAAAATATCTACTTGTTATGGAAGTTTATCTTTATTCCGATAAGATTCCTAGCCGCATTGTTCCCTTAGGACAGGAACTTGTAATCGGGCATCATCATCGTCGTGCTTTCCTTGGACCTATATTAAAACAACTCCTTTTCTCTGCCTTAGATGCACTCCTGCGGATGCGTGCCCCCGCCAGCCAAGGAGGTATAACGCATCATTATGTTACGTAAGCCAATGCTGCCCAACTGGCTCCGGGAACCAAGGGGCAGGCCCAGCAGGTAATATCTTCCCTCGGGTCACTACGCCCTTGAGGAAGTGAAACGCTTTGTTAAATAGAATCGCTTAAAAATTCTACCCTCGTGTCAACCGGTTTTCTTGAGGATATCCAAGGGCAATTTTTTTTATAATTTTCATTCTACGATTTAACCTCATCTTTCCGTGTACAAAAGCTGTTTTAAATTTCCCAGAGCTCACGCCGTTTGAAAAAATAATATCAAGTCTTCAAATTTTAAATCTTTGCCTTACCGTTTTACTTGAATACTACACGGTGTCACAAATCACTATACACGCGTAGTGTATTTCATAGATTTTCTTAGACGAAAAAATGTTTTGTTTGTACTTCAGGTTCAGTGAAAATTTCGAATTAATTTCCGTTGTGATTTATCTGTATACTTTTTATTCCTAATCTCGCTTAAACCAACTCGAGCCGACTTTCAAAATGTTAGAATAAAGAGATATTTCCGTAAAATTTCGCTCTCACGACATCTAAAGAAGATATCCGCTACTGAAAGAACGTAATGTACGAAATCTTGGACCCATTTGCAAAATTCTATCGCTAGAGACGAAAATACAGGGTATAATGATGCTAAAATGAGAGAGAGAAATAAAGTCGTTATAGTCGCGAGTACTGTGAGTAATGCATAATGGTATTCAACGGAAATACATATAAACATTCAATTTCAAATGTATGTTGATGATTCGCTTAATCCCGAAATTCTAGCAACCTCTGCATCATTAAACTCCTGCTATTTTCGATTCTTCTATTAACCTTGCTATAAGGTTAATGTAATAAGCTATGTTACCTATGTATTCTCTTTGACTAGATGCATGTAGGCGTATTCTCAAAAATATTTATATATTGTTTACTCGTACTTTGTATAATACTAGATTTTTTAAATTCTCATAGCACATTTTTGGATATCTGAATAAAATATTCAACCGGATATTAACCTGCGAACACCTCTTTGCTGGCAAAAGGATAAACACAGCGTGAAATCCCAACTTTTACGATTTGGCCTATGTATTCGCGGAGTAGAATTTTTCATTTGTTTCTAAAGGAGCACTGCAAAGACTTGGACTGCCACACCCTTTCCGAATGGCATCACTCTCGAACAACCAATGAATCAACCTAAATGGCGCGT
Source organism: Tanypteryx hageni (assembly GCA_028673005.1). NCBI lineage: Eukaryota > Metazoa > Arthropoda > Insecta > Odonata > Petaluridae > Tanypteryx > Tanypteryx hageni. The sequence goes on from CM054113.1 coordinate 23,325,653, forward strand.
CAGAATAAGGAGAGGCTCCTATTTCGAAAGGTATGTATGAGAAGAAGGAGAGAGGGTAGATTTGTCAAAGACTGGCGGGGAGTAGCAACTGGCACTTCCTTTTCTGGGATCGTTAATCATTCAGATAGTATCTTTGGTTCGACCGCCTACGAGACGAAGGCTGAGTGAACGCCGCCTGCGAAACGCCGTATCACGTATCTTTGACCACGATTGTAGATAAAAATGAGAAAGTGATTGTAGTGGAGGGGAGAGATTGTGCGTCAGATTGGGCAGAAATGGATGGTCGAGAAGGATCCTTTTCGAGAAAGAACTGGATCCGAAGCGGGATTATATTTTGATAAAATTGATAAAATGGCGAAAGAAAGGTGTGGGTTTAATGCATACGTTACGCCGAATCTGTGTAATGGGCATCTTTTTTTCCCTAATTCGTGTAATGAGTAACAGCTTTATCCAATTTGTGAAATAAGCAAATTTAGTGCCTAGTTCGTTCATGAATTGGGCAAAGACAATTCTGCCTATTTCATGAATTGGGCAAACACTTGAAATACAGAATAAATTTAAACAACTTATTATTGTTATTGTTCTCCGTCCATCCGTCTCTTTGCCGTGTCTCACGCTCTGTGAATAAAAGTTTAAATACAAAAGTTGTTTGTCTTAACAAGGAGACTACAGAAAAATAATTTATATTGTTCTCCGTCCGTCCGTCTGTCTGCCGATCGGTTTTACCTCCCGGGTAAAGCTGACCATTTCACGGATTCGGCGTACATGTATTTGTCTACTATATAAATAATATTGCGATGGAAAGTGTGTTTAAATTCTAATAATTAATATATTATGCATTTTAATGATGGTATTCCTTGTGACATTTTCATATTCACACTTTTATATAAATCTTGGAAAACACCGTGGGATGCCAGGAACATTATATAACCTTTCTAACCTTAATTAAGATTTCAAGTAAATGAGAAGTTGACAATGATATCAATAATATAAATGTGCGTAGAAATAATATTTTCCCTTCGCAATAAAATCATAAAATGTTGTACTGACATTACCAGTGGCGTACCTGAATCGTGCAAACTTACCCATCACTTAAAAAAACAGCAGTTCAGAAATAAATGCCCCCCTTTGGTCTTGCCTCTCTCTCCTCTCCGTGAGTAGTATGCAGAATATGGTGGGTCGATAAAAGTTTTTTTTTCGTAATGTGAAACGATGCCCCCTCAAAAGTTGTGTTTTGTTGCACATAACACGTGGTTAAAAATTACAACCATATGTAGCAACGTCTTCAGGTTTCGCAACGGCATTGAATTTTCAAAATGTTATTTAAAAACAGCATGTTTTCGAAATAGCTTGGATAATTTTTTATTCGAAGTTTTGATGATAGGATGCGTTGAATCGTTTCTCCTGTTCACCCTTTGACACATAAAGACCATGGAGTTGAAGAGTATAAGCCTAAATTGAACGGAGAAGGGAGCGTCGAAGGCTCCAAAATCCATTAAATTTATCCCAGTTTTCGGCGTTGAAAGCATTGCAATGATACGTCGAGTGTTCACGTAAAATAAAAAATAATGATAATAGTAATTTGTTGTTTTGCATGGGACGCGTACTCTCTTTACAGTAAACGGTCTAGACATTACGGATTGAGTCAACATGGCAATAGTGGTCGGCCTTTGTACACTCGATTCCTCTCCAACCGTCTATCACGTTGCTGCCTGATCACTAGAGTTGCACACGTCAGTCCAAGTTCACCCAGCAGATAGGAAGAAGTTGTGCTACAGTTTTTATTTGTGATTAGTTTGTTAAAATGGCCCAAACGCGAAAACAGATCGACTGTCCAATATTAGGGAGTTACCAGGAGATGAATGTGAATACGCTGCCAACTTACCAAGCCATCATGCATCACAACTATATCTTAAGGAATAGCATGTATAAATAAAAAACTATTGAAAGGACCCCTCGGTTGCTGATATTGTAAATGTCATTGCTGCAAAACTGAAGAAATTTGGAAGAGAGCATCTATATCTACTTCTTCTCGTGTTGCCATAACAGAGAGAATCAAGAAGTACCACAATGCTTTTCAGAAACTAAAGAAAATCAGTAAAAGAAATGATTATAATTATAGGAAGAGGCTTGAATGTTACTGTAAGTAAGTGCAGCATCCATTTTACATAGCTACCTGTAAGCGCACCAATTTCGCCCACTGCAAGCGCAAACTTGGATGGAAATTACCTGAACAAGAGCGTGCCTTCCTTAAGGATCAGAGATCTGATAGAGCTATGGTAACGAGTGAGATTGATCTTAAAACCACCAAGAAAATTATAAAATGCGCTACAAGAAAAGAAGAGAAAGAGCTCACACAGCAGTTGCTAAAGAAATGTGCTCGAAAGGCAACCAAAAGTTCTTCAGTCGTAAAAAAATAAAATTTATGGATGAGGTTTCCAGCTTTACCATATCTAGTTCTTCGAAAACAGATATCGCCTCTGATTCATCATCAATTGTCATAAATATTTGCGATCACTGATTTCCACCGACCAAGGAAGGCTATTGTAACTCCTCTACATCTACTTCTACATCTGCTTCACAAGTAAGGATACCACTTCCCACTTTCGCAAGAAAGGGTGATAGACGAAATATTAGTGACAGAACTGCTGCTGATCTTGCTTCTTTCGTCATTCATGATGTCAGCCAACACCTAGGTCTTCGGAAAGAAATGGTTCCAGTCATTGATAAGAGTAAAGTTAGGCGAGAATGGAGACAAAGCCGTGCAGTAATTCAAGAGCATCATTATCCAGAATGTAACAAACTTCATGCTATATACTTTGATGGCAGAAGAGATGAAACCATGTATATTTGTAAAACAGAAGACTGCAAGTCGCACCGAAGGAAATGATGGGAGGAGCACATTTCTTTAGTGGAAGAACCTGGATCATCTTATACAGAGTACGTCAGTCCAATATCTAAGTCTGCAAAGAACATAAGCATAGATGACTTTCTCCAGGAAAAGAACTTTGACTAATCTGAACTAACCTGCATTGGTAGTGATGGAAAAGCGACAAACACCGGAGTACAGTGACATCCGTCGCCTAGAGGAGAAACTCCAAAGACCTTTGCAGTGGCTTATATGCATGTTGCATTTCAATGAATTGCCTTTCCGTCATATGCTAGATACATTAGATGGCAAGACTTCAGGACCTGTCGGGTTCTCTGGCTCAATTGAAAAGAACCTTCGCACTTGCGAAAACTCCCCGTCCGTTTAATTTGACGCAGTTAAATGTGGCTTTCCCTCAGTTTACATGGAAAAATTAAGTACAGATCAAAAATACTTATTGAAAATTTGTCACGCAGTTTCCTCTGGTATTTTTCCTCAGAGCCTAGTCAATCCGAATCCTAGAAACTTGGTACACTCTTGCTGACTAACAACTGCAAACAGAATTCTCCGGCTTTATGTGGCAGCGCCTATTCTATCTCAACCGCTACAGAAATTAACTACATTCATAATGCGTGTCTACGCTCCCATTTGGTTTACAATTACATGCCACCCAAAGACGCCCCCAAACACCTCTGGCCAGGGCCGCACCAACCCGGGGGGCAAGGGGTGCACGGCGCCTGGGCGCCAACTCATCAGGGGCGCCTTCCCATCAAGGTACTAGATCTATATGTTATTGGAACAAGAGTCATACATATTGAATGGGCGACGCATTTCGTCCTATCATTTTGAACATTTGAGCACCCATGTGTGAAAGTAGGAAGGGAAAGGGGGAAATACCAGGGTAATAGAAAATCTCTCAGGAAAAATTTACCTTTTATTCCCTACGATTCGCATTGTTCTACGCATCTCTCGGAAAAGGGCGCGAGGAAGGCGTTTGAAAATTTTAGTCTCGTGTGCGGCAGGGGGTAGGTGCTCCATATTCCCTACAATTATTGCTTTCTTTGTAGCCTGCCCTTCTAATTGCTATCTCCGCTCTATCGAAGACCAGCATCTCGTGACGGTATTTCTTTCGCTTCTGGCCCTCACCAGCAGTGGTTTGTCTAGAAATTCGTAAAGAGAGGGTTTAAAATTCACAACTCAATTTCACAAAAATTTTCAAGGAATCCCATAGAGAATGAACAAATTAAAAGTGAAAGAGAGATATGCGAGGTGCGCAATACCACAGCCAATTGTCAGTTCTTCTTTGCTCTCGGTTTCATGAAAACGGCCATGTTTTATGGACCAGTCCTCTCTTTCCGCACCGCGAATATGGAAACGTACCTCTGCCCTGCGCAGAAAACAGCGACGCACGCGCGATTGAAGTGGTAAAAAAGTTATTGTACATTTAAATAAGTAATTCTTGATCGCTTTTAATATGCGTGAAAAAATTTAATCGCGGAATCTAAAATTAACCAGAGAAAAAGGAAAATACTTTGGCTTATCGTAGGCGTATTAACCCCCTCGCCCCTAAATATGCCACTGTTCACCACTAACTCTTTCGTTGGAGGAATACAAAATGTATCGTCTCTCTTTTGCATGTCTCCCCTATCCAGTTATGAAAATCTCAATTGTGTTTTTAAATCGGCTTGTTAGAGAATCGTTTCCAAAGACTTGCCTTCATTATTCCTTCGCCTTCCTGCAATAACATTTATATTCTTATGGAAATAGTACAGAACTGCCCATAAATGAGTTTTCTTTACCCTTCCATTGAAGGAATATCTGGTGTGCTTGACGGAAAGTCTGAAAAAAGGAAGATTCTATCCTTCGTATAGAGGAAATTCTGTGAAAAATAATTGCTTTTCTTGGAAGCTGAATAGATCTACTCTCACACACAAGTAATGTGCACCATCCTGAATCTCAGAGCTGTATATTTTTCTTTAGTGAAGTTAGGAGGGTTTCATCAGGGCTTTCGCGTGAGGTAAGTTCGAGAGGCGAACATCTCAGGTGGTACATGATTTTTCAAGCTTTCTGATCATAAATCGCGCATTTTTTACGCCTCAATTTTGTCTACTGAAATTAAATAATTTAAATTCATTTCCTCAATAGTGGTTTGTTACAACATGTTTTCTCGATTAAATACAGTGAGTAAAATTTAATAAAATGATACTTGAATATTTTAAATGAAATCTGTATATTAAAAAGTGTCATTCGGACTATAGATTTAATGACGTTTTAGTAACTGCGAACGAATTTGCGGAAAATTTTACGATATTTTATCGATTCGACCTCAAAAGAAAAAAATTGGGAATAAGCCCAAGGATGAAACAATGCAGGATGACAAACATAATCACAAAATAAATTTTTAATTTCTTATATTGGATGCAGATGTTGAATCCTTGCAGGAATAATTCCAATTATTAGAAAGCATTGGTGTTGCATTTATTTTTTGAGCAAAATAATAGATTTTCGTAAAGTTAGTAGAGACGGAGAAAAAGAAGTGCTGTATGGATCTACATTCTAAATTATCTGATAATATTAGGAAAGAATGTGATATGATATATATTTGTCATTAGCTCGATATAATTCAAGAGTTATTTAAAACAAGAATGACAGTTTGTTACGTTCTGGATTATATTTTCATCAATAATTTATTAGGCACGTGTCCTATCATTGCGATTTATCTTCGGATTCTTTTAATTCCGTCCGACATCGATCAAATTTTCAGAATTTACTAAATATGTTCGAGTAAAATAATTTTTTGGCTGCAGAGTCTGTGACTACAAAGATTTCGATTCCATGAACCTTCCCTTTCCCCATCAACGTTTTCGATTGCTTTCAAGTATGCAGCGAAATGGTTGCAACGCGTTTAACACTCCGGGATTCTAGGAACGCCAAACACCGAAGAATGAATTAAAATAACATGATATTTCATGAATTCTTGCCTAAAATCGTCTTTCCTTACTGTAAATTTAAAAAGTTGCCCATCATGAAAGTGCTCTTAAGAAGAAATAGTAAAGCTGACCATATCGTTTGATTGGCACTGTAATGGAAAGCTATAAGTTAAAAAACGTAGCGAAATTAAACAATTTGTTTGAATCGAATAAAACATTATTGATTAATTATTATTAAATTGGAAACAACGCTCCAGAACCCGGACAAAGAACAAGTAACTTCGTTGGTGTTCATGGAGGGAAAGGGCCGTGAGGAGGGGAGGTCGCAGAAGAAATATTTTGCACCCGGACGCCAAGGATCCTTGGCGCGGCCCTGCCTCTGGCGTACTATATTTCCTTCAAGATATCTGGAAAATTATCTCCGGGAAGATGTGAAGCAAGTCATTCAAGAAAACGCATATTTTGCACATCCTGAGAACCTTCTTCTTGCGATGCTGTGTGATTCTGGGTGGTTGGGTGGGCACGGGCGGGACTCGATGCGCAGCCACCTCCTCGTGGTGAGTTTTGGGTAGTATCAAACTAGCAAAGAGCTGCGCGTTAGCACAATATTTCTAGTGCTCTACAACCATGGCGAAATTAATGGATTTTAGCGTCCCCGACATCCCCGTCCCGTTCATTCATGTCACTGTTATGCGATGGCATAATCTTTCTGATCCCAGTGAAGATTGGAAAAAACGATTTGACTCATTTTTGCATCAAAAGTCCGAAAATAAATAAATATGCGCAGTTTCAAAAACTATTTTTTTACTGATATTCCTAAAATTCAAGGCCGTTGCGGAACCTGAAGACGTTACATATGGCTGTAATTTTAACCATGTATTATGTGCACCAAAACACAACTTTTGAGGGGGATAGCGTTTCACATTTCTAAAAAAACTTTTTTCGACTCACCCTAATGCAGAAGTGTCCGATATGTCACTAGATAATATAATCTTTTTATATTTTACTATAGTATTGTATACATTTTAAGTCGCCTCACATTTAGCTTATAATATGACTAAATGACGCACATTTCACATCTACGGTCACATGAAATATTTGTCTATCCCAAAAACTAATAGGCATGTCTCTTTATTTGTATAACACTGAGAATACTTGTTCTTTTATACTTATGGGATTAGCAAACCGTTTACGTATATGCTTAAATAAAGAGAAATTTACATGCAAAGGATTTGTTATGAAAATTTAAGCAGACAGCATATAAGAGACTCGAGAGGAATATCTTTGAAGAAAACTTCCATGGCAAAGGAATGATAAAGACGGATCGACAATCATTCTTTAATGTTCAGAAAAGTTGTATTTCCGTCAACATAAAATAGGAACACATTAAAAAAATATTCTTCGATAATTCACACATTAAAAGGAGGGAAAGAGACGATGGGAAGAGAGAGAAGCAAGTGAAGGAAGAGGAATATTTGAAAGTGAATGAGAGGTCTCTTCTACTATTAGCGGAGGTTCTTGGGAAGCCTTTGAAAAAATAAAAGTGCAGGATGCCCCAGATGCCATCTACCGAGTAAGCTATTAACCCCTTCACGAATCGTAACCTTGGCCTTGGTAAAAAAATTAAAAAGAAAGGAGCGAACAGATTTTGCAATGGCCGCGAAGTCCGAGGATGCCAAAATATGAGCCACGAACCCTTCAATGAACGGTGGAAATTGAGGAATAAATCTACTATAAAGAATGGAATAAATTAGCCGATACTTTAACGAAGAAAACTCGACGTTATACCTAGGTCTAAATCATCGTAAATCACTGTCTATACGCAGTACCGTGGCAAGGAAGGGGCGAACGGAGCGACCGCCTCGGGCACCGAAGCCAAGGGGTTCCAACAGGCAGGGGCGTAACTACTGTGCAGGAGGGCCTTATAAAGTGAAACATTTTTCCTTGAAGCATGACGATAATATAGGGATGAAGGCAGAGTTCAGCACTGTAGATGAAAATACATATGCCCGTTATAAACACATTATTCCATAAAGCTTACTAGAAAACTTCGATTATTTTTTCGTTGTCTTTGAGGAGAGAAACATTAAAGTAATTTGATAAGTATAAAAATATAGTTTAGTCTTTATCTTAATGCATTATGAAGTATTTATTCATGTATATTTTTCTATATTACATATTGCTAGATAGGCCGGTCCAGATTTAAAAATCACGCGCCTCTATTCAAAGCATCCCGACTTTCGTGTTTTCCGTAAGAAATGAAGTATGTATTAAGCCATACGTACTTAAATATGTCATTTGCAAAAGCTAAGATTTCTCGCAGGTGATTAACAGAAACTTAATGTAAATTCTTTTTACTACATGAACATACCCTGCCATCCACCAATAGGGTGACTTGCAGGGTATCATGTAGATGTAGAAAAACAATATTCATCGCATTAAAAACCGGGAAATCGGGAAATTCATAAGTAAGAAAATATTTAGTTTATTAATTACGTATCAAGACACTGCAATCATATTTATTGTTTTTCCTATTTATTTAGATGGAAAAGGATAATTCAAACACAAAATAGTGTAGCTGTAAAAAGACAAGGAAAGAAAATTAGAAGAAGAATTCACAAAGAGGAACGACAAAATCACCTCATTGAAAATACCTAATGACTTATAAATAAAACAATACATTAAACAGTGCATTTTTCATTTATATCAACATTTTCGAGGAGAATGTGGGATGATTTTTAGTATGGTTAATTACGGGGGGGGGGGGGGGGCGTTCAAAACCTTCGCGGGGGGACCAGAATTTGTACTGCCAACAGGTGTGCTGCGAGTCGATATTTTGCTATGAATATTTATAAAAATATTATTCTTGAATTTAAAATTTTCTACATTGGATAACAATCGTAATATTTTTGCTGTATAACTTGTAATTAAAATATTATTTTTATAATTTTCAAAGTCTGAGGCGGCGTACTTTCGGGCGCTAACCTTCTTTGCTATGGTACTGTCTGTATTATTTCTAGTTTCGGCAAGGAGAACCATCTTGTCGATTTGAGAGTAAAGTTATCGCAGATCCTATTTAAACGATGATTAGCGCTTCTGACTTTAATTAATTTTAAATGGCTAATACATGGATATGTTAAACTGCTATTTAGATTGTCAGTTCTTTGTGGATCTTCCTTGGGAACATTTAACATAAAGTTTCGTCTTCAAATTAAAAAAACTTATTGCGTACAAACTCTAATATTTATGGTTGTCATTATTTAGATTATTTGATCTATATATTCCACGAGCTTTCAAACGACTTTTCTTGAGCAAAATTAGTATACCTCGAATTAACAGTATTGAATATGTCACGGAATAAAGCGATTCATCAGTACTAAGAAAATCTTTATTTTTGCATAACTTAAATTATCACAATTACAGTTATTAATTCTTTCACAAGAATATTTGACATTTCACGCATGCATGGATTTTCAAAACGACACTTCCAGTAATATCCTCACGAATATTAATTTTCAAATTAAAACTTCACTCGCTGCCACGTAATGCCTGTCCTCCAAACAAATAAAAGCACGTAAGAGTCTCTGAAATAAACGACGTAACTTGTTTAATTTAATATGATGCGGCTTTACTTATGCTATTTGCCAAACACGGACGCCTATGACCACTTCTACTACATTCGCAGTCTCAAATGACGATGCCAACAACGAAGTATAACATTTATTCCACCGATACGATTATATTGCGAAAATGGCGGATGTTCCAAATTGTTTGACATTATTGTTTCACAACCCAGGTAAAAAAATTCAATGGAAGATGTCACCATGGTTTACTTAAGTTTTGATACTATCGAAGGCGATTGTTCGGATTTCTTCGGGTTTTCTGAAAAATAAATGCTATCATAGCCGAAATAAATTAGGTTTTCGGCAAGGCGATGTTTTTCTCCTCGACATTTTCGGGTTTACCTCCAATTTAACGCTTTTATTTCGGTCTTGAACCGTTTCTCTGCCGGAAAAAATACCTTCACAGGCGAAACTTCTTGCGTATCCTGCCGAGAGATACCTATATTCTCGAGTTTCTTCGTTTTACGTCCAATTTCAGGTATTTGTTTCGGATTTGAACGTTTTCTCTGACTGATAAATGCATGCGTAACGGAAATATTCGTTATTTCCGGCATAGAGAAGATTTTATTTCCGAATTCATAGGGATAAATTCTAATTCACGCTAGTTAATATACTCCCCTTTGCTGATAATTCCTATTTTTCCTAAGTTTCTCCGATTTAAAACATCTTTTTCAAAAAATTATAATAATTTTCTTAGTAAATTAAAGCATAGTATCGACCCTTTAAAGATAAATTTATCGTAAATTGTCATAAGTTCGTTGAAAGATAAAATTCGGTTAAAAATTTGTTTGATAAGCGGAGTTGGAAGAGCAAATTTTACTGTGGGCGATGCACGTCAGGTACGTAATCCGATTCGCAGCTTTCTCTAATGGATGATAAAGGCACTGTACACGTATAGTATCCGTCGTTAGCAAGTGTTATACACGGCGAAACCTTAATATCGATATATCATTGTGGTGTCACTCGTAAAGAATGGCTTCGTCGGCCCTCTTGTGGTCGGCCTTCATTTCGCCCTGCAATTGCATGACGCGCACGAAGCGAGATTTCTTTTTTCCTTGTTTTTCGGTTCTCTCGACCTTGGACGCTCCCTAATCATAGGATCGTGCCGTAAGTCACGAAAGAAAACATTAATATGAAAGGATCCGCGAAAGCGATTGGTGGCCCGCCGTGACGGATTCGATTTTCACGGCACAGGCGCTCACACCACACGTCATGCCCAGACAAAGAGCGAAGTTCTCTCGTCGAGGTCTTCTCGCTTTTCTCTGGAGATAACACGAGGTTCCGCCCTTTTTCAGTGTACGCCGGAAAGGATTTTCTTTAAGTCCTTAAGCGCTGAAATATTAAGAAAGGCGATTTTATCACAGTCATGATACTTGGAAACGAAGCTTCAAAGCTTTCTGCTTAAAGATGCCAGGAGAAGTAAAGTGAACAAGGGTTTCCCACATAAGTAATGATTTATGCAAAGAGTAAATTTCAGGCCTTCGTATGTCTACAGCAAGGGAGCCCAAACTTTTCGGCTCGGGTGCCACATGGCCTATTTCTGCACTCATCGCGTGCCACACAGTCGAAAATGGAATTGAAGAATAATTTTAGGAAACTAAAGGGTTTGGTTGTGTGTTAATATTACTCGATTTGTTTAACATGTATTGTGGGAAGAGAGGTGCAAAGGTAAATATATATTATTTTTATAATGTTCTATTTTCATTTTATATTTCACTGTGTCCTTTAATTGTTAAACAGGAAGACACTCGGAGGCTCGGGTGTGCCCCGCGGGTCGTAGCTTGGGAACCACCGGTTTGTACATATGTAAAATATACGTATACTATAAAATTAGTCGTGGTCCTCAGATGGCTGTTGGGCCACAATTTGGGAACCCCTGGTCTACAAAGATAAGTCTGTCCTCCGTCCGCAGTTGTTATGGTTCCCGATGGTCTGCATGTTTCCCGAGTGTTTTTTTCGCATATTGATGAGACTACTTATGTTCTATGGACACACTTAGCCTGGCTTCTCAGCTTTGACCTGTCCGGTATGGGAGACCCTGCCAGTAGCTGTCCTACCGCGGGCATAGCTCACGGCGTCATAGGAGCACGCAATCCTCACACCACGAAAAGGAGGTGTCCCTCAGAAGGTCAGGGATGTTAAAATCTCGGCCTCTGATCAAAACAGGCGTCAGCTAAGGTAAAACGAGATAAGGGTAGCATCAAGGTGCTGTAGGAAGCCCAGTGGACACTTAACGTAGTTGAAGAGCCACTGGAGATGGCGTATACATATTATACGTGTATAAACACACACAATAAAGGTATTCTGAATTGATTTTCCTGGTTGTCAAAAACCATGGCGACAACCTTTGTTCAATTATTGCCGTTGGTGTAGTGGTTAGGACACTGGCTGCTACTCGCCTTCTGCTTGAAAGGGCAGCGAGCACGAATCCTGCGAAAGTACGATTTTTTCCAAGGTCACCCGGCCCCCTGTTTTTGTGGTTTGAGGAATGGAGGTTAAGCCGTTGGCCCCCTTGGTGCTCTTCGTTAAGAGTAGGCTAATGCCGGCACTGGGTTCCCCTCTCCCTTGTGAGTGTGTTTGGTGTGGAAGGATTAATGGCTATAATAATCCAAGAGGTTGATTTTAAAGGGGAGAATTTTGAACAAAGGATTCGATAAATTTTATCATAAAACAAGATTTTTGAGATCAACTTACTTAATTTTTTTAACGCCTTCATATTTCATTTTGTTTGACATGGGCTTATATGTTTCACATTAATGCGACCTCAAAATAAGGCAGGCACACCTCTATTCGTGTAGTTATACCCCTGTAATGGCTGTTTCCGTAGTTATTTAAAAATAAGAAATCGACAATCTTTACTAGGAACCCGACTTGGAGAAGTTTTTAATGATCGGTGCGCTACATATTAATTATGTTAATGAATATAACGGAGTAGTGGGGAACGGAATATATAATCCTCAAAATACAAAATTTTGGCCTTCTTACATAAACTAGTCAGGTACTCGTAATAATATGATATTTTTTAGTTAACGAGAATTTTAAAATTATCGCAAACACCAAAAAACCTACTCGCATTGGTGCTCGCGGATGTAAGGACGGCGGCTACTGACATAGGGCGAGTAGACAGAAATATAGGCTTCGCCTTACTGAAAATGTATTATATATTTAAAACAAATCTCCTGAAGGACAAAAGATGGGTATTTGTACACCAGGAAAAATAATGGTAGAAAACAGAACTATTCATTTACATAGTAAAATCATTTTGAAAGCAAAAGTTTAGAGATGTCTTTATACTATAAAACTCAGGTCAGTGCTTTTGCAACATGTCTGTAGAGGCAGTGCGATTTGTCAGTCAAAATTCATTCGTCTACTAAATTCAATTTTTTCGGATATTATATATCAGTTTCTATTGCAAAAACTTTGTTGGCCCGACCGGTGTATTTCCAGTACAAAAATAATTGCAGTTACAAATTCAATTCCAAAGCAAGAAATCTTTATGACATTAAATCATGAGATAGACACAACAAAAGTTGAACAAACTTGTTAATTTTTAAGAAAGTACCTAATATTTTGAAAAAAATAATAACAAGAATGGTAATTTATCCCCCCACTCTATCAGACATTTTAAAATGCCCAACTCTCACAGAATCAGTCGGCTGTGTTAGGAATGCATCGCTTAATAATAATTCTACTCAGACTTAGAATATACTTTCGGTGAATTACCAATGAAGACATTTTCATTGTAGGCGAAATACGCTTCTGGTTTCCACAACCATACTGTGACTATTGATGATACTTAAGATAAGTACTTCATTTTTCATTTTTTATTTCGAAGCTCTTATTCTTGAATTCAAGGACTGGTGAGAAGGCATGAACATGTGTCTCGGTGGTGGGAATGAGTAAGAAAGCAATAAGAAGACTATTGCAAATGTGGTAACCTCATAGGTTCGGGGGGAAGTGGGTTTTGAAAAGATGGTAATTTAAAACAAAATATTAGTTTTTATTTAATTGATATAGCATTTCCAACTGTTTCAATGTATTTAATTTGAAGACTATGGGTTCAAATGGGTAAAATCGGAGAAGTAAAAATAAGTAAAGTAAAAAAATAAATAAAAAAATAAAGTGATTAGCGGACGATAGATGATTAGAGAACTGGAAACCATAAATGAAAGTTTACAGTGCCTGTTGGCGCTAGTTTTGAAGTTTCTGCCAGTTTTACCGATGTAAACAGCGTGAGAGCTTTTATATGCCGCTTTTAAAACCTTCATCTATTTCGTTCTGTTATAAAATAAAGAGTTTTCCAAGAGTGATGGAGGGGAAAATGCGCTAAATAGCCAAACTAGGATTGGGGAATTTAAAGCAACGAGACTTGATGTTGGGAGGTGGGGGTTTCCAATAATGTTGATAAAAGTTAATTTATTTTGCTTGTTAAAATAGATGCACAAGGAAATATTTAGTTCTATGGAATAGTTGTGGAGGAAAAGATTATTAATTAAGATTGATTAATCTGTGGATCTTAGAGCGAAAGATGGCATGTTTATGAGAAAGTTAGTCTCTATAGGATGGGTGAATGGTATTTTTAGTGTGTGAGACATTTCCGTATATTGAAAAACAAAGATTATTGGAAGCTCTGGCAATCGTAAGGGCCAGGACATTTTATGCCATAACCGTGGACACTGATGGAATATATGAAAGGTTGAAAATCTCAAAAAACAGATAGATAATAAATAATAATACTATTAATACTCAAACATTTTATACAAAAATCTGATTAAACAATTAAGATATTAAAATATTTAACGTGGTTTAATTAAATAATGTTGACAACAAAATAATTTATATAATTATTTAGTGGCAAAATCTTTCTTAAATAAGTGCCAATTTATTTTTCCTTCATCAATATTACTCGTTAAAATTTCACATCGAGAAGTTAATGGCATTAAAACGAATTGTTAATGGTGGCAAATGCGTTTGCTGCCTTTGAATTTGCCTCCGTTCTAATAACACGCATTCTGATTTCCCCTGCCATCTTGCAGCAACTTTATGTACTAGAGGGCATACACCTTGACCTTGGTGTCGTACGGTAGCTCATTAAAATAAATAGATTAATATGTGTTACACACTACCTGACAGTGAAAAAAGTTGAGTTTTATAGTAAAAGAAATATTCTATCCTCAAGATTTTTCTGTAATTCCAATTTGAAAAACAAATTAACATAAGCATTGACCATTATCGGCATTTCATTTACTCATATAGCACTGAAACACTTCATTCATGAATTAAACGAACATTTTGGAATGGTATATCAAGTATTTCGAAATGGATATAGATCTTATGAAGTATTATCAATGCCGATAAGGCAGGAGGAAATCCCCATTGGAAGACAACTTACGGATAGTGTATGTGAAATATTTCCTTGTGAAGGTATGCCTGTTTGTTTTAGAAAAAAAATTGTGATAAGACCGAAAAAGATAAGTGAGAATCTTCCTCCACGTCACTGCAGCATCACTTGCACTCAACGGTATATGGTGTGAAGACGAAGGAAGTATATTTTTGGTGCACGTGCCTTATAATCACGTAAGTGTAGTTCAATGAATATTGACGTTCTAACCAAAATGTGTCTAATTGAATACCTATATTAAGATAAGAAAATATGTAAATTTCTACCGTGTTTTTTTCGGTATTTGCATGACAATTTTAACTTTAACGTTGCATATTCGCGATTGATATGTATAGATTAAAATGGATGTCTACGGAAAATGCGTAAACGGTACAGGAGATGTAGAAAATATAGAGCAACTTCATCGTGATGATGATTACCCTCCAGTTCTACCTCTACACTGCGCCAAGGAGGGTCTCCGTTCAAGGACTCGGAATTTGAAAAGTCTTCTGAACAAAAAATTTAACAGAGAGCCCAGCTTTTATGTTAAAGTTCCAGGAAGGTAAATTTTATTTGAAGAGTTTTCTAAATTTTATCAGTTCATAGACTACCGCTCCAAACTACTAAATTCTCGTCATTCAAGTCTTTACTAATTTTTTGTATGGATTGTAGGTTATCTACTAAAAATTATTTGTCTAACAGGGTGAACATAATTGGAGAACATATAGACTACTGCGGTTATGGTGTACTTCCCTTGGCAATTCAACAAGATATACTATTGGCAGTCGCAGTAGATGGATTGGAAAAAGAAACCGGTGGTTTACCTTTCCTTCACCTCACTAACTATGATGACAAGTATCCAGACTTCAAATGTCCTCTCAGAAATTTCAAGTAAGACTATTCATGCCATCATGATCTGAACTTTCATAAAGATTTGAGCAATTTAAATAACCATTTAAGATTTCCTTAACGCATCCTCCTTGTTGAAACAATAATCAAAATTAATATAATTTTACTGATGTGGTAAAGATTTAATTTGGATATGTCAACATCAAGTAATATGTCACATTTCAAAAGTAAAATATTGTAATTGAGGTGAAATTCATCTTTGCTGAACGAGGTATTTCTTTAAATGAGTAAAGGAGAAATTTAAATTGATTTTTGCAGGCGCTTAACTTGTGGAATTTAACCACAGTGCAAACATTATAATTTGTCCTTTACTATATAATATTTCAATAAATTGGAAATTTATAGATAGTGGTCTGCATGAAAAAAGAAAACTGATTTTATGATCTTAGCTAATTAAGGATAGTGATAATTCCAAACTGCTGATAAATATCCAAATTCTGCAATTTGCAATCATTTTTACTTTGTTTGATTTTGAGTAATGTTTTGAGGATTAGCATTATCACTACTATTATTATTTTTTACTCTTGCAATAACTTCATATCTTGTAAAATATATAAAAACATTCCAGTCCTATAAAAGATGATGCATTCCACATTCACAAGGAAACAGCCACTCATTCTAAAAAAAATTAATTTTATCATTGCCTAATTGAACTATAATAATTAGTATGGTTAATGTCAGGTTATTGATGGAATAAGTTACTGCAAAAAATATAAATTTCGTAGTGCAGCATTGTATCTGGTACTGTGTATTTCACCTTTCCATGGTTGAAGCATTCAAAAGCCTCCAACCTGGCATGATTATTTCCTCTGTGGAGTACGTGGCATTTTGCATGATACTAAAGATGAAAATTTGAAAGGAAGCAATCCAGAAACAAGGGATGTCAACTCACTGTATGTTGCTGTGCATGGTATAGTGCCTCCATGCTCAGGGTTGTCTAGTTCAAGTGCTCTTGTTAGTGCTGCTGCACTAGCTACAGCTTATGCTCTAAAGGTGAGAGCTGTTTATGCTTCTTAGTTGATTATGCAGTAAAAGAATTCATGTTGATGAAAACTACTATTTATTTTTATGAAACAAAAACATATAATATAATATTTTAATGTGATACATTTTTATGAAAGCGTATGATATAGAGATAGAAATTTTATTTTTTTTATTTATCTCCTATTAATCCTATGCTGCTCTGTTTGTATGAAAGAATTTGCAGAAAAAAATATTAGATGCAAGTCATTTCATTTTTCTTGTGCAAGAAATTTTGTTATTGAATCATCTAATGACTTGTTATGTTTTTATATAAATATTTAGCATAAGTTGCACCAAAACACTTGCTTTCCTTGATAGAGCTTTGTCTTGTAAGATGTCCTGCCAGAAGCGATACTTTCTTGTTATCTCCATATTGATATCTTTAGTACCAATGAGGAAATTATCTCCTGTATCTGTATTAAACTACCCAACGTTTTTAAGTATCCCAGATGTTTAATGTTTTTTCTTATACGTATCCCTTGTTATCTCCTATGCATTTTGCTTAATTTCTAAAACCATATCTTTCTTTTAGCCTAACAGCAGCCTTTATTATTTTTACGGTTTATTTGTGAATTATAATGATAAACCAGAAATGAAACAATTCCATGCAACTAAATACGTAGAAATTACCAATAGTCTTTGCTAATAACTTATATAATGTTCATTGAAGTTTTATCATATTTTGAAGAAACCAGAAACTTTTTATGATGAAAATTTCATCATTGTGTTTACTTTATTTTTGCCCTATAATTTTATCAGAAGTCGTATCTTATCGTCATCAGGAGATGATTATCGAAAATCAGTCGTCTTAAAACAGCTGTTACGCAAAGTGCTGCTGTCCTATTTGCAATTGAAGCCTATTATTTTCTTAGGCATGCCAACATAATATGTAATTGAAAATGCATGGCACATAAAAGCAAACAAAGAAAACTATCTCTGAACATGGTTATATGAACAAGGCTATGTGAGGCAAAGCTGAACCAATGATAATTTGATGGCGACAATAAGACGCCTGTATATACATACGTACAAACGACCTCTTTAGCGATATCCGAATTGATAGCCACAGCACTTTCCATCAAAAAACTGAGGTGTGCTCAATTAAAAAATAATTTCTTGTATGAAATCATATTTAATGCTAGCAATAGTTGTTAAGATTTTATAGGGTATAAGAAAAATGAATGGAGGAAGTTGTAATCAGAGGATTTTGAAAGCAATTTAACTGGAGATTTGTGGGAGTGGAGGTTAGTAGTAGGGATGATGGAGTTGTAGAGAGTGGTGGAATTTGAGATAGTGTGGGTTTATGGTGGGGATGATGGAGGAATTGGAGGAGGAGGGAATTATGGGATTTGATTTGAGGGAGTATCGGAAGCTGTGTAGTGGATGATTTTGGTAGTGATGATTTTAATTTGAGGTTAATGCCATTAATGGGGGTTCACAGGCCAAATGCTGGAGGTGATAGTTTTATGAAGTTGGAGGAGGGATTAGAAAAGCAGGAGTGAGTTGAGGTTAAAGGTGGGGATGATGGGGTTGCAGAGGGATTGGAGGGAGGGGAGGGAGAGGAAGAAGTGGGATGGGAGGGAGGGGAGTGAGGGAGGAAGAGGAAGGTCGGAGGCTATACGGTGGGGGTGATGGGGTTCCTTGGCCAGGTAGTTGGTTCAGGATATAATGATGGAAACTTTTGAGGTTAGTTTTTGCAAAAAAAAACACACCACCCTCAATTGCTATAATTTTGGAAGCTAACTTTTAGTTGATCATGAATTATAATAAAGAGACTCCATATAATTTCTAAATATGTATTCCTTTTAGTCATTTTTCATCACATTTCTAGTACATGCAGCACCCACTTAACGTACCGGTTATGTTCCTGAAAACATGTACTATGTTAAGCAGACAACTAATCATATTAATACATTATAAATAGAGATTCATTCCTGTACAAGTCCATGAATTTTTTCACCCATAATTTTGCAGGAATATTCTACTAAGGCCGGATTAAAGACCTTGGGGGCCTTGGCACAATTTTTTGCAGATCTCTCCCTCCACCCCACACACAGTGTCTGGGGCCTCTGTTATCATGGGGCCCTGGTGCAACTGCACCCTGGTTAATCAGGCATTGTATTACACCATAATATTTACAAACTAACAAACATTAAATTTTAGCATGTAAACAAAGTAATGGAAAACAATCGTAAATCTGAATAAATACTCAATTAAAAAATAAATTCTTGTAGGAAATCATATTTAACGTTAGCTATAGTTGTTAAGATTCTATAGGGTAGAAGAAAAATTAATGGAGGAAGGAGGGCTGTAATCAGAGGATTTTGAAAGAAAATTAGCTGGAGATGTAGAAGGAGACTTAGGAGTTGATTTTGGTAGTAATTTGGGAGTTGTTTGAGGAGTTGCCATTCTTGTATATTGTGTCAGTGCTTATGATTAAAGGTTTCATTCAAATGATTAAAATACTAAAGCATAAGCAATATCCAAGAAGTCAAGACCTTACATCGCATAGCAACACCGTACATGTGGCAGCATGCCAGACAATATAGTCTGACTGGGTATGATGTACGTATCAGCAGACATTATGTAGGTACATACATACTGCATCATCATCAGCGAATGTACGTTATGGGGACGGTTAACTCATATAACCAGTTGTGCAGCCAGGGTGGTGGCAGCCAGGCATTTGTCCCCTCCCCCTCCCAAGATCGGAGACAATCTTAACAAAAGCATAAAGTATGCGAGCGTCAGATGGAAATAAGGTGGATCAAGGGTGTTCAAATTAGAAGCAGTACCTTTATCCATTGGCTTCTATCATTACATGAAGGACATTGCAGATAAATCAATAATAAAATAATAGCTGGAACAATTTTATTTTGCGCACGGAAACCTTGACTAAAATCTCTGTTTATATAATAGATTATTTCCTCCTCTAAATATAATTCTATTCAAATTACCATTTTTTCAAATAAATTGCTCGTAAGTGTGCTTTTCATGATGTCAATGTATATCCCATTTTAAATACTATGGAAAGAGCATGCTTGTACCAGACACAATGATAGGTCGTGAACTTTCAAATTTTGGAAGTCCGGGGTTTTTTGGATCGGTATTTTACTGTTTTTTTATATGGGTCACATTTAACAAAATTTAGATGATTGTTTCACTTTTGCATGATGCAAGATGCATGAGGTTCACCTATTATAAAAAAAACTTCATAAAATGTATTTCTCAAATAGTCATAAAAAGGTTAGGAAAATCAGATGTGCATTCCTGCCACAAACCTGCCTTCGTCATTGATGATTCACCAATAACAGATTTGAATTGAGAATTATTCACTGAAGCTGAAATGAGCATCTGTTTCTTCTAACCTATTTATGGCTACAAGCAATACGTGTTTAATTTCACTTCAGCCTTAAGGTGGCACAATAATTCTCTGTTAAATAAATAATCGAGTTATCCAGCAGTTACAGATACTGAATTTTATTATTTCAGATGATATCATCTAGTCCATTATATATAAAATTAACTGAAGTACCCGACATTGCCTGGGTAAATGCAACATACTTCTTGTATGACAAGCATGTCAAACTCAAAGAGGTATCAGGGCTGCAATGAAGTGATATATGTTATATAATGGCCGCATTAGGATTACAGATGTTTAATGATGGCCAGAGTTGGCAAAATAGACTTTAACTACAAGATTGGACGTTTATTTTGTCATTAAAACAATAATTTTAGAAAACGCGCTCCATTGTACCTCAATCATTATGAAAAAATCTTTTCACAAAAAATTTATTTATATTAAATCTCGAACAATTTAATCAAGCTAAAAATTAGCATTCAAGCCACAGTAAGACAAAGTAAGCACTGCATGTGGCCCACAGCCCACCAGTTTCACATACCTGATGGATGATCTGTGAAGGAACGATTAGAAAATGTATTCGGAAACTACTACATTTTCCAGAAAAAAGTCAGCATCAGTCATAATTACGACTTATGGTTTAAGGCAGTGGTGCCTTTGTTAATTGCAGGTAACACAAACACGGATAAATTTCCAAAGTGCCATGCAATTTATTAAAAGTATACTTTCCATATATAGACAATCTAAGTACTTATGGTAGATTGAGTTGCTATTCTAAAGCCATCTTTTTTGCCTTTCGTTAATTATCTTTCTTCTTATTGATTCAATGGTTAGGTAAGCCAATGGGTTAATAAAGTTCAAAAGTGAAAATTGTTTGAAGGCTCCGCAGGCCACCTGAAATCAAGTCGCAGGCCACATCTTGTGCACCACTGGTTTAAGAGATAGAAATCCAAGAAAGTACCAAACAAGCCATTATGTATTTTTCTACATTGGTTGACACGAATATATTTTGGTGATTGCAAAGAAAAAATTTTTCCTCTCCCAGATTCTTATATTATCTGTGAGATAGCAATTCAAGAATTTATTCAGAGATAAAAATTCAAGACATTACAAGACTGCTTCTCAAGAAAATCCCATAAATGAAGGAAAAATTGCACCTGAACTCGAACCCTGACACTTAGGAGAAAAAGTAATGTCTTGTTGCCCTTAAAATCGAAAGGAATAACAAAACAATACCAAATTTTGGCACATTCGCAGGCTGCCATGACCACCAAAGTGTATAAGGGAACTAAAGAATGTTAAAATAAAGGAGTGCATATAACCTTCTGGTAAACGAAAAATTCAAATTACTTTTTTGTGGGAAACTTGGTGGGCATTTTGAGCCTTGCAAGTTACTTCGGTGGACCATAAGAGTCGCCATGCCAGGTTTGGTAAAGATTGCTCAAATAGTGTAGGAGTTAGCGGTCAGAGAAACATATGATTTTGCTTTTACATATATAGATTTCTCGAAGGGGCATAAATTAAAAAAATTTCTACTATTCTTGACTGATTAAGTTGCTTGTACAAAAAATCTTATGAAACAGTTTAGTTCTAAATATGTTAATTTATATGTAGTTTGTTCATAAATTGCAGTAATTTATTTCAAATTAATTCAAATGTTTTGTTTTTGCTACTTAAAACTTCATTCTCTTTTAAATGGTTGTAATTGTAAAATTATTTTTTTAATATTTCATAATTGTAATTTTTACTCTTCCTTAATTAGCTCAGACTTAGCAAGCTGGCACTTGCTAGTATTAGCGCACGGACTGAAAGGAATGTGGGTACAGAAGGTGGAGGGATGGACCAAGCAATAGCTTTCCTAGCCACAAAAGGTGATTGAAACCAAAAATTAATCTCTAATTAGATCATGATAATCATGAAATGCATTTTCGAATAACGTCACAATTTTGGCATGACAGTATGAAATCTCCATCAGAAGTGAGTGAGACAATAAGTGACACTCTTTTCATCCATATTCCGGAAATCTTTGGGACAAAGGCTGCGCAAAGTTCATAGATTTTCATCCGCTAAGGTGCCATGATGTGAGGCTGCCTAAAGGAGCTGCATTTGTCATTGCTCACAGTTTAATCACCATTAACAAAGCAGCTGGATCTGCATACAACACTAGGGTGGTGGAATGCCGTCTTGCAGCCCAAGTAAGTTTTTAACTCCAGCTTCATGCATTAAGAATTACTTGAACTTTCATTCATTTTTATGGATAATACTGTATCTGCCCGAATAGAATCCGACCCCACGAAATTTTCCAACATTTTTTGACAAAAAAAGTATTTTCGTAAATTTTATGCTTAAGTGTACCAGACATGCACGCACAACCTAGAATACATTATACATTACATCTATATAATTTTATACGTTCCATGTAAAGTTTTATTAGGTATTATTACTGTTAATTATAAATAAAGTCTACGCCGTTGATCACACCTTACAATCAAATGTATATTTATTTATCTTACTGGAATTCAAGCTGTTGCGCATCGAAAGCTGTCATCAAATTTGGCGTGATCGTCTAGTTAGTCATTATACGCAATTTTAATAGATTCGATGAAAGAGGTATCCAAGTTTTATTATTTTTGCTGCTAATTATCAGATGAATTACAGTTAACGCCGTTGCTCACACCTTCGAATCAGACGTATCTTATGTTAGCGGAATTCAAACAGTTGCGCATCGAAAGTCGTCATCGAATTTTGCGAATTGACTAAGCAGACTATATCGTCTGCTTAGTCAGTATACGCAATTTTAATACATTCTACGAAAGAGGGTTTTAACATGCATACAAAAATGACTATGGCAATAGCAAAATATAAAATAAACAAGAAAAATTAATATGAACTTCTTTTATACTGTCGGCTCCTAACTTTAACGTACCTGCCATTTAAATGATCCGTAAAAGCTACGACGTCTGCTACATCTGAACTTTAAATCGATTGCAGCACCAAGAAGTGCAATTAAAACAAAGAGTTGAAGAAGCTTAGTGTAGTCAGAATTTGTAAAAACCTCTAATAAAACCGGTGTTGGTATCTTAAGAACTCGTTGCAAATTATGATCAAAACGAATTTGCTGTAGCGTGCAATCATACTATGAACCTGGTGGGTTGTTAAAACT
The DNA here is from genome assembly GCA_028673005.1 of Tanypteryx hageni. Classification (NCBI taxonomy): domain Eukaryota; kingdom Metazoa; phylum Arthropoda; class Insecta; order Odonata; family Petaluridae; genus Tanypteryx; species Tanypteryx hageni. Next base: position 23,348,911 of record CM054113.1, read on the forward strand.
CGATTGTTTTATATACCGCCCTTTCCTTTGGATAAGAACCCATTTACTTTTAACTACGTGTTAAAATATATAAATAACCTTCTATAGCAATTTAAATTACAGCTCCGGGCAACAGGAGGTATGCTATGAAAACAAGACATTTTTCAGCTATGGCGTCGTACGAGGATGCCAAATTTTTCCTCAGGCTCGCATTTAAGCCGAGGGTGATTTTTTTCATGATAGATTTTGACAAAAGTATCGGCTTATATTCGGGCAGATACGGTATGTTCCTTCAAATTTTAAATTTTATGCAGCTCTTTCAGACATTAAATTACATTTTATGTTATTATACAAATATAAAATCTAAGGCATCAGAATGTGTGTAAAGGTTTTGATTCTATGCTTAAATATACAAAAAACAACATACTTCCCACATAATATAATGAATTATTAACATCCTTTAAAATAATAGTGACTAGTTTCAGAGTTATCACATCATCTGATGATGATGATTGTTAACTTTGACACAAGGTTATGATAATTTAAAAAAATACCATTGACATTAAAAAGGCGAGTATTTATTATGTTAACACTATTGCCTTTCAAATATGATGGATATGCGTGGATTAAGCATTAAATTTAAGGCACTCCCATTCTTTCTCCTTTTCTTTCTTCCACTCTCCCAATCTCCTCCCTCCCATTCTCCCTCCCTCCACCCTCTCTCCTCTGGAAAAATAGACTTCCTAGTCTCAATCTCATCCTAAAATAGAACATTATCTATCTCTTCCTCCTCTGTTGCCCTCCCTCTCTCCTTTCTTTTTTCCTCTCTCTCCTCTCTCATATTAAAGCATTCAGTGCATGCTTTCCTTATGAGACTGCACAGGCCAGCGCTCCGTCCTTCAGAAGGGTCATTAAGCAGTTGGCCCCCTTGGTGCTCTTCATAAAGAGTAGGCTAATGACAGCACTGGGTTTCCCTCCTCCCTTGTGTGTACAGTGTGTAAGGAGTTATGACTTTAGTAATCCAAGAGGTTGATTACCCAGAAATACACACTAACAAACAAATGCTTTCCTTAAACAGTACAGTAGAAGTAGAAGGATTGAGATGACAATACAATCTCAAGATTTAACAGTGACATGGTTGGCAAGGCAACATATCGTTAAAATGCTTAAATTTTTCCAATAAATAATAATAATTTTATTCACCGATTGGCTCATTGTACATGGTTTCGTCAAAAGAACAAGGAAATGGTAATTACAAAAAAAATTTACATGCGTAACATGACAGAATTATAAAAAGAAAGACATCACAACTTTTCTTTACAAATATTGTAAAACTCCTCCAGTGAGTACAGTGGTTTTTTAATTAAAAATATCTTAAGACCATGTTTAAATTTTTTAAATGTTTCAACTCTTTTTATGCTTGAGGGAAGCAAATTCATTAATTTAGCACCTTTATGGTGAGATTTAAACAGAACTTGAGCAATCTTAAATCATAGGCAAAATGTGACGATAAGAATCAGAAACGTTATTTATTTTTCTTTAAAATGGTCCAAAGATTGTAGGTCAGTTTTATCAATTTTATTCTGCAAAAGATTAAAAGCCTGTAAGTCGAATAATCGATTTTTATGTGATATCTTATGGAAAATAGAAATTATCACCTGGAGTCAAATCTGGGTCCTTTTTCAGAGTTTTTTTTCATCATTGCTTTGTAATATCCGAATCAAGCATTCCTACCAATTTCAGTCTTCTACCTAGTCCAGAAATTTGCCAAAACACATTTAAAGATCGTGATAGTCGAGCGTTTAACTCGTTACAAAGATCGCGATCAAGCTTCAAATTTCACACACTACGAATCAAAGCAGCGTTATGATAGACAGACAGACCAACAGAATTAGGATATTATGTATATAATGGCTTTTCAAAAAGTTACGCCTTATTTAGTATAGTACAATATCCTGCCCTCTTAATCTATCAATACATGGAGATAAATGTCAAACTTGCTTTTCATTGTATTTGAAAATCATTCCTTAGAAGTATTCTCCCTTCACAATAGGAGAGAGGAGCAAATGTAAATTGCTCTCTATAAACATGAAAGAGAAGAGGCATAGAGTCGCAAAAATTTTAACAGAGTGAAGCTGTTTCTAGATGAAAGCTAAATTCATTGCATTTACATTTGAATAAGGAATGGCAATTCATAAAATTTTCTTAGACTGCTGGGTTGTTTCTTAGACATGTGGTACAGTTCAAAAAATAAAAGTTCAATTAAGAAGAAATTTTGTAATAAATAATTACTATGAAATTTTTGGAAATTATCTGATGATTTTGCTGTTCAAGTTTATAAAAAAACTATTCACAGCATCTTCAAAGTGACAAATTTACTTTGTTTAAATTCATACTTTGTTAACTGAATTTTAACGCTTAGTGTCACCATGTATGAATTAGTTTGAAGATGAGAGAAAAACTTCACCGAAGCATTGATGCTGACACTAATCTTCATCCCGTTAAACAGGAAGTATGGGCATTAAAGATAAGGGATAAAATGTGACTCCACCATTGTACTCATCAAAAATGTATACATATAAGGAAATTTCAATAAATACATAAATTAAATAGAAGTCATTGTGTTATATTTCTTGTAGTTTTAAATTCATTAACCCTTAATTAGTTGCGTGGAGTCCTATATGATCCCAAGCAACCTATTTTCATCAATATACTCAGAACTATGATGTCTATTCAGACCAAACTTATAATACCTTCATTATTTAGCTTCCTAATTATAATGTAGCGTTTTTGTTAATTTTGGATTTTTTAATTATTAATTATTATGCATAATATAACATTTAACGAATTGTGAGAAAATTTAAAGATTTTACTTTCGTTTTTTATAGAAATCATCTCTTCAGTTATCTCTGAGTCTGAATATGTTGTTTTTTTGAACCATCATCCGTCTGCCTGTTGTTTATTTCTTCTCTGAGTTTTGTTCTGCTACACGCATAACTGAATACAACTATTACTTCTAATACCCAAATTAGAACTCTGAAAAACTGTGGTACATATTTTTCACTTTATTTCTCTAGGGATGTCTTTACTCCACTTTCTCTCTTCACATATGATCCCACAACTTTCCTTTCACAGCAATAAACCAACCCCTAAGCAACTGTGCGTGCCATCCCTTCAGCCTCACAGAGCGTACGGTCATCCACCCCTGGTATTCGGTACTCTCTCAAACAAACACATAACTTCACTCTAACTCCTTTGTAGATTTTGCCTTAGAAACAAGGACATAAAAGTGCAAAATTAATGTGGTGATTTTATATGTAAAGAGCATATGATTTTGAAATTTTAAGAATGTTAGGATTGCAGTGGTAACTAAAAAAGGAAGTAAAATTTGTTTTTAATGGTTTTACCTTCTCAAAATTCTTCATAAACTATTTCATTTTAACTTAAAGTGATGTACCTTACAGTATGATGGAAATAACGTAACATTTTATTATTAAATCTTAAAAAATCATTTTGAGGTCTGATAAGACCCCACACAACTAATTAAGGAACTAAGGAACTTTTTTTCACATGACCTACTAAGGGTTAAGATGGAAAGTACCTATTATCTCTTTTCAGTGAAAGATTGAAATTTTAGCCCCTTGTGAATCACAACCCAAATTTGTGTCAAAGGCTGAGCCATAAACACTTATGGTGAAATTAAATCATTCTAATGAAGTTTCGTTAGACTTAGTTTATCTTAATTATTTTATTATTCTCATTGCTAATTAGATGACTTATCATTACTTAAAGTATTATTTGCAGCAGCAGTTCTCAACCTTTTGCCCTTTGCATACCACCAATAAAAACAAAACATTATATTTTCCAAGAAATGGATATTTACGTCCAATTCATTTTGATATTATATTAATATTTAATGGAAATTTTCGAGGGCCTTAAATATTGCAGTATTTTGTTGTGAAAACGTTTTGTAATAATTATTTTCAAAATTTTGTGTCTCACCAAGATGACCTTCACATCCCACCAGTTGAGAAATTCTGATTTAGGGTGTCCACTAAATCTTGTTGTATAATCATAAATACAGTTATGGTATGTTGAACATAGATTTATTATTTGGCATTACATTTGAAATGAATTTTAAAAAATAATATCAATAAGTAATTTAGTGAGATAACAAGTCTTTGTGGACACCCTGTACATCAGGAATGTGCAAATTGTGGGTCACAACCCATCAGGGGTCACGAAGCTCATTGCATGAGGTGACATACAAACTGTTATATCAGTATTAATTTTCATTGAATTTTCTCTATGATTGTTTTTGTATGTACCATTATTAATGATTATATTAATTTTAGTTAAATACAAAATATATGTACTGTGTGTTCCTGGTAGTAGTAAAAAGAAATAGTTTATCTTAACTGAACCTATAGTCAGTTTAGGATTAAACTTGACAAAGGAGAGCAACCAAATAAACAATATAAAAGGAGGGTGAAAAGATTGCTCACTTAGCACTCAGATTCAGAGAGCTAACAATTATAAATTTAAGCCAAGTAATTTTATCACTTTCAAGATGCCATGAACAGTTTTTTTCATAAAGTTGAACATCAAAATCATTAAATAATTTCTACATCATCATAATAGTGGCTGAACTTTATAATAGTACGTTTTCCCATGTAAAGCCAAAGCTCAAAGCATAATTTGTGCAAGCTTTAACAGTTATGATATTAACTTGAACTAATATCACCAACTCCGTCTGTTTATAGATTTCAGTGACAATTAAAAGCTATGATGAAATGAATAAATGTTACAAAATTAGATAGAAAATGCTATACTTGACTGTCTTTGCCATAAGATTTCTAAATAGTAGTCCAATGTATTAAATATACATGATAACTGTTCTAACAAGGAAGTAATTTCATATTGTAAGGCATTGAATTTTAAATACATACCTACTTATTTTATTAAATATTAACTGTGAAAATTAAAAACTAATTGTATTTTGTAGATAATTGCTAAGCATGAAGGGCTTGCCTGGCAGAAGATAAGGCGTCTAGGAGACCTGGAAGTGGCCTTGTCTAAAAATATGTCTAAAATAGATGCACTGAAATATACTTTAAGTTTTGTGGAGAGCATACTTCATGAAGAACCTTACACTAAAGATGAAGTAAGTACCATACAGAGACAATTGTGGTGAGATCTAATTTAATTGTTAGTAAATAACATAAATCATTTATGAGTTTCTTTGAATCTTGTTTATGATATGTATTATTTATTTTACTGCAGATACTTCAAAAGCTTGGAGTAAATGAAGAAGAATTGATCACAACATCACTAAATGTGAATACTACTCATCTTAAAACGTTTAAACTGAAACAAAGAGCTTTGCATGTATATCAAGGTAGTGTAGTAGTGTTTTAAATAACGTGCTTATATATACTGTTAATAAAACCAATGGAGTGTTGCCAATCAATTAAAAAAGGGCATGCTATATCTAAGGTAGGGCATGGGATGAAAATGAACGTATCAATCAGATTTCTGTTAGGTCAAAAGAAAGTCCATTATTTACATTTTTGATCAAATGTTAGAAATTATTGTTAGATTTAATATTTTATTTTGACTTAATAGCAAGAGAACTTATTTGAGGAAGCAGAGGTTGGTACCCAAAGTTCAGAAAGAACACAGTATTATATATTTTAATAACCTATGTGAAAGTATAAGCTATGATTTAAAATATGTAGTTCAATTTTATGTTGTAGTATGCATGCTTTTCAATATAATTGAATGATTGAGTTTATATGGTTAGCTTCTAATTGGTAATTTTGATAACTTTAATTGCCGTACAAAGATCCCAGTTTTTATTGCTATTGGAGCTATCTAAAGTATTGATAAAGTATAATGTTTAACCTGTGCTCTCTCAGTGTAAAATTTTTCACAGAACTGCCATCCATATAAAAAGTAGTCCATTTAAGTTTATATTTTTGACTTTGCAAACTGGGACCCTGTATGCCTAAATTTAGATGGAATTTTAGGATTAACAGTAATGTATCAACTGCCTACAGTTTCGAACCTGTCTCCTAAAAAATAATAAAATCAGATTCAATCAATGGTGGTCAGCATAATCTTGCAGAATTGTTCCATGATGAACAAATAAAATTAAAACATTGATTTTTCAATCTGGGTTTCAATGTGATACATCATCTTGAACATCATCTGTTGTTGCCCTAACAGCTGATAGTTGAATTGAGTTTGTGGAGCGTTTGAAAAATAATTTTTATGGAGGCTCAAAAGAATGTCTTTGCCTGAAGATGATGTATGACATCAAAACCCAGGTCATATTAAAACTGGAAAATACAAAGTTCTCATTTTATTTGTTCAAATCTAATTCATATTTAAATTTCAAAAGTCTATACATACATCTATTTTGAATGTTTCGTAAGTTTAAGTTACCATCATATGATTTGTCGAGTTTACTTTTTAGCACTTTTTTTAACTTATAGGTTCACTTTGTCTGTCCGTCTATGCACTTCCTTAAATTGAAATTTAGACGAAATCATAAACGACAGGTAGCTGAAGCTTGGAGTGTAGATTTCTGATATGCTGCCATTTGTTTTTCTTTAGATTAGAATTTTGAAAAATTTACAGGGTCAGATAGGAGCCCATTTGAAAAAAAATTTTAATACAAGGTACAAAAGATGGAAAGCTGAAATTTTGAGCAGACGTCTCCGCTATAGTGCCACTTACCAGCAAGGCTATAATGACTAAGTATGTGGTGGTATAACCACATCAAAAATAAATTAGGATAAGCTAAATTTACACATGTAACAGGTGATCAAATTCCAAATTCTTCTTAGTTTGTTAATTAGGTTATTGGGAGAAATCTTCATTGCAAAATTTTACCGAATTTAATTATAGAAGAAAACAAGGTAATCCAAACGAAACGTATGTTGCCTACTTTCCACGTAATTATTTATTTAATACTTATACAGGTATGCTTCATTTAGGGCATTTTCAATATAGTGCTGTTGGCATCTCGGGACTAAAATTTTAATTTTTGAAATTTTTAAAATAATGCTCCTAAATGCTACGGTCCTTTATTATGGTCCCAGCATTTTTCTCACTTACCTTCATTCGTACTTCACTCTCTGTTCATTGATAGTCATTCCACTCTAATTAAAGGCAAATTGTTGTTATTTATACGTTTATTAACTTTATTTCTTTTTCACTCATTCACTTTTATTATGTTTTTTACATTGGTTTTCTGCAATTCCACAGTCTTTTGCAGTGATGCTAACATCGGAAGTTTTAATGTTCCTAATGTTGCTGTTGAGATGTGCAGGGTAGGGTTCGCTTTGGATGGGTTTTTGCTTAAGATTGGGTTAGATTAGGTTCACGACAACTTTAACTTTAGCTATCGTTAGTCATTTGTTATTCTGATGTTATTTTGCTGTTGGTACCTATGTTATAGATACGTGTCTGAAGCTATGCTATGTTAAAAACAGTTCTCTTAGCGAAAATTCTGATGGTGCACAGATATCTCAGAATGCCTCTTATGCACTAAGCGAGGCATGCCTGTATTGGCATTCATGGCTTTAAAATCACAGTGGATGAGTAGCTTTGTGTGTTCCACAAATTTCATAATTTAGCATTATAAAATAGGTATTACAAATACATTTGAACGGAAAACTAAATTCTTCATGCATATTTGTTTGGCAAAAATAATGCATGCATGTACTAGACCAGCGGTTCCCAACCTTTTTTACTTTGCGAACCCCTTGAGCTAACCTATTTCTTGTCGCAAACCCCTTGGATTTACCTTTTATCCTCAAGAACCCCTTGACTTGTAACAGTTTTGGCAGTGAACCCCTTATAATGGGGAGTAAAGTTTGTAAAAACAAATAATAATTCATGAAAAATAAGAAGTTTATAAAGCATGTAGTATATAAATGTTTAAAATAAAATCAGAATCTCTGATATTGTTAGTTAGTTAGTTAGTAGCCTGCAAAATTCAAATATAATTCTTGAAGCATAAGAAAAATATTGAAAATAAAGCCATGCAACTAATTGGAAAGAAACTAAAATATTGGTAAGAACTGTGCAACCAAGAAAGTGAAAAAGATGCCATTCCAAATTTTTCTCGCGAACCCCTCAGACTTATTTCACAAACCCCTAGGAGTACGCGAACCACCGGTACGCTGTACTAGGCTATATCAAATCAGAGTCCAAAAATAGTTGTTGCAATGGCAATGAGTGATAAAAATAGCAAAAACACCAGTATTTACACAAAATTCATAGAAATATGATCGATAAGCACAATTCTATGATAAAAATTAGAATCTCCATTCCTTTGAGATTTCAGATTTCCCATGTAAATCAAATGGGAAGAATATTTCCGAGACTTTCAATCTTTGCAAAAAGAACTATCCTCAGGAGCTCAACACCAGTAGCAAAATATTACTACCAAGTGTCATGAAAATTGGTCTGTTGGTTCAAAAGTTAATAGGAGGATGGACAGACAGACACAAGGAAGAAACTATAAGCTTATTTCCATTCCAGAAAGTAGGTTAAAAATTCGATAATTTTATCTATGTTCATTTTTTCATTGTAGAGGCAATGAGGGTGCTTGAATTTGAGGAAGAATGCCTGAAAAGCACTAAAGGATCTTCAGAGGAAGAGAGTATTGAGAAAAAAGCTCTGGAAAGACTTGGCATGTTGATGAATTCCAGTCACTCTAGTCTTAGAGATCTTTATGAATGCAGTCACCCTCAACTAGATCAATTGGTGCAAACATCCCAAGAAAAATGTTTTGGGGCAAGACTTACAGGGGCAGGGTAAGTCTCCTTTAGTTCAACTAGAGTTAACTACCTAGCTTTATTCCTTGTGATGGAATGTTGAGGAGAAAGAGGAATACAATGTTAAAATTTTATTTTACTTCAATCATAAGCATACACTTTTCTTGTGATAATGATACTTGGATATTTTTGATTTGTCACTTATACTAAATTGACAGCACATTTGCAATCCTGTTTCAATTATTTTACAGTAAAATATAATATTCTATTAGTTTCGTTAGGCACTTCTGACTAATTAATTGAAGTCATTTTAGAATAGTTTCAATTAATCACCCCTTAGAAAGGTTGTCATGGAGCCTTTAAATGTGTGCCATACTGTTTATAAATACAATATGTATGTTACAAATCATATCTTTTGAGAATTCAAAATACCTTGGAAGGTTCAACAGTTTTTAAAATTTAGTTTATAAAAACAATCTCACAAAATTATTTAATCTTAGCTGTAATGTACAAATGTTTGTATTCATTTCATGGCTGCATTTTTCATTATATATTTGATATTTTTTGTCTATTATTCTAATTTGCATTTTCCATTCCTAAAGGTGGGGTGGATGCATTGTTGCCCTGACAACTGATAGTGCTGCAGATGAGTTTTTGGAGCATTTGAAAAATAATTTTTATGCAGGAAGAAAAGAATTCAAATCAGAAGATTTTCATTCTGTAGTATTTCGAACAAATCTAGAGTCTGGTGCTGCTGTTTTTGATGTCAATGAAAAGTGTATAGAAGAAAATAATTTTCAGGGTAATGCTGGTGGCTACTGCTCAAATGGCAGATAAGGCATCTCATCAATTTTTTTAAAATTTGATATGACACCTACTTCAGCTAGAAAATCTTGAAATGAGGTTAATTGAAAATAATATACCATTTTAATCATAAATGCAATATCTGAAAGCTTTAATCATCCTTGGGAGTTATTATCAGTTTTGCTAAGTACAAATTAGTTTTTTAGCCCTACATTTAACTCTTGGTGTAATTATTTAATGTTGCCAAAGTTTAGTAGCAACTTTGAGTTATTTTTATCACCTTATATCTATGTTACCAGGTGCTTTTATGTATTTTGTTTTCTCTATAAAAAGTCAGTCCATATTTTATCATATAAAATGCAGTTGTTTACATTATTAATGGATTTATTCATATATAGAACATATGCAGTGCTGCCTTTGGACAAGGGCCCACAGGGCCAAGGCCCTTAATTTAAGGGGAGCCCCAAGCACTCAGGGTGTGGTCATATGGTCAGTCCAATTTTGACAATTCTTTAGCAGTGCATCAGGGTTTAATATGTGTAAATAGTAGAAGCCTCAAATTATGTTGGACCCCGGGCCCCCAAAATTGTAAAGACAGCACTGAGCATATGTCGTTAAAATTGTATTTGATTTGATATTTCGTTTATTTAAATTTTACACAAAACATTATTTAAAGTAGCCGCATAAGCCATAACATATAAATCAATGTCTTATGGTCATGTAAGGGCCAAATTCTGGTTCAAGCAAAATTTATGCTTAAAAATAGATTTTGAATTTGTAAAATTCTGTTATTCAATCTTAACAATATAGCTAAGATAATCAGAAGTGATGTATAAATGTTGTACATGCTATTATCCTACATTCCGTCAAATAAATATGAATAACTTTCTAAAACAAAAGATAATCCTAGTTCTTTTTTAAAAGATGTAATTCTATATCTTCATTTAAATTTCTTAATAGCCAAAACTAGTCGCTAGATAACAGACATTCTATCTCCATGTTCTTTAGTTTTTAATGCTTGAAGGGTAATCTAACACTTTTGCCCCACTGTTGGGCTGCTTTTCTCTCATGAAATTTTTGCTATTCTTCCTAATTTTTAGTGCTTTTCGTCAATGCTGAAAAGCACTATTATCTTCGTGATGTCCGTCCATCCATCCATGCGCATATATCAGGGAAGAATTGGCTTAACCGATTACAACCAAATTCAGTACATAGAATTTTCACATAAATTAATGTTCAAAATGACATATTTTGACTGAATCGACTCAGCAGGTGTGCCAAAATTGCAAAATTAATCTTTTCGGTAATTATCAATTAGGAAGGAATTGGATGAACCGATTTCAATGAAACTTTGTATAAAGGAAGTGTGCAACATAAAAAAGAAACAAAATAAAGATATTTAGCATAAATATCAAAACCAGGGCTGCCACAATACAAGTATTAAAAAGTTTCATTTTTACAAGTATTTGTGTTGAATTGTCCACATCAATTTTAGCCAAATTTAATATTTATAATGTACACATACATGCAAAACCATATTAGCATATTTAGACTGAATCAGCAAAATAGGGGGTTCATACATACAATTTAAGCTTCACATTAAAATATTTTGGTTGGACTTTGTATGAGGGAATCCAGATTGCTAATCGAGGAATAGATTTTTGAGGGCCCAAATATTTGTTTATAAGCTTAGATAACCAGCAACATCACTATGAATAAATACTGTACTTCTGTACCACGCACCCTTGTGTACAATGTGCATCCCTATTTTTTGATCGGTGGAAAAAAAAATAAACTCATGCCTGAATAGGTTGACATCTGAGATTTTTTAAAATTTGTCCTCTTCAAAGATTCCCCTTCTCTGAGACAAGGTCCACACGTAATTCTTTGTCTTCTGCGAGTATAAACATAGACAAAAGCATGTGGCAGTGAATTTACTATCGACATTCGCAATTTATATAACCTGTTCAGGAAATCCTCATGTAAGACGCGCACCTTTTTTCACCAGCGTTTCGGGAAAAAAGGTTTGCGAGGTACACGATAACTGTGGTATATGTTCATCAAAGAGAGGTTTGGGAATGGAGGAGGGTGCCTGAAGGGGTATGTGACACAATCCTTCTTTCACTTTGTAAAGCCAGGGTCACATAACAGATTCACATTACACAGCACTTTTTCAGAATATGAGGGCCAGGTGTATGAGCATAATATATAATATAACCAGAAATATCAGACAAAAAGATCTTTATAATGGCATATCTGATGAACCAATAGAAGTTTATGTTAAATAATTGTGAAAAATTTTTTGCTTTATCGTCAAATTTTTTATAACGAGTACATACTATAGTTGGGAGCATGAACGAAGGCAGGTGAGTCACGATTACTGCACAGAGAGAGAGAAATACACGTTACATTGCTGCCACATCACCAGCCTGCATAAGCTTTCACTCGAAAAACAACGCATGATGCACAAAGTCCTATGCTGCTATGCCACAAGAGCTCGCCATTCGCTCTTGACAGCTAGCAACATTGTAACCAGCTGTACATGTTGAAATCGTCCGCATGCTCCGTCTCGTTTTTGAAGTACTGATACACTTTATATACGATTTCTCTTGCTTATTTGTGCAAAACCTTGCATTTACTTCTTTTGCCCTCCATTTTAGAACACCACAAGATGGTACTATTTAAATCTCAATCATAAAACACGCAAATAAACAAAAATCACACCGCAAATGTATGAACCGCATGCCAAGAGCCGCTGTAACTGACTGATGCTGATTGGCCAAGTGAAGGAGTGAGAGAAACCGTGTGACATAAAGTAAAAATTCTTGGTGATACTTTGAATGTGCCATCCATAAACCAAATCCCACACAAAACCAATCTTCTTCAGTTTTCATTGGTTGCAAATACTATATCATATTTACTCACATATATGCCGTACCCAGGGTTTTTCAACATCGAAAATGGAAAAAGTTTTTAGAAAGTCAATTATCCTTTCTCAGCTGACTTTGCCCGGATCCAACTCAAGAAATCCATAATTTTCCTCCTCTTTTTCCCACCTCCTTCTGATAAGTAAGCAAGCGAAGAAAAATAAAGCAGAAAAAAATATGGTACTGCATTGTCCCAAATATAATACAATGTTTTTTCCAAAAATTGAAATTTTAAAAGTAGTCCCTGCTACTAGTGATTTTAAAATATTGTAAAATTGTGATTCGAAAAATCACCATACATTCCATATGTCTATTTACAAGATACTTGTTACATTGTAGACACATTAGGTGTACGTTACATTGTACTTGAAAAGCATTCGAGGCAAGAACAGATCGAGTTCAGTCAGCGGCTGAACCCCTCAATAGTCATTGAATTGAAGCTATAAGTGCATCAGCATATTCTTTGTAACTACCTCAGGGAGTTTTTAGCCATCCGCTATTTTGACAATGGGTGACAAAAAGGGTGTTGATCATGTTGACGAAAAGGGTTCTTCCAACCCAGGTTAACAGAGGTATCCGACAAAGTTATCACATGAATTTTAAAATACTCGTAGCTAAATCAGTGCTGTTAAAATCCACTGGAACTGAGAAATCTTATGCTTGCAGTCATGGCTGACAGGCGAAAACTGATTCCCCCGGTAATTTTAAATCGTAAAAGAATGCCAAAGGAAAAGTTACCATTAGATGTAATCTTTTACGTGCAGGAGAAGGGGTGGATGAATGAGGAACTTGTGTTAGATTGGCTAAAGGTTGTTTGGGGTCGCGTTATATTCAAGGTCGCTTTATTTTCAGAGAAATACAGTAATTTATACAGTATTACCTTGAAAATACCATATTTACTCAGTAACACAGTAATTTATGGATGCTGGTGATTGTGCTGAAGTCGCGCTGAGTTGGATCTAACCAATCAAATACCTCGAGACTACATTGTAAACCCCACAAGAGTCTAGCGGCCCGCCTTCGTTCGTGCTCCCTACTATAGTTACTTAACACATCAGGACATTATAATCCCATGGAATTCAAGTCTTGCTACTAAAATTTATTTAATTTCTCAGTAAATATTTGATTGAACAACATGAGAAATCATTCATTCATCATTATTCTACCCTCCATTCAATTTTAGGCATGACTAACTAAGTCAATCTGTGCTATCTAAGACCTTTCTCTTCATTATCTCATTCCTAATTCCTTCTTTTACTGCATCTAATATATGTTTCCTCTTCCTGCCCCTTTGCCTCTTTCCGAACATTATTCTCTATGACTTTCTCGACTAACTGTATATTCATCATTCTATGAAGTTAACATCTAATTTGAAATAAATAATATTAAAATTTTATTCTGCAGTTTTGGATGTGATACTTTTCAAAACATATTAGGAGATGATAATTGGATTATTAGTGTATTTTATATTGGTACAACTAGTGTCGCATTTCCTTCTTAAAGCTAACAGTACACTTAATTCCAGCCATATTTTGACTATCGTAAAGACCTGCATATAGGAGGCAGGGAGGTTTTTGGGTGTAAATTCTAGAAATATTTAATGTACCTATGTATAGGACGCATATACATATATTCTAGCAAATGATGTCAAAATATTTTATCATTTAATGATGAAACTGAAGAGTGAATTATTGAATGTCTTAGTAATACAAAAAATAAATTAATTAAAATTTACATCCTTTGTCTCATAATGCTGTGTTACTCAACTGAGTGTCCACGCTTTATTTCTCATAGACCCACGATTTGAGTAGGACATGTTTATTTTTATCTATAATGTGTTTGATCCTTGCACACCTCTGATTAATATTTCAAAGTGAAAAATGAGATAATATATGAAAAATATATGGACTTTCCATGAGGAGAAGGTCCGAAGAAAGCATGAGACTTCAAAGGAGGTCCACAACTCTAGTAAGATTGAGAAACAGCAGAATAAGCAATAGATTAGATGGCAGTAAAGATAACATACTATGGCAGGATGGTGAGGAAAATGCCATAATGACAGAATGTATTACTTCAGAAACAAACAACGATTTTGAACAGTTTGGCAACATCATCGAGAATGAATTGATCAGTGACCTGGAATATCTTTCTTTTCAATTTGTAGTTTTTTTATAAATTTAATTTGCTTTCATGGCATTTAAATAAATACCTTCTAATGATTACATCTCAGTAATCAAACAATTTTAGTTTGTATTTCTTTAATTTTCATTTATCAATGAAGACAACTTTGGGAAAAAACTATTAGTATTATTATGTACCTATGTATAAGATGCACCCCATTTTTTTAGCACAAAAATTTTGAAAAAAAGTTCATCCTACACACAAGTATTTACAGCCAAGGCATTTTTAAATAGAATTCTGAAAGTCTAGCAATGTCTGAGTCGTGTAAAGAAGACTAACAAAAACACTTGAGAGTAATAGATTTGCACTGCTTCCATATTCTCATTTACATGCAGAATCAATATAATGCAAATTATGTTTCTAGGTTTTAATGATAATTTCAAAATCATTCTACCATAAAGACGGCAACCTATTACTATTAATGTTAAAAAAATACAATTGTCTTACTGACTCAACTTTAAAATTCAATGAATACCAATTCTATCTACTACATACACAAAGTAGCATATTTATGATCACCTAATTCTAAGGATGCCATGGTCACTAGAAAAAATTTTAAATGAAAAAATCTTAAGCAGCTAGGAATGTTATGGAATAGGAATGACGGATTTGTTTATTAAGGTCCTTGAACAAGAAAAACCGATTTTTTTCATGAAAACAGTACTTTCCCATATACTACGTATATGGAGAAAATAAAAAATTTAATAACAAAAATGAGTTTTGACATTTGAGAAGGAGAAAAAGTCCTGTACTTGACCGGGAATCGAACCCTGGTCTCCCCATTTGCCGGATAGGTGCTAGAATAGAATCATGCTGGATTGATAGATTATTTGGTTAAAGCACCTTTTTCTTCTTCTCAAATGTCAAATTTTAATTTCAGATTTATGCGATCATGCATAACATGTCATTTCAACACCTTTGTTTCTTGTCATTTTAGGCTAGACGGCTTCCTCTAATATTTTCTTAGCGGCTTCTGTATCTAGATATAATCGAAATTCCCTACAACTTCTTTGCTTAATCATACTTTCAGCTTCTAAATTGGATAGCAATAGTTTGTTCTTTCTTTTCTCCACACAGTAGTCATCAAACTAAATATACTTTCACTCGCTGCTATGTAGTAATGATAAAACAATGCTGACGACTTTTAACAATTCATTAGCATATATATTTATTTTTTTAATTCACCTCATTTCTCTGCGATTGTTTTTTATTTAAACATGATATATTATATATTCCGATTACAATTTTGAGTGTTGAAAAATTTTGTTTAAAAAGCGGGACATTCGAAAGATAAGTCGGGACGTGGGAAACACGTTAACAAGTCGGGACAATCCCGCGAAAATCGGGACGTCTGGCAACCCTACCTACCACTAAATTGCCTCTCATAACCCCGATTGTCATATTTTCGCGTTTTTTTTTTCAATTTTCTCGATTACTGTCTAAACATTAAAAAATTTTATTTTCCTAAATATTATACGTTACGTCTAAAGAGAACTTATTTCTCCATATACATATTCACAGTTATAAATTTAGAGATGCCACCTGAGGTGGTCGCCTTTCAAACTCACATGTTGTTTATAGTGAAATGTTTCTTCTTAGAATGTGAAGCTATCTTTTAGTGTCAAGTGGCAGATACATAGCACCCACTGTACCCCGAGTAGGTGCGCCCCTGACTACATATGATATGAATGGTATTAGAACATATATAAATCAATATAAAATTATTATTAAGATAAAAATGTAAAATAAGCATGACATGACTTAATTTTAACACGCCCAAAATCGGAAAAGCTATATTTCACGATAGTACATTTAGAGACAATAGAAAAGAACTACGTAATACCAGTCCGGCGAAATCTAGTCGTACGATTTATAGAAAACGTTGAGTTTTTACTATAAAGTTTATCGAGAGCCATGAACAGTTCTTTTAACGCGTTCGACATTGCTCGAAAAAAATGCAACAAACAAATTACACAATTACAAATTAAACTCTTTTATGGATTTGGAACGAATTGGCTGATCGGGTTTCAATTAAATTTTCTATATAAGATTTGTACAACATACCATAATGATATCAAAATGTTTAAAGTGGAGCTAAAGAGCAGGGCTACCACAGTAAAAAGTTAAATAATATTTCTTTTACACGTATTCCTAGAGAACTGACCTCATGTATTTTAACCAAATATAGTATATATAATCTCCGTATAAGTAAATAACCAAAATATCATATTTAAACCAGGTCGACTATAGAGGGTTACCACAATATCAAGGTTAGAATTTTTCTGTAACTATCAAATTGAAAGGTACCTATTGGTTGAACGGCTTTCAAGGAAATTTCGTTTGTAGGGCGAGTATAGAATAAGAAAACGGAATGGATATGTTTAGAACAGATCAAAAAGCAGGGCTACCATTATATAATGAAAAATATTTTCTGATTTCAAAGCAAATACATTAGTATACTACGGCGAATTTGACGAAAAGCACCTCTGTACCACGGGAAACCCGTGTACACTCCTACTTGTTAAAATTTTGATCCAAATCGCCAGAGTATTGATCTAACATTATAATTATATTTTCTCTATCTTCGATGTCTTTGCTTTCATTTACAATATCAAAAAGGGATTTATATCTTGTTGGTTGGACAATATGAGTTCTCTCGAGGTAAAACAATCCGGAGGTAAAATAGTTCCCCAAACGGGGACTGCCTTGAGGAAAACATTTGTCGAAAGTAAATTACGAATAGGGACTTGGAACGTAAGAACTATGAGAAAGGCAGGAAAGCTAGAGAACTTGAAAGAAGAAATGAGAAGAAATAGAGTTGACATTATAGGGCTAAGCGAAACTAGATGGGAAGGAGGACAGTTCGACTCGGAAGAATTCACGGTAGTTTATTCTGGAGGAAATAGTGGGGAAAGGGGAGTAGCTCTGGTACTTAGGAAAGATATGATGAAAAGCGTGACAAAGATAATAGCAACGAACGATAGACTGATGGCAATAAAGCTAAAAGCAGTCCCAGTGGACATGCTGATAATCCAGGTATATATGCCAACGTCAGCTCATGACGATGAAGAAATAGATGAGATCTATGAGCAAATTAATGAAATTTACGAAGAAGACGGAAGAGGAAAGGTAAACTGCATAATAATGGGAGATTGGAACAGCATAGTCGGAGAAAGACAGGAAGAAAATGTTGTGGGGCAATACGGACTTGGGAAGAGAAATCGAGGAGGGGAGAAACTCGTAGAATTCTGCATCAATAATGACCTTGTAGTGACTAATACATGGTTCAAAAACCATAAACGAAGGTTATACACATGGAAAAGCCCAGGAGATAGACTGAGATACCAAATAGATTACATCCTTGTAAAACAAAGATTCAGGAACAGCATAAAGAACGCCAAGGCATTGCAAGGAGCAGACATTGATTCATATCACAGCCTTCTAATACTTGACGTGAGTACAAAGCTCAAACAAATAAGAAAAACGAGAAGAGAAAGACAGACCTGGGACCTAGAAAAACTGAAAGAAAGGCAGGATGTAGTCAGCATGAAGTTGGAAGATTGAGCGTCTATTAATGGGTCAAACCTGTTTGTGACTTCTGTTGTGGTGGGTTTAAAGACCAACGGCTCAAAGCGTCTTCTCTTCTTGGCCCTCTCCACTGTTGTGAAGATGGCTGTGTCGTCTTCATTAGAGTTGCTGACGGGATCAAGAACTACATTTTCCCAGTCCTCTCTGGCCTTTTCTGGCGCCGCGTCATCTTGTCCTTTGGTCTGGACTCCCTTATTGCTTCCTCTTTGAAAGAGAACAGCTCTTATGCTTGAAGGGATTGGTATTCTTTCCGATACTTGGGTTGAGGTGCCGGGCCGGATCGGGGGCCCGTTTCCGCTGCCGCTGCTGTCGCTTGGTCTGTACCGTCCACGTGGGTTCTGATTGGGTGGGGCATTCTTCAGCGGACAGAAAGCCTGTCAATATCCTTCCATTAAATTTACACATGAAGTTGAAAAACAAAATACATTGCCATTTCTTGACCTTCTCGTAAAAAGAGAAACAACCAAATCAAGTTCGGGATTTACCGCAAACCCAAACACACAGACACGTACATTCCCTCTGATTCCAACCACCATATTTCACATAAATTAGCACCATTCCACTCAATGGTACATAGACTCTTACAGGTTCCTCTTTCTAAAGTTGATTTCCTCACAGAATTAAAATATATCAAAAAATGCGCTAAAATCAATGGTTACGACCCTCAGATGATAGAGAATATTTTACACAAACACAAGCGCAGTCTTTCTTTGAAAAAACAGATTACTCTCACAAGCACGCCCCCCAAAAAACCAAAATACGTAAAAATCCCCTTCGTCCCAGGCATCACAAACGGCTTATCAAACATCTTCTCAAAACAGAACCTTAAAGCAGTACCTGTGAATGAAAACAAACTCTCCAACTTACTACACAATCCAAAAGACACGATCCCGACTCTACAAAGATCTGGCATATAAAAAATCGCTTGCACAGACTGCGAGAAAGTCTACATAGGGCAAACTAAACGGAAGCTAGAAACCAGGTTCAAAGAACACCTTGCACACTTCAAACACAATAGATTTAACAGGTCTAGCGTCGCAATACACATACAGGAAAACAATCACCCGATTAAAATCGAAAACATGTCTCTCTTAAAATCAACACAAACCGACTGGAAACTAGACGCTTACGAGAGTATTTTCATAAACAAATTCAAAGAGACGGTTATGAATAACGACCGCGGACCTATCCCTTACTCACCCCTCTACTCGCTAACCGTTAAGAAATCCCCCACCCCTCTGCCCTCCTTTCACTTTTACCCGGAACACATAAATACACAAGACCAAACACAAACAATTCATACGACTTCAGCTACTGAAGATGGGAGCATAGCTCCCGAAATACGTATCTAGAGATTTCCAGAGTGCTTGTGCGTGTGTGTTTTCTTTTTCTTCTTTTTAGGCTAGTTTTTGACAACAGGTCCCTGTAGGCCATCATCGTCCTGCAAACTTGTAAGTATAATTTTAATTTTCCTTATTTCTTATTGACGTGTGAGTGCTCTCTGGGTAAATTTACGGTTTAGGAGTTTTAAATTTTAATTCCAATCTGTACACCGTAGTCTCCATTTCCTTTTTTAAAATTACACAAAGAAAAGTTACAGTAGTAATATTAGTACAAAAGCGGTATTTATGGCCACGTTCTTGGCCTATGTTATGTCATACATAATTTTCGGCTTTCTGTCATTAAAGTAATATTCACAAAAACTTACCTCATCTCGTTTATCCACTTACTGACACCTATTTTTATACCAACAACGTACTAGTCTTCTGCCGTCTTCTGCTATCTTCGGTTACTACGTTCCACGCTTCGCCGGTAAGTAGCGAATACGCATGCGCCAAGCTAGCCTAAAATTCCACTTCGAAATGCGCTAGACACAGTATACAGGTCGCGATCACTATCCCCATTGTCCTCATTGTCGGGGTCGTAAATCGTAGTGATGGGGGAGGGGCGGGAGGAGTAATTCTGTCGCCGGGCGGCGAGGTGGGAGGAGGGGGTACCAGAGGCGCCTGGACGTCTGCGGTCGCTCACTTAGACCTCAGAAGATGAGGAGAGCGGCTTCTGCTTGATCAGAATCCCCGTGGGGAAGAGGGGAAGTGAGTCGGAGTAAATTTCGTGCGGTGATGATGGCTGGTGTTATAGGCCGTCACGAAGTAGGGTAACCGCAAATCTTAATCATTGTCTCGGAAATTTACATAATGGCTCAATATCTGGGAAATAGTTCGGCGCACTCGCTCGCACCTACCGTTACCGCCAGGATGCAGGGGAGGTTAGTAACTTGGTTACCATTTGGTGGCCTCTTGCACACCCCGCTAAACAATTCAGAAGAAAACTTGATTCCTTGGTCCGTCAAAATATAGTCAGGAACCCAAAACCTTAAAACCCACCTCTTCACCATCGCGTCCGTCACCGATTCAGCAGTTTGGGAGGGGAGCGGCACCATTTCTACATACCGCGAAAAATGGTCCAGAATGGTATGTATCGATTTCCTTGATAGGTGCGGGGAAGGGAACCAACTATATCCATAGCCACGAAAGCGAAGGAATCGTAGGTGGCCGGCAACTTCTGCAGAGGAGCTCTTGTTCTCCCGTACGGGCTCCGTTGTTTGCATGGGACGCAGTCCTTAATTGTCATTGACATCCCGCGTGATAGTGGGCCACAAATACAGGGTTTGTATCCTCTTCACCGTCGCGCACCAAACAAGGTGATCCGATAAAACATGGGCGTGATGTTGCTGCATTATATCCGCCCGCAAATCCTTTGGTAGCGCAACTCTCAGCCCATCCGATGTCCTCTTGCACAGCCCGCCCTCTCTCTCTCCTCAAATCCTCGCTTCCCTCTCCATGCATTGCACTCACGATCGTTAAGCTGCGCCTCTCTTATCTCGCCCAAAGCCTCTATTCGCCTCACCTTTCTGCTCAAGACGTCTGCGTTCTGGTGCAGTTTCCCCGGCTTATAAATCACTTCGTAATCATACTCGACAAGTTTGAGGGCCCACCGCACTAGTCGACTGTTCGGGTCCAATTCCGAAAAGTCACTTTAAACTCGCGTGATCGGTAACGATTCGATATTTTCCACCGTATACATAGTAGCGGAAATAGTTAATCGACCATATCACATTAAACAGCTCCTTCTCAGTGGTGATGTAGTTCATTTCTGCGGCGTGCAACTGAAGCGACGCGTAGGCGCGATTGGACGCTCCCCCTGCGCCGCCACCCATAATAGTGCAGCAAGTGCTTCCGGCGCCTCAGCAGTTTTCCAAGTCCACTTCTGCGGCGCCTCGCGGACGGTTCCAGCTCAACCGCAGCCGCGGACGCAGAGCCGGCCGTTCCTCTGCGCCCGCCAGACGATGAAGCCTCAAACCACAGTGAGGCTTTCGACGACCTTCTGCCCATTGATGTTCCTGAATCTCCTTCTGCCAACACATTAAACAGCTCCTTCTCAGTGGTGGTGTAGTTCATTTCCACGGCGTGGAACTGAAGCGACGCGTAGACGCGATGGGACGCTCCCCCTGCTCCGTCTCCTGAGTCAACACGGCCCCTATCGCAAAGGACGACGCGTCTGAGTGAAGGGCGAACGGCCTATCCAAGTCCGGATATGCAAGGACTGGTGTCCTCGTCAAGGCATCCTTTAGCACCTCCTTCGTTTCTTTATAATCGGGGGTCCAAACAAACGCAGTTCCCTTATTAAGAAGCCGAGTTAGCGGCCTCGCGAGTACCGCATAATTGTCGACAAATTGGAGAGGCCAAACAAAGATTGTAACTCCTTGGTGCAGGTTGGTTCAGCGAACGTTTTCACTGCCAAGATCTTATCTAGGTCCGGCCTCACCCAACCGCTGATAATCACATGCCCCAAGTACTTCGCCTCCTTGATCGCAAAGTGACACTTTTCAAACATCAATGTCAGCTTCGCCTCCCTTAGCTTTGCAAAGACGTTTTCCAACCGCCTTACACGCTGCTCTATACTCGCGTCGAACACGATAACGTCGTCAAGGTAAACCAGGCATTGGCTAGGTTTCAACCCCCGCAACACACCGTCCCTCATGCGTTGGAAACGGGCAGGGTCGTTTTTCAACCCGATCAGCATGCGTATGGCCTATGGCATTGCCTCGCCAAGTGGCCGCGTTCGCCGCGCGCATAGCATCCCCGTCCTCCCCTTCATTTCCTCGCGAAATGAACTAAGGCCCCACACACAACAGCGTCCCTCTGCCGGAGCGCGAAAGACGCGCCTGGTAGGCGATGGGGGCCTGGGACTGCGATCCGCTTCTCTGATCCTCATGGCTGTTTCGATAGCGACACCGCCAAACGGCACAACCTCGCCAGTTCGCCCGGGAGGCCCCTAAGGAAAGCGTCAAGGGCCCTGTGATCCGCCTCATAGCGGACTGCCTCCACATATTTGGAAGTTCCCCGGGCCTCATCTGTGTGTGAGTATGCCAGCCGTACCCGGTCCGCGAAGGCCTCGGTATTCTCCCGTGATTCCATTTTATGGTTGCCAAAAGCTCTCGGTAAAACCGAGCAGTGCGTTTGGGCATATATCTGCATACCAAGCACTCCTTTAGATTCCGGTAGTCCGTGGCCAACCTACAATCCACCTTACTGCGGAAGAATTCCGCAGCTTCGCCGCCTAAGCGTAGCCTCGCGGCTTTCAGCGTTTCTTCGTCCGTTTAGCCGCTTAATTCGGCGACCTGCTCCACCGTTTCAAAATAAGCGATCGCGTTCTAATCGGGTCGGCCGGAAAACATGCCAATGTATCCCAAAAGGGAAAAGTTTCCTCTCGTGGCAGAGGGTGAAGCGTGATCTCTCGACCCCCAGGTCCTATCCTTGAGTTCTCCATTTTCCTCCGCCAGCCGCCGAATTTTCTCCGAACTCGTCAATGACCTGTTGTAACTCCAATTCTCGGCCACCGACGCTAACACGACCGGCCATATCGACGTTAGACTCGATCCCCTCGCGATATCAACGATCCTCCGTAATCTTGATTGGAAATCCCACTTCTGACACCTGTTTTAACGGTCGTCAATCGATCATTGGACCATCGGGGTCCACCGCGGGTTCGCCGAGGGAACGCGGAAGGGTTCGGGAGAAAATCAAAACACGTCCGTTCCTTTACACTGCTTTATTCCAACTACCCTCTAACCCCCTTCAGCTCATATCCCAAACTCAACTGTCAGCCTTTCCCCCTACCCGAGCGCTTCCCACTTCACAGTACGCGACATACCGATGCAACTATAAAAATCAGTATTTCTTTATCGAAACATAGCAAGGTTTCGATCGTTGTCATATACGATTTTGTTTTTGTGTTATTGATTGTCTTCTCTTAATTGAACAGTATGCTTATGTTATTATGCTCCAATTTTCTGAGACGAAACTGTCTCATTTTACATTAATCTCTCGTAATCCTAAAAGTACTTGAAAATAGTTAAACGATACGATTCCCTCTGGCTAAATAACACGAAATATACTAGCAATTATATTGCAGTGACATAATACAAAGCAACAATATAGTACAATACTTAATAGAAATGTCCACTTGAGGAATCACAAATAATATGGAAAGAATTCGACTCCCTGGGTAATCTCTCGCAGGTGCGTTCGCCTCTCTCTGAGTCCTATCTCGTTTCCCCTACTCTCCGTCTCTATCTCTCTCTCTCTCTCTCTGCTCGCTCCTCGTCGCGAGGTTGTCGGATCGGGAATCACCTCTAGTTCGCAGTGAAGTTCGAGTAGAGGGCACGGCACTCGCGAACGGTAATTGGTTCCGGGGTCTTGCTAGTAGTGTCCTCTTCCGGGCTAATGTCTGTTGCTATAAAAGAAGGCATTCTGTACGTACGCGCATTGCTCGCCGAGAGCAATGCCACTGCTGGGTACCTGCGTCCCAAGAATCTACTCCACTGCGCTGTTTGCTGTGCGTTGTAAGTACCACACTACAATCATACTCTGGTTTCCGATCTTGACCCTGCTCTGTATGGTTTGTGATTTTGGCCTGAGGATTTTGGTTGTCTGTCTTGTCCATCGAAACAGGGGGAGGCTAACCCCTTCTCACCTGTTTCGTCTCCCTCACCCGCGGAGTCTTCGGCCCTGAAAAGGGTCCTTCTCTGCTTCTCTGCATCGGACCTGAAAAAGGACCCTTGTTCTTCCCCCTCCTCGGTTTTCCTGCTTTCTGCAGGTCACCAAAAAGGGTTTGTTCTTTGCGAAGCGGGGGGAGGCTAACCCAGTTCCTCCTTCTCACCCTCTTCGTCTCCGCCTTACATCCGGTCGTGGACCCCCTTCCAGATGTTCTCTCTCGCTCAACCTTTGGCAGTCTGATCCCCCAGGGTCATATGGAATTATTTTACTCCCTTTTACCACCTGCACCTGCCGATGAAACCATTCGGGGCTGCGTCCTCCAGGTCGAGAATTGCTCCCACTAGCATGATCTTGAGGGGGCAACACAGGAGAAGCATCTCTTGTGATGGCCTCATAGCCTTCAACACCCCTGAGGGGCAGATCAAGCATGTTTCCCAGGATTATTTGAGGATAATGCAGGTCGCCTCCCTCCTGAGAACCGAGGATCCCGCAAACCTCCGCAGCATCGCTCGTCCTTCCAGGAGAGAGCCAGGAGACTGGCCTAGTAGCGTGTGACGCTGACCAGCCTCGGGCTCCTTCCTCGAAGCCTCTCGAGACCGCCAAGTCTGGCAAAGCCAAGGGGAAGAAGGGGAAAGGCAATGCCAAGGTTGGCAAGGCGGTGGAGCAGACTTCTGGTCCTCCTTCTGCTCCTTCCTCTACGCTTTCTTCTGCCTCTCCTGTTGCTTCATCTGCGCCTACATCTGCTGCTTCTTCTTTTGCGCATTACTCTGCTTCTCCGGTTCCACCGGTCCATCCTCCTCCCTCTAGTGTGGGGCCTGCCAAGGCTACCCCACACTCCGACCTGCCTCCCTCCACACCTCTCAATCTCACCCGCATCCAGGCGAGAGGGCTGATTGAGGCGGAGACTTCTTCCTCTCTCAAGAGGAAACTTTCCTACTCTGAGGAAGAGCTGCCTAAGCAACGACCCAGTGTCTCCTCGGAGACTGATACTCTGCCCCGGGCCGAGCCTTCCCCCTCGGCATCCAAGAGAAATCTTTCTCCTCCGACAGAAGGATCCACCGACAAGGATCCCTCAACAGAAACTGCCTCCCGGCATGAGCCACCACCTAGTGAGGAACCTTTTAGGGAGGTAAAGCGGAGAAAGAGGGGAACCAAGAAAGCCGCTGCTGACTCTATCCCTGCTCAGCAACCAGCCCTCCCTCGAATAAGGCCCATTACAGTATATGGCATTACCGATCACATGGCCTTCATCAATATGCTCCAACAGAAGTGCGGAGAAGACTTCGAGCTGGTCATTCGCGACGTCTCGACTCGGGTCTTTGTCCGCAGTTCAGAACAACGCCTGGCTGTTATGGATGACCTCGACTCTCTCAAGCTCGAGTATCACACCCAGCCTGAGGAGCAGACCCGCACTGCCAGGCTCCTTATCAAGGGTCTGTCCAAAAACATCCCTCTTGACAAGGTAGCGGAGGGCTTAGCTTCCCTGGGAATGACAGTTAAGACCATCAAACATATGGCCCAGTGCGAGGAGGAGGGCAAGCCGCCGTAGAAGACGAGAAAGCTCATTGCCACTTTCGAGAAAAATCCTGGACTCCCCCTTCTCCACAAGATAACGCACCTTTTGCACTATCGGGTGCGAAAACAATATTTCAGAGGCGGAGTAACGCCACAGACCTGCTACCAGTGCCAAAGCTTCGGGCACTCCGCCTCAGGATGTAAAATGGTTCCGCGCTGCTATAAATGCGCCGGGAACATATCTCGAAACTGCGCGCTTCCCCCGGATGGGAAGAAAAAATGCTGCAACTGCGGGGGCGATCATCCTTTCACCTACGGACTCTGCTCTGTTTATATGCAAGCCCTCGACAAGGTACTGGAAGCCAATAGGAAGAATGACGCCTTGCAGCGCAAAGCCACCAAGGGGCGAGTGGTAACTCCATCGGCAGTCGCGGCCAGGCCCAACATGGAGGTCCCAGGCAAAACTTTTGCCGCTGCAGTAGCTGGGGTTATCCAGGGTGCCCCCGCAGTTGACACCTCTCTGCAAGAAAGAGCCCAGCCGGCAATCACTTTGCAGCCTCCGGCTCAGAGGGGCAAAGCCGCTGGGTGTGGGACAGAGAAGGCGGCACCGCCACCTTCCTCTTCCTCTTCTTCTTCTACTCCCCTCCAGGCACCTCAGGCTGAGAGCGGGATATCTTTGTCTGCTAGCACGCCTACCCCCTTGCCTCCTCAGGCTGGTCTATCATCTGATGATGATGCGGAGTTATGGGCTACCATCCTTTCCATAACCAAGGTGCTAAGGCGTTACATCTCCAGCCGCCAGGGACAGATCCTTCTGTCCCTGCTAGAAGAGCTAGCCTGCTCCAGAACCAACGATGGCTCCAGGGCTTAAGAGGGGCGTGTTAGGGGTAGTGGGTTGGAACGCCAACGGTCTGCGTCAGCGGGTTGACGAGCTCCTCTCACTACTCGACCTTGGAGTCCCCATCGCGGCTGTTGGGGAGACAAAAATCCAGCCCCACATAACCCTGAGGTGTGGTGGGTGGAACATCCTGAGGAAAGACAGGGCCACTCATGGTGGCGGAGTCGCACTCCTCATTCATCTCTCCCTCAAATTCCAAGAGGTCCCGCTCCCTAATATGCGGCTGCTGGAGGCGGTGGCAGCTGACATAGCGCTAACTAGGGGGAAGGTGCGAGTCGTGGCGGTCTATTACCGCCCGGGACTCGACCTCGAGGAGGAGGATATGAGCGCCCTCTTCCCCCGTGACGGGACACCCACCATAGCCATCGGGGATTTCAGCGCCAAGCACCGAGACTGGAACTCCGCAGCATCTAACCCGAGGGATAGGCGGCTACGTCAATATGTCCTTTCAGAGGGCCTCACGGTGGTGGCTCCAACAGTCCCGACGTTCGTGCCCTCAAACGACGTCCTGGATATTGCCATAGTCAGCAGCGCCCGGGCCTCTGTGGAGGTCAGGACGCTCAACGATCTGTCGTCGGACCACCTGCCGATTTTATTACAATACGGCAACCTGCCGATGAGACTACCCCCTCTGCAGCGAAGGGACTTCGCCAGGGCTGACTGGGGAGCCTTCCGACTGCACATTGCCGGAGCGCTCCCAGCCCACCCCGAAGAGCCGGCTACCAGTCAGCAGGTGGAAGAGATGGCTACCACCACATCGGCGGTGGTGCAGCAGGCCGCCGACTTAGCCATCCCCATCAAGCTAACCCCAAGGCTGATCTCCTGCCGCTTGCCGGAACCTGTGCGGAGACTGATTACTCACCGTAATTCAGTGCGCAGGAGGTGGCAGCGGCACCGCACGCCGGACTTGAAGGCACTCCTTGATCTTCTTAACAGGGACGTCAAGGAGGCGGTCAGGGAGGTCAAAACAGACGCCTGGGAGGAGTACCTGGCTGAGGTCTCCTTCTGGAGGGCCTGTAGAGGGCTCAAGGCCGCTTAGAGGCGGGACCCTCCCTTACAATCACTGAACGATTTGGTTTGCTCTGCCAAGGAGAAGGCCTCAGAGTACGCCATCTACCTGGAGAACAGCTTCCAGCTGAACCCATCGAGTCCTTCCTCTGCGGAGGCAGAGAGGCTGGTGGAAGAAGCCGTGGTGAACCTTAGGAGCGACCGAGGGTTTGCTCCTGTTCTCCCTCGGATCACCCCCCGGGCTGTGGTGGAGGTTATGAAGGGCCTCTCCACGCATCGTTCCCCTGGGGATGACAGCATCAGCAACATTTCAATAAAGCAGCTGCCGATAGCGGCCTTTGAGTACCTAACGGCACTTTTTAACTGCTGCCAGAACACTGCGCACTTTCCGAAGGAGTGTAAACGTGCTATGATCATCGGCATCCCGAAGGCAAACTTGTCTTTGGGTGCCGTTGATAGCTACCGGCCGATTTCCCTCCTCAACGCATTCGGGAAAATGTTCGAGCGCCTCCTCCAGCCACAGCTCACCACCTGGCTGGTAGCACACAATGTCATCCCCAGTGAACAGTTTGGCTTTCGCCAACGTCATTCTACGGTTCACCAACTGATTAGATTCACCAGCTATGTTACCGATGGGTTCAACAAAAAGAACAAAACAGCGGCCGCCTTCCTGGACATAAGCAAGGCTTTCGACCGAGTGTGGCACGAAGGCCTCCTGGCCAAAAGCACTGGGCTGGCCTCCCGAGGCAGTTGATCCGGCTCACGGACTCCTACCTGATGGAGAGGGTGTTCTGGGTCAGTTGACAAGGGGAGCGGTCCAACCTCCGCCCTGTACGTGCTGGCGTGCCACAGGGTTTGGTCCTGGAGCCAACCCTGTTTAACACGTATACGCACGACTTCCCCCTTCAGCACGGCCCACACGTTATCGTTGGACTTTTTGCGGACGACGAGGCGGTTCTCGCCCAGTCAGCCAGTGAACCCCAAGCCACGATCTACCTCCAGCGAGCCCTCGACACCATCTGCGAGTGGTACCGCAAATGGAGGACTGCGGTCAATCCAGGCAAGACGGTCGCTGTTATGTTCAAGGCAATGCCCGGGCAGCAGCATCCAGCCGTTCAATTCTCTGTTCAGGGTCAGGCCATTCCCTGGTCGAAGGCAAATAACTCGGCGTCACGCTGGACAGGAGCCTGACCTGGAAAAAGCATATCATGGGCCTAAAAAGCAAGACCCTGGGAGCAGTGCGCAGGCTTGGTCCCATCCTGAGTTCCAGAGAGGTGACGCTCGGAACCAGGGTGCGGCTCTACAAGTCCTGCGTACTGCCAATTATTCTATACGCTTCCCCGATCTGGTCCGGAGCAGCGCCCACGCACATCCGCCAGCTCTGTGTTGCTCAGAACACGGCCCTGCGAACTATCCTCCGCGTCACCTGGAGCGATTTCGTCAGGGTCAGGGAGCTTGAGACCACCACTGGTGTAGAACCATTAGAGCAGACCTTGTGCAGGAGAGCTAATGCGTTCTACACCAAGTGCAGCCGGCACCCTACACCTCGTCCGGCTGATCTCATCCACCAGGGTCATGCCTTGGGATAGGCATAAGCGTCCCATCGCGGCAATAGGCCCTGCATATCAACCTCCGCCCAAAAGGCAAAGGCAGCAGTAAGCAGCTGCCAACCAAACCTGCACCTCACGCCCTGATATGATAAGCTTGCCATTCCAGGTTCATAGCTTAGCTGGCAACCTGGCTGGGGGGCACCATGCCATCCCCCCCAACACTCATACTGCAATCGTACGCGCAAAGCCGAAGTACTCTCGTCTGCCGAAGTACGAGCGTATGCCAGGGTACGAGCGTATGCCAGGGTACGAGCGTATGCCAGGGTACGAGCGTATGCCAGGGTACGAGCGTATGCAGGGGTTCGTCGTGAAAAACTGATGGGGAACTCGATAAATTGTCAAAAATAGAAAATTTTCTTTGTGTTAATAAAAGTGTGGCTGTATAGTAACCATTGCCTCACCCTGTATATATAAGTAGACGCAGGTATTCTTCTTCTACTCTAATTCCTATTCCTTAATGCTCATGCGCGATTTATTCAGCTTGAGATCGACATATATTCCGTAAAATGCTGTCTGCTCTTCATTTATATTCAAGTTTTATTAATCAATTTAAACTATAATTGTAATGAAAATTATGACCTACCTTACGTTGCGTAATATGGTTAACAAATAATACTTTGGTGTATTAATAATTGGTCGATTGTTGTCCGTCCGAAGCCTTTATGACGTCATCGACAACGGTGGCACTTTTTAACGTGTTTGAACAAACTTCCCGATTAAATAGAATTTTGAATTTTTGCACAAATACGCAATGTACATACTATATGGCGATGACAAAAAAACCACGAAAAAAGTCATGGGGTCGACTCCAAGGACGACATTTCCATTTCCCATAAGTTAACAAATAAAAATAGGCCTTTCGACGTGCAGGCTTTAAATATTTTTCAGATTAAAATTAGAAAGAGTTAACCTACGTGCTTCGAATCTGAACCATTTTGAAGAACAAATTATTACGTTCCTTATTCTGTTCATCTTTTTTCGCATAGTTTGAAATCGCTCATGTTAAAAGTTTAATTCGCATATTTTGGAGAAATCTTGCCATTTTAACGGGATGTTGCCTTTCCTACCAATTACATTGTTAGACCTCGAAATCCTATTGTTGTTATAGGTGTAAGATTGCTTTGAATGCATTTAATATGAGAGAGAGGAAGAAGGAAGGAGAGGGAAATGATTTTCACAGCAACCAAAGTAAACAACATTTGTAAATTATTATATTGAAAAAGAACTGAAAACACATTTTTGTAAGAACATCAAAGTTAGGGCTGCCATACGTCCTCATTTTCCCGGACGTCCTCATTTTTGGCATTAGATGTACCGTCCGGGAGGAATTTCTAAAATTTCGTGAATGTGCGGAATTTTGGCGCTCAAAAGTTCAAACTCTCCTGATCTTCAGTATTGGTTAAATTTTATTAAGTATGCCCCTGTCAGCGTTGCCAGTTCGGCAGATATCCGTATTTTTTTCTCAAGTATCCCTACTTCCGGATGTGAATACAGGTGCCCCTCGATTTACGCGTTCGGGGAACGCGTTTTTCGCATATACGCGATTTTATTTTTACCACCATTTTTCGATATATGCGTCGCGTATTCGCATTTACGCGATTTTATTCTTACGGTCATTTATCAATGTACAAGTCGCGTATTTGCATTTATGAGATTCGTTATGCGCACAATATGTACTCTTAATAGTTTTATTATTTATTAAATACGAGCGGAATTACCCGTTGAACATCAACGGGACTTTGTAGTGTGATTAAAATATAACTTCTGAAGTGTGTAAAAACTTTATATGTATAGTAAATGTAATTGTTTCATTAGTTAATAAATTCCTGACAATCATTTGAATTCTCCCAGAAAATGAAGCGCTTGAAATTTATTATATTCTGACTTGATTTGCCACTCTTTGGCTCCGTTATTCTTCCTCTTCGTATGTTTACTGAATAATAATATTCTTCAATTATTAACGTTGCAATCTATTAAGTTTGACATTGCGCGAAGCGAATAGCACAATTCTTTCGTCTATTTGAAGTCTTAATAGATGCTAATTCAATCGGTGGCAACAATGCAGGTCGCTTTGGCAACACCCGGAAAGAGTACGTAAAAGCCATAAAATTTCGAAAAGTGCATCGTACGGCAGAGCAGGGTACCCCGGGAGTTCCTACGGCAGTAGAATTTCTTTTCTTATTTCCCTCTTTGCGCAAATAACTCACTTGAACCCACTTTTTTGTGTAAAAATATTCATTGAGTTGGGTGAAGAGGATATATTTGTATAGGAATTTCGCTGATCGAAGGAGCTTCGAGAAATCTGTGATTTATGGCAGACACTTAACGAACAAAAAATTAAGGAACTGTAAAAGAGGACGCTGCACAGGACGCCATATCACGCCGAAGACGCTTTGAGAGCTGAAAACTGTCATTAAAACAAATTAAAAGGCGTTTATAACTGGAACACATCTGCTCAGGAACGAAAGCAACGCCTATTACATTATTTTCAATGGTAAAAATATTTTCGATTTACGCGTTTTCCCTTTACGCGACGATTTCCAGGAACGCAACTCTAACGTAGATAGGGTGATACCTGTAATTTACTTAGAACAAGACGTTACTAGGTGTCGCTGTTTGGCCGTGTGAAGATCGTTCTTCTTTAAAGAGTGTGAGCAGCAAATTATTTCGTCCTGCAATTGTTGAAGACTTCGTAATTGAAGTGGGTTGCTCTGCGCATATTTTGCATAACTGTATCCAACATGGAACAGATACACTGGACGTGCACATCGAGTCAATTGTTATAAAGATTTTGAACTCTTTTTCATTTTACACTGTATGTGTTGAAAGTATGAAACAATTTTGTGAATTTGCCCAAGTAACTTATAAAAAGCTACTTTATCACAGTAAAACTCGCTGGCTTTCACTATTACCTGTTATTTATAGACTTCTACATATGGTTTTTTTGGTTTTTAAAAGCACTTTATTGTCCATTTTCATTTTATATACATAACCATTACATAAGTTATCATACAATTTTAATCTTCTATGTTTACGTTGCTTTTTACCCGTAGGTTTTATGCAGTTTTCCTTAAGTCTTTTCTAGTCTTCATTAATTATTATCTTATATAATTTCTTTAGGGAAAAATGTTTACAGTGAAAAAACCCTAATTTCTTAGTTATTTAATAAATTTAACAATTTTAGCCTGAATATTTAAAATAAAAAGTGAAAAACCCTCATTTCTTTTTAACAATTTCAAATAAAAATATATAAAAGCAAGTTAGCAATTATTTACATATTTACATTTTTATTTTATTTCTTTTCTTTGTTTCAGTTCTTCGTGCCGTCCTTCTTGCTGCCGTTTCCATTGTTGTTTTTCTGTTTTTCTCTGTCTTCTTTCTTCCTCGAGCTCGATGCCTGCATCGTTCGTTGTCTCCTGCCGCCTCCGTCGATCGATCTCCTACGTCTACTCTCGGTTTTGCTGCGTCCCTCCTCTGATCCTCCATTTTTGCATCCGTCTGCTGGCTCTGATGCTCCCTTCTGCAGTTCCTTTGTCTCCCGCCTCCACTGTCGATCTCCTTGCGACGTTGGTGCTGCTCTCTCCTTGGTCATTCGCCTTTCCGTCTTCCTGCTGGCTCTGCTCTGCTGTTATTTTTCCTCCTCCGTCAGTTCTTTTCTCGCGGTCTTTGTTTTTGCCTTGGATTTGTTAATCATAAGGTTGTAAAAAATGATCTTGTATTTATATCTGAACGGGATTTCCTTCACATCAGTGGGTAGGATGTCTTTCAAAGTCCTATTTGTCGTTGTATTTTCGGCCAGCTGTTGTCGAAATATTTTCGTGGCTTCTCTTACATGCCTTTGGATTGTGTCTGCTCCCGTTTGTCATCGCATGTCTGCGTTAGTTGCTAGTGGGTCCTGTGCCGTTGCTCTTAGGTATTTGTTTTGCACGGTCCGTAGTCGTTTGTAATTCGTCTTGCACGTGTTGCTCCATATGGGCGCTGCGTATGTCATAGTTGGTCTAATTATCATTTTAAAGATGGTCACTTTATTTTTTGTAGTTAGTCTGCTCTTAGCGTTAGTTAATGGCCTTAGTTTTTGCGCTGTCCTTATAGCTTTCTGTCTTGCGTAGTTAATGTGTTTGTTCCATGTCATGTTCCTGTCTATGTACATCCCTAGGTATTTAATGGCGTTACTCCAGTCTATCAATTGTCCTTGCCAGTTTATTTGTTTGTTTGTCATTTGTCCCATTATTTTTCGTTCATTTGTAATAACTATGGCTTCAGTTTTGTCGGTGTTTATTTTTATCTTCCATTTGTCAGCGTAATCGCTTATTATGTCTAGCGCATTTTCTAGCTTTTTAATGATTGGGCTTAGTTGAAAGGAGTGGGTATATAGCGCTGTGTCGTCTGCATAATTTGCCGTCTCTACGTCGCTTATGGGGGGAAGGTCGTTAATAAAAAGATTAAACAGCAAGGGCCCAATTATTGAGCCTTGCGGTACGCCTGCTTCTATTAGTCTTTCGTCAGAAAGCGCTTGTCCTATTTTCGTCTGAAAAGTCCTTTGTTTAAGATAATTTTCGATTAGTCTTGTCAGTTTAGTCGGGAAGTTGTAGCGAATTAATTTGCAAATAAGTCCTTTAGTCCACACTCGGTGAAAGGCTTTTTCTATGTCAAGGAGCACTATGCCTATGTTTTTGTTTTTGTTTATGTTTATAGTACAGTATTCCGTCAGTCGGTAGATTTGGTGGGCCGTTGAGTGTTTTTGTCTAAATCCAAATTGCTCGTCTCTTAGTATGTCTTCCTGTGTCACGTGTCGCATGAGTCTTTCCTGAATTGTCCGTTCTGTAAGTTTGCCTAGGGTCGGAAGTAGGCTAATTGGCCTATAGTTTTGTGGAAACTTGTCGTCTTTGCCGGGTCTGGCAAATGAAAGTACGTGAGCGTTTTTCCAGGTTATGGGGAAATAACATGTTCGATGAATGGCGTTAATTAACCTAGTGACGTAGTTAACAGTTGTTTTGGGCAGGTACTTGAGTTGTATGTTTCTAATTCCATCTTCTCCTGGTGCTTTAAATAGTTTTAGTCTTTTTATATGGGCTGTGATATCTCTAGTTGTAAAGTCTTCGTCTTCGTCTTCCGTGTCGCCGTCTTGTGTTGTGCTGTCGTGAAAGGTCTTAATTTCTCGTCTTACTCCTTTTTGTTTTCGTGGTTTTCAGTGTCGTTTTCCCTAAATTGTCTTTCGTGATTGTCCGCCAGGGCGCTTGCTATTCCGTCTTCGGAGTAAGTCAGTCCTCTTTCGCGTTATTTGCTTATACTTTTTCGTAAGTTTTTTGGTCATCTGCCAAAGGGAGTTGTCTTGGGTGTTTAGGTTTTCTAGTTTAGAGTGCCATTCGTCGTTATATAAATCAGTTAATGCTGCCGTAAGTCTTTTACTTATTACGTTCGGTGTGGCTTTCGTCCGTGCGTTGCGAGTCCTTAGGTATGCGTTACGTGCTTTCTTTTTGTCTTCCAGTAGTGTTTTAATTTCGTCCGTCAGGTCCGCTTTTGGTTTGTAGGTCGTTTTTGGGATGGCAGTCTTTGTGGCCTTTTGTATTGCCGTGGTTAGAGCTTTAGCGGCACTTTCAATTGCGTCTGGGTCGGTTTTAATGCGTGGTAGTTTTGCCTTTTTTAGTACTTTTCTGTAGGTCTTCCAGTCGGCTTTTCGGTAGTTATACGTCCTCGGCGTTTTTCATGTCGCACAGTCGTAGTCGCTTCCTATTTCGTATGTCACCGGTGTGTGGTCTGAGTTTAATTCATCATGCGTGGTTGGGTCCGAGTATCTTGTGATGTCTTTTAGTATGCTGTGGTCTATGATACTGGGCGTGTGCGTTTCCGCTGCGGGGTAATGAGTCGGAGTCTGTGGCTGTATTAGCATTACGTCTTGTCTTTCGTCCATTATTTCTATTAGTCGTGTGCCGTTACTATTATTGGAGTTGCATCGCCAAGCCCGGTGTTTTGCGTCGTAGTCTCCTGCTACAATGGTTTTTTCTTTATGAGAAAGCAGCTGTCTCACGTCTTCCTTCTTGAGTGTCTTGCCTGCCTTGGCGTAGATGGAGTAAAACCTTAGCTTTGCCATTGGCAAGACGCATTCTACGTGCTCTATGGAAACCTCTTCGCGTTGCATATATTGGAATTTAATGCCTTGTCTAATTAATATTGCCACGCCTCCTTTTATATTTTTCCCTTCTTGCCTTATGGTTTTGTATCCCCTAACGTAAAACTTTTCTGTACTTTTTAGGTGCGTTTCCGAAATAGCTAAAATGTCTATTTTGTGATCGGCGAGGAAGACCTCTAATTCTTTAATTTGTCTTTTTACGCCGTTGGC
Source organism: Tanypteryx hageni (assembly GCA_028673005.1). Taxonomy (NCBI): domain Eukaryota; kingdom Metazoa; phylum Arthropoda; class Insecta; order Odonata; family Petaluridae; genus Tanypteryx; species Tanypteryx hageni. The sequence goes on from CM054113.1 coordinate 23,384,609, forward strand.
GTTCCATAGTCCGATTTTCAGTTTTTCTAAAGCCATTGTAGGGCCGTTTTTAGAATACACTCGATTCTTTCCTGGTGTGTTTCTGCTGTCTTAAGCGAGTTGTGCGAAGTTTTCAATGTCCCAAGTATGTGTCTAAAATCGAAGTTTCTCATAATATCCTTTACAATTGTAATTATTTCCTCTTGCATGCTTTCTTCCCTTGCTTTGGCCGCGTATGTGCTTCCGTTCTCCGTGTTTCTGGCTTCCCTCCTCGCGGGCCTTTTTAATCGAGCGGCGCATGTTGGTTCCGACGCTGCGTGATTGCCTTGACAATTGCTGCATTTTAATTCTGTTTTTTCCGTGCACTTTCGAGAGTCATGGTTTCTGCTACAGTATCTACACGCTGTGGGGTGGCTGCAATGCCTCGCCGAGTGGCCTGGTCTTTGGCAGTTGTAGCATTGCATCTGCCTGTTATTTTTATACTTTTCCCATGCTACTCCTATATGAGCTAGGTGCCGCCTCCTTGTTAATTTAGTCATATTCATGTTTACCGGAAAAATTAGAATATGTATCGGCATCGGTTTGCCGTCCTTAAAAATCTGAACTACTTTTTGTGGGTGGTAGCCTTCGTCTTGTAATAGTCTCCCTACGTCCTGGGCCGTATATTCCGGGGGAATGTTTTTTGCTACGACCTTTTGCGCTCTTTCTCGTTTCCTCCCGTAGGTGTGAAAGTCATGCTTGTTTTCGCGAAGTGCTTTGGTAATGATTTCAAAATCCTCGTCCGTTTCTGTATATACTGTTATTTCCTTACGGCTAAATTTGCTTTTCAGGCCTTTTTTAGTCTTTCTATGGACCTCTGAGAGGGTTTTATTAACCGAGGGGGAGGGGACTACCTTAACTGGTGGTGGAAGTTCACGCGTCTCATCGTCTATTTCTCTCTCAGAAAGGGAGGAATAGCGATTTTCTGTATTTGAATCTATATTTACAGTATTTACAGTGCGCCTTTTTGTGCGACTTTTTCCCTTTCTTCGCTGTTCCCTGTAATCCCCTTCTCCCTCCGTGTCGGTGCTGTCATGCTCCCCGTAAACTTTTCCCGATCTAGTGTTTTTCGGTGACGGCTGATACTCTGTCCCTATCAGTTCCATCCTCGGCTTATTTTCCCTGCCTCCGGCTTTCGCGGTCGGTCGCTGAGCTCGCTAGGCTAGGCCGTCAGCAGATGTCTTCAGCGTATGATGGGTTCCCTATTATCGTTTTGTTGTCCCGTGTCTGTGTGTGATTTGTGTTGATCCGAGTAAGTCGTGCCTAAAGTTCCCTACCGGGATGCGCCCCGCCGTAGCTAGGACGTCCCCTTCGAGCGGGTGGTTTGAAGGGGGATTACCACTGGTGGGGTCCCTTTCTTCACCTGCCCGCTCTGTTCCCTACGCCCGTTGTAGCTTGCTGCCCCCGTTGAAGACTTACTCTTCTCAGCTTCCTTCCCAAGTTGAGCCTGCCCTGAAAAGGGCCTTTTTTGGCCTGGGGTGCGCCGAATGAGTTTTGCCCGGGCGCTTACCACGGGTGGGGGCTTCGGCCCCGGGCTCCGCTCACTCGGCTTTCCCGCTGCTGCCGTCGTCTCTTTGCCACTTTGGCACCGTAGGCAGCCGTGGGAGCTTACCACCGGTGGGGGCTATTACCCCACGGCTCCTACGGATTTCGTTTCGCCCTAAGAAGGGCTTGTTGGCCGTGGCCCTAAACAGGGCCGTTTAGCAGATCGTGCTACTTCCTCCGCCGCTTCGTCCGCTCCAGCTGCTCTCTCCCGCTCGTTGCCTCCGCTTCCGCCGTTGGCTCACTTCCCGTGGATCTTTCCCGGCGCTTCTCCTGTCGTTTGCAGTTGGCTCCTTTGTTATTCCTTTTGCTTCGTCCTTTGTTTTCTCTCTCCCTCTCTTCACGTTGTTGTGGCGCGGATGGGGAGTAATTTTTTCCTTCTGCATATGTTTCTAGCATTATAAGTAAATATATCATAAGATTTCCATAGGAGAGTATCAATATTTCATGCTGAGATTAAAAGTTAAAATTCAAGAAAATATTTCAAATCATAGGTTTGTATATGCTAGTGGTTCTTTATTTCAATTCAATTTTTTTTTACATTTTACTGCATTTCATAATTATGTTATCAAACTATGATTTAATTGAGCGCTAATGTTACACTAATGTGTGTGAATTCTGCTATTATGAGAAGTGATAGATTTCAATCAAGTTATGGTTTGTTAATATATTATTTTATCTGCAAACTTAAATTCAAAAATTTGCTTTGAGTGTCTCCTAAAAATATATCAAATATATAAGCCTTCTGTATCTAAAATCAATGTATATACGTTCATGGAAGCTTATTAAAATAAAATGTCGGTTAGGTTGTAAAGCAGGTTGTGGTATCAGGGGAGAGAGATGTCCTCATTTTTGTCATCAAGTGTCCTCATTTCTTGGATTGGGGACATGGCAGCCCTAATCAAAGTTATTTACGTTATTTCAGTAAATAAATTCTTTTTTGATTTTATGAGTACGGACTATTTAACTACCACACAATCAATGATTGCACATAAAAAACAAACTAATTCCCCATTATTTCAGTAACTCCTTTCTATTTTGATTGTATAAGTAATGATAATAATATTGTATATGACAATATATTACAAGCATAAAAGGCAATGAAGAAAAAATTCCGAATAGAAGACCAGGGTTCAACTGCAAGGTATAATTTCTTCTCAAATCTCCCAAGTATTTACAGGAGCAAAATTTTAACAATTATTGATAACTTTATTTATGATTCAAATAGAATAGCTATAATGAATAAATTATGTTTTATTTCCAGATGAAAACTGTTCGTAGAATGGGTATCTCCCTAGTTATTTATAAAGTACTACCTATTCTCATTTCCATTAACAGAATCTCAGGAAAGAATTAAATCTTATAACTTCATTCTTATGAAAATACGTGTTCTGAATAGCGTTGTTTCAGTTAGCGCTTGATTTTTCTGGCACCAATTAAGAATGTCAAGTGGGTGTAGTATTATATAGCTTTATTGGCTGAACAGTAGGAATAAATCATGCGAATTGTGCAGAGTTACGTTTATTACTATTTACTTTAAGTACTTTGATTTTTCATAGAGATTTGTAGATTCTACAAATCAGTTAATATTTAGCTTTTCCTTACTAAATTGATTTATTCTGGCATTTATTTCAGGTGGAGAAGAGGGCAAGGGTTGGAGAGAAGGCAGAGGGGGGAGTGGTGGAATTTGTGGGAGTGGAGGTTAGTAGTAGGGATGATGGAGTTGTGGAGAGAGTGGTGGAATTTGAGATAGTGTGGGTTTATGGTGGGGATGATGGAGGAATTGGAGGAGGAGGGAGTTATGGGATTTGAGGGAGTATCGGAAGCTGTGTAGTGGATGTTTTTGGTAGTGGTGATTTTAATTTGAGGTTAATGCCATTAATGGGGGTTCACAGGTCAAATGCTGGAGGTGATAGTTTTATGGAGGTGGAGGAGGGATTAGAAGAGCAGGAGTGAGTTGAGGTTAAAGGTGGGGATGATGGGGTTGCAGAGGGATTGGAGGGAGAGGAGGGAGGGGAGGGAGAGGAAGAAGAGGGATGGGAGGGAGGGGAGTGAGGGAGGAAGAGGAAGGTCGGAGGCTATACGGTGGGGGTGATGGGGTTCCTTGGCCAGGTAGTTGGTTCAGGATATAATGATGGAAACTTTTGAGGTTAGTTTTTGCATAAAAAAGCACCACCCTCAATTGCTATAATTTTGGAAGCTAACTTTTAGTTGATCATGAATTATAATAAAGAGACTCCATATAATTTCTAAATATGTATTCCTTTTAGTCATTTTTCATCACATTTCTAGTACATGCAGCACCCACTTAACGTACCGGTTATGTTCCTGAAAACATGTACTATGTTAAGCAGACAACTAATCATATTAATACATTATAAATAGAGATTCATTCCTGTACAAGTCCATGAATTTTTTCACCCATAATTTTGCAGGAATATTGTACTAAGGCCGGATTAAGGACCTTGGGGGCCTTGGCACAATTTTTTGCAGATCTCTCCCTCCACCCCACACACAGTGTCTGGGGCCTCTGTTATCATGGGGCCCTGGTGCAACTGCACCCTGGTTAATCAGGCATTGTATTACACCATAATATTTACAAACTAACAAACATTAAATTTTAGCATGTAAACAAAGTAATGGAGAACAATCGTAAATCTGAATAAATACTCAATTAAAAAATAAATTCTTGTAGGAAATCATATTTAACGTTAGCTATAGTTGTTAAGATTCTATAGGGTAGAAGAAAAATTAATGGAGGAAGGAGGGCTGTAATCAGAGGATTTTGAAAGAAAATTAGCTGGAGATGTAGAAGGAGACTTAGGAGTTGATTTTGGTAGTAATTTGGGAGTTGTTTGAGGAGTTGCCATTCTTGTATATTGTGTCAGTGCTTATGATTAAAGGTTTCATTCAAATGATTAAAATACTAAAGCATAAGCAATATCCAAGAAGTCAAGACCTTACATCGCATAGCAACACCGTACATGTGGCAGCATGCCAGACAATATAGTCTGACTGGGTATGATGTACGTAACAGCAGACATTATGTAGGTACATACATACTGCATCATCATCAGCGAATGTACGTTATGGGGACGGTTAACTCATATAACCAGTTGTGCAGCCAGGGTGGTGGCAGCCAGGCATTTGTCCCCTCCCCCTCCCAAGATCGGAGACAATCTTAACAAAAGCATAAAGTATGCGAGCGTCAGATGGAAATAAGGTGGATCAAGGGTGTTCAAATTAGAAGCAGTACCTTTATCCATTGGCTTCTATCATTACATGAAGGACATTGCAGATAAATCAATAATAAAATAATAGCTGGAACAATTTTATTTTGCGCACGGAAACCTTGACTAAAATCTCTGTTTATATAATAGATTATTTCCTCCTCTAAATATAATTCTATTCAAATTACCATTTTTTCAAATAAATTGCTCGTAAGTGTGCTTTTCATGATGTCAATGTATATCCCATTTTAAATACTATGGAAAGAGCATGCTTGTACCAGACACAATGATAGGTCGTGAACTTTCAAATTTTGGAAGTCCGGGGTTTTTTGGATCGGTATTTTACTGTTTTTTTATATGGGTCACATTTAACAAAATTTAGATGATTGTTTCACTTTTGCATGATGCAAGATGCATGAGGTTCACCTATTATAAAAAAAACTTCATAAAATGTATTTCTCAAATAGTCATAAAAAGGTTAGGAAAATCAGATGTGCATTCCTGCCACAAACCTGCCTTCGTCATTGATGATTCACCAATAACAGATTTGAATTGAGAATTATTCACTGAAGCTGAAATGAGCATCTGTTTCTTCTAACCTATTTATGGCTACAAGCAATACGTGTTTAATTTCACTTCAGCCTTAAGGTGGCACAATAATTCTCTGTTAAATAAATAATCGAGTTATCCAGCAGTTACAGATACTGAATTTTATTATTTCAGATGATATCATCTAGTCCATTATATATAAAATTAACTGAAGTACCCGACATTGCCTGGGTAAATGCAACATACTTCTTGTATGACAAGCATGTCAAACTCAAAGAGGTATCAGGGCTGCAATGAAGTGATATATGTTATATAATGGCCGCATTAGGATTACAGATGTTTAATGAGGGCCAGAGTTGGCAAAATAGACTTTAAATACAAGATTGGACGTTTATTTTGTCATTAAAACAATAATTTTAGATAACGCGCTCCATTGTACCTCAATCATTATGAAAAAATCTTTTCACAAAAGATTTATTTATATTAAATCTCGAACAATTTAATCAAGCTAAAAATTAGCATTCAAGCCACAGTAAGACAGAGTAAGCACTGCATGTGGCCCACAGCCCACCAGTTTCACATACCTGATGGATGATCTGTAAAGGAACGATTAGAAAATGTATTCGGAAACTACTACATTTTCCAGAAAAAAGTCAGCATCAGTCATAATTACGACTTATGGTTTAAGGCAGTGGTGCCTTTGTTAATTGCAGGTAACACAAACACGGATAAATTTCCAAAGTGCCATGCAATTTATTAAAAGTATACTTTCCATATATAGACAATCTAAGTACTCATGGTAGTTTTATAAATAATAGCACATGGTTCTTCTCGCTAAATCCTTGTTTGTTTACAGTCGGAGTTGACTCTTCAGGTCATACTTATGGTAGGTTGAATTTCCATTCTAAAGCCATCTTTTTCACCTTTCGATAATTATCTTTCTCCCTATTGATTTGACGGTTAGGTAAGCTGATGGGTTAATAAAATTCAAAAGTTAAAAATGTTTGAAGGCTCCGCAGACCACCTGAAATCGAGTTGCGGGACACCTCAAATCTAACCACAGGTTGCACACCAGAGATAGAAATTCAAAAAAGTACCAATCAAGCTATTATTTTAATAACCACCTAATGGCCTAAAGATTTTATTGAAACCTTAACATAAGAATATTAGAAGAAAATAAGTGTACTCATAATTATAAACACCAAAAATTTATTATTCATTGCATTCATGAAAAGTTAATTAAATGTTACTGAAAAGTTTTGTATATTTTTATTTCTCATCGAGTCGCGGGACCCAGGTTACACACCACTGGTTTAAGAGAGAGAAATTCAAGAAAGTACCAAACAAGCCATTATGTATTTTTATACATCAGTTGAAAGAATATATTTTGGTGATTGGAATGGAAAAATTTTCCTCTCTCAGAGTCTTATATGATCTGTGAGACAGCAATTAAAGAATTTATTCAGAGATAAAAATTTGAGACTTTCCCAAGACTGCTTCTCAAGCAAATCCCATAAATGAAGGAAAAATTGCACCTGAACTCGAACCCTGACACTTAGGAGAAAAACTAATGCCTTGTTGCCCTTAAAATCAAAAGGAATAACAAAACAGTACCAAATTTTGGCACATTCGGAGGCTGCCATGACCACCAAAGTGTATAAGAGAACTAAAGAATGTTAAAATTAAGGAGTGCATATAACCTTCTGGTAAATGAAAAATTCAAATGACTTTTTTGTGGGAAACCTGGTGGGCATTTTGAGCTTTGCATGTTACTTCGGTGGACCATAGGATTTGCCATGCCAGATTTGGTCAAGATTGCTCAAATAGTGTAGGAGTTAGTGGTCAGAGAAACATATGATTTTGCTTTTATATAGATTTCTCTAGAGGGCTTAAATTAAAAAATTTTCCACTTTTCTTGACTGATTAAGTTGCTTGTACAAAAAATCTTATGAAACAGTTTAGTTCTAAATATGTAAATTTATAGGTAGTTTGTTAATAAATTGCGATAATTTATTTAAAATAAATTCAAATGTTTTGTTTTGGCTGCTTAAAACTTATCTTTCTCTTTTAAAAATTTGTAATTGAAAAATTATTTTTTTATTATTTCATAATTGTAATTTTTACTCTTCCTTAATTAGCTCAGACTTAGCAAGCTGGCACTTGCTAGTATTAGCGCACGGACTGAAAGGAATGTGGGTACAGAAGGTAGAGGGATGGACCAAGCAATAGCTTTCCTAGCCACAAAAGGTGATTGAAACCAAAAATTAATCTCTAATTAGATCATGACAGTGGCGGCTTTTCAAGTGAAGTTAGTGAAGTGCCACTTCACCTATAATTTAAGAATGTTTTTCAGCTGATAGGTACAATTCGTTTACTTGGAAATATAAAATTTCAAGAAAAAAATTTCAATTTTGCCTTGAATTTTGTCAGAAGTAAAGCCACAGTTCCATGCTCTCCTTTGAAACGTTATTTCACATAATATGACTATGAGCTATGTGAGTAGCTAACCACGCCGATTGCGGCTATTTGAGCTGCATGCTCAGCGGCCTCCCAGTTGCACGTGCATTAGTGAAGTCGAGACACTTAGTTGGCTCCTAGGCTGCACCATTAATGTTGGTTACCATGGCAACGATGGATGCACCAACTGCCTAACGTTGACCTTGGTTGGCTAGAGTGCAGCTCTTCTCACCCACGTGCTTTCCAGCTTCACTCGCCCAGTTGGGACAAGCCTGCATAACTTCGCTGGCCATGTACGTTGAGCGCCCATTATTTCAGTGAACCCTGCGAGTATACGTGCTACTGTGAAGTGTATTAAAAATAACGATGACACGAGATGGGCTTTTACATGCTTGTTTTTCACTGTTCGAGCTAATTTTTCGCTCTTACCAGGATAAAAAAGATAAAGGAGCAAAATTTTTCTCTTACGAAATTTCGCATATCTTGAGCTGCATTTCTACGTTCCACTTTAGAAATGGAGATCGAGGTTTTGTCTTCAGACAAACACACAGATGATCCATCACCTATAAGGCTGAATAAAAACTATGACCTATCACCGCCTCACCATACCCGATGTCAACTTGTTTAGGTGAGTGCTCATTTCTCATTTTATTTTATCTATTTAAAACGTAATTTAAGTATTACAAAGTATTTTTTCAATGTAATATATTTTTGCTTCGCTTTTATTTTCTATTTGGTGATTTTGGAGATGAACATTTTTGCTGTATTTTTTTATATGTAGAGCCGCCGGATTTTCAGTGTTTTTATGTATTATGAGTTTGATTTGTAAGTGTAATTTCAGTGTAAAACTTGGATGTATTAAGTGATTTTCTGAACTCGGGAACGTATCGTAATGTTTTTCATGTACGGCTATGTGAATTTACTTCTCGTTATACGAGATTTCGCTTACGAGCAATGTTTTCGGAAGGGATTGAGCTCGTATAGCGAGGGATATATTTGGCCCTGCGATGAATACCTATTTTTTTATCCCTGACCTATATATGAACTTCACCTACTTTTCTGGGAATGAGCCGCCACTGGATCATGATAATCATGAAATGCATTTTCGAATAACGTCACAATTTTGGCATGACAGTATGAAATCTCCATCAGAAGTGAGTGAGACAATAAGTGACACTCTTTTCATCCATATTCCGGAAATCTTTGGGACAAAGGCTGCGCAAAGTTCATAGATTTTCATCCGCTAAGGTGCAATGATGTGAGGCTGCCTAAAGGAGCTGCATTTGTCATTGCTCACAGTTTAATCACCATTAACAAAGCAGCTGGATCTGCATACAACACTAGGGTGGTGGAATGCCGTCTTGCAGCCCAAGTAAGTTTTTAACTCCAGCTTCATGCATTAAGAATTACTTGAACTTTCATTCATTTTTATGGATAATATGTTCCTTCAAATTTTAAATTTTATGCAGCTCTTTCAGACATTAAATTACATTTTATGTTATTATACAAATATAAAATCTAAGGCATCAGAATGTGTGTCAAGGTTTTGATTCTAAGCTTAAAAATACAAAAAACAACACACTTCCCACATCTAATATATAAAAATCTGATGCGACCACTACATGACTTTCTCCTTATCTGTAATACTTCTAAAAATTCCAAATAGGTTGCATAATAATAAATATTTTAAGAAACTGCGAGGAAATTTTAGACTTCAGAAAGAACAGAAATAAACTCAAACCATAGCCATAGTAGGTAGGTGGCATGGTGGTGGCAGCTAAAAATATATGATATCTCTTAAACAATGCATTATATGGAAAAATGTTTCAAACAAAGGTTGTAGAGAATTAAATTTCCTATGACTTTTATTCCAGTACATTTTTAAATTGATCAAATATTAATAACGAATAAGTGACAAGAGTAAACACCCACTTCCGTTTGACCGATTTTTATCAAAAACTAATCAGTTCTTGTGGCTTTTATACAAATGTTAAATATAGAATTTCGCATTGGCCTGATAAATAGTTTTTGAGTTAGAGCACCCACAAAAAGTTATCACATACACACACACCGACATCATCGAGAAAATTGTCAAAACGTGTTCAGGGGACCTCAAAATGTGTATTTCCGTTAAAATCTGGAATTTGATTTTTTTCATTAAAGCAATACTTTTCCCTATACTACATATATGGAGAAAGTCAAAATGAAATCGTGTATATATATGTATGTTTATATGTCCCTTATACATTTTAACACCGTTGAAGCTGTCAAATTCAAAAGTTTCATGAGCCATCCTATGGGCAAAAGGAAGAACTTGGTCTAGGTTTGCAGACCGTGGGGTCAACAAAATACTATTTCCATAAGAATGCATGGGAAATGATGTGGAGAAACCCCAAAATGCCATGCAGCCCTTCACTGATGTGGATATAAATATACCTAAATATTAACTTACGATCATGGGAAATGGTTTATTTTATGCACGAAATACTAAATATTTTAATTCTGTTCATGTTTAGTCATATTACGTCATATTGCTCAAAATTATCCTTTAAGCACAAATTTATTAACATTTTCCAGGCGGCAACAAAGTTAAATTTCTTAATTGTTGTCCTCCTCAAAGGGAGATAGCCACGTAAAGATTAATGCAAGGAAAGTCCACATCGTGGTAAGCCATAGAAGAAGAATAGCCAATGCCAAGATAAAGGGTAGAAATGTAATAAATATTGTCTATGAATACTTTTAAAGTGAGTCAAATGATTTTTAAGGAATATTATAACATTGTTATCTTTTACCGTTAACATTGAAAGATTTATCGCAACATAAATCGATACATCTACTTACATTTGTTTGGTAACCAAGATGTTGTTTATTGTTTACGTTTTGGCTAATAGTATTGACATAATCCACATAATTTTATTGCTGCTTTAAAGGTTTCGGTGCATCTATCCATGTGGATATTAAGCAAGACGTTAATGCGTAAATATATTAATGGCAAAATTTTACAATACAATAGATAAAATATTAAATGTTAATGTAAACATCGCTTGCATAATTAAGGAATGGGGAACAAAAATTCAGGGCTTATGGTGCACTCGGAGCACTGCAGTATACAAGTAATGTCAAGGATCCCCAAAATATAGCACAAGGACTGTAACCAGCTAACAAAAGAAATTTATTTGGTCATTTGTGCCATCTTGTCAATTTATTAAAACATGCAAATCAGTATCAGCACAAGCAGTGTCATAAGTAGGGTATGGAAAATATAGCATTTGCCCTAGGAGCCTCTTCAAAAACATGCCAAATGTTCCCACAAAAAATGCCAGTTTATTTCCCCATAAGTATTAATTAAATACTCAGATGTTTAAGTAAATTTTAATAAAAATGCTTTCATTTTTTATGGGAACACAGGAAAAATAATATTTTTACACTAATGTAATTGCCCATCAAATATGATGGGTATGCGTGAATTAAGTATTAAGTTCAAATTGAAATAAAATTTAATGAAACCAAATTTTATAGCCATAGCCAAGTAAACAATAAATATAAAATTTACATAGTTGAGTGTTCCAGAGAGTAAAAATAGTTTTGAGCGAATAGAAATTGTATGACAAATAAACACATTACGTACGCTATACAATTCGTACACCCCCAAAATTATTTTTAATTAATGGAACATTTTATTTTCTCTCTCTCTCTCTCCTGTCTTTCTACCTCTCTCTCACATTAAAGCATTCAAAACATGCATTCCTTATGCATAGAGTATAAGGATAAAGGCAAAAATACAATCTTGAGGTTTAACAATGACATGGTCGGCAAGGCAACATATCGCTAAAAAGATTAAAATTTTCAGATAAATATTATTTAAACGTAGAACTTGAGCGATTTTGTATCATAGGCAAAATGTGACCATAAGAATAAGAAACATTATTTATTTTTCTTTAAACGATTCAGGTCTGAAGATCATAGGTCAATTCTATCTAATTTTTATTTGCAAAAGAGTAAAAGTCTTAAGTCAAAAAATCAATTTTTACGTGTTATCTTACAGGAAATGGCACCCCCCCCCTTCCCTTCCGTCCCTCCCAATAAAAATAAAAATTCCGGCCCCAATGTGCACATCCTCATGATCCCATTTGTAAGTGTACCAAGTTTAAGTCTCTAACTTTCTCAGTTTTTGAGATATGCTGCTCACACAAACACATTGCCTTTTATTAATATCTACTAGTGCAGCAGTTCTCAACTTTTTATCTTCATTGGGCACTCACAACATTATGGGAGAGAGAGGCGGGCACAACCATATGAAGCCAGTGGTTCCCAACATGGGTGCTATGGCACACTGGGGTGCCGCAGCTGATTTTTAGGGGTGCCGCGATAAAATTAGTTTTGTAAATCAATGATTTGGATGTGTTTACAGGTAACTAGGGCATTAATTTTATCTCTAATAAATTAATTGTGGAGTGTTACCAACAAATGGATTTGCTTGAAGGTTTTAATACTCGTTTGTGAAAATATAAAAACATTGCTTGAAGGCTGGGGTGCCACGAAATTCTGTTTATCTTTGAAAGGATGCCATGCCTACAAAAAGGTTGGGAACCACTGATATAATCACTCAAAATGGAATATTTTTCAATTGAATTCTGAGAATAGCAAAACAAACTGGTATTCATAACACATAAAGTCCTGTTTAGCACTTTTTAAAAAAATGTCATAATTTTAATGTCTGTCCGTCCATGTGCAAAATTTTGAAGCAGTGAGAAGAGCTGGGAAGCTAAGACTTTAAGGATATTTTTGGCAGCTGAATGACATGAACTCCATTTAGCCCGTCAGTGCTTTCATCAAATTGGAAAAATTTTTATTGGTTATTTGTTCTTCTTTATTTGAAAATTCAACAAAAAGTTGCTCACCACGTGCAATTAATAAAAAGCAGACCATCTTCAAGTGGTTTTTTCTTCAATATTAATAAATGAGCAATTTTGAAAGAAGGTAATGTTGCATTTTTAGACTATATAATTTAGGTTTAAAAATCACTAGCTTTCTTTTAACCCAGTGAAAAACGCATACCAAATGATGAATGATAAAACTTGAAATGTATTTCACTACTGTGTCTCTTTGACATTGGCACACTATTAGAGCAACAGGTACCTGGAAATGCCTCGACGGGCACCTAGAAACCCCTCGGCAGGCACCACGCTGAGAACCTCTGTACTAGTGTATTGCCTGTCCTATGATGGGTGTCAGCTACTATATGGTTGAAAACCAATCATAAGACTGGTAATCCTACTGAAACCATACATCTAAAATAATCATAACTCATTATTATGGATAATCACAAACTAGTTTACATTTCTAGTGTAATTGCTCATTGAAATTCAACGAGAAACTTAGAAATGAATAATAACAGCCGTAATTATTGAGTAAGAGCCAGTATAAAATTTGCCAAAATAGTGATTTGGGAGAATTTCTTTCTCATTTTTGTTTTCTCCAAAACTGAGCCCCTTGTCAAAAATGAAGTAATAATAATATTTAAACAAATAATAATATTCCCTCCTTCACTGTTCCTCTCTCCCTTCCTTCCTCTCTTTCCTTCCCTATCTCCCTATTTAGGGTTAAATGTAAGAATGGACCTTCTGATCTAAATTTCGCCCGAATAAAGACGATTATCTATCTATCTATCCCTCCCTCTTATCTCCCTCCCTCTCTCTGCCTCTCTTTTCTCCCACCTCCTACCTCTCTCATTCCCTCCTTTCCCAGTCAATAGCACTCCCTCTTTATCTCTTTACTCCCATCCTTTCCTAATTCTATACCTCCCTTACTCTCTATATACCTTCCATTCTATATCCCTTCCTTCCTATCTCTCTCCCCACATCCCCTCTCTAATACTCTACATCTGTATGACATTTAGATATGCAAAAGAATACAAACTAAACCCCAGTCCCATTTGGATTATGTAATTTTGCAAAAATCCTACAATAATTTAAGGCAATCTATGCAATCATATATATTACACATATGCAAGTCGAGACAACAATTGATTCTCGAAATTTAACAATGATGTGGTCGGCAAGGCAACATCCCATTTAAAAGCCGATATTTTCCCAAAATATGTTTAAATGATTAATATGAGAGATTTTGAATGGCAGGCAGAAAAAGATGAATAGAATAAGAAACTTCGTTAATTTTCCTAAAACATAGTTTAAATTTGAAGATTGCGCATTAATTCTTTTTAATTTTAATTTCCAAAAGAATAAAAGCCTGCACTTTAAAAAGTTGCTTTTTATGTGTTATCTTACAGGAAATGGAAATCGCTCCCTTGGAGTCGAACCCGGATCTTTTTCGTATTTTTTTTCATCGTTTAATTTTTGTCTGAATCAAAAATTCCTGTGAAATTTCAAACTTTCACCTAATCGGGAAGTTTGTTAAAAATGCGTTAAAAAGTGCCATTGATGACATCAGCATTAGGCACAGAGTAAGGCTTTTATTAATAGAGATAACTGTTTCCTAAAATTTTGCCATATCTCCCAGCTGTATCTCTGATTTCATTGCTATCTTTGCAAAGAAAGCCAAGATGGTTTTGCTTAAAAAACAATTATTAAGCTTGTTTTTATTATTGGAATACAGTTGATAAATTAGAGTTCTAAAAGGCTAGGAAAATGTGCATTTAGGATATAAAGCAGTGATAAATGCCGGTGATTAACCAATAGTAGACTTTAAAAAAGAATATACTCTTGGTGAATAACCGTAAAGGACAGCTGCTTTGTAGAGCATCGTCAAATGACTGGTAACTTATATTCTAGATCACAATGAAAGAGGCATTAGTAAAACTAGGAGGATGTTTTTACTAAGTAATTTTTTGGATTTTTAGCATGAATAAGACTCACAAAGTTATGCCTGTAATGGTAGATTATAAAGTTAAAACCATATAGAACCCTAAGAATTACAGCATCTCTTATTGACATTCAACAGCCACAGGTGTTTTTATATTATTTCACTAAAGATTTATTTCTGGCTAATCAACCTCTTGGGTCATCAGAGCTTCACTAAAGATTCTCAGATTGTTTTTTATTGTATCTAACACCCTCCCTAAAGGTAAGCTCCCACTGGTGCATGCCGTGGTGCAGCAGAAAATATTCTTTCAATGTTATTAAATGAACCCGCTCCCACTAAAGCCGGACCATGACATGCCTCTGCAACTATTCTACAGCGGTATGTGCGGAGACAATATGCTTTGGTGTGCCTCAATGTGAGTGGGGTCTTGCACGGTTGTCGAAGAGTTTCGTTAACATTCAGAAGAAGTCGATTGCTTCCGTCACCACATGACTCATGCCATTCAGTTGGAAACAAGTGGCCTAGACAGTGGTGTGAACCCTCCTGTAGCAGAAAATGTGCCTCTGCATGCACAAGTGTGAATGAGTCAAAAAAACCATGTAGAGGCATGCCGCGGCATGTACCAGTGGGAGCCTACGTTAACACTGGAGGGGAAGAGCTGACAGTACAGTTAATGAGAGGAGGGGATGGAGGGATGAAGATTGTGCACGCAGTCTGTTTGGAAGAGACATGCAAGTGGGAAGGCGATGGAGGGGTGAGGATTGGATACATACACGCTACCAATCTAAAAAAGGATGGAAAGGAAAGCTGAAAGTCTTTTGAAAACAATTCAAATCCGTGTTGAATAAGAGTCAACAATTGTTTTTAATCCAAATAAGAGGGAAAATTTTCTAATTTTTAACAGTGGGAAATAAAACTTTTAAAGAGAATTTGTAGACTATATTCTGAGGCCGTCAATCTTAACCAATGATGTAATCTTATGATGACTTCATAATTCTAAAACAAGAAAAAAAAAGTGCCTTATGTAATTTTCTCTGTAACCCTTCCTTCACTTGTTTCCTTCAGTCCCTTCTCATTAATTATTAGGAAATTTCATCCCCTCCCCAGCTGTAAGAGCTCAGATTAGCCAGCTTCAACAATAATAAAAGTTTTGGGCATTATTTTTGGTTAGATTTATATTATTTTATTTACATGAATCAATTGCTTTTATGGCTTCCAAAAAATTTTAAAACTGATACTAGGCTTTCTTCTTCAGCTCTGCATGAATATTTTAATGGCATTTAGGGAATTTACATACACCACCAAATGTAATTTTCAAGTTTTTCTCATAGATAGCTTTCATGTTCATAGGCATTTTATTGCATCCAAAAATATAAGTTAAGAAGGTCTCTTTAAGGGGAAGTTAAATAGCATTCAAAATGCATAATAATTATGGGTAATTCTAAAGACGAGCTTTTGAGTGATACGTGATGTTTCCATTTGTGTACCCTTCCCTAGAAATGTTAAAACCTTTAAATCAATAGTTAAAAATACAACTGGGAACGATATTTGTTACTTTTAGTTAAATTATTGTTAAATAATATTGTAAGATGAATTAATTAATGAAGGAGCTCGAACTCGAAGCTCTTAACAGGAAAAATATATGGATAGAATATTGTATGTGGTATGTGAAAAATTGTAAACTGAATCTTCTTAATATTTTTTATATGTTTTTAATATGTTTTTTATATGTTAATTTTGTAACCTTGCCACCGGGATAGGCGCCTACTTGCATTGTATATAGAAATAATAATAAAAAAGTCTAACTTCTAAACTCATCATTAATTATAAACAGTACTTCATTTTGCACTGGAGACGGTACAAAACTCAATAACATAATTGATTCTAGTGTTTGATGCCTCTGCAAAGTTCCCATTAGGAATATTGGATGGGAATCTACGTCAACTTGGTCATTTTGATCAATGCTTAAGTGTTAAAGTGATGTCAAATTAACCAAAATAAAAACAACATGTAGTTGAAATTATCAATCCATGATTCAATAGACAATATTGTTTATTAAGGTTCAATTTTGATTTGGAAGATAGAGAGTTTAAACAATGATCAAGGAAAACGATCACTTTGGCATAAAATAAATTACATTTTGGAGACTATGATGTTACAGGGAAGAGAATTGGAGGAACGAGAAAAAAGATGGGTAATTGAACATTTAAACACTGTTCATAAAGTTGTAAATTTTTGATAGAAATTATATTATAAAATACTATAACTATACAGGTAGTCCTTGATTTACATGATAAATGTGTTCCCGAATACCATCATTTATATCGAAATTGCATAAATTGAATCCTATTTTCCCATACAAAATTCCATGCACAAAATCGCGCTAAAGTGAATCCCACTCCTGTAAATCAATTTATGTTACCTATTTTTTGACTGAGTATAAGGGAATCCACAAAAATCGAGTTCATGTATAACAAGGACATGCTGTATTATAAAATCTTATATTTCCAAATATTTTTTATTTTTATTCCAAATTTTGAAATTCATTGAAATATAGCTCTACCAAAAAATAAAGTCTACCATTAAATACAAATGTTTTTGATAGTTAACTGAGGATAAAAAGTCAAGTATTTTCAGTTGTTTGAAGTCTGTGATAAATTTTTTATCAGTAAATATGTTGATATTTTAAGTTCTTAAAATTACAAAAAAATAAGTACATGAAAAACTTTTCAAGTCAAAGTGAAAATTTAGTAATTTTTTAAAACAGAAATTATTGATGAAAATTCTTCTCTTGAATGCAAATACAAGACTTACTTAACCACTGTGTATACTATGCAGGATTTCAATTAGCTTTCTAATATTTTAAAATTATGAAGCATTTTTGTAAACTTATACTATACTTAATGTAATAATATACATATACTTATAGACGTGTCCAAAGTGTGTCAGTAAACTGCACGTACCTCCTAGGAATGTTGGCTCACAAGGTAGTCTCTAGAGTAGAGATCCTAGCTTGTGTAGAATAGCGTAAGCATACCTAGGGTAATACTGGGTGTTGGTTACGCTTTTAGCATGACGGCTAAATTGTGCCAAAACTGACCGGTATTGTGCCCTTACCGTTAGTAGGGAATGCTGCATGTGGCACAGGTACAGTATAGGCTGGTAACCTTGCTTACCCTATTTTTAACGTTACTACAATGTGCTATAAGAATGCCTCGGATGACCAAAACCATGATGGGCAGCGTAGGTCGAAGCAGGTTGGCCCATCTGATGATGACCCGGTATAGAAGATTGCAACATGAAATGTAAGAGGTGTGTATGGGAAAGAGAGTGAATTGAAATGGATAAAAGGAGGATAGATGTTTTGTGTGTGAGTGAAACTAAGTGTAAAGGGAGGGATGTGATAGAAATGAATAACGGTAGTTTGGCCTTTTGGTCTGGAGTAGATGAATGCGTGCACGGTAGTCAAGGAGTGGGATTGATACTGAAAGAAAGGGCTAAGATGCATGTGAGAAAGTATGAATTAGTGTCACCAAGGCTGCTGTGGGTGCGGATGAAAGGGGGTGTGCACAAGATAATGCTTGTTACATGTTATGCTCCGGTTGACGGTGAGAATGAATATGATAAGAATAAATTTTGGGAAGAATTGAGAGATATTTTGAGTGAGTGTGTACCAGGAGAAAGAGTAATTATGCTCGGAGATATGAATGGATGGGTGGGAGTAAAACAAGAAGGCATGGAAAGGGTCCTTGGACCATTTGGTGACCCAAGAGTGAATGATAATGGTGAAAGCTTGGTTAATATATGTATGGAAATAGGATTGTTTGTCTCGAACACATGGTTCAAGCACAAGTCAATCCACTTGTATACATGGACAAGAGGGGAAGTGAAGAGTGTGATAGATTTTGTTGTGTATGATGAACGGTTGAGGGAGCTTGTGAATGATACGAGAGTTGTGAGAGGTGCGGAATGTGGATCAGACCACTATTTAGTGATCTCTAAAGTAGATCTTGGGAGAAAATGGATTGTGAAAAAGAGAAAAGGGGAGAAGGTAACTAGAGTAAAAGTGGAAAGATTGCAAGAGCAAATGGATAGGTGGGAACATGAAAGTGTGCAAAAAGAAAGGCTGATGGCACAAGAGAGTGAATGGAAGGAGGAAATAAGAGAAGAGAATGTGGAGAAGGCTTAGAACAGATTGAAAGGTATTATCTTGCAGTGTGCTACTAAGGTGTGTGGGACTGCAGTTGTTGGAAGAATGAGAGGTGATGCATGGTGGAATGAGAGAGTTAAAGTGGCTGTGAATGAGAAAAAGGAGGCATATGTGAGAATGATTGCTGCTAAGAATGAAAATGAGCAAAAGGCACTGTATGAAATGTATAAAGAGAAAAGGAGAGCTGCAAAAAATATTGTGAAAGAGAGTAAAGAACAATTGCGGTTGAATGAAGCTGAGAAAATGTCGAATGATTTTGAGGGGAATAAGAAGTTGTTCTGGAAATGGGTGAAGAGAGCAAGGCAAGGAGTGAGTAAGGGTGTGAGCGGAATTCAAGGAAAGAATGGTGATATGGTGTGGAATGAGAGGGATGTAAGGGAGTGTTGGAAAAAGTATTTTGAAGAGTTGTATGGAAATGTTGTGAATGGGTATAAAAATTTGAGTGAATCTGTTAGAGTGAATATTAATGAATATGAGGGGATTAGAAAGAACGAGGTAGTCAAAGCAGTGAATATGTTGAAAAATGGAAAAGCTGCAGGTGTGGATGGCATAACGGGAGAGATGTTGAAGTATGGAGGTGATTTGCTTATGTGTTGGATGTGGGATCTGTGCAATCTGTGTGCAAGGAGTTCGAGAGTGCCTGCTGAATCGAAGGATGGTGTAAGTGTTCCGTTCTACAAGGGTAAGGGAGATAGGACTGAATGTAAGAATTATAGAGCGATTAGTTTGCTGAGTATACATGGAAAGGTGTATGGGAAAGTTTTGATTGAAAGAGTACAAAAGGTAACTATGGATAAAATGTGGGGAGTGCAATGTGGCTTCATGCCAGCAAGTGGTTGAGAAGTGCATGGATGTAAGAAAGAAAGTGTACTGTGCATTTGTTGATCTAGAGAAAGCATATGACAGAGTGAATTGTAATGAATTGTGGAATGTTTTAAGCGAGTATGGAATGAATGGTTGGTTGCTGAATGCTATAAAGGTAGTGTATACTGGAAGTAGGGCATGTGTAAGGGTGAATGGCATGATGAGTGATTGGTTTAAAGTTGAGCAAGGTGTACGATAAGGATGTGTCATGTCCCCTTGGTTATTTAATGTGTTCATGGATACATGTGTGAGACAGGCATGTATGGATATGGTGGGTGTTAAGGTTGGTGGAGAGAATGTTCGTGTACTTTTGTATGCTGATGATGCTGTGTTAATGGCTGAGAACCCAGGAGAATTGCAGAGAATGTTAGATAGCCTGCATGATACGACAGGGAGAATGGACTTAAGGATAAATGTGGCCAAAACCAAGGTATTTGTGTTCGATCAGGAGAATGAGGTGAACGACTGTCAATTTAGCATAAATGGTGGAACGATTGAGGTAGTGGATGAATTTGTATACCTTGGTAGAATGTTTAGTAAAAATGGTAGAATGTTTAGTAAAAATGGTAGAGTAGATGGGGAAATCAAAAGAAGAGTGAATGCTGGTAGAAAGGTGGCAGGGAGTGTGTGGTCGATTGCAAAGAATGAATGGTTGTCAAAAGAAGCGAAAATGTCTGCATACAAGAGTGTTTTAATGCCTACCTTGCTGTATGGCAGTGGAACATGGGTGTGTCAGGAGAAGCATAAAAGTAGTTTGATTGCGGTTGGGATGGGATACATGAGAATATATGAAGAAACAAAATGAATTTAACTCATTATAGTTAAAGTAAGTGTAAAGGCAGTGAGAGTATATTTTACTTTGACTTTTTCATCTATCTGATCCTATATGGGCAGGGTCGGATTAAAGGCTTCGTAGGCCTTTTAAAAATAACGCACACATGCAAACACGCATGCTCACACATGCACGGGCGCACACACGCACACCCACACACACACATGCACACACACACACACATGCACACACACATATATGAAGAAGAACATAAACACTGAAGAAGGCCAAAGAAAGTACAAAGAGTTAAATAATGCTTTAAGAAGGGAAACAGATAAAGCCAGAGATGAATGGATAAATGAGAAATGCGAGGAGATTGTCGAATGTGTAAGAATTTGTAGAAAAGACCTCATGTATAGCAAAGCAAGGAAACTATTCAAGAAAAAAGCAAGAAAGATAGGACGTAAAGGAATCGTGAACAAAAGTGGTAAAATAGTATCGGAGCCAGACAATGTAAAAAATGTCTGGAAAGAATACATTGAGGTGCTGTATGACAAAGAAGGGAAGCCAAGAAATATTCAATTAAATGAAAAAAAGGATGTGGAAGAAGATCAGCTAGGACCAAGTATTCTCGAGTCTGAAGTTAAAAGAGCAATTGATGACATGAAAAGAAGGAAGGCTGTTGGGAGTGATGATATACCCGTGGACGTTCTTAAGGTTTTGGGGTCTAAAGCAGTTAAGCAACTCACAAAATTTTTTAACCAAGTATATGATACTGGCATATGGCCTGAAGATTTTTTAGACGTTGTGATGGTACCACTGGAGAAAAAGAACAATGCAAAATGTTGTAAGGATTACAGAACTATTAGTTTAATTTCTCATACAGCTAAAGTTCTAACCAGAATAATAACCAAAAGAATTGAATGTAAAATAGAAAAAGAGCTGCAAGATAATCAGTTTGGTTTTAGAAGAGGAAGGGGGACTAGAGATGCTATAGGATGTATGAGGATGATGATAGAAAGAGCGCTAGAAGTAAATAAAGGTATGTATTTTTGTTTTGTAGATTGGGAGAAAGCTTTTGACCGAGTGAAATGGGATAAAATGCTGGGTATTTTAAACAAAATAGGAATAGATTGGAAAGATAAAAGACTGCTTAAAAACCTTTACTTTGATCAAAAGATTACGAGTCAGGGTTGAAGGAGAAGAAACAGAAAGTACTTCAATAGGGAGGGGAGTGAGGCAGGGTTGTCCTATTTCACCAGCAATATTTAATATTTATGCAGAAACAATAACAGAAGAAGCGTTGATGGAAGAGAAAGGATTTAAGATAGAAGGTGAAAGTATTACCACCATTAAATACGCAGATGATCAGGGCTTAATAGCAGAAGGCGAGAAAGAGCTTCAGAGGATGACAGACAGACTAGTGGAGGTTGGCCAACAATATGGAATGAAGATCAATACAGAAAAAACAAAAGTCATGGTGGTTTCAAAGGAACATAAAGAATTAAATATAATGGTAAATGGCCAAAAATTGGAACAAGTAAGTAGTTTCAAATATCTCGGCAGTATTTTAGCACAGGATGGAAGTAGCACACAGGACATCAGAAGTAGGATTGCAATGGCAAAAGCAGCATTTAACGAGAAGAAGGAGCTTCTCACAAGCAAGAAAATAAATTTAGAAACAAGGAAGAAATTAGCAAAATGCTACATATGGAGCATAGCTCTTTATGGTGCAGAGACGTGGACGGTAAGGAGAAAGGAGGAAAAATATTTAGAAAGTTTTGAGATGTGGGTATGGAGAAGAATGATGAAAGTGAAATGGACAGGGAGGAAGAGAAATGAAGAAGTATTAGAAATGGTGGGAGAAGAAAGGACGCTAATAAAAACAATCAGGAGAAGAAAAGCAAATTGGATAGGCCACATATTGAGAAGACAGTGTTTGAAAAGAACGATCTTAGAAGGCAAAATTAGCGGAAGAAGAGGAAGAGGGAGAAAAAGAATAGGAATATTAGATAATATAAAGCAGGGATATAATACTTATAGAGGTATAAAAGGGCTTCTAGGGAGAGAGAGAAATGGAGGCAGCGATTCAGTTAAAACCTGTCTTCGGACAGAAGTATGGTGATGATGATGATATATATATATATATATATATATATATATATATATATATATATATATATATATATATATATATAAAATAAATGCAACGAGAGGTTGAGAGGGATAGGAAGGAGCCAGTGAACACTTACCATATGGTGGTGGACGTCCACAGCGCTAGAGGAAGGCTTGTAATTTGGAGCTTTCGGGCAACACACGCCCTTCTTCAGCGAGAGAAAAACGAAGACTAAAATAAGCGTAACACTGGAGGTAGGGGTTCGGGAAAAGAGGGGTAAGGGGAAGGGGAAAGAGGGGTATGGAGAAGGGGAAAGAGGGGTAAGAGGAAAGGAGAAAAGGGGGGTGATTGGAGTGGGAGTGTTAGCGAAGGTTTAAACCTGGTAAGGAGAGGGAGCGGAGGATGTCAATATGGGCTAGTTCCCATTGACGGAGTTGTGGAGCGGGGAAACTACTTGGAAGAGCACGAATAGTTTTTACTGTGAAGCAGCTACTGAAGGGAAGGGAGTGGGTTAACGCATGGTCGGCCACCGGAAGGGGGCGCCTAAGAGAGACGCTATTCCGATGGCCGTTCATGCGGATGTTAAGGGGTGTGGTTGTGAGGCCTACATAGAACGCAGGGCATTGTGTGCAGGTAAGAAGATATATTACGTTTTTGTACCTCCAAAAACGTAATATATCTTCTTACCTGCACACAATGCCCTGCGTTCTATGTAGGCCTCACATATCACTACTTTGGAGAAAAAACTTCAAAGTGTAGTTCCTGAGTAATCAACTAGTATTCCTAAAGAACAATCTTCTACATCTTGCATTGTAGATATTGTCAATAAACCAAAAACAAAAGTACAAGATGAACTAAGAAAAAAAATAGATATAATAAACAGTGATTTAGTAGGACTTTATAAAAGAAAGAGTTGTGGACAACTTACTAATGAACAACTCGAAAAACTCAAAGAAAATGAGAAAAAGAAAAGAGAACTCGAAAGAGAGCTTAAAATAAAAACATCTGACCAACAACGACAGAAAAAATCAAGAGATGAAAGAAAAAGAAAACTAGAAGAAATTTGTGAAAAGAATCCAAAAACTAAAGAAGTTTTAAAGAAGAGAGATACAGAAGGTAGACCAAGAGTTGAACTGGATCAGCCAGAGTTGTTAAAAGCTATTATTAATATAGCTATCCATGGTTCTGCATCACATGAACGACGAAATGAAGATTCTTTGAGAGGTATCAAAACTTTGGATGAGCTTACTGAAGAATTAAATAAGATCGGCTTTAATATAAGTCGAAATGGCGTTTATGTTCGCTTACTTCCTAAATGCAGTTCATCTTTAGAAGGGAAACGGCATGTTATCACTGTCCCAGTCAAGCTCATGAAAGCTCAAAATGATGCACACTTCCAACATGTTGATGGGCAATTTTGCAGAGTAACTATTAATCATTTGGAAGAAATTGCTTCAATTCTTGGACCAAATGAAGTATGCTTCTTGAGCCAAGATGATAAGGCTTGAGTGCCACTTGGCTTAACAGCAGCAAAGGAGCAATCTCCATTGGTCATGCATGTTGAGTATCGAGTAAGTTTACCTGATCATGATTGGGTTGTAGCTGCCAGATATAAGTTGATACCTTCAGTTTATGCTGGAATTGAAATTTTAAAAAATGGAAATGGTATCCAACTGCAGTAGGATATTCAGGCCCAACCTTTATAGCTATCAGATCCGGTAAGCACTCTTCTTCAACAGCATTTTCACATGCATTTGACTTTGAAATACTTTTGAAGTTACTCGAATTTGGAAGTATCACAAGGTTTCAGAACGAAGTAAAACCGGTGGTAATTTTTACTGTGGATGGTGGCCCTGATGAGAATCCTCGATACCAGAAGGTAATTGATGTTGGAATCAATCACTTTTTAAAATATAATTTGGATGCCCTTTTTATTGCAACCAATGCACCTGAGTTCTTTCAATCGTGTTGAGAGAAGGATGGCACCTTTAAGTAAGGAACTGTCTGGAGTTATTCTTCCTCATGAGCATTATGGAAGCCATCTTGATTCACAAGGCAAAACGATTAATGATGACCTTGAAAAAGAAAACTTTGAATATTGTGGCAATACATTGGCAGAAATATGGGGGCAAATGGTAATTGATGGATTTCCAACTGTAGCCAAATATATAAGTCCAGAAAATTCAGAGATTAATCCTGAAAATTTGTTGACAGCAGATGCTGTTTGGTCATCAAAGCATTTGATGACTAGCCAATATTTTACACAGATTGTGAAGTGCAGAGACACAAACTGTTGTTCAGCACCTCGAAGCTCAATTTTCAGTATTTTAAGGGAACGATTCCTACCTCCACCGATTCCAATCAAACAGACAAATGAAGGTTTAAAAGCTCCATTATCAACAGATGAGCAAGAACTTAATTTGAAGTATCCATCTGTTTTCATTGCAAGTAGTATTGATTTGGAAGAAATATTACCAAGATCTGCCAAAAGTTTCAAAATTATGCCATATGATCTATACTGCCCATCTATTCAAAAGGAATTAAAAAATCGAATATGCAATACCTGCAATCTGTATTTTGCTTCAAATGTCATGTTACAGAAACACTATAAGATACATAAGCAGGCAGAGACCATGCCACAAATTCAGGAAAGAGTTAGGCCAATTCGTATTGCTGCTAGACGACAGCGTGAAATGATGGCTATTATAACAAACCAGGAAAATGTTCAATATGCAGAATAGATTGATGAAGAAAATTTGGATTTGAATGAAATAAAATATAATACAGATGATGGAGATTCAAATAATATGCATATTTATAGTATGGAAGAATTTTCCGAACACCATGGAAAGAATTTTAATTTCTAAGTTGTTCAAATTTTTCATTTTGTTTATATCCATTTTTTAAATTTATATTAATTGTTATTGCATTTAATGAATGTATTCCATAGTTAGTGAAGTTACAAAAATAGAGATGGGTTAATCTGGAAGTTATAAAAGCATAAACTTCGTACATTGTTGGAGTTGCCAGACATTGTTTAAAGAGTACATACATGTAATTTTTATATTAATTAGTATTGTATTTGCATACAATGGAATATCTGCTGCATTTAAGTATTTCATTATCTATAATATGTACTTATAAAAAGCAATAATTTTATTTGAATGTATTGAATTTCTTTCATGTAGTAACAGATGAAACATTGTACAAATTATGTCTGGACATATCATTAATTTTATATAGCCAATATGACTAAATTAAAAAGGACAAGGTTTTGTGACATGGGAGGGGGGGGGGGGTGAAGCTGTATGTGACACTTTGTGACAGAGGGGGGATGGGGGGGGTCAAAAATCCCAAAAATGCTGTGACATCATTTAAGGGCTCCTTGTCTGGCTCCGAGACTATTTTACCACTTTTGTTCATGATTCCTTTAGGTCCTATCTTTCTTGCCTTTTTCTCGAATAGTTCCCTTGCTTTGCTATACATGAGGTCTGTTCTACTAATTCTTTCACACTCGACAATCTCCTCGCATTTCTCATTTATCCACTGTTCTCTGGCTTTATCTGTTTCCCTTCTTAAAGCATTATTTAGCTCCTTGTACTTTCTCTGGTCTTCTTCAGTGTTTATGTTCTTCCACTTTCTCCTCTTCCATTTTTTGCAGCATGGCTGCTGTGACCCATGATTTTTTGTTTCTTTCACCCATTATCTTTCCTACCTTCTTTACCATTACAGCTTTAATGTTGCTATGGATATATCTCCACTCCTCATCTACATTCTTCCTATTTTCTTCAGCTCTCTCCCCCAACCTTTCCTCCAGCTCAGTCATCATAGCCTCCTTGTTCTTAAAAAGTTCCTCTAAGTTCCATTTTTTGTTAACCCTTATGTTTGTCTTAACACTCTTCAGTCTACATTGGGTATTTGCCACCAAAAAGTCGTGGTCAGAATCGATATCTGCCCCTGGTAGTGTTTCACATTTTCAATGCTATTTCTAAATCTTTCATTGACTAGTATGTAATCTACCTGGTATCGTCTCTGGTCTCCTGGGCTTCTCCATGTGTAAAGTCTCCGCTGGCAATGCTTAAACCATGTATTTGTTACAATCAATCTATTTCCATGGCAGAATTCCACAAGTTTCTCCCCTCTTTCATTTCTCTTCCTTAGTCCATATTTTCCCATTATGTTATCTTCCTGTCCCTCTCTGACTACACTTTCCCAGTCTCCCATTACTACGGTGTTGACCCTTCCTTTTCCCTTCACCTCCAATATCTCTGTAATCTGTTCATACATTTCATCTACTTCGTCGTCACCAGCATTAGTTTTTGGCATATACACTTGAATTATAAGCATTTCCACTGGCTCCATCTGAAGTTTTACGGCTATTAATCTATCATTACATGCCACTACCTTACTAATTCTTTCAACTATCTCTTTTCTCATTATAATCCCCACTCCCCTTTCCTTTTTATCTCCTCCCGAGTAAATAATCTTAAATTCGTCTGAATTTATCTTGCCTTCTCCTTCCCACTGAACTTCACTAAGACCTACTATACCCACATTATTCATTCTCATTTCCCTTTTTAAGTTCTCTAGTTTACCCCCTGAATTCATAGTCCTAACATTCCATGTGCCTATTCTTAATTTCTCACTACTTGCTTTCTTCTTATTAATGTTACATTTCCTCTGTGAATCCCCTAGGGTAGTCCCCACCCAGAGATCCGATTGGGGGACTATTTTACCTCCGGAATATTTTACCCCAGAGAGATCCATAGAGGTATTTGCCATGGGAAATATAATGAGGTAGTTTCCCCTTGCTTTCCTCATCGCAATATCTCTACCTCCGGCCTCAGTCTTCGCTAGTATTTCATTCCTTTTCCTCCATCTCCTCTACATCTTCCAATCCCTGACCTTTCCACACTACCCTTCCACCCCAATACCTCCACCCAGTTTCACTGCCATAAGTTGTCTCTCTCAAGAACATTTATTCTAGATTATTAGGTTTCCCTTGTACTACAGCAAACATTGCATGTTCCATCTTGACAGTTGGCATGCACACTATTACTACTCTATAATTTTACTGCATATATCAGCCAGCTTTAACATGAGTGCTGTATCAACCTACGTATGCCAAATAACAAGAGCTAACACATGGTGTAAATTTTAATATATAAAAAACACATTTGTTTACTTTTTTGTTTGAACTTTTCATAGGCCCTAGGCACAGTACCTATAGTGCCTAGGGCATAATATGGCCCTGCATATGGGGATATGGGGAATGATTTTGAAACGAGAAAAAAGTCTGCTATGACCGGGAATCGAACCCGTGTCTTCCACTTGCCGGGCGGATATTCTACCTCTGAACTATCGTAGCAGAACAATTTTTCTCGTTTCTGAACGCGGATGTTTCCTTGGTTGGGACGGAACTAGCCAAGCTAGTATCAAACTGCCCCAACGGATGTCCTCTAAGACAGTGGTTCTCAACCTTTTGCCTCTTGAGTCCCACCTATCACCTCCTCAAGATATCCAAGTCCCACCCATAAAGAAAACCTATCTTTTTCTTATAGATGTATTTCTAATTTAATTTAATTTAAATGCCCAGCTGATTCGCCTCTGTCCTACGCACAGTGGGTATCTCAGAGGTAGTGCAATGAATAGCCGGGGAAGGGAGAAGGGAAACCCAGTGCCGGCATTTGCCTGCTCTTACGAAGAACACCAGGGGAGCCAACAGCTTAACGTCCCTTCCGAAGGACGGAACAGCTGAATTTGCGCGGTCTCCTCAAACCACACAAACAGGGGGTCGGGCGACCTTGGAAAAATCTTACTTGCGCAGGATTCGTACTCGATGACTTTTTCAAGCATCGGGCGAGTAGCAGCCAGCGTCCTAACCACTACACCACCGGCACCCCTATTTCTACATTTATAAGCATATAAGTGGTATATTAATGATTGGTAGACATTTTTAAGGATTTAAAAAATGTAGTCATAATTTAAAATGATTTTATTTCACAAGTATAAAAGCATAAATTATGGATATACAAACAAAATTATGACTTTGACAGAAATATGACAAATGTTTTATTAATGAGAAACCTGAGTTTGTACTTCATTGAAAAGCATGTCAATTCTTGGCGCTATACAGGAAACGGCAAGTCGAAGTGCTGGTTCAAGTTGAAGACGATTTCTTTCCTTTGTTTTTACAATTGCCATGGCAGAGAAATCCGTTTCACAAGGATATGTGGAAGGAAATGGAATAAGTTCCTTAACTGCTTTTTCACTTAGTTGTTCGTATTCTTTTTTAACTTTAATTCAGAAGGTTTTCAAAGGCAAACTCTTAAATAACACTTTCAATGTAGGATCACTTGCTAATTCAATCAGTCTATCTTGCTCTGAGACTGAAATAGATAGCTTATTTGTCTCAGACTCATAATGAATGAATGGATCTAGTACCTACAAAAAAAACCAATTCTTGCATCATCTTCAGAAGGAAAATATTTATTGAATTCGATCACCAGTTTATCTAAATCTTCGGAAACAAGCTTGGAAATATTATTAATGCCACATCTTCTGTTGTCTACAACTTCAGAAAAGCAACGAAACATATCAAATATTCCTACATCTACCCTATTCTTCCAAACAATTTATTTCTTTTTGAACGCTTCTATCGTAGTTGCGAGGTGGAAGGTGGAAGACTTTGGGCCTTGTAATCGCCAATTTAGTTCATATAGAAGTGAAAATTTGTCTGCCATTTATACAAATTTCGAACCCCAATTAGTGTTATCAAACAACTCTGCTAGTTTTGAGTTCTTTAGAATCAAGAAACTCCTAATTTCCTCTCTGAGTTCAAAGACACGAGATAACACCTTTCCACGTGATAACCATCTAACTACCGTATGTAACAAAAGAGTCGCATGTTCTGCACCCATCTCATCACAAAAAACTTTAAATAATCAGCTGTTTAGTGCATTGGCTTTGATAAAATTCACGACTTTAATACAATCAGACATCAGAGAGTTCCGGAACCATTACTTTACCAGCTAGTTGTTCGCGATGGATCATACAATGTGTGGCTTGAAAATCATTATGTGCAACTTCACGAATTTTTGCTGCGACTCTGGAGTGCGAACCTGTCATTGCAGCAGTGCCATCTGAACAAAGACCAATTAAGCATTTCCAATCTAGGCCCTTATTTAAAAAGTAATCATTAATTACGCGGAATATTTCTGAACTTGTTTTTGTCTGCAAACTACAAACCATTAAAATATCCTCAAGTAATTCGTCTTCATAGATATATCTAACATATCCCGTTAAAAGGCCACTGCTCGAAATATCCAAAGATTCATCTAACTGAAGAGAAAAAAGCTGTGATTTTTTCAAACGGGTAATGAGTTGAACCTCGATATCACAAGACATGCTTTCAATGCGACGCTTAACTGTTATCGTTTGAAAGTGGGATGGTAGTAATCTTATATACTGCTCCATCGCCAAGAACCTCTCTGCGAGCATCTATCATCGCTGGTTTTATTAATGCTTCACCTATTGTGTATGACTTTTTACATTTCGCAATTCGCAAAGAGACTAAAATGGATGCGCGAAGGGCGGCAGAGCCAACATTTGAAAAAGCAAGCATATCTTTTCGTTGAGCTTTCATTGCTGAATTAAGTCTTTGGAAATAATTAATAGGCTTATCTTTTAAGTGCGGATTCATTATCAGTTCCTCGCTTCGAAAATCCATACTGTATGTAGCTTTCGTTGTACTTTCTTCTAACGATCTTTTTCTTTCTCTTCTCCGCTGGAATCCCTTCTTCAGAGTTCGTTGTTTCTAATGAGATGAATCCAATTCTTTTAAGTACTTGGTTACTCATTTTGATTCTGAGGGTAAAAAATGGAAATATAAAGCAATAAGTGAAAATGAAATTGGATTTCAAGAATGAATTGAAATTATTGTTACCATTACACTAAAAATTAAGTCGTCATCCATTGCGTTTTTTCCCATAAGAAAAGCATTGTGCCATTTTTGTAAATTAATTATGGACACTTGCCGGTAAGCTAGAAAAATGAAATTTTCAGTTGCTAGATGGCTGCAATATCTATTAGAAATTATTGTCACTTTTACTTACAGTGTCTTGGGTTCGACTCCAGAGACCCCGGAAATATCTCCCATAAGTTAGCATGGGAAAACGCAATCCAGTGTGTAGACCAATCTAATAAGTTTAGGAAGCTGAAATTTTGCAAGATTATAGAACTTTTCTCATAACTAAATATAAAAATCCAAATTTTTAAAATTGTTAATTTTTAGGGGTTGTTTTAACCCCATTTGAACATTAAAGTTTAATAATTTTTATCTTAAAAACTATATGCTGTAGGTTCGAGTTTTTGAAATCATTTTGTGGAAAATTATACATAGAAAAAAAGGAAATTTTGAAAAAGTTCAAAAATTCGACAGCTAAAAATTCGCAATTGTTTAAACATATTTTTGAGGTTTATGTATTATCGAATGTGCTACGAAGATGAAATTTTTTTACCGGTAGATTTTGTGAAAAAACGAAATAAAAATTATAAAAATTTTGATGTTTTAATTTCTTTGGCTGTTAAAAATTCTTAAAGTTTAAACTAATAGATAAATGTTTAGGTACTTTGGGGCAAGCTAGGAAGCTGAAATTTTAAAGTTAAGTAGAGCTCAGTGCATTTAAAATAACTAACATTTGAAAAGCTCCAACAAAGTGTTATTGCGGCCGCATTAAACTTTTGAAATTTAAACAATTAAATAAATATTATTTCACCTCTAGATGTGCTACAACTTCAAATTTGACAAAAACGTGTGGAATTAGCACCTTACATTGGATAAAGTATAATATTCTTAAAATTGCAAATGTAAATGTTGTAATTGCACGGATCTATGCCGGTGCTTCAACGGTAGATAGGAAAATGCTGCAGAGCATGCGGGCAGAACTAATCAAGCGAGCTGAAGGCCGCATTGCTGCCAAAGGGAGCCATTTTGAACATCTCCTATGAAATGACAATTAACTACTTTTTATTTTTTTTCTGTAAAATTACGTCACTTCCGTCTGAACACTTCCTAAAGGGAGGATGAAGTCCAAGTTATTTTTTCTGTCATTATTTACGTTTGTTTGGTTAATGTTATTAATTTGCTAAGATTATTGTATTAGTTTACCGTGAATTTTAATGTACCTAAATGAAAAGAAATGAGGGACAACAATAAAGAGAGAAATCACGAAAGGTTTTCATATAAAAAATAAACTACAAATAAAAACAGACAAATTACCAGAAACCAAATAATCAAAAATAAAAACAATAGAACCTGATAAGAGATTTGAACCGCGAACCTTTCACATGCAAAACATAAATGCATTACCACGAAGCTACTGGAACACGAAGATTATGCATGCCGAAAAGCTCTATCTGTGTGTTGCCAGATCATTTCATTTTAAGTGTGACTTCTGACAAAACAAAGCATCTGACACTTGAACAAAACATATGCTGTCGACTCATATTAATGCAAGGATTCACGTAGTAAGCTTATTGTGCGGGAGTTTCCGGATGCCCTGTATATATATCTTCTTTTTTAAATTATCATAAGCCAATTTTACTTAATAAATGAATTGCATAACTAACATTATGACTTGAATCCAACTGATAATTCAAGTAATTCCTGAAGCTATAAAATGAGTGAAAATACCAGATATATGCATTTCCTTTTTTACACTTGATGATTTACCACCAAGGATGGCTATTTTGTAGAAGAATCAAGAGTCTATCTACGAGCTTTCTCAATTATATTAATATGCAAAATTCCATTAATGCCCATTTCAGCACCTCATACAATTAAATTCTATATACACAAGGTAAATAAGTGTTGCATTTATTTAAACACATATAATCAAATCTGCATTTAAGAAACCCACATCAGACTATGATTTACTGTTTTAATTACTTAATATTTAGCAAAACATTATGAAATCTTATCCACATGCTAAATAACCAATTGTCCAGGAGCTAAAAAAGAAAATTGAGTAAAATTAAGAGTTTTCAAAGTGATATACAATCAATTATTCTGATGCAATGTATTAATTCTAAAATCTTTCTTTTCAGGTTAGAGATTTCATTGCAGATGCTGTAATAACAATATTTTTTCAACAATTTTATATATAGCTGTGGAAGGACCCTTTTCAGCCATCACAAGTATCATTTTTAAGAAAGGTAATTTACACCTTAGTTGTGTCATTAAAATATTAGTATTTCAATCACTTGCTGTTAGAGATTGGCATACAAATTCACAATTTTCTTAAGAGTTTATAACAAATATGAATAAACATTAAAATATAGTTCTTTTACAAACAGTAACTTGATTCCCATCATTATAGTTTTCACAACTTTCATAACAAAATGAGGAAATTTTTAAATTGAGTTATTTTATTTTCATATTGAATTTCTATATACTGGTATAACTTCCTCCATATAAATCATACATTTTGCTACCCACAGTATAGGCAAGTCATACAGCTGGAACATAACTTGACAGTATTTCAATTGATGACTGAAATTTCTCTCATATGTTCAAAATAGCATTTAAATTAGATTCATTCTGTTATGTCCCAGTTTAAGGTAACTATTTACTAGTATAGAATCACTCATGCGGGTTATCCTAATTTTCATTCAAACACATTTTACCTTCATATATACATATTATAAAAATAATTAAAAACTGACTATGGTACACACACAAATAAATATCTTCATAGAATTGATAAAGAAATTCTAAATAGTCTAAAATATCCTTAATTCCAGGTCCACAGACAGAAAAGAAGGCACTTTCACTGGCCGATCCGCCAGAAAAATCTAAGGATCTGTAGCTTATCACAAGAAAAATTAGGGGTTACTATCTTAATTGCATATTAGTCATCTATAAAAATTTACGAGATATCTCAACACACAAACAAGAAAAATTTGCTAAATCACAGAAATAAGTGAATGTGACTTATTTTGAATTGTTGTTAGTATTCTTCAATAACTAGAAAGGGCAATAATAAAGTTAAAATGTCAATGTGAATAATTAATCCTGCTCTACACCAGGGATGGCAAATACATTCATGTGATTTTCTTGGCATGTGGAAGATTGTATTTTCTGTATAAAATATGAAGTTTCTTAGAGTAAACTTATGGCACACAAAAATTCTGATGATTCACATGTGACACAAGAATCATTTGCCATCCGTGTTCTACACCATAAATCATGAGAACATTCAAATGTAATGCATTCATAAATAATTAGTGCTTTAGAAATGAAGTGAAAACAGTGAGAAAATTGTAAACAGGGCACTCCTCCAATTTACAAAAATTCAAGAAATAAAACAACAAATACCAGAAGTTTGTGATTGTGTGCAATAATTGTAACATTTAAGTATGGTACTAAAGGTAAGAAAGGCAAAACTAGGGATATCAAATAACAAATACCAGAAGTACATATAATTAACATTGATATAAAAATAACTTCTAAAAGATTGAAAGAAAGAATTAGATTGAGGATTGCTGAAATATAGTGAATAATTAGAATTAACCATAAGATCTTGGAAATGCCAAAAATTTGAAAAATAAAATGTGGAAATGAAAATTTTGTAATGACTATAAATAGTAGAATGCAGGTTCCGAATTTTTTAGGTAAAAATAGCCACGAATTTAAAATTAAACTTAGGCCGCAGAAAACTAATATAGCAAAGTATTCTTTTCTAAACAGAGGAATCAGTGAGTGGAACAGTTTACCTGAAGTGCTCTTCAAACCATTACCTAAGGACGCAAAAAATTTTAAGCGTAGAATTAATGCATATATGCAGGGTAAAAGTTAGACAAACTTGGAAGAGGAATAATAGTAATCTATATATTCATGACTGCAATTGTGGGGACTTCGTAGGCCCCATGACCGCTACATTAGCCGTGAAGGCCTTCCATGAACTCCGAAAATTCGCACTTCAGGTGCAAAATTGAATTTTAATAGTCAAGATATTGTAGAAAGTGTATTTTTTTTTTAAATTGTGATTGTAATATCATTATTTTTATAGATATATTATGTTTCATTGCTACCTGGCCGGATGGCCTAATTGCAATATATTTTTTAATAAATAAATATCATTGGCACAAAGAAAACAGCACATTATTGTGACTTCAATTTATAACATTCACTTAAAATTAATTTTGAAAGATATAGAAATTAATGATATTATTGAGATATATTAAGCATAAGGGCAATAATGTTATAATGGAAAGTAAATGGTAAGAAAAAACCTTAAATTTGCAATAGCATAGGTATGTTAATTTACAGGATGATTGCTAATATAACCTTTAACCACTCAAAGGCCACAACTTTTGGTCAAATAAAGTATGTACTAATATTTTCATTGTTTTCCAAGGTATTCTATACAAAGCGTCGAAATTATATGACACATCACCAATGAAACAATTATTACCGCTTACACTCACATTTTAGACCATTTCTTTTGACAGTAACTCAAACAATGTAAAAAATTCAAAGGTTATCAAAAATATTCTTATAGATATTTTAATGCTATACATTGCACATTATATTATAAAATTCATATTTTATGGTATTAAAATAGCAAATGACAAGCAACAATCACATTTTAAAACACAAGTTTACCAACTGTTTTGATAAAATTACAACTCAATTATAACATTAATTCAATGTCTATTATGACATATGGTATAACACCTGTATTACTGTAATTTCTCTGAAAAGTTCACTACGATGAGTAATCAATACTCTTGTTATTACAAAATGTACCATTTATCAACTTTAGGGTCCCAAGGATGGGCTATACTTAGTGGTGGAGATTTATTCAGTATTTCCTGAGCATCTGCCACAGTCATTCTAAATGGGCTCTCAGAAATCGTAACATTAGCGCAAGATATCTCACTTGTATTTTCCCCATTCTTCATTAGCTGCTGCCATTGACGGTGCGCATTTTCAATAACACCGAGGGCGACCTGGCGTCCTTGTGCCTCACCATTTAATGCAAATTCATTTTCGGGCTTCCTATCCAGAGTCTTATAAAGTCTCAACCATTCCTTCGTAGCATTCAGAATTCCAGGAAATATTTCGTTAACATTCTCCAACTCGTTTAATTGGTCAACTAATTCGTCATTAACATCAATCGAAATTATCTTCCAGTCTGTTTTCTTTCGATCAATCACCGCCAATGCACCAAGTACTTTCACCTGAATTACTTCACCACATTTTGGAATCCGTTGACCAATTTCAATAACATCAACTGGTTCCCCATCACCCTTCAAATTAGTTATCTTATCTACAGTATCTATATCTTCCCAGGTCTGAGGGAATGCGCCGTAATTCCACATAATACCGTGATAAGGAAAGCAATTTTTCACATAACATAATATATCCCCACTTATACCTTGCTTAATGGGATTCAGGGCTTCTTCCATGCTCATTTCCATTTTAGCATTCGTCCAACGAGGCATTTCTACTACCATATTGAATATGTTCTTCTCTCGGTTAGACCATAATGGTATATCATGGACAGGTGATATTGGTCCATGATTATTACAGAAATATATCCTATAATCAGTCGAATTAGGAGCCCCCCTTTTGGTAGTTGAAATCATTGAAGGAACGAATCGTCTCGAATAAACCGACGAACTAATTAATCGCTTCTATCTCAAACTAAAACAGATTCTTGCTGGCTTAATGTTATCTGATTATATGTTAGACTATAAGAATGTCAGAATAATTAAAAGAAACGATTCAAAAATTCATAATTTTTTTACCGTAAAGTCAATTCACAATATTGGACTAGATACCACCCACAGAATATTGCACGTCATTTTATGCAAAATTTAAATTAGAATTTCTTTTCAGTGACCACTCCAAGCAATATGAACTAGTCAAATTTAACACAATTAACATCTATATAGTTTTTTCAAGTGAATAGGTGCTTTAAAAATAAAACTTCCCACACTTCAAAGGTTAACACTACAAAAAACGAAATGACGCCAACCACACAAATATTAAGTAAACTAAGGATAAAATTTAACGATTCGAGATAAATAACATTTAGAGATTTTTAAGGAACAATGTCTCATAGTGAATAAGGTGAGATTTTAAAACAAAGCTTTGACAAGAACACCAAACTTATATCTAGGGTTGCCAACAGTGTCATTTTGACCCGAAGACTTCGGGTTTAGCGACATTTCTTCGGGCTTCGGGTTTGTAATAAATTTCTTCGGGTCTACAGCTACAAATTCTACAATTTTTTTTGAGTTCGAAGAAATAATGTTCGTTTATTTATGCACCGTTCTCGGGTTAGGTACTTCTGTGAAGCTGGTTCTAAAATTTGCTATTAGTTCCGGCCTGACATAGCGTGGCGTTAAATGTCCTATTTCAGAACCTACCGATAATCGATTTGCATATCTGTTCAGTTTGCATGAATGCAGGTTCTACATAAAAGATAGGCGGCTGTTCTTTGCTTCTGTGTAGGGAGTGTTTATGTGATTTGTTTATTGATATTGAGCTTTATTTCGTAAGTAAAATTACTTTTTATATTCATTATATTTAAATATTTTAATTTATATATATTATTTGACTTACAGCACCGTGAAAATGTCCGCTTCTGAAGATCAAACACCGATGAAAAAGAAAAAAATATTATTTTGCCATATTTAATAATGAATGGCTTAAACGACCGGAGTATAAAAATTAGTTAGTGAAAGAAAATGAGCACACTGGTAAATGTAAATTATGTGGTATTACTTTTGTTGTGAGACATGACGGAGAAAAGGCTATTAAAACTCATGAAAATAGTGTTCGTCACCAACAAACTATAAGTGCACAGACAAGTAATCAATTATTAACCAAGTTTCTCGTTCAAGAAAATAGCCCAGCTCATTTAAGAACTGCGGTTTTCCGAGCTAACATTGGTGTACCATGCAGTGAAGCACCAGCATAGTTACAATAGCAATGACTGTGGTATGAAGTTAAACTGTGCTGATTTTCATGATTCTTCGTTGTCAAAACAATTACACTGTGGACGAACAAAAGCATCAAGTCTAACGGAAAATATTCTAAAACCAAAAGCAATTGAATTAGTTTTGTGTGACCTTCAAAATGATGTTGAAAAGCCTTCTCTATTTCATCTGACGCGTCCAAAAAGGAAACATGAAATTATATCCGTTAATTGTCAGCTACTTTGTACCAGAACAGGGCATCAAAAATAGAATTTTGGATTTTTATACTGATGATTTTGAATCTTCTGATGCAATAACAAATAAAATTCTAACATTTCTCAACGAACATGAATTATTAATTGACAATGTTGCTGCTTATTCAGGAGGCAATGCGGCCGTAAATTATGGACAATTCAATTCTGTCTATCAAAAACTGTGTAGTTCAAGTGCGTACATATTAAAGGCTAATTGTAATTGTCATGTGATACACAATGAAGCAAAACATGCGTGTAAAAAATTAACTTATGATATAGAAACGTTAGTCAATAAAATTTATTCCGAATTTTCAAGTAGTACAGTGTGCAAAAGGGAGCTACAATCTTGTTTTGAATTTTTTAACATGGATTATGCCCAAATGTTAAGAAATGTACCTACAAGATGGTTGAGTTTATCCAAGGCGGTAGACCGAATATTGTCATCTTGGCCTGCAATAAAGCAGTACTTTTTAAAACGGGGAAGACGATTGTGATGCCCTTATTTGGAAATTTGTAAAGTCGCAAGAAAATGAAATGGAAGATGACATGATAGTGCCTTCTATTCCTGAATTATTTTGTCTCACATTTTCTTAATTTTATGAGCGGTCAATTTTAATATTAGAAGAAAATGATATTTCTTCAACAGAATTACATGACATAATGACATCTCTAAAAGAAAAATTAGAAATCCGATTAAGGGATAGTTTTTTTGGAAGTAAAGTTCGAGCTTCTTTAAGGCATTTTAATAAACTGCAACAAGATAAGTTTGCAGCGGAAGCTAGAGAGGTTTATATTCGTACTGTAAATTACTTAAAAATATATTATGACTTTGAAAATAGTTGTTTTAAGTATTTGGCTGCGTTAAATATTAGGAAATATGATCTCAAATATGACGGTGTACTGAAATTTGCAAAAATGTTAAATATAAAGATCAATGAAGATCGGTTATATGACGAAATAAATATAGTTACAAAATATTTACCAGAATTAAGAAAAGTTTTAAATGGCGCAAATGAGAAAATTAGGGTTGAAATTTTTAAAAATGAGCAAAATGTCTCGGAATTAAAAGAAATTGTCTCGAAAGTAATGAGTGTTCCTGACAGTAATGTGTTTATAGAACGTGTTTTTTCTATTATGGAGTCAGTATGGAGGAATGATCGTAATAAAATGCGTGTTCCTCTGGTTAAAGCTGAGCTGGCAATTAGAATTAATTTTGACATGAGCTGTGAACAATTTTATTCATATTAAAAGCGCCGGCACAAAAAGGTTTAGTGGAAAAAGCCCAGAGCCAAAATAAATATAATTTTAAGAAATAAATGTTTCTTAATTTTATTTTACTTGCAGAAATTTAAAAAGTTGGTTTATTGTGATCAATAAGAATATTATAAAATTTGTGTATTGTATTGTGTATAAAATTTCAAATTGAAGTTATTTTAGTTCATAATTTTTTTATAACGAACCCACTTCCCTACCCCTTCAAAAATATTATTTAGGGCCTAAACATATTTCTTCCTGACCAGAAAGGATTGAAGTTTGTAAGTACATATTGTAATACACATACTCGTACCGTTTGGTCTAAAAAATAAGCCAAAATAATTAATTAATCATTTATTATATTTATGCATAACTAAATTAATAATATTAATTTGATATTTGAAAATGTATTGATGCAATTTATCTTACTAATTAATTAACAACTAGTGAACAACTGAAAACTCGTAAAAAAGAAAAAAAAAGCGTATTCCTTCAAATTCTCTGGGTTGCAGGCTAAAATCTTCGGGTCAAGAAGGTCTTACAGTTGGTAACCCTACTTATATTATATTTGTGCTGGCGCTTTTAAATATGAATAAAATTGTTCACAGCTCATGTCAAAATTAATTCTAATCGCCAGCTCAGCTTTAACCAGAGGAACACGCATTTTATTACGATCATTGTCAAAAACTATTAATCAGGTCTACGCGAAATTTTATATTTAACATTTTTATAAAAGTCAGAAGAATTGATTAGTTTTTGGTAAAAATCGGTCAACCGGAAGTGGGTGTTTACTCTTTTCACTTATCCGTAATTTTGAAATATTTGCTTTAATATTTGATAAATGTAAAAAGGTATCAGAATAAACATTGTAAGAAATTTAATTTTCTAGATCCTTTGTTTGACACATTTTTCCATATAATGCATTGTTTAAGAGATATCTTATATTTTTAGCTGCCACCACGCCACCTACCGACGACTATTATCAATTGACGCTTAGTTGCGTCTTAGTTAGTAATGCTCCTTTTTCTTTTCTTAATTGTTGGAGCTTTGTTTGTGGCTATATTCAATATCAGAAGGCTATGGTTTGAGTTTATTTTTGTTTGTAAAGTAAAATTTTCTCGGTTTCTTATAATCTTTATTATTATGTAACCCATTTGGAATTTTTAGAAATATTAGACATGGAGAAAGTCATGAGTTGACCACATAAGATTTTTTTGTTGAAGTTCTTCATTAAAAATTTTCATTCATAGCAGTATCCGTATTTTTCTTTGAATGGAGATGCCTCTAATGTACATACCATGAATTGCCAGTCAGCGATGAAGCTTGCGTTCTGTTTGTACGATTGGTATATATTAAGATGAATGCTACCAACCCAAGGGTGGAACAGTGGATGTGAGAAGGAAAGACACAACTTACTTAGCCAACATGGTGGGGCCGAGTAAAATGTTTCTTCATGTTCAAATTTCTCTTCCCTGGTCCAGGCGATTTCCAATATAGTGCTCCATGTAATTCCAAATCTCACCACTTTCACCACCTTGTAGTTCCATATTTCGACATCCAATCATACATCTCATCATTTACTTCTACTTGTTTAAACTTTATATTGCAAGTAGATGCATTTCAATACATTTTTTGTTAAACTCAATCCTAGCAATAACGAAGAGCGTTTAATATATTTCGCGTGAATACAATTTATTTCTGACTAACAGTTTGGGTTCTTGTTTGTCTATTATCCAAGCCCATTTCAATACAGCGATGCTGTCAATGGCGAGAAAGCGATGAGACATTGTACTACTATAGGTCGACCGGACTCAAAAGACCCTTCTAGCAAAAGTGGGCGGAGCAAAGGAGGATGCCGGGAGCTCACTGGGTACCCCCACTCTTTCGGCTTCGGATAACTTCATGCCTTACGGATGCTCACCCCTGACGAAATTCTCACGCGGGATAATCGATGAATTTTCTGTTTAATATTTCATGATTTCTGATGAATTATTTATCTGTTGTGTTTATAAAGTATTTTTGATTGCTGAATGATGGACTGTAACAAGTATCAAATCATTTATTATAATAAATATGCATAATTTAATTTCTTAAGTTCAAGCAGACGAGTATAATTTTGCGAATGTACGCAGATATTATTCCATGAAATATCGGTTAAGTATTTTTTAATTACATTAGTAATAAAATTAATGCCACAATTAATAAAGAATCCATTCACCATTACCAGGAGAAATATGTATAAAATGAAAAAGACTTTCCGAAACACGTTCCGACGCTGCGTCCCAGATGTCCTCTGAACCCAAAAAAAAGGAAAACCAATAAACTGCGAATTCTAAAAGTCTGAAACACGTGCCATTCTAGCTATTGAAAAGGAGGGGCCATAAACAAATAAACGAAAGAAATCCTGGCGTAAAGCGTAGGCACAGGAGTCATGATGGGTTAAAATAGTGAAAAATATTTGCCATTAGCGAGAGGTTACATTGTGCTGTGCGTGAATGTTCTCATATTTAGAACCTTTCAGAATCGGTAATTTTTTTTAAGATTATAAGGTGGCGGCTCAGTTGAAGGGACTGAATCTCTTTTATATGAGAATAAAAGGAAGCCTTAGCTGAAGGGATCAAATGAAAATACGTGAGGAAAATTCACAAGTAAATTCATGGAATTAGAGACTCCAGTAGCCGTACTTGTGCTCTCCACTACGTTGTATTTGAGACCGATATATTTGCTTTCCCGTAAGAAAGTAGCCACTTTGTACACAATCTCCCGTGCTTGTCCTATCAATGGTCTCTCGGAAACGGGCGTACTTCTTAGTGAAGATGCCATTTCATTCAAAAACAACAATAACCACAAAAATAACAAATAAAGAAAAACTAAAGAAACAACGAAATGCCGAATAACAATAGCAACAATAAAACTAACAAATACTATCAACAATCAACAAAAACTTCAAAGAGGAAGATACCGGGGAGATCGAAACGTTCAAATATGCGCGCTGAAACTGACTGAAGCTGCCGCTGTAGTGTGGAAAGGGGAAAAAAAGAGGGGCTGCGCCAACTGGAGGGGTAAGCTACGGCGCAGGTTCTTTTGAGTCCGGTCGACCTATAACGGACATACCAGATGCTTTTCAATACAGCGATAGTGGCACTGTAAATGGCGAAAAAGCTAGGAGACACTGTACTACTATGTCAAACCTACCATATTTGACGGCATATAAGACGCATCCCCATTTCAGCAGGGCATATTCAGGAAAAAAAGTTTTTACGGTCCGCGCGAAAGCGCGGCATTGTAAAAGCTGCAGTAGACGATTTTGGCAAAGTTCTTACAAATGTGTTTCAGAAAAGCCCCATAGATGGCACGATCATAGCCGCAATTTCGATGAAGCTGAAAGCAAAAGCAATTTGTCATGGAAACATTTTATTTAAAGCAAGCTACCACTGCCGTTGAACATAAACATAAAAATTGAGGAGTGGGGAAAAACATTTACCATTCTGTAACTAAAACTTAAATTATCTTCAAAGCTAGAAAAATCTTCGTCATCATCATTATCAAAGCCCAAAAACTCGTCATCACTTCTGCTGGAATCATTGCTATGAATGAACAACTAGGGGTGCCAATGGTGTAGTGGTTAGAACACTGGCTGCTACTCGCCTGCTGCTTGAAAAGGCAGCGGGCATGAGTCCTGCACAAGTAGGATTTTTCTCAAGGTCACCCGGCCCCCTGTTTGCGTAGTTTGAGGAGACCGTGCAAATTCAGCTGTTCCGTCCTTCGGAAGGGACGTTAAGCTGTTGGCCCCCCTAGTGTTCTTCGCAAGAGCAGGCAAATGCCGGCACCGGGTTTCCCTCCTCTCTTCCCGGTTATTCATTGCACTACCTC
Organism: Tanypteryx hageni; assembly: GCA_028673005.1. Classification (NCBI taxonomy): domain Eukaryota; kingdom Metazoa; phylum Arthropoda; class Insecta; order Odonata; family Petaluridae; genus Tanypteryx; species Tanypteryx hageni. The sequence continues at coordinate 23,427,561 of CM054113.1, forward strand.
TGAGATACCCATTTGTGCTGTAAGAGAGGCGAATTGACTGGGCATGCATACAAAATCGCTATGAAATTCTAATATTTTTTCTTCATAATCAGCTGGCATTTTCTGTGCAATGGATGTTGTGTGCATTGATAAACCATGCCGTTTCATAAACCTATAACACCAACCTTCTGTTCCTGCAAAGTTCTGAATTCCTCGTTTTTCTGCTAATCCTCTGGCCTTATTAATTATCATTTTGGTAGAATCACTTCTCCCCGAATTTCTCTCATCTACCACCCACTTCTTTATGTCATCCTCAAGTTCAGGCCAACGTTGGGCTGGGCATCAAAGGTTATGTTTATCTTTTTTAGCTGTCTTGAGTTGATCTTCTTGCCGTCGCCAGGTGCGTATAATTTTTTCAGTAGGTGGACTAAAAACCCTTGCTGCTGCTCTGTTACCATGCTCCTTAGCGTAGACTATCACTTTTAGTTTGTAGTGAATAGTGTAGCTTAATCTCTTACCTCCTGTTGTCATATTCTTAGGGGTAAAATTTTGTAAACAACCAGCACCACCAAGCAAGAAGAATCCACGCTGTTTTGTTATGATCATGAACTCGTACCGGTCAAGGTCATTCAATATATTGCTCTTACCTCCTTCAATATCGCAGAAGCAAACAAAACGATATATATCGGCCCTAGTACCGGTCATAAAAATAAAACCGGTAATAATAATAACAACAACAACATCGTTTTAGTAAATAATAATATTTTGGAGTAGGGCTAGGTAGTACTGACAATCTGGGGTAAAATTAGCCTACAGCGGTGAGCCTGGGGGATGACTTTAGCCTGCGGAAGGTCTCGCCTTTGCATATAAGACCCAGGGGTGATTTTTGAGTCATTATTTTGGAAAAAAAGTGCGTCTTATATGCCGTTAAATACGGTATATATCATGGAAATTTGAATGCCTTCTTCGGCTCTCCTGGTTGGATGCAAAAGTACTAACAATGATCTGAACTTTATATACTAATGGAATAGCCCGTTCTTCGCCCGGAGTAATTATAATTAATATCTTGAGAGGCACCTATAATCTTTTATAGTTTTTAATTAATAGTTTGAACTCTGTTGTCGATATGGAAAAATCTCCCTTTTAAAAATAATCCAATAATGCTTAACAGTAACTTTCAATCCAGGTTTAAGTCACATAATGTGCAAATGCCGCATCAAGAAATTCACAACTGTATGATGTGGGGTGTGCGACGAACCGAGCAAGGTTTGGTAGATTCAATGTCTTATTGTGAGACCTTGCTATGCAGCTGTCAAATTTCATTCTTGAGTGGTTTGGAAATACTGTTTGTATCTTTATCTTGAGACCTATACCATTCTCCTACTAAAGTGCCATATATTTCCACAGCTCCATAATGAATGCTTCTTCAGTTTAGTTTTGGAAGAGTGCTCCAGGATGCTTTTGTTTACGATGAGACATTCTTATTTTACCCTCTCGCTTAGAGTATCATGTTGAGCCAGTTTAATATCTCTCTTGGCTCTTGAGCTACTACATCTTTCCACGTTCCTTATGAATTCATGTATACTTTATTGGTTATGTGGCTCCTAGATGTCTGTATATCATTTTTCACCCTCTGGTTCCCATAGCTTCAGATTTCATCAGTTCTGTTCTGGCTCACATGCATTGAATATATCTCTCAGTTCATGTACATATATTTAAAAGTAGAGAATATGGTGACTGTTTGAAAGGATGCAGTGAAAAAGAACAAAAAGTAGTATAACAGACATAAGGAAATACCTGCAGGCTATAATTACTGAGTGACGGCTTCTTGTAAAAATATAATTTGTGGAGTGACTTATGTTGTATTAAAGCAGTTACTTTCCAGCTACTAGTGTTAGTGTGTAACTAGTTTTTACAATTTTTTAAAATTTTCATAGTTTGGAAATGGATTAATTTGAAAGTGATCGCTTTGACTCTCCAGTAAAAACTTTTTCGCCCTTGAAAAATGGATAAGTTCTTGACAGGTAAGAGGAAAGATATTGACCAAAGTTCCAGTAAAGGCAAGAAAGCATGTAAAAATCGGAAAATACGATAAGAAATATCTATCTCTTGGCTTCACAATTACTAACATCAATGGAGAAGAGGCCCCAGTGTGTGTTGTACATGAATATCTTGGCTGCAGATAGCATGACACCTAATAAGTTGAAATGGCATTTTGAAATGCAGCATAATAATTATATTGGCAAAACAACAATTTCTTCGAGAAAAAATTAGAAAGTTTCTTATAGAATTGATAGATGTAAGAGTCCTCATTCAGTTGGAAAAACCTTGATATTGCCTTCTGCTATTGATATGGTAAAAGTAATGCTAGGTGAATAATATGCAATCAGTAACACAGCCTTCCACTTGCAGACAATACTGTAGGAAGAAGAATTTAAGAGATATCTCAAGATCTTTGTGAACAATTAATTGAAACAACTAAGAACACTTGCTTTTCCCTGAAAGTAGATGAGGCAACTGATGTCATGAAGGATGCTCATTTAATTGCTTATGTGAGATATATCACAGGTAATGAAATTAAAGGACTTGTTGTTTTGCAAACCAATTGAAGATAGGGCTACATCTGTAAAAATATTTCAAATAATCGACAAATTTCTGATTGAAAATGATATTGAGAGAAAATTGTTGGGCTGTCTTTACATTACACTTTGCAATTCCATACTTCTACATCATCTGCACTGCCTTAAAACCTAAGTAAATGTTATGCAAGTCTGAATATGTGCTTAGGGTAGCATTGGAGAGACTAAGCTATTTAAGTCATTTGGAAACAAAAAGGTTTGGCCTATTCTGAAGTATTCCAAAAAATTTTTATTTTTATGCCAAAACAGTATAATTTTTCATTGAAATTCTTAAAAATTTAAATGCATTAATTAGAAATTGATTTAAATCATTCTAATATTTATGGAAAGATTCATTGATGACAGTATTTTGTCTCTTCATTTATAAAATTTTTCCCCAAAATTATTCATGCTAAAAAGCACTTGATCAAATTTTTAGAATTTATGTCTTTTGAGGTTTTTAAGTATGTAGTTCAAGTTACATTTTTCATTTGAGTGTTTCTAAAAATTCATCAAAATAAGTTCAAAGCAAATTACGTACGACTCTCTTGTTCGATTTTCTTGGTAACGGCTACTCTTATGATAAAAAGGTATAGGAAAAGAAATACTTTACTAGTTCTACAATTTTATTTAAAAACTATTTTGGTATGACCTATACTTTATGAGATATGACGGAGTTCATTTTTTGTCTCCCTTATTGGCTTACGTGATTCACTTATGTGATTTTCATAGTCTCTGACTGTAAATTCTCAATATCAAATTTCATGAAATCCATTTGGTAGAAGCCAAGAATGAACATGCAGACGGACGGGCAGACCGAAGCTAATACGCACTCTCACGCTGGAAGAAAAACGTGCCTAAAGAGGAAGAAAATCATTGCAACCCCAAGTGCTGAATTGAGATGTCGCCTGGCAAGGAAAAGTATAAATGGGATGCTCTATACCAGAGGTCTCAAACATTCAGCTCTAATGCAGCCCACAAAGTAAGATACTTTATACCAGTGGTTCTTCAACTTTCAATTGTTACTGATATTTACTCCGCTGGTGTCAGCATTCTCCAATCTGACCTTCACAACTTGATTAACTGTTGTTGTTGGTTTGTATTTAAGGCTAATCAACCTCTTGGTATCATTACAGCCATAACTCCTTCCACACTCTTTATGAAGAGCACCAAGGGAGCCAACTGCTTCACGTTCCTTCCAAAGGATGGAGTGCTGACTTACGCAGTCTCCTTGAACTACAAAAGTAGGGGACAAGACGATCCCAGGATGAAAAATCCAACCTTTGCTGGACTCAAACCTGGGACTGCTAGGTGGAAGGCCAACAGTATAACCACTCTGCCACTGCCATCCCCACAATTTGATTAACATATAGATTCTCGATCAGTTTCCTGTCTTTCCAATTATCCTTTTATATCCTCATCAGCATTACCCAATTTACTCTAATGAAGGCTTCTGCCAGTCGATGAAACTTAAGCAACAATCTTGGGCTATATTCTATTGCCTTTTCTGATATGATTTTCACAACACTGATAGTATATCTGGTTCCTCATCCTTTTCTGAAGCTGAACTGATCTTCTGTTGGTATAAAAGCTTATTTTTTGGAATGCATTTTACCTGATGATGGTGATTATTCATCGAAAGCAGCCGTTGTTATAAAGTGCTATGTGGAATAAGCCGAAGTCTTCTTAAAACTGTTGTTTTAGTTTTAACAACACCACATTTTATTCATATTACAAAATTCCACGAAGTATCAGCATCGTCTATGAATTTTAATAAAATATACATAAAAATTCTGAAGTATAAGTAATTTTAAAATGCAATACTAATGAATCTTTTTATTCACACATGTAACAAATTCTTCTACAGGAAAAATAAAAACTTACCATTACAGTACTCAACGTTGAGAAATGGTACTTAAAGATGTTCTTCATAAAGTGTATTATATAAGACAAATTATTTTACAAATAATAAAATTTAAAACTATTTTCTTAAACAGCAATTTCTCTGTACAGTCTAATGCAGATAAAAATTTTCTCTCATTTAATTGATCAGAATATACTATATTCTCATAAACATCAGTAAAAAATCGAACATAATGTGCTTTGGAGTAAACATATTATTTATTTTCAATCAACAAATCTTCCCCTGAAGAAGTTCTGTAAAGTTTTGCACACTTTCCTGAAAATTACACAATACATTTCCTTATTCATTGTTCACTGATATAAATCCATACACTGAACATAAGACCTAATTATTATCATCACCTTTGTACACACAATCACACATTTTCGTAAACTTCACTCAAACATTATTTACACTTAGTCACAATGCCACCACTTTATTATGCAGAGGTATAATACTAATGTATTAAATTGAATGGTTTTATCCCTCACATTTAGTTGAATAATATTTAAGATTTATTCAACATTGTCCCTGATTAATATGCTTACTGCATGTTGAAAAATGTCTTGGTAGAAAAACTAATTTGGTTTCAAAATAAAGCCAAAACTTCATCATTCTCCTTGATCACCTTAATTACAATAATTAAATAAAACCAAGACACTTCTTCATTTGTCAAAATCAAGCGAGGCATACTGTTGTTCATTAACCTCCGTCAGCACCATCTGTCCGTCAGGCAAGAGGAGGATGACTCTTCTATTTTCTCCACCTAGGTAACATTGAAACAATTTCATCACTAAAGGTAAACCACTGGTAAATTAATCAGTAATGAATATTTGCAGCAAATGAACACCCATGTTTTTTAAGAGAATAAGAATTGAAAATAAATTAATGTGAAAAGTTTTTTACATCACCAATGATTGAATGTTTCCAAGAAACTGCTTTCCTATGGTCAAAAAAACTGAATTATGTAATGAAACATTACAACATACAGTTAAAAGATTAATTACAACATTTGATTCTTTTGAAACTTTGGAAACTATACACTAGTAAAATAAATTTTGACACACCAACCTTGAGTAATCATTTGAGAAGCTTAGTAAACAAGACTGTGCATTTGCCAAAAAAGCTCAAATTTCATTCACGACATACATTTTTAATAAGGATGGTATTTTTTTCTGAAATTGAGAGGGACAAAACTATAAAACCAGTTCCGGAGTAAGGGCTAATAATATATCAAAACAGCAGAAGTAGTTGAAAACATAAATTTCTAGCATCAATGAAAACATCACGACCAAAACCATTACGCATGCATTTTGAGATGATTTGACGATGATCTGCATTTTGAATGAAAGAAAAATTTTGTATATTTCTGTTGAAAAATGTGAGATCCTGTAATTCTTTTTTTGTCAAAAGATGAAGAAATCTTAATCTAACATTTTACCTCAATGTTGTTATGCAGTGTTTTTAGATATAGCTAATACCCCTCATTAATCCTTTTAGTATACCTTGCAATGACTGAGTCCAGATGGAGTCATAGTCAGAGAAAGAGAATGTATTGATAAAACATATCCCAAATTTCACACTGGGTCATTGTCAAATTTTGCCTTGTTTATAAAGTCCATATTACCACTCTCGACAATTTTCATAAATATATTCAAAGACAAGTGCTGAGATGAATGCCACAATTCTAAACCGTAACAATTTTCCTAAAAGTCTGTGTCACCATCATGTGGGAAAGAGTACAGCTATAAAGTTTTCTTTGTGATAATTTTACTTCATTAAGAATTTTTTCCATGTTCTTCTTAACATAAAATGGCATGCTATTTTTAATTTAGATAAATAGCTGAAGATGATAATAAAATTTTGAATCACAAGAAAATTAATCAGGTATTAACTAAGTAAAGGATTAGCACAACTATAGAATCTCAAATAAATGCAACTAGCATTGAACCCAACTTGACCTATATGAATATTCTTAACTGATTATGCAGTGGTATTTGTGAAACCAGTTGCCAGAAATAGATTTTCCTTTGAAATTTATAGTTCAATACTTTTTCATTGAAATATAAGTGAAAATGGTTATACTGCAAGAAATTCTTGCAGGAACCATAGAAAGTCAGCTAACACAGTAAATCAAAATTAACATAAAACTGTGAAAATCCTAGAAAACTACAAATAAAGGGTCACAATTGAAAGTCGGAACCAGCATACTGAATGATGGGGAAAATCTCAAACAAGAAATCATAAACAAGAGGGAAACAGAGAATGATATTAAACAAGACTAGAGAGCCAGTGATGCTTCGCTGTCACATTGTTGATTTTTATTTTAAAAAATAATTAATTTCATCAGACACATTTATTTGACAAAAGATGTAAACTTCTTCCTAAATAAAACAGAAGATTCTATTTATTATTAACCTGTATTAGGATTAAGGATAAGTATAATTTAATTTTTTAATTTTCCAAGAGATGTGATAAATAAAAATAACTGACCTTACTAAGTTCTTCTAAACTTCTTTCTTTGTAAATATTACAGAATAAACAGGCTCAACCAGGTTCAACATAAAATACAATGCATGAATTATACTTCAAAAGCTACATTACTCTTGAGAGGAGCTGTCAAAAATAAGGTACGTTCACAAACCAACACAAGTTAATGAGAGCCATGTGAGGAAGAAGAGATACAATAAAAGATAATCCACCTTCTATGTCAGTCGAGTTGGTTGGTATCAAATTTAAAGGCACAAAAAATTGTTATTAGTGCCTAATACAGGTAAAAATAACCATATTTTTCAGGCTCTAAGACACCTATTTCCAGAAAAATGACTCCCAAAATCAGCCTGCGTCTTATAGACTGAAGGTACGATTATTACTGTATTCAGTACTAGGGAATCCAAGCTCAAGTATCGAGTACCCGGGTAATCGGAATTTGAAAGCCTTTTTTGAGTACTCGACTATCCAGGTAATTTGATGGAGTATCAAGGTGCATATTTTTTATGAAAATTCTGCAATTTTCTAACATTTGAACCAACAGAAAATAACAAAAAGTACACGTAATGAAACAGGTGGCAGGGGTGCAGCAAGGGCGACTGCCCTGAGTGCCATAGTCCAAGGGGTGCCGAACAGGCACTTTATTTAATGCATAAATTGAGACTTTTTAAAAATAGGATATTTTTTGTACTTAATCCCAAAGCGGGCCACAAGCCGAAAAATGTGGCAGAGAGATTCACTTCGAGCCGAACCTAACACAGAACACATACGAAAATATTGTGCTTTTTCAGCCCACTCGTTCTGCCTTGTCTTCAGACTTATTACTGCGCAGGCAAAATGAAGAGAAAAACTGAGCATGTATGGTAGCCTTTACAAAGGCAAACAAATCTTTCAGATCATTGCAACTTGCATATCTGAGAGGAGAATCGCTTCTATTGAATAAGACCTATCAACTCTCTCTTGAGAGTTTTTTTATGCCCTCGGAGGTAAGGATACTCTTGAAAAATGGATGAAACGAATGATGATGCTGCTGCATCTTCAAAAAAGCCAAAAAAGGAATATTGAATTTTGTCAGCCGAGAAACATTGAATGAAATATTAGCAAAATGTGTTGCAAAGGACGGATTTAGCATTAAAGGAATAACGTCATCTGAAGCCATTAGAGGCTTTGTAAGAAGGTGCAGTCACAACATGCCAAAAAGCGAAACAACGGTGATGAAATACAAAATGAAATTCTATGAAGAAAAAAGGAAGAAATGAAAGCAGCTTTATCACAACAACAAAAATCTGAAAAGAGATTTAGTCTCACCGTCGACGAATGGAGTGACATAAATGTCAGAAGATACATGAATGTTAAAGTCCACTCAGCAGCAATGTCACTATTCGTTCTTGGGCTGGTTCCTATTGAAGGTTCTTGCGATTCTAATGCCACCATAGCTCTAGTCAAAGGAAAACTTAACGAGTTTGGAATCGATATGGATTCTGATGTCGTCGGATCAACTCAAGATGGAGCTGCATTAATGGTAAGATATGGAAGGAGTATTTTGGCATTGGCTTAGTTATGCTACAACCATGGAATCCATCTTGGTGTCCTTGATGTATTTTATAAGAAAACAGTCCAGCATCTCACTGACGACGAAGAGAATGATGAAAATGAAGAATTCCAAGATGATGATGATTACGCTGGTCAGGATGAGTAGGATATCAGTAATACTGAAATTGATATGTGTTGTTGATGGCAGTTTGCATTTTGAACTGGAGATTTTCAGTGAATTTCCACAAGACCATAGAGACATTGGAGTAGTTCTTGTGGAGACACAAAAATTATTAAATTTTTCAAAAAATCTGCTGTAAAAAGCAGTCTTCTTCAAAAGCATGTGCTGGCACAAGAAGGCAAGAAACTGCGATTGTTACTTGATTGCAAGACTCAATGGAACTCTATTATTCCTATGGTGAATTGTTCTTACTTTCTCCATATAGGGGAAAGTATTGTATTCATGAAAAAAATTAACTTCGAGATTTCAATGGAAATACATGTTTTGAGGTCTCCTGAACACGTTTTGACCATTTTCTCAATGATGTCTGTGTGTGTGTAATAGCTTTTTGTGGGTGCTCTAACTCAAAAACTATTAATCAGGTCAATGCGAAATTTTATATTTGAAATTTTTATAAAAGTCACAAGAACTGATTAGTTTTTGGTAAAAATCGGTTAACCGGAAGTGGGTTTACTCTTGTCACATCCATTATTTTGAAATATTTGCTTTAATATTTGATAAATGTAAAAATGTACTAGAATAAATGTTGTAGCAAATTTAATTCTCTACAACCTTTGTTTGAAATATTTTTTCATATAATGCATTGTTTAAGAGATATCTTATATTTTTAGCTGCCACCACCACGCCACCTACCGATGCCTATTGTTAACAATTGACACTTAGTTATGTCTTAGTAATGCTCCTTTTTCTTTTCTTAATTGTTGGAGCTTGGTCGCTATATCCAATATCAGAAGGCTATGGTTTGAGTTTATTTTTTTTCTTTGTCAAGTCTAAAATTTTCTCGCAGTTTCTTAAAATATTTACTATTATGTAACCTATTTGGAATTTTTAGAAATATTAGATATGGAGAAAGTCATGTGCTGGCCACAACAGATTTTTTTAAATTGAATGACTGCATAAACAAGGCTTTCATGGAGTTCAGCCAGCAAAAATTTAAAGATACAAATATCAATGGTTTAAAGAAAATATTGGAAGTTCTGCAAACTGTCAATGAGTTAATTAATGATCATTTTACATATTCTTAAAAAATGTAATCAAATCATTGGCTAAAGATATATTTGAGAGGTTATTTGGTGAAGATGAACATGAAAATGAGCAACAAAAACCAGCTACGGAAAATGAAGGTTCTGCTAGTTCTGTGTATGATGAGCTGCAGAAAACAATACAATCTGTTATGGCTATTCTGAAAGAAACTACAACAAAATCAGCATTGGACAAGGAACTAAAATTGATTGAAGGGTCATGGCAAAAGAGGATATCGCACATAAAAATTGTTTCAGGCTTTGATAACAATTCATCCTACTTCAACAGCTAGCAAGAGTGTTCTCAGTAGCTTCAAACTTCATTACTAATATCCGAAACCAGTTAAAAATGTATAACTTAAATATTATTTTATAAAAAATAAATGAATTTTTAAAATTATATTTTTTCTGAAATACCCGGGTAAAAGAATTACTCGATTACCCGGGTAGTACAAAATCTGAGTATTTGGATTCTCTATTCAGTACTGGCATGAACCCACTGATCTCCAAAATGGAATAATTGCCAGTCATTGGCTACAAAATCATTAAAATACACATTAATATTTAATAGTGAAAAAATGTTAATACGTAAAGTAAAACCTTATGTAACATTAATTCCGACGACGCATTTTTATTATTGAGCTTTATCACGTCTACTTACAGTGATTACAATTTAGGTACATTTGTGATGTTAGTAGCAATGTATTAGTTCCTAATGAGGCCGTTGAATAGCAGGATTAATGCCATGAATATTAGAATTCTGATAGATGTAATAAAAATGTAATAGATATCTAGGATAAATAATGTTACGTGTATTGAGAATGAAATGGCTACAAGAGTAAGAAAACATGCCTACACTATTATCAATAAGCTTCAGGTGATTCAATATGCAAAACTGAACAGAGACGAATCAGCAGAACATCATTTTGGTCCACGTCCCAAAGAAAACATGAACCGTGAACGGAGCAGGAGGGAAACCTGAAGGGGACAGAAAAGAGAAACATAGTCTTTGTAATATTGAAAAAAGAACTTTTTTGTGGAAATAACCAAGTTCTTTTGTCAATATGAGTAAATTCCACAGAGTTGAGCCTGACCTCATTACTGATATAGTCTTTGTAAGCTTGGTCTTAAATGGCCACAGCTAGAGGAAGCGAGGAAATGGATAGTAAAACAGTGAAAGTTAGATATTGCCATATTGATCAAAATGGTTATGTACGAGGCAAAAAGAGTTGCAGAAGAAAAAGGACTAGTTGAAGTTATGTATCTTTTTACATATGCATTCCATTAATTAGGAATTAAAATTTCACCTTTCACTTAAGTTTAAGGGAGTACTATACGTAAGGGGCCTACAAATGCGACGTGTATGGCACACTCTCACAGCCTAATTAATAGGACTGCGAAATGCACGTAGGGCACATTTAGCTATATAAATTTGAAGCGATTATTGTTTTAGATTATCCCTATTTACTTTCATGAATTAAGTTTATCTAAAAGGCTATATTCAACTGGCATAACGCCATCATATTTTCTTTAAATGTTGCCAGATACTCGACATGGCATTTGGTAAATGCTTTGGTGAACCAAAATACTTTTTTCCTGAAAATCTTCTAAAAATCCAGGGTGCACCTTATAGCCTGAAAAACACAGGAGCTCTCTTTTCCCATTTGGACAATATTTAAATTAGCATAATAAATAGTAATAAATCCTATACAATCAGCCTGTCCAAGGAAATAAAAGTGGGGGACCATTAAAAAATATCAGATAATACAACAGCCTGAAACAATAAAACTCTCAGAGACAATAGATGAACCTGATACAGTAAAACAATCCAGGTCAAGATGATAAAAAGAGTGAAACAATAAAACATATCATTAGTCAAAGATAAAAAATTTTCTGTGAAGTCATGTGTCAATATATTCAAATGGATTAAATTGGCCAGTGAATTTCTGGATGAAACAAATGCACCTTAATGAGCACCAGTGCAATGTTGTCAGGAACACAACCAGGAGCAAATAATAATCAAGTACAAAAAGGCTTGTTGAAAAGAAATAAAATGTTGGGGTAATACAACTTCATTAGCTCCAGGCATTTTGGCAGAGATTTTCCGAAACAATGAAATTAAGAGTTTTTTCTGACGAGCAAGACCTATTGAGGAATGAGTCAGTTCAATAAGAAATTAAGGCAGTTTTCTGATAATCCAAGATATTTAGCAACATATCTGAGGGCATAACATTTATGGAATCAAATCATTAGTTGTAAGCTAACAGGCTAGTTATGATGGGAAAAATGAACTAATACTGCAAAAGACAAACTGTGCATGACAACAGATATAAACCATTTTTTCAGCAATCTTAATGATGAATGTATGTAACAGAGCAAGAATGACACTTCAATCAATATGCCGAATAATTTATAACAAAACATGGAAAACTATAAAACAAACTAGTGGCACCTTTTAAATTCCTCCCTCCATTCTGAATAATGGCATCTAAAGGAAAACAAGAAATTAATAGAAAAATAGTTGCTTCCATAAATTAACTTTTTATGCAACTTGCATCAGTTAAGCTTTTCCTTTTAAAAGTTAGATCAAGATTTCAATAAGTACAGGATGCTTGTTCATAATAGTTGGTTAAAAGTATGAAAATTCTGAGAAAATTTCAACTATTCTAAAAAATATTAAATAAAACTAAAAAAAGCCTGTAACTGCAGAAAATTCATATCATCCCATTAATAATTATACTCATTACCAGATTAAAAAGTCAATCAATAAAAATGCATAAAAATTCCAAACATTAAGAACTAAGCACAAAAATATAAGAATCTATGGCTGACTTACCGTTTGAGTTCCCAACAGATCCCACCACTTGTGCTTCGCTTACATTCTCCTCAGTGCCTTCTTTCATAAATAAACCAGCAGATTCACCACTCCCCTCAGCATCCATGGATATTATCTGTGTTACACCATCCCCAACAGTGCAATGCACAGGAATCATGGACTCCATTTCGGCAGCGTCCCCAACTTCGCCCCCTTCTGTCACAGCCAACTGCAAGACTTCCACTTTTCCCTCACCCTTTTCCATCCCGTCACCCACTACTTGTGTCTCTTCCATCAAGCCTTCTTCTGCCTTTTTCGAAGAGTCTTCTATTGCAGAAACAGGTATCTCTATTGTCGAAACTGGCAATTCCAGCGTGTGACCAAGATCTTCTGCATGTGTTTCTAATGACGATGAAGTTTCTATCGCAATTGCATTCCCTTCAGTGGCAATGGGTGTTTCTTCAGTAGCAGTGTTAACTGCCTCAGTAATAACATTTGCCCCTTTCATGCTACCACTAGCATTTCCAAGGATGATCGACGTCTTTTTTAAGGCATTGTGAGATTCTTGTGAGTTTTCGTCTTTCATGATATTCAATTCCAATACTGCACCTCCTTTAATTCCTTGTCCATTTGCAGTATCTCTATCAGCATGGAAGGACTTAACTTCTCCTGGAGGAGGAATAGGATTCCCATCATCATCCAGAAGCACTCCAGTTAAGGGACACAGAGTAAGTGGAGGAGGCGGACTATCCTGTCCAGTTGAAACAATATCATCAAGTGGAGGCAGATTCTGGAAAGGATCATCATCACTATCGGAACTACTAAAGCTATCAGATAATCTCCTTTCCTTTGTAGCAGGTGGCGAAGTACTTGCACCAGGAGGAGGAGATTGACTTTCGGTCGAGGGAGGGAGCACTGGGTTTAATTTCTTCACAACTACAGGCCTACCTCTACCTATAGTTGGTTTTGGTCTTCCTCTTATGCTTTGCGAACCCCTCAACACAGACACCTGCGTTCCATCAGGGGGTACATGCCCGACAACGTGTACCCTTCCTTTAGAGTTTGCTAACACCTTCACTGGACTAAATTTTACTGCAGCATCTTTTTCCACCACATGTATGGGATTTCTTGTAATAAATGTCTTTGTGACTGGAGTAGTGCTAACAGGTTTGGGAGATGATGTAGATGCATCGGAAATTGGCAAGATGGGGACAAAACGAGACACGGGTGATTTAACTATGACATGAGTTAGAGGTTTTGGAGAAAGCTTGGTAGTTTGAGATGTCGAGAGAATATTTGGAGGTTTTTTCCTGGGAGCATCTGCTGAAGATTCGCTGCAGGGCATCATTAATCTCGCAAGTGATCCACGTTGCTTCCCAACAATCAAATTCTTACTTCCATTATCTCTCTCTGATGCATCTTTCAGAACTTCCTTGAGTTTTGGTAGTATGAAGACTTCTTTTTTCTTTTTTCCACTTGCTCCAGAAAGAGTATCAGCTAGACAAGATCGAGATTTTACTGCTGAATCTGTCAATTTTGAAGGGTCAGGAGAGTCTGGATCTAGTAGCAAAGTGAATGTTCTTTCTTGAACATCCCTCATGGGACTTGAAGAAGGCATCTCTCCCTTCAGTTCTTGCATTTCATTCTTTTTCTCACTTTTAGTAGTGCTTGGCATAATAGTAGGTTCTGCTCTTACTTCATCGTCTTCAATTGGTTCCTCCTTAATTTCTATTAACTCAGAATTTGCATTTAGCTCGTCATTTTCTGACATTTCTTCTCCATCCTTCTTTGAGTCACCTTCACTCTTATTATCCATAAGGTCATCCCAGTCGGGTCTATCTGCTGTCAATTCACGCAGTAGTGCTATTGCTTTCTCAGCAGTTCCAGTTTCATTTTCTTTCCTTCTCAATTCTAAGTTCATCTGCTCTGCACTTTCAGATTTATTATCATTCTTCACTGGAGATTTAACCAATTTTATAGTTTTTGGCACATTTACTTGCTTTATTATTTTCATTAATGGCATTTTTATCTTTGAGTCACCCACTTCCTGCTTTTTTACCACTTGCACTTTTTCAGGATTTGCTAGTTTTGAAAAACTCACTAACCTAACTTCATCTTTCACTGACTTTTTTGCACTTAATGTCTTTGACTCTTTTTCATTCCACAACTCACTAATATCTCCTTTGATCTTTTTAGAACTTAATTTTTCATAATCTTCATCTTCATCATCATATCTACTGCCCATCCGTCTTTTTCCTAAAAAAAAAAAGAAATGATTCTGATGAATCCTCAAAGACTAATATGATACATAATCACTAACCTTAATACTAAAAAATAGTTACTTACTTGTAGGAGTATCCTCCAAATCAAACTTTCTCTTTAAGCCACACCAAAGTTTCACTTGGCTCAGCGCTTTTTGTTTGCTGTTCCGTGAAGGACGGCTGAAAAAAAACAAGACTAATTCACCACATTGCCAGTCTACTTTTAAAAAGTTATGGTTGGTTTACACGGAGCCAGTGCACTGGGGCCAGTGGGCTAGCTGCCAGTGTTTACACAGCTGTTGTACCGTCTTCACTCGAGTAGGAATAAAAATGACGTAATTTCTTTGCGTGGGTGTGGATGTGGTGTCTGAAATGCTTATAGAAGAACTGAAAATCAATGACTGATAGCAAAAAGTTGCATTCGCAGAATGTGGGTGCGTGACTGGATTTGAAGACACGAAACATTAGGAGCTTCTGCTTGTTTTTTAACAGAGGTCGCAGGAGAACATCCTTCTACTAACAAAAACAATTTGCGGTTGACCTGTGTTTAATTGCACTTTTGTTTTTATAATCCGAGTGATTAAAGTTCCACAAACACATTCTTCATTTATCTCGACAAATTTCAATGTCTCTTTCTCCATCCACATATAAGCTGCCATTTTTTGCTGTCCTACTGGCTCACTGGCATGCCCAAAAGTTGGAAGGTTACCAACTTTTTGGCACGGTGATAGTTGACTTGCCTATTCACTGGCAAGACCTGTTTACACACGGCCAGTAACGTGCCAGAGCTGTGCGCGCAACCATTTTACTTGACTGGCACTGTGTAAATAAACCTTTAACAAAAAATAGCATACAGTTTTCAAAACTGCTAGATTGCAATAAAAATTGAGTGTCTAATTCTACAGCCTTCAACATATTAAATGAATTTGGTGCAAAGATTTCTGTGGAATTTAGGTGACGAAGGCTGCATTTCTTCCAAGTTCCCACCATGTGCGTTGGCATTGGATGACAACAGTTTTGCCGGCATTCCATTTGACCTCTTCAGGTGGGCAAATCTCTGCCTCAAACACTTTGACCTAAAGAAGTCAACTGGAATGCCGGCAAAACTGTTGTCATACAACACCAACACACATGGTGAGAACAGGGAAGAAATGCAGCCTTCATAAACTAAACAAATACCTTCATTTCTTTCTATCCAAATTTTGAAATTTTCAATTCATGCAAATTAATTTACATAACTTTTACTAAATAAGAAAATTTATTATTGTTTCCATAACCAGGTGGAAAGTAAACAAAATGATGGTAGTGCTGTCGATGGCGAGAAAGTGATGAGAAATGAACTACCTTGGGGGAAGGAAAAAAGGTGGAAGTTAAACATGATACATAAATATAAGAAGAAAAATAGTCCAAGTAATATCACAGAAGATGAACGCAACCCATCCCAACCTGAGGGGGAAGGAGTCAACACAAAACCAAACTTCTCAAACTGGGGGGCAGAGTAGGCATATGCCATGTAATGGTAGCATTTTACATTTTAGTATCATTTCTCGTCATCAACAGCACTACCTTTGCTTTGTTAACCTTTTACCAGGTTATGGAAACAGAACCAAAAATTTTTTTAAATCTATTATGAAAGACTAGACAACATAAAATTCATAACTTTTGCTATCTTCTGGACACCTTAAGTTCATCAACATTCTGTAACAATAAAACACAATTTGCCTGTATTACTTGGAACCATGACTTCTCAGCAGCCTCAATAATATTTTCTATAATATTAGCAAGTTTATGAAGGCATCAATGAAATACTCTGGTGGTCACCATTGAGTCAGGAGACTACATAGGGTAGGCATGTCAAAATGGTGGCCTGCAGGCCACATGCAGCCCTTATTGTGCCTGGCTGCGATCTGAATGCTAATTTTTTCTTAACTAAATTGCTAAATTTTTTTAAATAAATGCAGTAGAATACCTTGACAATGTGGGTATCAGGAGGCTAGAACACCTGCGTTATAACGAAAATTAAGTTAAAAAGTATTTACAAAATCTTTAACAGAGGAGAATGATTGTGGAGAATTAATTCATTTAAGAGAAACGAATCCTTACAAATAGTTATCTCTAGCTGTTCTAGAGCATCCAATTTGTGACCTTTAATTTCTAAGTGGAGGAATTTAGGGTTAAAGGAACTGAGGTGATTGAAGTTTAAAAGATGTTTTGCGAACTGAGAATTCGTAAGGGTTGTAAGGATTCGTTTCTCTTAAATGAATTCATTTTCCACAATTATTCTCCTCTGTTAAGCTTACCTTAAGATTTTGTAAGCACTTGGTTACTTTGTTGTCTTTGGCTCTTTTTACCAATATTCTTTGTGATACGTTTTGTAACTTTGTTTTGCTTCGACCTTCCTTCCCAACTCCTTCCTTTTTCCTAACCGTTTCTTTTATTACCATCCAATCGCTTTCTGTGTAATCCCTTCTTTCTCCCTCCTCCTTTTTCCCTATACAGTCACACCCCGTTTAACGCTGGGGATGCATTCCTGAAAATGAGAGCGCTAACTGAATCAGCGTTTTGCGGAGTCAATTTAGTATTGTACTTATGGAGATGCATTCCTAAAATCGTAATCTATTACCTATTTTCAAAATACATATTAGTATAGCCGCTCATCTCTCCGATACTCTTAAAACTGTACTGTGAATAATTAATTCTTAAATGCGAAATGTAGAAGATCTAGATACCAGAAATCCTGCATTATAATAACTGTCGCAGGTTTTTTGTCGTTTTCTCACACTGTAACAGATTCCACACACCCTCCCCTTATAATCAGTGCCCAATACAACAAATAGGTGTCAAATTTTGTGAAATATGTAAAAAAAACACATTGCTCTGCGGTCTGAGAAAATGGCGTTTCTGATGTGGTTCGTTTGATGATTTCTGCAATTGTTTTCAGTTATTTTGACTGAAAGTTTTCTGCTACATACCAAAAATGTGCAATGAAATCAAATCACGTCTCATTTTTTATTATTTTTTCCATAGCATAACGCTTAAGAAGAACAAAAATATAATTTCAAAAGTTATATAACTTGTTCTTGAGTGAAAGCATCCACCCCAAATGTATGGAGATAGTAAAAATTAGTCCGAGAATAAAGTGCATCATAACGAAACAGCATTGAACAGGGTATTACTGTATATGGAACTGTTTTTATATACTGTATTTACCCGAAAGGAAGACGAGGTTTTTTCACAAAAATGCCATTAAAAATATTAGGTATCGTCTTAGAATGGAGTATGAGGATTTAAGGTGAGAATACACCCCTATGTTAAATGCACCATGAAACATCCAGATGTCAAGTATATGTCCATTAAAATATTTATTATTGCATAAAGTAATACATCGTATTTAATTAATTACTACAATACTTTAAAAATTTAAAGTCAAATTTCTTAAAATTGCTCACACAGTTCAATGGGAAGAGTTTCGAGCTGGGTAGGTAATCGCGTGACAAGTTGAAAAAAAATTACTACAGCTGGGCAGTTCCATGCGTAATATGAAACACAAAGTCATGTAGGCACCAATTAAGGTGTCTAGTAATACAATGTAAACAAGACTGATACAATTTAAACGTTATCTACTACAATTTAAACATGATGCTTTGTGTTTGGTATGCCAATGGCAGACGTAAAATGGACGTGAGTTTCAGAGTGTAGAAAATTTATGAGAGCACTTGAGTAGTACACGCTTTGTTGAGTTTTAAAGTGAAATAGTGACAAGTAATTATTTATAACTTTTAAATAAGATAACCCAAACAAATGGCAGATCACGTAGAGAAAAAAGGAACTGCATTAAGAGGGAATGTATCGAAAGGAATTAGAAGAAGTTACGACAGAAATTTTAAGTCAATGGTGGTGCGCTATGCTGAAGAAACAAATAATTGTGCGGAAGGGAGGAAATACAATGTGACTGAAGCAAATGTGCGAAGGTGGAAGCAAGCAAAAGAGAAACCTGAAGGTGCTAACTCAACACAAAGATCATTTAGTGGACCAAAACGAGGCAGATTTCATGCATTAGAAGTGGAAATTGCAAACTTTGTACATATTCAAAGAATGGACGGTAAACCGGTGACACGGTATATCATTAAATTGAAAGCCCAAGAATTAGCACAATCGCAAAACATTCTGCACCAAGAATTTAAGGCTAGTAATGGATGGTGTGTGCGTATGATGCGTCATAATGGTTTTAGCCTGCGATGAAGAACTTCACTTTGCCAGTGTCTACCTTCCGACTTCACGGACAAAATAATAACTTTCCAGAGGCATGTAATTCGGTTGCAGAAAAGTCGCAATTACCTTCCGAGCCAAATGAGTAATGCAGATGAGACACCCATTTACTTCAACATGCCATCCAATTACACAGTCAACGAAAAAGGTGCAAAAAATGTCATCATAAAAACTTCCGGGAATGAAAAACTGTGCATTACTGTATTAGCGGACGGAACAAAGTTGCCGCTGTATGTTATTTTAAAATGCAAAACATTGCCTAAGGAAGTACTACCCAATGGAATAATTGTTAAATGTCAAGGCCAAGGATGGATGTCAGCTGATTTAATGTAGGACTAGCTAAGCGTAGTGTGGAACAGATGACCTGGGGCACTATTAAGGCAGAGAGCAATGCTCGTCTTAGATGCGTTCAAAGGCCACCTTACTGAGGAAGTTCAAAATACCCTTCATGGTATGAATACTGACCTTGTAGTTATACCAGGAGGTATGACATCACAAATTCAATTGCTAGATGTTGTAGTGATGAAGCCCTTTAAGGATTACATCAAGTCATTTTATTCAGAATGGCTTTTGGCAGGGGACCATGTATTAATTCCTACAGGGAAAATTAAGAAGCCCAGTATACCACTTCTCTGTAATTGAATCATTGCAACATGGCATAGCATAGATCCCAATAGTATCTCAAGAGGGTTCAAGAAATGCTGCATATCAAATTCCATGGACGGTATGGAAGACAACTTGTTCGAATTTGAATGAGATGTGATGAATGAACGGGACAGTAAGAATAAGGGAAGGAAACAGAGGAGAGGGAGATGTAAGTACTTAATTTACTTTTTTGTATTCATCCTCTTAATGTTAGCTTGATATACATATATGTAAAAGTTTTTTTGTAAGTGAACCTAATTTTTTTAGGGGTCGTCTTCCTTTTGGGTAAATACGGTATCTTTTCACCTGATGATGCTACGATCATAGCGAAACCAGTCATTTTCATTAAACTTTGGGGAAGTGACAAAGTTTTTTCATTTCATCTCCATATTTTTCAGCTACCACCACACCACCTAGAAGCGATTTTTGTATACACTTTTGTTTATGCTTAGTTGTCTTAATAACACTCCTTTTTATTCTTAGTTTTTGGAGCTTTGTGGCTATATCTAATTGAATTCTACGGTATAAGTTTATTTCTGTTCTTTTTAATGTCCTTGAATTTTTCTCACAGTTCCTTAAAATATTTATTATCATTTAACCTATTTGGAATTTTTAGAAATATTGCAGGTATGAAGAAATTCATGTGGTGGCCACATCAGAGTTTTTATTTCATGTGGTTTCTGAAACAGAATTGCCTTATATTCAAGATTGCCCTATAATCGAACAAATGTGGTATCTTGGATCGGGTTATTTCTCCCAATACAATTTAAAAAGCTGCCAAGTATTCGAGCAACAATGTGTACAGTCAGCCTGAAGTAATGTTTTTGTGATGCTTGTTCTTCAAAAATATTCCCTCCATTTTTCCTTTCGGCAAGTGTAAGTTACTTCATTCCAAGCTTTTCCTTCAGTCAGAAAATCTTTTCTAAACTTTCCCACACAAATTGAGTGTATTCACTGTTAGTTGCTGAAATCTGTAGGGTCGTTGTAATTCAGACGTGGGGGAACTATGGCACATTATGAAAGAGAACCGTGAAGTGAATCTAGTTTTCTTTTAGTTGATTAAAATTAGGGCCGTAAAACCTCTTCTTGTGAAGTTTTTACACTAAAATATTATTATTTATTGATTTTCACTGACAGAATCTTCTGCATTCTCTCAAGTAACTTCTGATGTGAACCCTAATGTGGCCTGCCGAAGCATTTCCATATGTTATTATGGTCTGCCTAAGGATCCACAATTACTAATGTGACCCATCTCGTCAAAGGTTTTCCCATCTCGGGTACAGTCGATCACTTCAGTAACACACTTAGTTGGTCATGCATGCTCCACCCACCCTTGCATAGTCGCCACTGCTTGGGTCACTGCCATGGCAATTGATTTTCTGCTTGGTTGCTTCCTACGCCTGCTAACCTCTTTCATGTGGTACACGGCATTAGAGATTGGCTGTGCATTTTTATACAATTTTGCAATTAAATTTCTCATGTAAACATGGAGAGACCGTAACTCCCACCCCACCCGAAACTTGGCAACGTTGGATCTTATCATTTCCTCAGTCCCCGTGAAGGCCATGATCCCCGGCAGAAACATTTTCGCCTCCGACCACCAGTCATTAGAATTTCTCCTACCCCCACCCTACCGATCCCCACCGCCGTTGCCCTCACCCCCTGTCCGAACCGTTAGAGCTTGTAACAAAGCTGACTGGCAGGTCATCAACCGTGCACTCTCCCTCCTTCCATGGGACCTCCTGGAGTGTGGGACTACGCAGGATAGCATCTCCCTTTTCTACAACATTCTCCACGGTGCCATTGGTGACCTCGTTCCCTCCCGCAAGATTTCCAAGAGACGACCCCTATGGATGTCCGAGGCGACCGCTGCAACCCTCCGTAACAAAGAAGCTGCTTGGAAACTAAGTAAGACCCACCCAAACCCCGCACACACTCGGAGTTTGCAAAAATTCGCAGCTGCTCGAGAACGCTCCTCAGACGTGACTATGCCAAATATGTGAAAACAATCACCGAAGATCTCAAAGACAATTCCAAGAGATTTTGGACTCTCATAAATGGCAGAAGAAAGTGTTCTCGTATCCCCCTTACTGTGAGCTCCAATTCCAAGTCATTCACGAACCACGAAAGGCCCACCGCTTTCAACGACCAGTTCACTTCGAACTTTTCCACACCCTCTCTCTCATCCCCCTTACCACCCGTTGAGTCCATTTGCACTCACTCCCTCTCAACCATTTCCACCACCCGCAGTGAGGTCCTAAGCCTTCTTTCCTCCTCACCTTCAAATAAGGCCACAGGATCGGACGCCATCGGTTCCCTATTCCTCAAACGCACGGCCAACACTCTTCATCTCCCTATCACGAAAATATTTAACAGATGCTTCTCCGATGGATCTTACCCGACGGAGTGGAAAACAGCAAATGTCACCCCTATTCTAAAGTCCGGTTCTAAAAATTGCATTGATAATTACCGCCCCATATCTATTCTTCCTGTTCTTTCCATCCTCTTTGAACGCATTATTCACTGCCGCCTCCTGTCGTTTATCCTCCCTTACATTTCCCCCTATTAACATGGTTTCCTTCCCGGGAGCTCATGCCTCACCAACCTTTCCGTCATTCACTATCATATTACCAATGCTTTCGAAGAATCTTCCCAACTCGACGTTTGTTACGTCGATTTTTCCAAAGCTTTTGACACCGTGGATCACATCCTATTAATTCACAAACTTACCAATCGTTACAATATCCATGGACCCCTTCTTAGTCTTCTCACCAGTTTTCTATCCAACAGATTTCAATGTGTTACAATTGACGGCGTTACTTCCCCTTCCCTTCCAGTTCCTTCCGGTATTCCACAAGGAAGTGTTCTTGGTCCCCTTCTTTTCTCTTTATATATTGATGATATTGTTGATTCCGTTCTTCCCCATTCCTGCAACATACTGTTATACGCCGACGATTGCAAGATATTTAAGCAAATAGACAACTCCAATGTCAGTCACTTGCTTCAGCTTGCCCTCCAATCAATCTCTAATTGGAGCTCTGCATGGAAACTTAAAGTTAATCCCACCAAATCTAAATTTATACAGTTCACCCTTCGAACCAAACTCATCCCTTCAGTTTATTTATACTCCGCCCAACCCATACCCGAAGTTTCCTCACACAGTGACCTTGGAGTGCTCTTCGATTCCAAGCTCACCTTCACCTCACATATAAGAAAAATTTCATCCAAAGCCATGTCCCTTGTTGGCCTGTTGTACAGATTCACAGAAATCAACAACCTTCAGGCATTAAAATCAGTTTTTTCCGGTTGTGTCCTACCACTACTTGAATATTGCTCTCCTATATGGTCCACGGCATCTCCCACCAACCTTAAACTCCTAAATCGCCCTCTAAATTTCTTCCTAGCAATCGTGCGCCATCGAGTCCCTACTTACCGTAACTTGTCTCGCGAGGAATTGCTTTCAGTGATGGGTATTTCCTCCCTGCAATTGCGTCGGAAAACATCAGACCTAAAATTTCTCCATGGAATAATGAATGGTAAATACCGACCAAATGAACTTCTTACCTACTTCTCTCTACACGTCCCCCCTCGTCCCACCCGCAATCCCAACCCCTTACGCTTACCCAAATGCCGGCTCTCTATCACCAAAAGATCTCTCTTCTATCGATTGCCTCAAACATTTAATTCCCTGATTCGTTTGTTCCCTGTTATTGATATGTTTTCCCCCATCTCATCCTTCTCTGCACTAGTTGCCCGGTCACCCCCATAATTCTTATTGTCTAAGCGCTTTTGAATATGTTTCTGTTTTTGCATTTTCCTGTTTGGAACAATTTAATATCTGTTCCACGATTGTTAATTTAATTTATTTTATTTGTTATTTTATGTTGTTATATTACGGATCCATTGTAAAAGGCCAAAATTTGGCTGTTTATGGAACTTTTTTAATTAAATAAAAAATAAAATAAAAATAAATAAAAGAATATTTCCACAACCTTTCAATATGTAATTTCCGTTATAACGCAGGTGTTCTTGCCTCCCGATGCCCACATTGTCAAGGTATTCTACTGCATTTATTTAAAAAAATTTAGCAATTTAGTTAAGAAAAAAATTAGCATTCAGATCGCAGCCAGGCACAATAAGGGCTGCATGTGGCCTGCAGGCCACCATTTTGACATGCCTACCCTATGTAGTCTCCTGACTCAATGGTGACCACCAGAGTATTTCATTGATGCCTTCATAAACTTGCTAATATTATAGAAAATATTATTGAGGCTGCTGAGAAGTCATGGTTCCAAGTAATACAGGCAAATTGTGTTTTATTGTTACAGAATGTTGATGAACTTAAGGTGTCCAGAAGATAGCAAAAGTTATGAATTTTATGTTGTCTAGTCTTTCATAATAGATTTAAAAAAATTTTTGGTTCTGTTTCCATAACCTGGTAAAAGGTTAACAAAGCAAAGGTAGTGCTGTTGATGACGAGAAATGATACTAAAATGTAAAATGCTACCATTACATGGCATATGCCTACTCTGCCCCCCAGTTTGAGAAGTTTGGTTTTGTGTTGACTCCTTCCCCCTCAGGTTGGGATGGGTTGCGTTCATCTTCTGTGATATTACTTGGACTATTTTTCTTCTTATATTTATGTATCATGTTTAACTTCCACCTTTTTTCCTTCCCCCAAGGTAGTTCATTTCTCATCACTTTCTCGCCATCGACAGCACTACCATCATTTTGTTTACTTTCCACCTGGTTATGGAAACAATAATAAATTTTCTTATTTAGTAAAAGTTATGTAAATTAATTTGCATGAATTGAAAATTTCAAAATTTGGATAGAAAGAAATGAAGGTATTTGTTTAGTTTATGAAGGCTGCATTTCTTCCCTGTTCTCACCATGTGTGTTGGTGTTGTATGACAACAGTTTTGCCGGCATTCCAGTTGACTTCTTTAGGTCAAAGTGTTTGAGGCAGAGATTTGCCCACCTGAAGAGGTCAAATGGAATGCCGGCAAAACTGTTGTCATCCAATGCCAACGCACATGGTGGGAACTTGGAAGAAATGCAGCCTTCGTCACCTAAATTCCACAGAAACCTTTGCACCAAATTCATTTAATATGTTGAAGGCTGTAGAATTAGACACTCAATTTTTATTGCAATCTAGCAGTTTTGAAAACTGCATGCTATTTTTTGTTAAAGGTTTATTTACACAGTGCCAGTCAAGTAAAATGGTTGCGCGCACAGCTCTGGCACGTTACTGGCCGTGTGTAAACAGGTCTTGCCAGTGAATAGGCAAGTCAACTATCACCGTGCCAATAAGTTGGTAACCTCCTCTGTTAAACTTACCTAAAGATTTTGTAAATACTTTGTAGTCTTTGGCTCTTTTTACCTATATTTTTTTGTACCTATTTTGTAACTCTGTTTTGCTTCTGCCTTCCTTTTGCAACCCCTTCCTTCTTCTGTTTATTTTATTACCATCCAATTGCTTTCCCTCCTTTCTCACTCCTCCTTTATCCTTATATATGGAACTTTGTATATATCATTTCACCTGATGATGCAATGATCGTAGTGAAACCGGTCGTTTTCACTAAACTGTGTGGAAGTGACCAACTGAAACCGATCGTTTTCACTCAACTGTGTGGAAGTGACCAAGTTTTTTCATTTCATCTCGATGAGTCAATTCCACAAGGTTGAGATTGATTTTATTAATGATATCTGAAAAATATGGTTTTTAGAATATTGGAAAATATTTCGAACAAAAGTTGTAGAAAATTATATTACCTACAACTTTTATTCAAGTAATTTTTTACAATGGTCAAGTATTAAAGCAAATATTTGAAGAAAAAACGATGTGACAAGAGTAAACACCCACTTCTGGTTGACTGATTTTAATCAAAAACTAATCTACTCAGTCCTTTTAATAAAAGAGTCAATTATAAAATATCGCCATGATTTTATTAATAGTTTTTGAGTTAGAGCATCTGCAAAATTACTATCACATACACACACAGACATCATTGAGAAAATGATCAAAACATGTTCAGGGGAGCTTGAAATATTTCCATTGAAATCTCGAAATTGATTTTTTTCATGAAAACAATACTTTCCCCTATACTACGTATGGAGAAAGTAAAAATTGGAGTATTGATACCAATACTAACTATCATTCTCTTTAACTGTAAATTATCCGACAATTTGCTTTATTTAAAAATGATAATGCTGCAAACAGCTCATGAAAGGGCTGTTTAATTTTTTACCTAATATAATTATGCAATAAGATTAACAAATAATTACAATAAAACGTGCATTTAATGCCTTCCAATGATCTACACTAAATTAATTGTTTAATTTCTTAAAACGATTAATACGGAACGAAGACATAAGCACTGGTTCTAATGCAGGAGAAATTTGTCAGCTGCCTGCTCCTTAAGCGTAATATTGTCTCCTAAGGGTGGAATAGACTATAGAACATAGAGGAATGAATGGAGGTGTGAGGGAGAGGAGTAAATGTCATGATTATAAGGTATGAATTTTTTGGCTAATGTTTTAGAAAAACGAGTTAGGAAGGTGTACAGTGTATCACAAATAGGCACGTTTCATGCGATGGAGTATTTGAAATTATACGATATAATTTGACCGAACACACCATAAAACTGCAAAACACCACAACCTGATTATATCTGTCTAATAAAAATTACTTCTCCCCCCTTAGTTTGTATATCAATAAACATATTACATAATTTTAATGACTAAATACTGCAAAACAATATATTAGAAATGATGCCTGGGAAATATTCAATTTTTATTTACCGAATTTATTTTCTAATCAGTTTTAATCAACCAAACAATCGAAAATTATTCAAAACATACCTCACTTGAGATCAGTAGTTGTAATATTTAAGTTTCTTCCGCACGCACAGAAATTAAATGTATTTTTGTAATTAGAGCAGAGCTTATTTACTTCAGTAACCAATGAAGTTGTTTACATTGACAACAATTACGCAGCTATGCTTGAATTTTTCTAAGTTCAAAGAGAATTACAACTTTCCTGTTTGATTTTCTTGATAATGGCTAATCCTACGATAAAAATGTTTAGGAAAAGAAATACAATACGTTAATAGTTCTACAAGTTAATTTAAAAATTATTTTGATATGACTAATTCTTTACAAGATATGACATTTTTTGTCACCAGTAAAGTGGTATCCCTGATTGGCTTACATGATTTATTTGTGTGATTTTCTTTGACTGTAAGACCTCAAATTCAAATTTCATAAAAATCAGTTTGGTAAAAGCTGCGAATGAACATACAGACGGACAGACAAACTGAAGCTAACAGGTGCTTATGTTGGAAGCAAAACACGCCTAAAAACATTACCATATAATCGGGCAAATATGGTATATCCATAACTGCAATATAGCAAGGTGCGTTATAATGGAATTCTACTGTACTTTTTGTGAGAAAGAGACCAGATTTTTCCATAGTTATTGAGGTACAATGAGAACGTGTGTGTATATATATATATATATATACGAGGTGCAATCAAAAAGTTTCCGGACTGGCCGCTTGGCACGCTACTCATTTGCGCCACGTAGCTGCGCAACTAAGGATGCGTAGCATACTTCATTGTGAAGTTGTCTCCCAAGTTTAGAGGCGTTAACAAGTTGCGTTTTATTTTTACATGTTTTTATTTGCGTTAATGTCATAGTCCTTCGGCGATTTTCTCAGCACGTAAAAATGACTTCTTTGAAAGAACATGTTTGTGTAAAATTTAGTTACAAACTTGGGAAATCGGCATCTGAGACCCTTGCAATGCTTAATCAAGCATTTGGTGAGGAAGCCATGGGTAGAACCCAAACATACGAGTGATATTCACATTTCAAAAATGGACAAACGTCAGTTGAGGACTTAAAAGCATTCTGGTCATCCTTCAACAAGCAAAATTGATGAAAACATCGAAAAAGTGCACGAAGACATCCACTAGGATCGCCGGCAAAGCATTCTCGACATTTCTAATAGTCTTGGTATCTCCTATGGGTCTGTTCAAAGCATTCTCACTGATGTTTTGCACATGAGGATCATTGCGGCAAAATTTGTCCCTCGGCTTTTGACACAAGACAAAAAAAACCATTGCGTGAACATTTGTCGGGAACATCAAGAAAGCCTCGAAAACGACCCAAACTTTCTTTCTAAGATCATTACAGGTGACGAAAGTTGGGTTTATGGCTATGATCCCGAAACGAAACAACAATCATCACAGTGGAAAAGTGCCAACTCCCCAAGACAAGAAAGCACGACAGGTCAAGAGCAATGTGAAGAGCATGCTCATTGTGCTTTTTGACATGGAAGGGATTGTGCACAGGAAATTCATTCCACAAGACCAGACAGTCAACCAATATTATTACACTTAAGTTCTGACATGACTGAGGGAGAGCATCAGGCGGAAACATCCAGACAAGTGGGCATCGCAGGAGTGGCTGCTCCACCACGACAATGCACCAGCACTAACTGCACTATCTGTTCAACAGTTCCTGGCTAAAAACAACATGACACCTGTTCCCCATCCTCCATACTCTCCTGACCTTGCTACATGCGATTTTTTTCTCTTCCCAAAGTTGAAAAAAGTTCTCAAAGGATGCCGATTTGATGATTGGGAGGAGATTCAGACCGAGTCGCAGGACACGCTTGACAACATCCCCAAAAAGGAGTTCCAGGAGTGATTCGGGAAGTTAAAAAGGTGCTGGAATCGTCGTATCGTTGCCCAAGGGGACAACATTCAATAGGACCTGTGGTAAGCCAATTTTTTTATTACAACTGTCCAGAAACTTTTTGATTGCACCTCGTATATTTATATTTCTCTTACTCCATCTGCAACAACTTCATTTATGACTTACTACAATACTATTTTGAACAAACTTTCAGAGTAGGTAGAAGATTGAAATTTGGTAGGAATGTTTGTCTCTTATAGTAAAAGACATTTATGAAACAAAATCCCAAAAAAAGATCTGGGTTCGACTCCAGTAGATAATTTCTATTTCCCATAAGATAACATGTAAAAATCGATTTTTGGACTTACAGGTTTTACTCTTTTGCAAATTAAAATTAAAGAGAATTGAACAATGATCTTTGGACCTGAACCGTTTTAAAGAAAAGCAAATTACATTTATTATTATTATATTCACATTTTGCCTATGATACAATAGTGCTCAAGTTCTATGTTTAAATCATATTTATTGGAAATTTTTTAGTGACGTTGCCTTGCCAACCACGTCATTGTTAAACCTTGAGATTGTATTGTCATCTCAACCCTTATACTATATGTGTAAGGAATGTATGCTTTGAATGCTTTAATACGAGACAGAGAGGAAGAAAGAAAGGAGAGAGCCAGAGAGGGAGGGAGACAGGGGGGAAGGGATACAGGGAGGGGAGGGAGACGGGGGAGGAAAGGGAGACGGGGAGGGGAGGGAGATGGGGAGGGGAGGGAGACGGGGAGGGGAGGGAGACGGGGAGGGAAGGGAGATGGGGAGTGGAGGGTGACGAGGGGGGAGGAAGACAGGGGAGAGAGGATGGGGAGGGAGACGAGGGGGAGGAAAATGGTGGGAGGGAGATGGGGAGGGAGACAGAGGGGGAGGGAGACAGAGGGGGAAGGAGACAGAGTGGAGGGAGACAGAGAGGGAGGGATACAGAGAGGGAGGGAGACATAGAGGGAGGGAGACAGAGAAGGAGGGAGAGATAGATCAATGCTCTTTATTAAGGTGAGGCTGAGACTAGGAAGTCTATTTTTTCAGAGAAGGAGATAGATAGATGTCTTTATTTGGGCGAAATTTAGACCATAAGGTCCACTATTACATTTAACCCAGAGAGAGGGAGGGAGGGAGAATGGGAGGGAGGAGGATGGGAGAGAGGAAGAGAGAAAAGGAGGAAGAATGGGAAGTGCCTTAAATTTAATTTAATCCATGAATACCCATCATATTTGACAGGCAATTATGCTAGTTTTCTAAAAAATAGTTTTTAATTGTAAAACAAGCATCCATCATCTAGATAAGGTATTTTTTACAACTCTGACCCTCATTAAACAACGAAATCCTAATGAGGCCCTTCTATACCATCCATCGCTTTAATGCAGCCCTGCTGCCTCTCCAAGTTTGTCATGCCAAGCCTAGGGCTTCTCGTCACTGACCTTGCACAGAGAGTCATGAAAGAATCTAATTTGTAGTAGACCTCAGAAGCCCACCCATTATATTCTAAGTAAATACGCAAATAAATTATTAAGAAATTGGCATGTTTTCCTCCATAAAACTTAACGATGTTTTCAATTGTCCTGAGTCTTGGGCCTGATAGACCACTATCACCTAAAGGCCATGCATTCCCTATATCCATGCCTGCATTGAGGATTGCTGATCCAGAATGCTAAAAACAACCATTCAAATGTTGCAAACATCTGATAATTATCTTCAACCAAGCAACAAAAACTTCAATATAAAAAATTAAACATTCATCTCTGGAACCTACAATCCAAATTTAAGGATTGCACTTTCCTGATACCATTGAATGGAAATATTTAACAATCATTACTGAACTGTATGAAAAAACTTGCTACCAGTAGCAAGTTCATGCAAAAATCTTTTTCAGTTCAAAGAATTTACTCAATTACCGTATTAGTCCGAATCTAGTCCTCCCTTTTTGGCCAAAATATTAGTAATAAAAGTAATATTCGTGCCCAAAAAATTAGCAAACGAAAATATCACCGCCGGCAGTAAGTATAGGTAACAATTAATACCCTCACTTTATTTGATTGTTTTACGGAGAATTTTTTGATACATATGCCTCAGTAACTCAATTCTTTTTGTTCACTCTTTGGAATCCTTGCCTTAAAGTTCGTATTTTCATAATAGCAGGAATTGAAGAAGATTTCTTTTTGCAAGCGTTGATTAGCCAACTTCATCCCTTCCCTAAGTCACAAATATTGATATGCAGTGATACCATCGATCGTTATTTTAAAGAAAATGTCCCTACGACGAAAGTAATTATCTTCATTACCCATCAATCCGTAGTTATCCGTAGGGCCGCAGGATATTCTGTCAGCTGATCAGACTGTCCAGTTTGCACAGCTGCTTGTGTTCCCAAATTTCATAATTTAGCGTTATAAAATACTACAAATACATTCTAATGGAATATTAAATTGATCACGCGTATTTGTCCGGCAAAAATAACGCATGTACGTATTAGAATATACCGAATCCGAGTCCAACAATAGTTGTTGCTATGGCAACACTCTCATAATGAGTGATAAAAACTGCAAAATTGCCAGTATTTATGCAAAATTCTAAGAAATACAATCGATATGCAAAATTCTACGATAAAAATTAGAATATTCATTCTTTTCCTCAGAGAATAGTACAAAACTCGCTCTGATATTACAATTATAAGATATTTTAATGTGCAAGAGAAAATTACCCTGAACGGTGGATTTCAGATTTCCTATGTAAATCAAATGGGAAGGATAATTCCTGGAATCGAACCTGGGACTTCAATCTTCACAACAAAAACTATCCTCGGGAGCTCAGCCCATGTAGCAAGAGATTTCCACCAAGTTTCATGAAAATCGGTCTATTGGTTCAAAAGTTAATAGGGGTACAGGAAGACAGACACAATGACAAAACTATAAGCCGATTTCCATTCTGGAAAGTGGGCTAAAAAGTGAGGTCTATAATGGGGTTAAAACTTTTTTCCAAAATTGAGGCTTCAGAAATAGGGGGGAGGACTATATTCAGGGAGGGACTATATTCAGACTAATACATAGTCAACTATTCAAATAAAATAATGGCATTCCATTCCAGACAAAGTTATGCAGTAATGTATTTCCTAAGTATTTCTATACAAATACAACTTAGATTCTCCTATCTGCAAAATTATATGGAATGCAAATGACTAAGTTTATCCAAGCCTTTTATCTCATAGGTATTCAAGAAAGCCAACAACACTAGGTTGACATCAATAGCAATATTTTGAAAACATACATTGGCAATTCCACCAAAAAGACTGCAGTAATAAGTGTAGTCAAATAGGCTACACAGAAAAAAGAAAAATCTAAGATTTTTTTCAAAATTATTTTCTTTGGTTTTCAGTTGAAGGAATCAAATATCTTTTGAATTTTATACGGGGTGTTTCTGAAAGGTCTGGCAAAAATTTAGGAGCAAGTTCTACATGCCAAAAAATGAACATAGGTCCAAAAATGCTTCCCTTTTGAATTACAGCCCTTTTTTTTCGAAATGTTACACCAATTTTATGGTGATGTATGAAACAATGTATTTGATCCAGGCTGCAATGACACGGTCTGGAACCATTTGATCATGTGATGCGATAACAGACATTCATGTTTGACCTTCGAACCATTGTTAGAATAGACCTTGTCTTCAATGGTAGTGCTGTCCAAGTAGTTCAAGTGCTTTGAGTGAAGTGTTAACTATTTTCCGTGAACATGGCTGTTTATTCAAATGCTGAGATGGCAGACATGCATTTAATGTATGGCCTTGCAGAGGGTAACAGCCATGAATCCAGGCGTTTATACCGGGAGAAATTCCCAGGACAAGTGTCCAGATCGGAAAACTTTTGTATCCATTGATTGTCGTCTCAGAGAACATGGGTCTTTCTTGCCTGCTACAGCCAACTGGGGAAGAGGAAGAGACACTCACACCCCTGAATTCGAAGAACAGATTCTGAACATGATTGAGGAGAATCCTGGAAGCAGCACAAGGAAATTGGCATTACAGTTAAATCATGTTTCAAACACGACCATCTGGGAGGTGCTGAAAAACAAGCTGCTCTATCTGTACCATCTGCAGCGGGTGCAGGCCCTTTCACCGGCTGATTTTCCTGCACAAGTTTGTTCTGCCACTGGTTTTTGCAGCAGTGTGGACAATCTCTTTAATTACCACAATCAATACCTTTGTTGAATCACGGCACCAGCAACAGTTCTCCATTAACATTTGGGCCAGTATCATTGGTGACTCTTTGATCAGACCTCATGTACTACCACGCAGGCTCTGGGCCAAATTACAAAGCTTTCTTGGAAAACAACCTGTCTTCATTGCTGAAATATCTTCCACTTCAGGTGCAAGCATGTATGTGGTTTATGCATGATGGGGCTTCTCATTTTAGCATTATTGCCCGTGAGTTTCTCAATGCTGCATACCCTGCTCGTTGGATAGGTCGGGAGGCTGACTGCGTGGCCTCTGCGCTCCCCTGACCTAAATCCGCTGGATTTTTAATTGTGAGAGCATAGTTCTTTGAGTATTCAACCCATCCTCGATGACCTGAGTCTCCAAGAGCACATTGTGGATAGCTGTCAGACAATCTGCAATACTCCTGGTATTTTTTAGTTTTGGAAGTCAACGCAGAGATGTGTTCAAGCCTGCATCAATGCTGAAGGAGGACATTTTGAGCACCTTCTGTGAATGGGAAGATCAGGAAGCCAGCAAAAAGTTTAAAGCTTGACCATGTTCCCTAATTGCTTTTTGAAGAGCTGTGCCATGCTTTGAAACTAATGTAATGTAAATTAGTTAGATTTAAATTTAAATAAAGTTTACTGTTAAATATCCACTCTCTTTTGAACTTTTTCAAACTGAGAAGTATTTTCCCCTTATCATATCCGAAAAAATGAGAAGGGCTGTAATTCGAAAGGGAGGCATTTGCGGACCTATGTTTATATGAACTTTTTTCATTCTTTTGGCAAGTAGAACTTAATCCCAAATTTTGGCCAGATCTTTCGGAAACACCCTGTATAATAGAATAGGAAGTGAATTTTGGTTGCAACATTTCATTTAACTAATGCAAAACTAGCAATTTAAAATAAATATAAATAGTAATGCCAGAAACAAATAATACTTCAAGAACTACTTCAGCTGGAAATCATTCTTATGAAAAATTTTATACTGATTGTGAGATAGTCTATTTTTTTGTTATAAGAAGTGGATGAGAATGAGGAAATTTTTAGTTATTTAAAATTGAGATGTAAATCACTTGGAAAATTATAACTAAAAAGTCCATATCACAAAAAATTCAAATACCCATTCAACTTTTGCAAGAAAATTGACAATTCCGCAACTAATCTTCCAACTCTCAGCAAAAAATAAAAACTTATTAATGTTAATGTCTTTTTTATTTTTATTATAATACATATGAATTTTGAGCAACACTGACCTGCTTGAACAGGGAGTAATGTCAACATGGACAACTTTGTTCTTGCTTCCTAACTTCCGTCCTCGATTTGATTTCACAACAGGAGTTGCCTCATTTGCTGAATCTGGAGTAGCCACACTTGGAGTGGAAGGAAGAGAAGCAGGAGAGGATTCAACAGTATTGGGTGTAACAGCTTCGAGAGAATGCTTTGGTGTCTCTGTGCTTACTGCAACAGATTTAGCACTACTTTCCACACTGGTAGGGGTTTTAACAGATGGTGATACGGACATTTTATTTCCATCAATCGTTTCTACTTCCATTAGATCTCTGGGCTTTATATCTCCTCGGCTAATTTTCTCCTTTCTTTCTCTTTCTATTTCCTTTCTTTCAAATTCCTCCAACAAATCTTGACAAGTCGAGAGGTTTTTGGCTGGCTCCCAGGTATTCTGATCCCTGCAATAAGAATTTTTTAAGTTACATACTGGTAGATAGAATCATTGAAATTTGGGCTCAAATATAAGTTTGACAGTAAGGAAACAAAAATTTTCTTAAGCAAAAATGGTGTTAATATAGAGCAGCAATTATGTATATTATTATATATTATATTATACAGGTTTCCCTTTCTTTATGTGGGGGTTGTGTTCCTGAAAAGTGATGCATAAAGCGAAATCGCATAAACAGAACCCATATTTACATGTAAAAGATAGGCATACATTCCACAAGCAATCCAAACTACCCTCCTAGATGCTCTTCTTTTGCTCCATAACAACTTCTTATGCGCTAAATACAAACTTAAAACAATTAACACTGTAAATTATACTCGCCAATAAAAGGAAGCAGACGAGCACAAGTGGTGTCTGTTGTGAGTGACATAATAGTGGAGGTTTAAAGTGCTGGAGGGTTGTCTTGACCCAATGCAAGTTCCACGGGCAAGGAGACAAAGCTTCTCAAGAGTGCTCAGACAGTATCACATGAAATCTCCTTCTCATCTCCACTCTACAATACCCTCTCCACTCTCATCTCTTTTACAGTAGTACTAATACTCAAAGCATAAGAGACAATGAGAGACTGAATGGTCACCCTGTGGTGTAGTGGAGAACTTTTTTGCATTTGTATTGCACTGGCCGCATAACCGCATAAGAGCGAATCAACGATGCATAAAAAGAAATTTCGGTAGCAATAAGTTTGTTGCATAATAGTGAATTTGCAAATTCACATAAAGCGAACCCGCATAAAGAGAGGGAAACCTGTATTGTATTATTATTATACTATCCTAATATACCTAATAATTCTCGAATGTCATTCTGTAACACGTTTTTAGACACCCTGATGGGCTACAGATCTAAAATTTAGAAAAATGATTGGTCATTGGGTACAACCAATAGTAAAAATCTAAAAATTTTATTATTTTTTAGGGGGTTATTTTCGATGCCATTGTTCCATTTCAATATCCCATAAGATAAGCATGGAAACCTGTGCATACCTGCAATTTAAAATTAGTTAAAATTAGGATAGAAAATCAGGTAGAAAACAGTTCCATAGTTGAAAGAAAAAGGTTTATTATTTTTGAAGGCTAAACTCAACTCGGATCCAAATTAGCATTATTAATTGGAAACTGACATTTTCAACAATAAAAAAATACCAACTACCATGGCAATGAGTTCAATCCTTTTAAATCGGAATTGTGATTCTGTATTGTTACAGCATCGATTTAATGTTTTCCAATAGGGAATAGATAGATCGCATTATAATCCCGTTGATTTCAACCAGTGACGTATTGCTCGTGCGCTCTAAGGCAGCAGGCAGAGACGCATGAGAGGGGAAGGGAAGGAATGGGAAGGAGAAACTTTAAGGGGGAGCCGACATCCGAGCCTATGCGCAGTAACACAATTTTGGTTCACATTAGTCCAAGTTCACGCATCGAATTCCCACACCTAAACACCACCTCCACTATAGGCAGTCCCACCTCGAGGATGGACTCGTCCTTCCATAAAAGTGCCTATTGCACACCGCCATGTTAGGCTGCGTCCATGCTGACGCTCACAGCTTAGCTCATAGCCTAGCTCAGAGCTGCGCTTGTAAAATGAATACATTGTTTTAAATGGGGGCGTCCATACTCAAGCGGCGCTCATAGCTGCTGACCGAGGAGAGATAAGCGATGATAGCTGCGATGACATTTAAATTTGTTTTCTTGGCTAGTAAGCGCTGATAGTCCAGACGCGCGCGCGCAAACAG
This sequence comes from Tanypteryx hageni, assembly GCA_028673005.1. Lineage (NCBI taxonomy): Eukaryota > Metazoa > Arthropoda > Insecta > Odonata > Petaluridae > Tanypteryx > Tanypteryx hageni. The sequence continues at coordinate 23,463,746 of CM054113.1, forward strand.
TAAAGGTCATTCGCCTGGTGAAAACACGTAGCACTGTAGGAAAGAACGCCTCCAGTTAAACATTTCAGGTAAGTAGAAATATATTTGAAATACGTATAAAATGCATAATTACATCTAATTTTTTACTGGTATTTTATATTTAACAGTTTATTTCTTTTAGAATGGAAGTTGACAAATTAATAAATGCTGTGTCAACGCAATAGCTTTTGTGGAAACAGGACGATCCTAACCACCACAATCGTTTCATGCTTGACAAAGCATGGAACGAAATAGCAAGTGAAATGGAGACTACAGGTGAGAAATAACTGTAATGGACAATGTTTGCAGTTTTATAATATAGGATTATATATTATTTACTGATGAGAAATGAACTGAGAGATTTGAAATACTTTCAGATACATTTTGAGTAATAGCTTTACAAAATTGGTATTAGTGTTTCATACATGAGCTATTGTCATATACGAAATGAAATAACAGCTTAAATGGAAAAAAGCACAGTTATACAAAAAATATAGTATGTCTTGCTGGAGCTTCTGCAGACCTTATAACACTGATAAATTTCTTGTAACTTTGGGAAAATTCTTAAATATTATGTTCTTCGCTGTGTAGTAAAGTACTCCTTGAACATATTTCTTACATATCTTGCCTGTCTGCTGGAAGTATTGCATCCTCGTCCTACTGCTCTGGTTTGTGGCGATATATAGTTCTGCGTCTGTCGAGGTTCGCTGAACACCTTCTATGTCAATAATTGTGTTGTGGAGGACACAAATAGCCTTGATAATTATATCTGCATTTTCAGGTGATGTTTCAATTGGCTTCCAAAGAATTTTGAACTTAGAAGTTATTATGCCAAACGCACACTCAACGCAACTTCTGGCTCTCGATAATCTCTGATTGAAGTATTCACATTCTTCAGTGAGATCAGCTCTAGGATATGGTTTTAATAAATTACTCATCAATGGATAGGCCTCATCTCCTACGAAAACATAGGGGAAAGAAACATTAGATCCTGGCAATGAGTCATCATTAGGAATTTGTAAAGTACTGTTCTCCAACATAGGGAATAGCCGTGAATTTCGAAAGGTACCCCTGTCACTCTGTCTTCCATATCCCCCAACATCAATAATTGTAAATTTACAGTTTGCATCACAGACAGCTTGTAAAACGATTGAGAAATATTTCTTATAGTTGAAATAGAAGGATCCAGTGTGAGAAGGGCATTTTATTCTAACGTGCTTTCCGTCAATTGCTCCCACACAATGAGGAAACTGCCACAGTGCCGCAAATTCTTCAGATATATTTTTAAACATTTCTTGATTTGGAGCCGGTAAATGATTTGGCTGCAGTACATCGTACAATGCTGAAAGAGTTTCGGGAACAAGTTTAGCCACCGTAGATTTACCCATTCTAAATGAAAATGCCAAGCTTCTAAATGACTGACCAGTTGCTAAAAACCTGGAACAGTTTAAAAATATTATGTAATATAGGTATAAAATGCAATAATGTAAATATGCATACACAAAGTTATATACATAAAGTATAAATACATAAACACGCAATTATATATATATATATATATATATATATCATTATATATCGACGACTCTTACAGAGGAGTATATAACATACATACAACATATAACAGGAGGATACTAATGTTTAGGCACTTCCAGATGTGCTGGAGATTCGAAATTTTTTTTATAGGTAGGATTTTGTACAAAACCGACTAGAAAAAATGAAAATCTTGAAAAAGTGCAACAATGCGGCCGCTAAAAATTCGCAATTGTTTAAACAAATTTTCATGGTTTATGTATTTCCGCATGTGCTACGGAGTTGAAATTTTTTTTATAAGTAGAATTCTTAAAAAAACGAAATAGGGATTATAAAAATTTTGATATTTTAATTTGTTTGGCAGTTAAAAATTCTTAAAGTTTAAACAAATAGATAACTGTTTAGGTACTACAGGATGAGTTAGGAAGCTGAAATTTTCAAATTATTTACAGAGTAGTAAATTTGCATAAATAAACATTTCAATTTTACCATATATGAATTGCCGCGGCCGTTAAAAATTATTTAAATTTAAACAATTACAAAAATATTATTTTACTTATAGAAATGCTACAACTTTAAAATTTGGCTAAAATGTGTAGCATTAGTACCCCATAATGGAGAAAGTGTAAAAATTTTAAAATTACAACATTTGGGGATTGTTTTAAACTATTATTTTTACATGTGGGAAAAACGAAAATCGCTGCGGAGGTGAAATATTTAGAATTAAAAATATATGTGTAATGATGAAAGATGAATAATGAATGTTTTTTTATGTTGAGATGAAATGCTTGCAGTATGCAAGCACCAAATACTAGTATATATATATATATATATATATATATATATATATATATATATATATATATATATATAACAACTTACGGAAAAGGAAAGGTAAAATAGATATATGGATGTCAACAAGGTGTTGGGATGAGGAAACCCAGTGAGCACTTACCAATCAGACGACTTCAGGTTGGCGAGGCCCCGGGGATGTCGAAGCGACACACGTAAAATAACACAAAAATCATCCTCATCCCAACACCTTGTTGACATATATATATATATGTGTGTGTGTGTGTGTATGTATAACAATGTGTTTTAGGGAAGGGCTAATTCTATTGTAAACATTTTATTATGTTACTGCTATCATGTTCCTTATTGTTTCAGCGAAGTTTGCCCAAAAAAAATGGAAGTATCTACGAGATCACTTCCGTGGAGAATTAAGGAAAGCAGGAAAAGGACGTTCTGGAGATGCCGCTGTGAATTATAATTCAAACTGGCCTTATTTTAAAAGTCTCCTTTTCCTTACGGACCAGTTTAATAACAGAGCAACACATACAAATGTGTTAAGTAACGAATGTTCGCAGGAACAGGAAGACTTGGGGAATGATGACAACGAAATTATTCCCTCGCCATCTCCGTCCGTAGATGAGGAAGGTATACTTCCTTCAAGACCATCTTCTGCTGCAACTTCTAAAGGAAGTGGGACTCGAAAAAGAAAACGGAACACTGATTTAACCGCTGAATTGGTGGACATAGAATGACAGCAATTAATGCTTCTTCAGGAAAGTTCCAAAGCTGAACCTGTATCTGATGATGAGGACATGAATTTCTTTAAAAGCTTAATTCCTCACATTAGAGACCTTCCAGCAAAAAGAAAATTGAAATGCAGGATGAAGATCATGGAAATTGTCCTGCAGTTCGCGAATGATGATTAAGCATTCATTATATTTGTGTTTGATTGTCATTAAAAAAGAAAACTGATTGCTGATGACTGAATATTGTTCCCTTTTTATCATTTCACGTCTAAAGCATTGTAGATGTGTTTTGTTTTATTAAGTTTCCTTTTGAATTTAAAATAAAGGAAGTTTTAGGTTACGTATTTCTTGACTGTAAGCGCAGAAAATTTAGCGTTATTCAAGATCGTTTCTTCCATTATCTATGAAAGTGTTTTTAGACTTTGATCTTTTCATAGCACTTCATCAAGATACGTATGTAGTGATATAATCTGCGAAAACTGAAACATGACTTTGTATAATGAAAAAATTAAGAAACTTCAGAAACCATCCTAAGAAGGAATTTTAAAGAGAAATAATTCGAATTTAATATTTATTCTACAAAATATAGACCAATATTACTGAAATATTTCATATCATGGGCAAAAATGGTTGCAGGTCTTTATGGGATAGCATTACACGAACAGTTCTTAAAAGGTATACGATAGACACAAGTGTTGTGATCCCGTTTAAGTAAGTGTAAGTAAGTCCTCTGTGTTCTGAAAGTTAAAAATCGTTGAAGGAAAGTCTACTTACAAAAGAGGTATTGAAATTTCGTTCTTTTTATTGCGTGAATAGAAAATTATAGATACTAAAGCGGTGATTGTCAGTGGGATAATATGTTATTAGGAATGATTCTACTTTTAAAGCTTAGAAGAGTATTTTATCTTCAGTATAATATAAGTAAATTGTGTTAACAGGTATTAACAAATATCTCTCACCTTAAAGTAACTACAAGGCGCTCTGCTGGTTCTATTGGATGTTTGACACAATTACTCCACTTACAAATGAGTTTAGGCGACAATTTCCCTAAAATGTTTTCGAAAGTGGAGACAGACATCCTTAAATATTCCTGGAATTTTTTTGGATGCTTCTTTAGTTCAGGAAAAAGGTGGTGAAATTCGCCGAGAATATTCCTTTTTTCATTTATAGGATGCACTGAAAAAGATCTCCCGTTTTCTATCGCTAAAATACGCAATGCAAAACTTGGTTCACGCAGAAGACACAGCCGCTGATCACCCGTCAGAGGCACACCGGCGACTATCGGCGAAGCTGTGATCGAGTATTCTCCTCTCTAGCATGGCCGTAGACGGCGCTCATCGCAGCTATGCGCTAGGCTCACTGCTGGTATCTCTGATCTCGATGGACGCAGCTTTAGAGCATTTTTACTATACATATGATGATGTCATAATTTTAACACATTATATGTCATATTAAATAAAAAACATTACTCCTTTTAATGAAGGGGATTGATAATCTAAACATATATAATAAATAACTGTTTAGTTTGTTAGCTTCCATAGCCGAATGGTGGGTGAATTGTGCTAATAACATGGGAGTTGGGTTTGATTCCCACTGGAAGCATTATTTTATTTTAAAAGTATTTTATAAGATAGCAGTAAAGATAAAAAACAAATATTTTATAAGCTACCAACTTTTGAAGTATCTTTTATATATATTTACTCAATGTCTGTACCTCCTTTTATCTCTTGAACAGTTTGTCATAGAGAAATGTTGTAAATGCCATTGTGTTTCTGCCAACTAGAAGACCCCGGGAAAACTATTTTTGTTTAGAGAAGTGTCTTAGGTCTTATTGCACATATAAATTATAAAAACAAACATCACATTCAAAATGTCAGTTGTCTAATTTTATAAGGAGAATATGGCCAATTATTAATAATTGAAAAATGACACATTGTGAAGTACTAATATTTGTGTTGGTAAAAAAGGAAATAAATGGTTGAATTAATTGTATATGAAAAAACTGCACACACTTCAATAAAAAGAAAGAATTTTAAAGCATTAATAACATAAATCTTCAAAAATAATTGGTGTATCATTATTTTCCTCTCTAAGATGACTTTTAAATATGCAGATTTCTGGTCGACTTTGCAAAAGCTTTTGCTGATACCATTAGTTATTTATAAGTATCATAAACTTAAAGTCTCTAAACAATGCATATAGTTAACTTCAACAGCAATTAAATCAAATATAGTTTATTAAATTAAAGATTAAAATAATAAAACTTCAACTTACATTAAAATCTTAAAAGGAAAAATCGTTTAACTGAATTTATAAGAAATGCGATCAAGATATGCAAAGAACTAATGTTTATTTACTGTACTAGGGGCTCCCCCCATATGCACCTCAATCCAATGCCTTGCTCCGTGAGGCAAATTTGTCTGCTGTCCATGTGCAACCCAGAAACTTCTCTTTCGGCATATATTTAAGGTAGAAATTTTATCTAGCCCTATTTTTGGGCTTCTCCCTCCCTTCCTTCCACTCCCCGTCCTCACTCACCCTCTTCCCTCCCTCCTTCCCACCAAACCTGCTTTCCCTCATTCTCTCCCTCCCTCTCCTTCCTTCTCTCTTTCACTTTCCCCTTTCCTTCCTCCATTATCCCATACAGTGTTAACGAAGAATGAACGAAAAATAAGAGTCAAAAGTCAAGAGTGAGAAAAAATTAGGAGCATCGACAAAAAAAACCTTATGATAAGGAGAATGTTTAGTCTATGGTCCGCATTAAATCATTTCTTGCGAGTTGATTAGACCAAAATCAATAATTCATTGTCTTTAATTATTATTGAAAGCGTCGAGTCTATGCAATCTTTAATTAGATTGCCATTTCTGCCTTGAGCTTGTTGCTATGGAAGTTAGAATTTTCATTGTTGCGCCTCAAAAAAACGTGCTTTCTTTGCAATTAAAAACAAATATTTATGCTAATTCGCCAAGGATTTGACTATAGTCTTTAAAAATTAAACTCTTCATCCTTTCATTCACAAAACTGTTTTTATCCCGAATTCATATCTCAATTTTAAGGAATTAAAAAAGCATATTTAAAATTCCCTGCATTGAATCCCAAGCTTTTCTTATGGGGTATTAAAATGGAACAATGGGGTCAAAAAGATCCCCTCAAAATGCAAATTTTTGGGATTTTCGATTGGTTGTGACCAATGACTGGCCAGCATGCCAAATTTGAGATCTCGAGCTCTTATAGAAGTACCTTAGAATGAAGAATGGGAAACTTAGAAGATTTGTAAATAAGATTTATATGTATATCATAGAGAGATTACTTTTCAAAATTCAAGTTTCTGAAATATTTAATTAATAGCATAATTATATATTTAAAAAATATCCCACATTTATTCATCCATCGTAAGTTTTCTACTTCTCTGAAGGTTTTAGACCCACCCAACCCAATCTGTCCCATCCAAATGTTTACTCTAAGAGATTTTAAAAATATGATAGACCAATTCATTACACAAGAAGTTACTTCTAAAAATCAAAATAAAACCTGATTGATAATAAAAGTACTATTAACCCCTTAATAGTCTTTAAATTTTTTGGTACTTTCCTGTTCTCGATTCACAAATTGTGAGCGACGAGACATGAACAATGTGGCACTGTGAGTGATGAGAAATGGAACTACATGGAGGTTGCTTTAAGTTTTCTTTATTTTTATGGCACTTTCTCTGCTCTGCTGGCATCGAGAGGGTGACATTCATTTAGTCAGGGCGCTGTAGGTGCCCAGCATGACTTCAATCTCTGCCTGTACTCCCTCTCGTACACCTCCTTAACTGCTTTCATACATTGCTACGCTTACATACAACCCAACCCCCAACTAATCCAACCTGTGGGCAAGAAATACATGATTCCTGCCACCAAAAATTCAAAGCAAAATCCATGTACTTCCATTTCTCGTCACACACGGTGCTAAGTTGTTCCATATCTCACCACTTACAATTTGCGGGTGTAGAACAGGAAAGTACCAAATTTTTTAACAAAAATTAATTTACAATTGATATTTTAAAAACATAATGATAAAAGCAATAGTTACTTTTTCAGTTCAAATATTATGCTATTTTCAATGTAACACATCACAAACTCCATATGATATTATAAGGGGAAAAATTGACATTAAACAGAGACAACACGTGAAGCACTGCACTTACAAGATACAGGAAAATCAGGCAATGGATATGACTTAATAGGACACTAATTTACAAAACTGATAGAAGTTTAACTAGCACACATGCATTCAATTCATCAAAAAAAATTTCAATACACACATTTTGTCATAAATTAAGGCATGGAATACCTTGAATGGCACAAAATGGGTAACTTCTTAGAACTTTTACATTTTCGAGTAGTAAAAATGTGAATACTCACATGGAATAGCCTTCCCACTTAATCCAATATTCATGTCTCTTCCACCGGTGATTAAACCGCTTTGCAAGGATTTTTTCCACAGCATACTCATCCTCATTTGGTAAACCCTTCTGAGAAACACCTTTGGGTCTACCAGTTGCTCTAACAGCCACCCCCAGCTGTCTGAACTCCGGACTGAATCCTTTATCATCAATGCATTCCTTATCTTTCTTTTTTACAGTTTCTGGTGTGGCTATAACACTCTTAGCTTTGTCACTATCTTTGATCACAAAAGTCTTTCTAGCCTTTTCAGTCTCTTTGAACACCAAAGTCTTCTTAACACTAACACTCACAGGTGACTTTTTGATGCTTCCTGGTTTCATGATAATTTCTAGCGCTGACTGACCTTTATCATCCTTTTTCTTCATAATTTTTGGCAAAGGTTTAGTAGGAGAAGATTCCAGTTGGAGCATAACCTTTCCTTTCTGTTCCCCAGATTTTCCTTGGCTGTTTATAACTATATGCACTTTAGAATCTTCTTTTTGCCCACCTATAGCATAAATGCAAAATAATAATGTAAAACAAACCATGATTCTTATTTTTAGCTTCATAAGTGGCGATTATTAAGATGATACGAGTTGTTCTCTACATACCACAAGTATAAAAATTTGAGTGAAATAAATATATATACAACCAGGCGCGCACCCAGGATTTTCTCTAGGGGGGGGGCTCAGCCCTAAAAATATTCCACCAAAAAATTTATAGGGTATTTTGCCTTTTGCAGTGGGGATACAAATGTGGTGTATAATGATTATAAATTATAAGCTGAGAGATATATAAAAAGTCAAAAGAGTATATTTCCTGTGAAAATACACATTTACAAGGCTAGTAAGATATTTTTAAGGGGGGCTGAAGCCCATCAGCCCCCCCCCCTCTCGGTGCGCCCCTGCATACAACCAAAAGAAAAATAAAGATAGCGTCAAAAAATCATTCCTAGAAGTGAACATCAAGTTGAATAAATTTTACTTACAAAACTTAATAATATTCTTTTAAGAAACTTTTGCAACAATATAGACTTACCAACAGGGCTGGTTGATGAAGTGTTTCCCTCTATCTTCGGTACTTCTTGAAGAATACCTTTACCAATAATTTGGCTTGCTTGCATTGCTTTTCCAGCCTTGATCCAAGCATTTCTTGAATCAATGGATGAATTGTGCCATATTTGATATATGTCCCATGATGATAATTTGCATGGCGTGCCTTTTCAATGGAAATTCATTTATGTTAGTTTAATTCTCATTAAATATACAACAAGTAGAGAGAAATTAAATACCTCTAAATTTCATCTCTTCCAAGTAGTTGCTTTTCCATAACAAATATGCCCAAACTGTTGCAGTTGACTCAACTCTAGCAGCTATACGATTTGATTGATTACATTGTTTTTTAGATTTATGTTCTACAAATGCTTCCATAAAGTGAAAAACAGAATGACAAACTCCACATACTAATACATCCAGCGAAGCCATTTCCTTTTGCGCAGCTGAAAAAGTATAATAAAATACATAAAAACGGTATTACGCTATGATTTTAGTTCTACAATGTTACATTCATTATATTTTAATACCTTTAATAATATTTGGGTTTTTGTTTATATTTGTTGGGCTAGCAATTTTGCCCGCCATTTTTGGTTCACGATTTAAAATTCATGGAAACCAACCCCTAAAATCATTAATTTGCACAATTTAAATCATATTTAAGAACTAGCTATTTACTTAAACTAAAATATAAGTGATTATGAACTAAGTAATAAGATAATACTGATGTCAACACGAGTAGAACACATACACGGGGAGGAAAAACATTCAAAATACTGTACACAACATGCAATTTACATCGATGCTTTTCAAATTAATCCGCAAGCAGATGGCGTCCATCAATACAGAGGTTTCTACTTACGATATTAAAAGAAAATAGACATTTCTTTACACGTGTAATCCTATTTGAAAAGTAGAAAAGTTAATTTTCTACATGTAACATCGATTCAACTTTTCAGCTACAAGCCAACCTCACACCATGCGTCGTAAAAAACAATACTTTGAGATCGGACGCCTAACTGCGATAGCAGCGCCAGATATACGAATTAATGTAGATATTTGAAATGATTCTCTGCATGGCTTTAAAGTCGCAGAAAAACATTGCAAACTTATTTTTCTAGTACGTTGCTTTAATATATAAAATTATCTGTTTCGGTAGATTAAACCTATTCGGTAATTTTTATTTAAAATGTCTGTGATTGAATTAGTTTGTGTGGTGGTACCTTCAGTTCTATTACTAACGGATACGACAGTAGTGGCCAACTTTAAATTTTAATGTTACTGATTGGTATTGAGTTCATTCAACATAATTCATTGTAATACCTATAGACCCTGTTTATGTTTCTGTTGTAAGGCTTTCAATTAATTTTAGGATATATTACACTATTCGGCCACCAATGATAAAAGGTACATAGTGTAAATATCATAGAAAGATTTACGTAAAAGTAAGTTTATTATAACCAAGAATGCTCATTCATAATATCGATATGTAATAAACAGAGAAATATAGCTATTTTAAACATTATAGGCATAATTATAATTATGAAGGTTTTATATTAAGAATCGATTACTAGATGAATGAAAATTCAACAGTTGGTGTAGCTGAAGCCTTGAAGTGCATGACTGTTTAGTACGATTATTTCATCAAATTTGTTTAAAATATCTCGGCTTACTATGATATCATATTTTCTCTAAAAATCTACTAAAAATTGATTATGAATTAAAACAAACATTGTTGAGTGTATTCTAGAAGAAATTGTTATTTGGTAACAGTATGAAAAAAGTCATTGCTAAAGTTATGATAATATAATTTCGATATTATAGTCATTCTATGAAAGCAATTTAAGTAACTGGTAATTAGCCATCAAACTTCTGAAGAATAAAGTATTGCAATTTCCTAAAACAATGGCCGATGAAGATGATGGAAAAGAATATCGCTGGGAGACTGGTTATGAAAAAACTTGGTTTGTAATCGATTTTTAGCAATTGGTCTTCAATGTTGTATAAGAAATTATTAAACGTCCGATTTTAATGTGATGCATTGTAATTTATTGTAATATATCTAGAAATAAGTTAAATTTAAACTTGATATTGGTGTAACAGTTTTGAAAGAGTTAACGATTCGTGAAATAATGTCCTGGAAATGTACCGAATCATTACATTATGAAATAGAAATGTTATTTTTGTTTATTTATTTAATATTTGTGGTTTGACTTCAATAAAAAATACAGGTATACATTTTCAACTAATAATTGATGTGTTATTCCTGTTACATCAAGGGAAATTATTATGCTTTTTCAAATGTGTTGAATTTGTTTTCCTGTTTGTTTTATTACTGATTGTCTGCATACAATTTAGAGAGTTTTTAGTTAATAAGTAGAAATAAATTATCCTCGCGGGGAACCTCGGGTTTTCTTTCAGTGTTGAGGATACAAATATTAATGATGAATCTATTTTTTTGTGTAATTTTTCATTTAAAAGTATATCTTCTGTGAAAGCGTTTTAAGCTTAGGAATTATTAACCCGTTCTCCAAATGTATGTTTGTAATTCCTTTAACGTTTAAATTTGAGAGTGTTAGTTAAAAATACAACTTATTATGAGGCTGGGATTTTATTCCTTGAGGATTATTTACTGATAAAAGTTTAAGACATTGAAAACTAAACATTTATTTCTTCATATCTTTTCGGTGATTTGTCGTCGTAACTACTATGCACAAAGTTCGTCATTGGATCATCAAGTTACATTGTATCTTTTGTTGGAAAATAAAAAACCTCTAAGAAATACATTGTTTTCTTTCATGTATAACACTATGTATGTAGCTCTAATCCAAGTATACATCTGTAGCTTGCTGAAAGGTGTTCTGAGCTATGTTAAAATTCAGTGAGACCATTTTTAGGTTTGTCAAAATTATTTATTGCTTTTTTTTTCTTTTGTCAGAATCTGCCATAACAAGCTAGCATAGTCTATTCATAAAAATTAATCTGATAAGAAAGAATAAAGCCATGTGAACAAGTTAACATTTTCATGTTAAATATTATGAATAGTTTTATTGTTTATTTATTATTAGATGGAAAGTGAAAGACAAAATAAAATAGTATGCAAGCTAATTGCATAATTTATTTACTATTTTACTTTTTGTTTTTCAATCAAGTTTGCCAAACTTAAAAACAATTTTTGTGGAATATTAGGTTAAAAGAAAGTTCCGCCATATCACTTTTCTGGATTTTATTTCAGGGAGGCCATCAAAGAAGATGAAGGAGGTCTTTTGGAGGCAGCTGTGGCTGAGGAAGTAGCAGCACAGCGTGCAAAGCAGCGAAGACTTCTAGCACAGCGACAACATGAGCTATGGGGTGGGGTTAGACTTGGGATGATGCGTCATTTGTATATGATAGTTGACTTCTCGGATGCTATGGCAGATCAAGATCTCAAACCAACTCGATACTTATGCACAATGAAGGTTGGTTGTTTCCTTTTATGTTAGTATAACTGATTTAGAAACTCAACATGCCTTCCCAGTTAACTTTGTTGTGATATTCCTTATTTACTTTTAAAAAATGAATCCTGAATAGTTTAGTTTAAAACAAAAAAATTATCCTGAAGATTATTTATTCAAGATTCAGCTTTGTAGTTTGTTTAAGTTTTTATTTTTTTGCCTTAAATGCAGATTTGGTATTGAAATGCTCCTGCTAATGATGTTCTTTCTTGGTGCAGCTTTGAGTTGTACTGTCATATTATTGTCAAAACTGATCCTTATCAGCATAGCAAATTTTGATACAATGAAATGTCTTGAACTGAAAAATTTTGTAAAAATAAATTCACATAGTATGTAGTTCTTTATTAAGATGAAATAAATATGCATAATAATGCCAGTTGCTGTGAATTACCCTTTTTACTGTTTGCATACTTCTGAATTGTATCCGAAAAATGTCTGGGTTATGGCTGCTATCAATACAAGTTCTTTTCTTCTGTCATATTTTTTTGAGGTTGGTGTTATTCTACTAGGCTCAATTTTGTTGACAGTTGTTTTCTAACAATGAGCTGGAAAATAAAAATGGTGTTGACTATGAAAAAATTATAATTTTTAGGAAGATGTGATCAAGGTGAAAAGTTGAAATATGTAGCTCATGATTTAGGTACAGAAGCGATATAGTGAAAAACTGAAGGTATAATTGACTGATGAGTGTAGCATATTAATCATTTGAATTTTAAATTTATTTTAAAGGATTAGGAAGGTTCTTTGCTTGAAAGAGCATTTTATTTTTTTAACAGAAATAATTCAAATGTGTCAGATTAGAGCAAAAATTTGTGTTGAATCAGAAAAAAATTATTTTTAACAATGATAAATGTAAGCTACCATAACAGCCAGAGACATTTTTAATATAGGTGCAATCAGTGTAACAAACACACAGACGGGCCCCGAAGTAATGAAAAGTAATTCATAGATGACGCGACCTGCATGTTGATTCTTTGCTTAAAATCTTGCCTTTATGATCATAACCATCAGAATCACCGTCAAGAAATAATTCTTCCTCTATTTGCACATACAGCATTTTATGTTAAACTAATGTAAGTTCCCGTTGAATTTCAATGGATTTAGTGAAAAAACACTGGTTTCTTAAAAATATGAATGGTACATTGTCAACATTTAATAAATCTTACAAAATAAATGTTAGTTATATCGTTAGCATTATACTTGTGTTGTATTAAAAGTTTATTTATGTCATTGTCTAGATTGCCAGGGTTAGTCGATTTTGGTGAAGTGAATTCAACAAATATTGTTATTTAAAAACTTCAAAAAATAAACATTTGTTGATATGTAAACAAAATTAAGCATAGCAAATATACTTGTTTCCTATGTATAAGCATTGGATTCCCATTGGCAGCAACAATGTGATTACATTGTCATATCTTTCATTATTTCTCATTGTTAGAGCCATGAAAAATGGGTAGTTTTTAAGCTTCAAAATGTATTTTTGTAATATTTTGGCATGGATTCAAATTCTCTCTTCAATCAAAATAAACTGTACTTTCAGCCATACAATTGTCTAAGTTCCAAGTTTGGAGCTCTATTTTAAAATACAAATTAAAAATATACTGGACTCATTCTCATGTTATTCCAATGGAAAAAATTAAAAGAGAAATACTTTTTAAAGATTAAACTGGTCAATGAAATCTGTTAAAAAATCTTATCACACCATATTACTCTTTATTGCTGTTAAATGACATATTCCACTTGTTTCTACATTCTGTAGTTGTTGCATTATAGAATTACACACTTACTCCTTGAATGTGCATCCGGTTTTCCTAACCATTTTGGGCCTGTGAGAAATTTTTCTTGGGTTACTGCCCGGGTCATGTCGTCTTTCAGGACCAACGTTTCGGCATCTGACTTCGACACCATCTTCAGGGTTACTGATGATGCCGATGTGGGTTTTAGTCCAGGTTTATATACTGTCGTCTCGCCCATTGCTCCAAGCTCATTGGTGGAGGTGAGTGGCCAATCCGGGAGAACACGGGATCCCAAGCTTTGCTCAGGGGGAAACCCATTTCCCTGTTGAGATTTTTTGGGTTGTCTTCGAAGCGTATCCAAGTGGATAGCAAAATCCAATGGCTACTGGGATAGGATGGTGAAAGAGGCAATTGAGGTCCGGCTCAACCCAAAAAATCTCAACAGGGAAATGGGTTTCCCCCTGAGCAAAGCTTGGGATCCCGTGTTCTCCCGGATTGGCCACTCACCTCCACCAATGAGCTTGGAGCAACGGGTGAGACGACAGTATATAATCCTGGACTAAAACCCACATCGGCATCATCAGTAACCCCGAAGATGGTGTCGAAGTCAGATGCCGAAACGTTGGTTCTGAACGACGACATGACTCAGGCAGTAACCCAAAAAAAATATCCCATATTCATTTGCCGGGAAAACTTAAAATCTTTCTCCATTTTGGGCCTGTTGGATTTAACCTGATTTTCAATTACATTCACTATAAGGTTTTGAGATGAAGTTCAAGATCTCAGTTAAGGGGAAGCAGACTTGAAGGAAAATTAATTTGATTATTTTTTTCTTTTCAGCTTATGGAAGGCTTCATTGATGAATTTTTTGATCAAAATCCAATAAGCCAAATGGGTATTATTATCACCAGAAATAAAAGAGCCGAGAAAATCTGTGAGTTAGCTGGGAATCCAAGAAAGCACATCAAGGTTGGTTAGTTATTTTTCACTCATCATTTTTAAATTCTGACATTTATATTTCTTCTTTATGCAGCAATCTTGACTCTGTGTGGTTTTCATTTATGATAACTCTGTGTTAATCAGTAAAGTTTGTGGATATGGATTCAATTGGTTGCTATAGGATGTAAACTGCCAGTTATAGCTATGATGCACTAATTTTGCTTAGCTTCAAAAATTCTTTTGGAAATACCATTCTTTGACAAAAAAATAAGAGATAAAGTTTTATTCAATATTCTGACACCAAACTGCAACTAACATTCTCTATTTATAAAAAATGAATCAGGGGGATTGGTTTATGATCGACTTCCAGAAGGTATGTAGAACTAAGGTATCCAGACAGCCTTTTTTTCTGAGAGGGATATTCATGCTTTTTTAATATACTGTCTTCTTCATATTTTTCATCATTATATGATCTCCTTGGCTAAAGTCTGTACTTCTTTCTCGTTCTTTTGCTTTTCAAAAATTCATGATATTGAAGAAAATCATCATCATCATGAGGTGTTCTGCCTCTAGGCAGGTCCCTGGCACCAGCGTTGTCTCCACTCATTTCTGTTCCTTGCCATTTCTTTCATTTCCTGATACCCTCCCCTTTCTTTCAGATCGTCAAACATTTTTATTCTTCTACGTCCCCTTTTCCTTCTACTGATCCTTCCAACACCATCAATAGTAAACCTTCTCCTCTCAAGATATGCCCTAACCAGTTACTTTTCCTCCTCTGAAGAAAATCATATGATTGTATTAATATTTTGTAAGTATAATGAATTGACTGAATGAAATGGAATAAAGAGTATACAATGTGCAAATGTAGAATGAATTTTTTTAGCTGTTTTCAGCTAGTCAACTTGTGAAAAACTGAAATGATGGCAGAAATTATTACAGTACGTGTAAATTTCAAATGTGGTTGTGAAGAATCTTCTGATTTTTTTTGAGAAAGAGTCCTATTGAAAAAATTCATTCTTATGATAAATATAGTTACAAAATTTAACAATTTTATCATGTTATATGATTTAATACAGTGTGTCCTTGATTGGTATTGTTAATTCATTCCAGAAAATTGCGATATAGTACGAAACAATGTTAAATAAATCAATGTTTCCCATAAGAACCCATGTTATAATATATAATTGGTTCCAAAACCTCTCAAAACACAAAATGATGTTATATACTGTATTTTATGGAGCTTCATGGCACCATGTATGGTGTGAATGGTATCAGAACATAAATAAATCAATATAACCACGCACTAACATAGAAATGGCATAAATAAATAGTACAGCATAACTTCATTTTATGGTGCCCAAAATCAGAAAAGGTTACATTTCGCAATAGTACCTCTAGTTACAAGAAAAAGGAACTACATAATACCAATCGAATTGAATTGAATTTACCAAGCCTTCGCACCTAAGTAATACCAATCCGGCAAAATGTAACCGAATGAACATTAGAGAATGATGAGTTTTTACTAGAAAGTTTACAGAGAGCCACAAACACTTCTGTGAATGCAAGTTCATGAGGTCGCATAGCTAGAAAAGAAACACAACAAACAAATTGTTTCTTGCCGCAGTTACTGTATAATCAATAAAAATCTACCATAATAGAGGTAAATAAAACATTTATTTCATTGTTTTTATTGAACTGGTAGTTTCATTAGGCTTAAAGAAGGATAAACACTCCGTTGAGCCACAGCTTATACAAACAGAAATTAAATCGCGAGATACTAAACTCAACTTATTCCAATAATGCTGAATAATTTAAAGTTTAAAAATAGGGCACTCAGCAGAGCTTCATTGCTGCATAACTCACAAATCTTCTAATGTTTCTATCAAAGTGGATTAAGAGGATTTTAATGACTGCTGGGTGGCTTTGAGAAGGAGATGAAAACTACCATTCTTTGGACCCCTTGCTACAAAATATAGTCTTCCCTCGATTTACGCGGTAGCTACTTTCCTGAAAAACATCATGTATATTAAAACCATGTAAAAAATATCTAAGGCATATAGGTAAAACAGGGTTATTTTCTAGGCTCACAAAATTATACAGTAAAATCAATCATAATCCTTAGAAAATAATATTCAATAATAAAACTCCAAATTAATTAAACTAAGCTACAGGTATGCATTAAATTCTGAAAGGCCTGCTTACTCCTGCATGACTTGTGCGTGATTTTCTAACATCAATATTCACACTGGGTGCGGCAGACACCCCAAAGTTATTTCTATTAAAAATCTGATGTGACCACCATATGATTTTCTCCATACCTGTAATATTTCTAAAAATTCCAAATACGAGGGGTGTCAAATAAATATCCAAAATGATTTTTTTTCTAGAAAACTATTACACACATCTCAAAAGCACCAACACTACTTTTCAACATAGTCTCCTGACACTTGGAGGCATTTTTTCCCAGCAGTCCACCAGCTTCTGTATTCCAGCAGCATAGAAGTCTTTTGGTTGCATCTTCAACCACATCAGAACTGCCTCCTGCACCTCATCGTCATTTGCAAACTATTGTCCACCCAGATGATCCAAACCAATGGAAGTCACTAGGTGTGAGGTCGGGACTGTAGGCAGGCTGACGCAGAACTTCCCAGCCCATTTTGGTGATAACCCCCATGGTAAGATGAGCAGCATTGATCTGTTGCAAGATGACCCCTTTCGTTGGCAATCTCGATCTCCTCTTATGGATGGTTTTGCAAACTCGGTCATGCAGTAGTTCAGAGTATTAGGCAGCATTGATGGTCAGTCCCTTCTCCAGGAAATCCACATGCAAGATGCCCTGGTGATCCCAGAAAACAGACGCCATCACCTTACCCGCTGAGGGCTATGTTCGGAACTTCTTGATCAGCGAGGAGTCCTTGTGCTTCCAATGCATTGATGCTCTTTTGGTCTCGGGCATGTAATGATGGACCCATGTCTCGTCTGTGGTGACTATGCAGAAAAGGAAAGCATCCCCTTCTGCCTTGTAGTGCTGAAGGAGGTTCCTGCAAATGTCCACTCTTGCTGCTTTGTGTTTCAAGTTCAGCTGCTTCGGTATCCATCTGCACTAAACTTTGCGAAACAAAAGGCGTTCGTGGATGATGATATCCACGGAACCTCTGCCGATGGCAATACACTGTGGAATTTCACATATGGTGACATGGCGGTCATTCAGGATCACTTCCTTCACTTTGCGGATCGCATCTGCAGTGATGATACTCACGGGCTGGCCAGGGCGGGGATCATCTTCGATAGATTCCCGGCCTTGATGGAAGCGATTGCATCATTGAAACACAGATGTGCATGCCAAGGTGTTATTTCCAAACACTACCATGAGTCTGCGGTGAATGTCAGTGTTGTTGGCACCCTCCTTCATAAGAAATTTCATTATGATTCGCTGTTCCTCACTTGCGGTCACCTTCCTCGACGCCATTTTGTATAACTCTGCTTGGGAAGTGGCAAGGAATTTACTACTTCGTCCAGTAGATGGTGACACCATGTGGTCCATCACACTGCAGTACGAACAAGCTGCATTACTGGCATGTCTGGGAAAAAAAATCAGTTTGGATATTTATTTAACACCCCTTGTACATTATATGATAATAAATATTTTAAGGAACTGCGAGAAAAATTTAAAGACTTTACAAAGAACAGAAATAAACTCAAACCGTAGCCTTCTCATATTGGATATAGCCAGGATGCTCCAACAATAAGAAAATAAAAATGAGCATTACTAAGATGTAACTATGCGTCAAGTGTTTAAAGTAGTCGCCGGTAGGTGGTGTGGTGGTGGCAGCTAAAAAATTAGTTTTTAAAATACCTCTTAAACAATACATTATATAGGAAAATAATAATTAAATTTTATATCTGTTTGCAAAGCAGAAACTTTTGGATATGTTAAGAAAGTAAGTCATATTTAATGCTGGTGGAGGTTTTCACAGGCATTGCAGTCTGCATCTTCATGAAGATGCAGACTGCAATGCCTGCGAAACATCGAGAATCAGCAATTGCGTCAATGCAGCGAAACCCTAAAACCCCCACCAGCGTTCAGCAACGCTGCGAAAGCCTTCAACTCAAAGTCATGTTTAACTTCAATTTCTCATTTGTATCTTTACTCAATCATCAACCAGTTGGTTCAGCAATTGGCCAAGCAAGCATGGAATGGAGGTGGTGAGCCTTCTCTTCAGAATGCTTTGGAACTGGCTCATTCGTCGCTTAAACTTCTGCCACCCCATGCTAGCCGTGAAGTTCTTGTCTTGATGGGAAGTCTGACAACTTGTGACCCAGGGGACATTACCACAACTATTGAGGTATTTAAATTTAATGTCTAAATATTAGTTTCTCAGAGGTTGTAATTTAGTACAGCTTATTGTATTTTTACTTTCTTCACACAATGTAGGAGAAAGTACAATTTTTGTGAAAAAATCGAATTTGAGATCTCAGCACGTTTTAAGCTCCCCTGAGTAAGTTTTCACTATTTTCTTGATAACGCCTGTATGTGTTTATGTGATAGGAATTTTGTGGGCACTTTAACTCAAAAAGTAATAGTCAAATCAGCACAACTTTTCAAGGTTTGAAAAGGTTTTGACTGAAACTGGTCAACCAGAAGTGGAGGTTTGCTCTTGTTATATTTTGTTTTTTTTCTAATATCTCTTTTAGAACTTAGTTTATGCAAATATTTTTATCCAAGTTGTAGGCAATATAATTTTCTACAAGTTCAAAACATTTTTCATAAAACAGACTATTTAAGAGATATTTCAATTATTAGTCTGAATCTGTGAAGTATGTCGTTAAGTGTTACCTTTGCTTCCAATACTATTATAGCATTTTATAATTGCTGTCAGTGATCCCTATGCTGCCTAGGGTAATTCTCATTGCAATCAAAATTATTCCAATGCCATCCAGTGTCATATTTTGTTAACCGGCCTCGGTGGTGGCAGGGTAACGTCCTCGCCTGCCAATCCGAAGGTCGCGGGTTCGAATCCCGCCTAGATGGGTTTTTCTTCACCTAGGGCATGGATGTTTGTAATAGTCCTTGTTATTATGTTAATGAGCCCCTTGTAAAAGGCCGATTACGGCTGTTTAGGGGCCGCATGGAAATAAATAAATAACAAATTTTCTCAAATATTTGAAGCAATCCCAGCACCACCAACAGTAATTTTTGTCATGCATTGATATTTTGTTATCTAGAGTGACAAAGAACAATTTTGTTTATTTATTGTTTTTTCAGTGTAAAAATTGATTTAAAATACTTTTCATTGTAAAAATTATTCAAAATTTTTTAAAAATTATTCTTAAGTGTTATATCCAATAATTATTCTTGAGGATGCTGATATTGAGAGTAACCTTTTCCTTCATTCCCATTGAAACCCTTTAACCAAGCCAATATATCTTCTCTTCCGACCATGAGTCCCTTGAGTTGGAGGTATGTCTTAGTGGGAGGGTCCTTCCTAGAATGAAGGCTCCTGCTTCAACCTGAACTGGAAAAAGACAATGGATGGCAGTTAATCACACCCTCTCCCTACTTCCCTGGTGTCTCTTAGAGTCTAGAACCATTGACGAGTCCATCTCCTTAATTTATGAATGGGTTTTGGCTGCAGTGAAGGACTGTTCCTCATCATTCCCTACGTTCTCGCAAATCCCCTTTCTGGGTAAAGGGTGACACCCTGCTTGGCATCAAGAATAAACATAGTGCATTGTCTCTGTATAAAAAGTTTTCAAACCCTGAGATGACATGTTAAATTCTTACTAAAAAGAGACTATGAGAGCCATATAGAAGCGATTTCCTCAGAGTCCGCAACAAATCCAAAATGTTCCTCTATCTATCAATCTATCTGGTTCCTCCTCTTCTTGGTATTCTGTCCTCTACCGTGTCCCACAGAGAAGTGCTCTTGGACCTTATCTATTTACTTTGCACATGGATGATCTTTCCGAAACTATCTGTAATGACTGCCAGTTGCTACTTTTTGCTGAAGACTGCAAAATATTTAAGCGCATCAACTCCTCCCAGGACTGCTTAAATTTACAATTAGTATTAGACAGTGCATCTCACTGGTGCTCCTTATGGAGACTAAAGCCAAACCCAGAGAAGTGCAGTGTAATCTCCATTTCCCTAAATAAGTCTGCAATTAACAATGAATACAATATAATAGGTCTTCCCATTCAGAGAGTTGAATGTCAAAAGAACTTAGGTATTTTCATTGATTCTAAGTTAAACTTTAGGCAGCACATAAATGCTGTTAGAAATAAGGCCATGTCGCACTTAGAGATGCTTTACAGATTTACTGATATTCAAGATCCCATTGCACTCTGCACCTATTTTTGTAGCTGTATGCTCCCACTCCTAATGTACTGCTCACCAATTTGGTCCATGTCTGCCCCATCAAATCTTTCCCTCCTTGACTGTGTTCACAACTTTTTCATACAAATTGTTAAAATTCGTGTCCCTGCTCTTCACAACTCTTCTAAAATGCAAATTTTAGCCTCTCTTAATCTTCATATTCTTCATTTTTTTATGAACATTTCCCAATATTACCTTAATTTATAATCTCCTGAATGACAAAATTAAAAAAAAGGCTGGGTTTGCGAGAGATTAATCTGCGCCAGGTTCCCGGAAATCACACTGTTGCTAGAAGGTTTGTGTGTCTGTATGACCGTGACAGGGACCTACTAGGTAACCACAAACACATGCACAAGCACATACCAAGTGGTAAGGGAAAAAAGAAAAAAGGTAAGGGGAATAATGCTGAGGTTTACAGGAAATTTACCATCCCAGGGACCTAGTATTGCATATGGTTATCTTTAGGTTTATGTGTATTTTGGCAATGACAGGGACCTATCAGACCAAGCATTCATGCACACACAGAATCTCTAAATCTGAGGAAACATACTAGATATGTATTTCAAGAGCAATGCTCTCATCATCAGTAGCTGATGTGTAATGAGGGGGGAGGAGGGAGTATTGTGGACAGTATTTATTTGGTTCTGTGCTGAAGTGAAAGGAGATGGGGGTTCAGCTATTACAACGTACAGCAGTGAAAGGGAGATTGGCCCAGGGTTGTTGTTCATAATGAAATTTTTGTGTTTGTTTATGTGTATGCTTTTCATCATCATCAAATGTCTGTCTAACTCCACAAGTTCATTCTACATTTTCAAAACCAGCCTCTTTTGCTAATTTCACTACACCACCTTTTTGAACTTTGTGAATACATACTGTATTTACCCTAATCCAAGACAACCTCAAATCTGAGACGGCCCACCCTTTTTCTGTAGTGTCAAAACCGAAAAAAGATTTTATGATCTAATTACATATGATTCCTGCAAAAATTAAAAATCCCACAAAACTAGGAAAAATTTTTATTGGGTCACATAATTTTCTTGAATATCATAGGTCTTTATATTACATCAGTCATCATCACCCTCTATGCTCTCTTCATCATTGCCCTCACTATCTTTATCTCTCTGAACTTCCATCCATGGCAGGGGCGGATCTAGAAACTTCCCGGGGGGGTGGACCATGGACCATTACAATCCTTTTTGTCTCTTAGCATGGTTCTCTAAAATATACAGTCTCTAGGTCATTATGCACATCAGCAAATTTGAATTCAGCCCAACATGGACCTTGTTTTCTTTAGAGTAAACAGTCTCATGAGTATCAGAGAGTATCTTTTGCATTCAATTGGGAGGTTAGAGCCACTGTGAGAGCATTCTACACGCTCTTTCAAAGCCATTCTTTCTTTTGAGAATTTTTGCCATTTTATAGTTAATTTTTGAAACCATTATAAAATGGCTAAATATCTTATGGAGTTGCTTTTTGGATAGTGATTCCAAGGCATAAATAACTGCGTCGGAATCAAGCAAGAGTGAGATCGAAGATGGAACACCCTCTGTCATCCTGTGTTTCCACCTATATCACAACAAACGGAACTTATAAGATGATATAAAAAGAGAAGAATCATATTAAATGAAATGGTAAATCTTTATTACAATTTCAAGTCTTTATGTCTATTTTTACTAAACCGCTTCCCTGATTCACTCGAGTATACTCGGAAGCAGTTGATGGTCAAATTCTGACAATCCTGAGTACACTCGGCTGCTGTATTTCTTCCTTCCCTTGCGAAACTCAGCCTAATTTTTTCATTCCTTTCTAGAAGTTTATGTTCTGACTGTGATGGATTAGAAGTAGGCACAATTTTGACTTCTCAGAGCGGGTTTTTTGAAATCCTGGGGCAGTGAACTCGTGCAGTCATTTTCATTGCGCAAGCCGAATTTTTCTCTTCACAACCCACATGCTTCAATTTCAACCTCAGATATCCTTTACCATATCAGTGAATCTATTAACTGCTAGGTTGTTCACCCTCAGTGGATTGGGATCGGTTTTTGATGACCTTTTCACAGCAGTTATTCATTGAGCTTTTGAGTGAATACGTTTAGCATTTTTCCTTCCATTTGCACTCTACAAGTTTGTTATCATTGTTGTTTTCATTATTTCCTTATATATCATTTTTGTTGATTTTATATCATTTTTGGTGATTCTTCTCTTTTATACCATTTTTGTTTTGTAATTTCATTTCGATTTTCTTACCCCAAATAGGTCATGAAGGACAATCCAATAGTTTTATAATGTGTTTGTACATATAAATTAGATGAAATATTATTGCTTTCTTATATACTTACCATGAAAGTTATATTGATTTTGAAATTGATATTCTCAAATCCTTGATTTTTTTCAATAATATTACATATTTTGGATTTCAATAAAATTTGTAATATGACTTTTAAAAAAAATGAAAACAATTCCATAATCCTCTTGATGCGATTTTTCTGAAACTAAAATAAAAAATGACTTTTTTTGGCCTTACATTGTAAAAAAACTCTGATGTGGCCACCACATGACTTTCTCCATATCTGTAATATTTCTAAAAATTCTAAATACGGTTACATGATAATAAATATTTTAAGGAACTGCACGAAAAATTTAAAGACTTTACAAAAAACAGAAATAAACTCAAACCATAGCCTAAGCGTATAGTGTTTACAATAGTCGCTGGTAGGTGGTGTGGTTGTGGCAGTTAAAAAATTTAGTTTTTAAGATATCTGGGAAATGTTTCGAACAAAGACTGTAGAAAATTAAATTACCTACAACTTTTATTCCAATACTTTTTTACATTTATCAAATATTGAAGCAAATACAAAAAATCTGATGTGGCAACCTCGACTTTGTCCATACTTGTAATATTTCTAAAAATTCCAAATAGGTTAAATGATAATGAATATTTTAAAGAACTGCGAGAAAATTTAGACTTTACAAAGAACAGAAATAGACTCATACTCTAGGCTTCTGATATTGGATTTAGCCAGGAATCTCCAACAATTAAGAAAATAAAAAGGAGCTTTACTTGTAACTAAGCGTCAATTGTTAACAATAGTCGCCGGTAGGTGGTGGCAGCTAAAAAATTAATTTTTAAAATCTCTTAAACAATGCATTATATGGGAAAATGTTTCAAAGGTTGTAGAAAATTAAATTTCCTACAACATTTATTCCAGTATTTTTTACATTAATCAAATATTAAGGCAAATATTTCAAAATAATGGATGTGACAAGAGTAAACATCCACTTCCGGTTGACCGATCTTTACCAAAAACTAATCAGTTCTTGTGACTTTAATAAAAATGATAAATATAAAATTTTACGTTGACCTGATTACCGTATGTACTCGTGTATAGTTCGACTCCGTGTATAGTTCGACCTCCGATTTCACGTTGAAAAAATTAGATTTTTTCATATATCTCGTGTATAATTCGACCCTAACTTTCTACTTACTCTTTTACCCTAGATTTGAATCGACATTTTTCGTTTCGATATCTCGAAGCTCACAATCGAGGTATATAGAACGATCTTGGTTTTCAACAGCTTTTAGTATCATAATAATACTATACTAATAATAAACTGTAAACATCGTAAACCTATTGGTCAATAGATGACGTAACGCCTTTAGAACGACTTTGTAGTGGAAATCCTTTGGTGTGTTATCGAAGTAGTAGGAAGACTGGAATGTTACAAAGTTATTCATTTTTGTCCAAGTTGTTGAAGTTCCATAAAGTAACTTCGTCAATGGCACTTTCAATATAATTCATTCCAACTCATCTGTTGTTATAAGACACAAGAAAGATATGCATATAAATCAAGAAATCAATCGGTGAATATGAGACAGGCTTTAGTATTTACGATGACAAAAGGTCAGTATAATGGTTACATTACGAATTTTGGTTAAAATGCACTCTAACCCACCACAGAACGTATAAAAAAATAATGAAAAATACTACTGGGTTGCAATCAAATCAGAATTTTGAGATAATACAGGACAGGTATACAAGTCTTCGAAAAAGAAAAAAATGAAAAACAACATAGTTCTAATGAAAATCGATAAAATTAAAGGTAAATAGGAAGTTTTGGAGCTTTATTATAGAAGTTAAGTCAGCGAGGTGGGTGACCAAAAAATATCTTGATTTTTATTATGATATTTTTAAAAAGATAATTTTTTAGATCCGAGATTTTAAACCCTCAAAAGTATTACTCGTGTATAGTTCGACCCCCAATTTTTTGCACAAAAATTTGGTCTTAAAAACTCGAACTATACATGAGTATATACGGTAATAGTTTTTGAGTTAGAGCACCCACAAAAAAACTGTAACATACACAGACATCATTGAGAAAATGGTCAAAACATGTTCAGGGGACCTCAAAATATGTATTTTCATTGAAATCTCGAAATCGATTTTTTTTATGAAAACAATACTTTCCCCTATACTACGTATGGAGAAAGTAAAAAAGAAGTACACAAATACTCAACGCCAGGGACTGAACTCTCACACACTGGGTTTAGGGGAACTACTCCATGTAACTTTCCTTACTAACTCAGCTGAAACCGGCTGGTGTGAATTCTCTGCTAAGAGCCGAATTTAAA
Source organism: Tanypteryx hageni (assembly GCA_028673005.1). Taxonomy (NCBI): domain Eukaryota; kingdom Metazoa; phylum Arthropoda; class Insecta; order Odonata; family Petaluridae; genus Tanypteryx; species Tanypteryx hageni. The sequence continues at coordinate 23,489,487 of CM054113.1, forward strand.
TGCCCCTTGTCCTCAGTTTTGACCCTATTATTTCACGAATGGCGCACATCACTGTCATTACTTCATTTAACTTACAATAAATCAGGAATGGTTTCATCAACATGTTTGAAATTTTCAAGAAATATCTTTTAAATATCAATTAATTTTCTATTAGTTTTCCTATCTTTAGATGAGACCCAGTTCCACTCCTTTTTCCTGTTGATATTCGAAAAAGCATCCCACTTTACACAGTGGCAAATCACACATTTCACATTTCCATGATGTTTCTATGCTCCTTCCAGCAGGAGTTGATCTTTTCTTACTACTGCAGCATGCACATTAGGGTGGGTCGAAAAAAGTTTTTTTTTTCGAAATGTGAAACACTACCTCCCTCAAAAGTTGTTTTGGTGCACATAGTACATGGTTAAAATTACAGACATATGTGACAACGTCTTCAGGTTCCACAACGGCCTTGAATTTTCAGAATATCTGTAAAAAATACTGTTTTTGAAACTGTGCATAGTATTTATTTATTTTCAGACTTTTGATGCAAAAATGAGTCAAATTGTTTTTTCTGGCCTTCACTGGGATCAGAAATATTATGCCATCTCATAACAGTGACGTGAATGGACGGGACGGGGATGCCAAAATCCATTAATTTCATCATGGATTTAGAGCACTAGAAATATTGTGCTAATGCACAGCTCTTTGCTAGTTTGATACTACCCAAAACTCACCACAAGGAGGTGGCTGCGCATCAAGTCTCGCCTGTGTCCACCCAACCATCCAGCATCACACCATCACAAGAAGACGGTTCTCAGTATGTGCAAAATCTGTGTTTTCTTGAATGACTTTGTGCACAACTTGCCGGAGATAATTTTGCAGATATCTTGAAGGAAATATAGTATGCCAAAGGTGTTTGGAGGCATCTTTATATTCTGTGTAGACCACATGGGAGCATAGACACATGAATAGCTAATTTCCGTAGCTGTTGAGATGGAATAGGCATTGCCACATAAAGCTGGAGAATTCTGTTTGCAGTTGTTAGCCAGCAAGAGTGTACCAAGTTTCCAGGATCCTGGTTGGCTAGGCTATGAGAAAAAATACCAGGAGAAACTGCGTGACAAATTTTCAATAAGGATTTTTGATCTGTACTTAATTTTGCCATGTAAACTGAAGTCACATTCAACTGCGTCAAATTAAACAGGCAGGGAGTTTTCACAAGTGCGAAGGCTCTTGGCCAAAGAACCCAACAGGCCCTGAAGTCTTGCCATCCAGTGAATGTAGCATATGACGGAAGGGCAATTCATTGAAATGCAACATGCATATAAGCCACTGCAAAGGTCTTTGTAGTTTCTCCTCTAGGCGACGGATGACACCTTTATGTACTCCGGTGTTTGTTGGTTTTCCATCACTACCAATGCAGGTTAGTTCAGATACGTCAAAGTTCTTTTCCTGGAGAAAGTCATCTATGCTTATGTTCTTTGCAGACTTAGATATTGGACTGACGTACTCTGTATAAGATGATCCAGGTTCTTCCACTAAAGAAATGTGCTCCTCCCATCATTTCCTTCGGTGCGACTTGCAGTCTTCTGTTTTACAAATATACATGGTTTCATCTCTTCTGCCATCGAAGTATATAGCATGAAGTTTGTTACATTCTGGATAATGATGCCCTTGAATTACTGCACGGCTCTGTCTCCATTCTCGCCTAACTTTACTCTTATCAATGACTGGAACCATTTCCTTCCGAAGACCTAGGTGTTGGCTGACGTCATGAATGACGAAAGAAGCAAGATCAGCAGCAGTTCTGTCACTAATATTTCGTCTAGTGGGAAGTGGTATCCTTACTTGTGAAGCAGATGTAGAAGTAGATGTAGAGGAGTTACAATAGCCTTCCTTGGTCGGTGGAAATCGGTGATCGTAAATATTTATGACAATTGATGATGAATCAGAGGCGATATCTGTTTTCGAAGAACTAGATATGGTAAAGCTGGAAACCTCATCCATAAATTTTATTTTTTTACGACTGAAGAACTTTTGGTTGCCTTTCGAGCACATTTCTTTAGCAACTGCAGTGTTAGCTCTTTCTCTTCTTTTCTTGCAGCTCTTTTCCTAATTTTCTTGGTGGTTTTAAGATCAATCCCACTCATTACCATAGCTCTATAAGATCTCTGATCCTTAAGGAATGCACGCTCTTGTTCAGGTAATTTCCATTCAAGTTTGCGCTTGCAGCGGGTGAAATTGGTGCGCTTGCAGGCTGCTATGTCAAATGGATGCTGCCTTTCCTTACAGTAACATTCAAGCCTCCTCCTATAATTATAATTATTTCTTTTACTGCTTTTCTTTAGCTTCTGAAAAGCATTGTGGTACTTCTTGATTCTCTCTGTTATGGCAACATGATAAGAAGTAGATATAGATGTACTGTAAAGAGAGTATGTGTCCCATGCAAAACAACAAATTACTATTATCATTATTTTTATTTTACGTGAACACTTGACGTATCATTGCAATGCTTACAACACCGAAAACTGGGATAAATATAATGGATTTTGCAGCCTTCGGCGCTCCATTCTCCGTCCCCCTTAGGCCAATACTCTTCAACTCCATGGTCTTTATGTGTCAAAGGGTGAATAGGAAAAACGATTCAATGCATCCTAGCATCAATACTTCGAATAGAAAATTATCCAAGCTATTTCAAGAACATGCTGTTTTAAAATAATATTTGAAACTTCAAGGCCGTTGTGGAACCTGAAGATGTTGTCACATATTACTATCATTTTAACCATGTACTAAGTGCACCAAAACAACTTTTGAGGGGAGTAGCATTTCACATTTCGAAAAAAAACTTTTGTTTGTATAGAGAAAATCTTTCTGCATTTTTCCATGCTTTGTAGTTGGTGGACAATTTGTCTCTTTATACAGTATACAGTAAAACCTCCATATAACGAAATTGGTGGGACCGAAAAAACGGATATTCGTTATACGGAGGTTCGTTGTAGGGAGGTTACGGGGGTTTGCATACACACGGGCAGACCAGCCATGGGCGGGTATGTCAGGCTTAACCCCTCAGAGACGGGCTAGATTTAATTACCACTCTACCATAATTCTGGCATGTATTTGAAATGACCAATTTTGATGTAGTTCATTATAAACATTTATAACGTTTTACTTAATAATTGGATTTACGTGAAAATTTCAGAATATCTATGCCATAGTACGTTATATAGCTTATTTTTTGCATAATTCTATTTCAATAAGTTTATGCATTATCACTTGATGAAGTAATAATGGTTTATACCACAAATGTTTAACTCAATCACTGCTTTTAGTGCTAGAATAGTTCCCATGAACTTCAACTTCATTTAAATAATGCAGTCGAGTTCTCTGTAAATATTCAGCTTGCCGCTTCATTCTCCTTATAATGCAGTAGCTGAGAGTCTTCCCACTTTATCTCTTCCAAACACTAATGTTGTGGCACTATCTCTTCCAAAAACTGATGTTGTGGCACTCAACTGTTTATGAATAACATCACATGGATAAGATTTATGAAAACGAGAGTGAATCATCTCTAGCTGTCCCCTATTCCCCTTAGCCTTAGCGACTTTGAACACTACTAATTCCTATTGATTGAAAACACTCGCTGTTTGTTCCATATCTTCGATCGTATTCTTTCTGAAGATGGGATTTTTGATGAAAATTATCGACTTTTAAAAAAATTATTTCCTTCCATAAAAAATGAGTTAATTTCTGAAAGTGATTTAGAGACATTAATAAATTTTTAGTAACTGGTAGAGATTAAAGGTGAAGAAATGCAGCAAATCATTTTTACTCGCATCAACCAGCCGAGGATACGTAATTTAGTTTTGCATAACTAAAACGATTATAAAAATATTGTATTCAATGTTGTCTTAAGGTAAAAACCTTTCTATATAATAATGTGAAAACCAATCAAAAAAAATTAAAAACTTCTCTATATAACAAATTGAAAGCAGCGCGGCATGGGTCCGTACCACGCACACGATAAGAAACAGGCCCATACCATGCACAGATTGGTGCTGAGGGGTTAATCATGGGGCTCATCTGATCAAGCAAGGCACTGCCAAACCATTGAATATATGCGTAATAATATGTAAAGATTAATATGTTCATTGTCATAATAGTGCATTCTATGAAAACAATAATAGTCAATATTAATGTCTCGCTACTAATAAAAGTGCAAGATGAGATAATGATTTTTATCTTAATATGCATTTGATTCGTTTATGCACTTTGTCTGATAATAGGGCAGAGTATTTGTGAACAAGAGCACATAAAATATCTCATGTTATTAATTCACTATCGTGTGTATCGTACATATTACAATTTCTCGCGAAATATAGACCAAAATTTATAGTGCATATTGCATTCTCGGAAATACAGTTATTCTGTTTAGCTTTAAATAATCGCTGATTTCAGAAGTATTCTCGCTGACAGAACATGAATGTTGTTAGTGTAAAATTAATCTGGAAACAGCCGATTAGCAGAAAATAGCGAAAAAGATTATTAGGCATCCTATTTTTCATTCCGTTTGGGTACAGAAAACAAGAGGGTAAGGCAAAATTAAATATTTCAAGTCAAAACATGCATGTCATACAGGAATGGCTGGTAAAATGTTACCAGTTAATCATCGACCAGCCCCACTAGAGAAAAACGGCCCCCTTCCTCAGATTCACTATCGCTATACTCAATGGGGAGAGTTTTCCTTTTCTTTGCGTTAGCAGAAAATCCTAAAGGAACTTCACTATCAACATCCTCACATTCTTCTTCGCAGTCACTCGGTACGTCTGATAAAACATTTGCAGACAAATATTCTAAAATTTTCTCTGCTGACAGTGCACTCTTGCCACTACTTCCAGCCATGCTGATCACTAACCCGAAAAATAATAAGTATAAAAAAATTAGAAATAAGTAAATGATTGGCATGATCTTTAGTATGCACTGTTTTTGCAGAACACATTTGTAAAAGACCCACTTACCGTATTATATCAAAATACTCATAATTAAAATTATGCAAGTCAAAAATAGTTGTATGCACACAAAATATACTATTCCAGAAATTTATTATTTGTATAATAAAACTATATGCCTGGCAGATAATGAAGAACACATTCAATTCACTGTGGAAACAACTGATCTCACAAGTTGATTTGCGAGACGATATTTTCTTTCCAAAAACACCCCCTACTCTAGGTCTGGGTGGTCAAAAAAGCTGTCTTTCCTTCTCCCTCCTTGGTGGAGGGTCATATTGTGTTTTCCATCCAGTGACAGACAAGACCCTCCTAAACCAAGTGTAGTCCTCAACCGAAGGTCATTCATTCATAATATGTAGGGTTTGTCATCTTATTCCACTGGTGTAGAAAATGAGCATGTACTGTTTTTGGGCCATAAACAGAGACTCATTTATTTCCCTAGTAGAAAAAAAATTCTTCACCCTTCTTTGTTCTCTTCCACCTCGAAAGTGAATGCTCACAGTCTCCTCGAAGCCACCAAAAATGGAAAGATGAAATTATACTGCTTATTAGTAAAATTTGAAGAAATGAAGATGATGCATTATTTCTATCCATGTCCGTCGCAGAGAAATAATAACAAAAGTTTAATTCCTACTTGTTAGAGCATCTAAAGGAAACAATCATATAAATATTTTTCATTTGTTCTTAAGACTTCCCTGATCATTATGACATTAGAAAAACAATAATTTATTTTAAAATTAAATAAATACGAGCGATGTATACCAAGATGACGTAAAGGCAGTTGTTTACGTTCCATAACCAAAAGATGGAAATCTGTGTCTCCAGTCGTCAAAGTGTTAAGATAATTGTTATTCATTTGAATGAAAACAACTGGGAAGAACTTGACATATAAGCAATGGTGATAGATTCGGATGAGCATTTTAAGTAGGTTAATAATCCAACAACTGCACTTTGCAATGGCGATGGTAATACAGTGGAAACCGCTTAACATGAAATGTGGGGGACCAGCGCAAACATTTCGTCTTAACCGAATTTCGTGCTAAACGAATTTCATGATAACATTTTTTGAGACTGATTTGCGATATTTATATAAGCTCATAAATAAATCTTGACAAAACAAATATGCGATGGAAACAGCACAGTAATTAGGTATAATAATGAAAACCTTATAATTTATTCATTATATATATATATATATATATATATATATATACATCAAAAAAATTATGTTATTTCTATAATTTCATAAAAACAATGTACAAATATTAAGTATCAAAGTCGCTAAAGTAGTTTAATTGTCTACTTCTTAACAAAAAAATCTTTTTTGCCTAGCATTTATAATGATCTTTTTTTCCATAAATTGTTCCAAATCATCAACCGTCTCATACAAACTGTCCCCATCTGTTTGATTTTCTAAAAACCGACGCACACTTTTTAGCATTCCACGGATATCCGCAGCACTTGGCACTGACAACATTCCGTCGTCACAGTCATCTCCACTTGCACTACTATTTTCATTTTCTTTTGTTACACTTGACTTAACAATGTCCACAATGTCACTCTGTTAAAAGTGGTGTAGTGGCAATATGGTCATTCACTGCTATATAATCATTCACTGCTATATAATCATTCAGCGTGATTTCAGTTGTCAATCTCATTACAGACAACACGCGACTGAAGATATCGCACAATTCACTTTCAGTAGATGTATTTACCCTAATTTCCATAGTTGATTCAGTTTCATCATGTCCAGAAAATCTATCTGCAGATGGCGAAGAGGAAAATCCAGCGTGGCGAAAACAATTTTTGATTGTTTTCGCTGTAACTGACCTCCAAGCGGCATACAACAAATGCAAGGAATCCAAAAGAGTCACAGGCTTAATTTCCTCATTTGATTCAATGCTAGATAAATATTTCTGGAGTAATAACTTCCAATAGTGGCATTTTAGATTTTTTATAATACCCTGGTCGCATGGCTGCAATACGCTTGTTGTATTAGGCGGCAGAAAGATCAGTTTAATTGATTTCAGCTTTTCCACTTCTGGATGAGCAGGGCTGTTGTCGATAATTAAAGCTATTTTGCGCTTCTGGCATAAAAAGCGCTTGTCCAATGCCCTAACCCAGTCTGTAAAAATGTTTCTCATCATCCAAGCTTTTTTATTTGCTGTGTATTCCATGGGAAGCTTCTTTACATTCTTGAAGCAGCGAGGATTCAGAAATTTACACACAACAAACATTGGGATTTTTTCAGAACCGTCTGAATTGCAAACCACCATTACTGTAATGCGCTCTTTAGATTTTTTTCCACCAGAGCACTGCTCACTTTTAAAAGCTCAAGTTTTTTCTGGGAGGCAGCGAAAAAAAATCCGGTTTCGTCAGCATTAAAAATGTCCTTAGCCGCAAAGTCTGTTTAGGCAAGGTAGAAGTTACCCACTCTGATGTCATATCACGGGAGACGTCTCCCGACTCACCGGAAACACTCTTAAAAATTATCCCATTCCTCACCTTGAACCGCTCCAACCATCCAGGACTAGACTTGAATTCAATTCCCAATTCTGATCCCAAAGAATCAGCCTTCACCATCAAAACAGGACCAGAAATTGGAGCATTCTGGGCTCTTGCTTGCTTAAACCAGATAATCAGCGCCGCTTCCAAATCCTGGTGCTTTGCCATGCATAGAGGCTTCCGTTCCGGTTCAAACATGCTTCTCTCAAACACAGATGTTATTTTATCACGATTTTTTATAATTGTTGACAAAGTTGAAAAGGGAATTTCGAACTCTTTGCAGATGTCCGTTTTGGTTCTATCACTGTTATCAACCACTTGTAGGAGCTGCATTTTCACTTTCAGCGGTATTGCTTTTTGCTTACGCAATTTACCAGCCGTTATTCTGTGGGTCTTTTATCTTTTATAAAAATATAAAATCACAACTGAAAACGATCCCGAAAAAGAAAGAAGAACTTTGCTCACAGATTCGTTTTACATTCGCTAACCGTTCCACACGGAAATTCAGAATTAACTGAGTAGAACTGTTCTGCATAGGGGTCTAGAGACGAGAGCAAGGGAGGAGTTGAGCGTATTGAAAGACGGGGAAAGGGAAGGTACAGTACAGATAACAATCTGCACCTCCAAATCCTTCCTTTCATTCGAAGATGGTAGTTCCCAGAATTTAGTTTATTGCTGCCAAAGAAATCTCGGTAGCAACCCTCTCAATGGGGGCGCGTGAGTTTCTCTGAGGTCTACTAATGACCATGCCTATTGAAAGAGAGGGAGAAGGAGGAGGTACAGCTGTGGTTGTGAGATTATTCATACTTCTATGTTAAGAAACGAGTGGGTCGTTTCGTGTTATCCCAAGAATTTGATGGGGATTTATTTACAGGATACCGAAAATTTTTTTCGTGTTAACCGAAATTTCTTGTTAACCATTTCGCGTAAAACGAACTAATATACGTTGAAATGTATAGGCACCGGTAGGGACAGAGCCTGCATTTCGTGTTAACCAATATTTCGCGTTATCGGTTTTCGTGTTCAGTGGTTTCCACTGTATATGAATAAATGAACTATAAAAATTATTGCTGATATTTTTTATTGAATTTATCATTGTTATATTATAGAATTATGTCAGATTTGCATTTTTTGTTTTCTTTTACTATAAAAGATGTAATCTCGTTATTCCCCAAATGATTGATCAAATAATGCTTTTTATTTGAATGTTTTTCTGGTAGAATGCTAGAAAACTTTAAATCGCCAAAATTAAATCCGGCAGTGAGAGTCTACTAAGGAACGTTTAAATCCAGCATTTAAAGGTTAAACAAGAAGTAAATTTTTTGACAAATCGATTTTGTTGTACTGTAACAGCACTTAAATCTATAAAAGCCTACTTCTGTCCCTTTGTGGCTCCCTCTGTCACACTATAAAAATATGAATGACTCGATAAAAGATTGCTATTTTATTGGGATGTTGCCTTGCCAACCCATTACATTTTTAAACCTCAAAATCCTATTGTTATTTCAATCCTTATGGATGAAAGCATGGTTTGAATGCTTTTAATGCGAGAGTGAGAGATAGAAGGAAGAAGAGGGAAATGATTTTCATAGCAACGAATGTTGTTTACATTACATTATTTATGAAAAGGAATACATTTGAATGTAGAACATTAATAATTTGCATATTAAAATTACTTACATTTAAAATCATCGTAGGAGTTCAAGACTTGAAACTCATCATCATCATCATGCTTCTGTCCGAAGACAGGTTTTAACTGAATCGCTGCCTCCATTTCTCTCTCTCCCTAGAAGCCTCTTTTATACCTCTATAAGTATTATATCCCTGCTTTATATTATCTAATATTCCTATTCTTTTTCTCCCTCTTCCTCTTCTTCCACTAATTTTTCCTTCTAAGATCGTCCTTTGTAAACACTGTCTTCTCAATATATGCCCTATCCAATTTGCTTTTCTTTTCCTGATTGTTTTTATTAGCGTCCTTTCTTCTCCCACCATTTCTAATACTTCTTCGTTTCTCTTCCTCTCTGTCCATTTCACTTTCATCATTCTTCTCCATACCCACATCTCAAAACTTTCTAAATATTTTTCCTCCTTTCTCCTTACCGTCCACGTCTCTGCACCATAAAGAGCTATGCTCCATATGTAGCATTTTGCTAATTTCTTCCTTGTTTCTAAATTTATTTTCTTGCTTGTGAGAAGCTCCTTCTTCTCGTTAAATGCTGCTTTTGCCATTGCAATCCTACTTCTGATGTCCTGTGTACTACTTCCATCCTGTGCTAAAATACTGCCGAGATATTTGAAACTACTTACTTGTTCCAATTTTTTGCCATTTACCATTATATTTAATTCTTTATGTTCCTTTGAAACCACCATGACTTTTGTTTTTTCTGTATTGATCTTCATTCCATATTGTTGGCCAACCTCCACTAGTCTGTCTGTCATCCTCTGAAGCTCTTTCTCGCCTTCTGCTATTAAGCCCTGATCATCTGCGTATTTAATGGTGGTAATACTTTCACCTCCTATCTTAAATCCTTTCTCTTCCATCAACGCTTCTTCTGTTATTGTTTCTGCATAAATATTAAATATCGCTGGTGAAATAGGACAACCCTGCCTCACTCCCCTCCCTATTGAAGTACTTTCTGTTTCTTCTCCTTCAACCCTGACTCTAATCTTTTGATCAAAGTAAAGGTTTTTAAGCAGTCTTTTATCTTTCCAATCTATTCCTATTTTGTTTAAAATACTCAGCATTTTATCCCATTTCACTCGGTCAAAAGCTTTCTCCCAATCTACAAAACAAAAATACATACATTTATTGACTTCTAGCGCTCTTTCTGTCATCATCCTCATACATCCTATAGCATCTCTAGTCCCCCTTCCTCTTCTAAAACCAAACTGATTATCTTGCAGCTCCTTTTCTATTTTACATTCAATTCTTTTGGTTATTATTCTGGTTAGAACTTTAGCTGTATGAGAAATTAAACTAATAGTTCTGTAATCCTTACAACATTTTGCATTGTTCTTTTTCTCCAGTGGTACCATCACAACATCTAAAAAATCTTCAGGCCATATGCCAGTATCATATACTTGGTTAAAAAATTTTGTGAGTTGCTTAACTGCTTTAGAACCTAAAACCTTGAGAACGTCCACGGGTATATCATCACTCCCAACAGCCTTCCTTCTTTTCATGTCATCAATTGCTCTTTTAACTTCAGACTCGAGAATACTTGGTCCTAGCTGATCTTCTTCCACATCCTCTTCTTCATTTAATTCAATATTTCTTGGCTTTCCTTCTTTGTCATACAGAACCTCAATGTATTCTTTCCAGACATTCTTTACATTGTCTGGCTCTGATACTATTTTACCACTTTTGTTCATGATTCCTTTACGTCCTATCTTTCTTGCTTTTTTCTTGAATAGTTCCCTTGCTTTGCTATACATGAGGTCTGTTCTACAAATTCTTTCACATTCGACAATCTCCTCGCATTTTTCATTTATCCACTGTTCTCTTGCTTTATCTGTTTCCCTTCTTAAAGCATTATTTAACTCCTTGTACTTTCTTTGGCCTTCTTCACTGTTTTTGTTCTTCCACTTTCTCCGCTCTTCCATTTTTTGCAGCATGGCTGCTGTGATCCAGGGTTTTTTGTTTCTTTCACCCGTTATCTTTCCTACCTTCTTTTCCATTACATCTTTAATGTTGCTATGGATGTATCTCCACTCCTCATCTACATTCTTCCTGGGCTTCTCCATGTGTAAAGTCTTCGCTGGTGATGCTTAAACCATGTATTAGTTACTATTAATCTATTTCTATGGCGGAATTCCACAAGTTTATCCCCTCTTTCATTTCTCTTCCCTAGTCCATATTTTCCCACTATGTTATCTTCCTGTCCCTCCCCGACTACACTGTTCCAATCTCCCATTACTATGGTGGTGATCCTTCCATTTCCCTCATCCTCCAATATCTCCATAATCTGTTCATAGATTTCATCTACTTCGTCGTCGCCAGCATTAGTTGTTGGCATATACACTTGAATTATAAGCATATCCACTGGCTCCATCTGGAGTTTTACGGCTATTAATCTGTCATTAACTGTCACTACCTTACTAATTCTTTCAGCTATCTCTTTTCTCATTATAATCCCCACTTCCATTTCCTTTTTCTCCCCTCCCGAGTAAATAATCTTAAATTCGTCTGAATTTATCTCGCCTTCTCCTTCCCACCGGACTTCACTAAGACCTACTATACTTACATTATTCCTTCTCATTTCCCTTTTTAGGTTCTCTAGTTTACCCCCTGAATTCATAGTCCTAACATTCCATGTGCCTATTTTTAATTTCTCACTACTTGCTTTCTTATTAATCTTACATTTCCTCTGTGCATCCCCTAGGGTAGTCCCCACCCGGAGATCCGATTGGGGGACTATTTTACCTCCGGAATATTTTACCCCAGAAAGATCCATAGAGGTATTTTCAGCTTTTCAGCCTATCATGGGAAATATAATGAGGTAGTTTCCCCTTGCTTTCCTCATCGCAGTTTCACAGAGTGATTACCCATCTGTAGCTGTTCAGATCCACATGATCACCACCTACAGAGGTACTGTGCAAGCTGCTGCCCTTGCACAGGGGGATGTAAAACCCCCAAGACTGCTTCTTAGTCTGACTCTTCCCCTCAGACCTTTCCGGCTTGGATGGTCCTACCAGGAGAATTATCTCCCGCCGGCATAGCTCTTTGGTTCGTAAGAGTACACAAACCCTCCCACCTCTGTAAGGTTATGCAGTCCTTAGGGAGGGACTTGAAACTACGAACACCTAAAAAATCAAAAGTTTGTTTTTCTGCCATAAATTTTTTAATACATGTTGAATCGATCAGCAGATTAGTTTTTAATGCGAGAATTGGGTGTGTTCTTAGTGATTCGCATTCTTGCCTGTTTCGTGTAATTGGGTACCATTGACTTGGATAATAGCTGTGCGTCACATCTATTCACGAAATTTCATTTTAAAAACTTTCCCGTCAAATTTCAACAGGCACCTCGCTAAAAGGTTTATTTGTGAAAGAGAATGATATAAGTTATGTGTAAAATATGTACACTTTGATTGAAATAAGTGTTTGTTTTTTGTTTTACAAAAAGAAAAGTGTTTAATTTGTAAAGAACTGGTTGCTAAAATTTTTGCAGCTCACCACTGCCATAGGGATTTGTGAAGTACTGCTTGGGAAACACTGCATTACATCAAGTCAGGTTTTCCCTTCAACTAATTGCATTACATCCAATCTTTTCTCCATAACTTTTATCCTACTGGCTTAGTCATTGCGAAAAGTTGGTATCCGATGCTCAGTGATTGGCTTGGCTGCAGAGGTTCATGTTTGCAAACTTCTGGCGAGAGTGACTGGTGGTGACTTTAGCGTCGCCCTTGATGATGCCCATTTTCGAGAGCTTCTCCTTCAACAAGTCCTTCCGCCTCCCTCTGCAACACCATCTTCATCTGGTCCCAACTCGGTAACTCCACCCACTATTGATGCATCTCTGGTCAAGATGGGTTTTCCTCAGCATCATGTGGCTGGATTGCCTACCGCGGATGGAGTCACCAAGCAGCAGCCACAAAATTCAGCTTTCACAATGTGCATGTGGTGAGTGGTTTATGTGTGTCATTTATTCACCAGAAAATTCATTTGAGTAGTTTGATTTGGGTGGAGTGGAATTATTTTCATTGAGCTAACTAGTACATAACATGATATTTCACAAGGAAATTTTAATGACATTAAGAAGTGAAATCACCATTGTAAGATTTTTCTACACCCCTGTTGATGAGAAAATTATTAGAGATATTGAATAGGTATTCATCAAATTAACATTTCGTAGGATAATGTGCTGCATCTTATGGCCTCAATGGTATTTAAGATAAGAATATGTTTTTCAAGAAATTCCCATCTATCACAAATATTTTTAGGAATTTGAGCTTATCAATATACAAAAAATTAATATAATTGTATTCTTAATACAATTACTGCATCTGCATATGGAATACCCTTTTATTTTTGGATTAAAATTTGTGCACATTCTACATGCCATCTCTAGTCTAGGATAAATAACGTTGTGTGTATTGTGATTGCAATGGCTAAAAGAGTAAAACAAGTAGGGATGTATGAAAAGGGAGGGTTGCGAGACATGGTGAAACAATACAATAGTAAATAAACAAAAATTCCTTCACTGTAAACAGGAAGAGAATACTCACATTTATGCTGCAGTTTGCTGGTAAACACCATCGCAGGACCTAAGTCAAAAGGAAACACACACAGAAACATACAATTCTTCAAAAGGCACTCAAACAGTATACTCTTACCAAAACTTAAACTAGACACTGATGATTCGACAGCTAAGCTGTCATCTTCATTAATGTGAGAAAGGGAATATATATGCAAAGAGTGACCCTTGGGGAGAAGGGTGGAAGAAAAATGAAAGGAATCCGATGGTTAACTGAGTAACTGAAAAAGGGGAGAGTGAAGAATGAGACCTAAGTCATTGTTCATAACCATGTTTTTGTTTTTATGTATGTAGATGCTTTCATTTATTGTATTGGTCAATTGATTTGAGTAAGGATAGGTTTTCTGTGGTGATAGGATGGTGAGTGTCAAAAATATGAGTTGCAATGCTTGATTTGTTTATTCTGTTATTTTTATAGTGTGCTGTGTTTTCTTTAAACTGCGTTTCCAGTTTGCTTCTAGATTGTCCTATGTAAATTTTGTCACATGAACTGCAATTGACTTGGTAAATGCCTGATTTGTGGTGATTGGGAATTTTATCTTGCGGGTTTGTCAGTAGGTTGGATAGTTTATTTTCATTCACAAAAACTGGGTGGAGATCAAATTTTGAAAGCATGCGTTGGAGATTTTTTGTTAGTTTTGGCGCATATGGTAGTTTTATGTATTTTTTCTTTGTTTTGGTTCGTGAGTGTGGTGCATGATTTAATTTGAGTCTTGTGTCTGTGTTTTTGAATCATTTTTTCGATAATTTGTGAGTCAAGTCTGTTGTGTAATGCGCAGTTTTTAATAAATGTAAGTTTTATGAAGAAATCTGTTTTGGATAGAGGTGTGTTTAATAGTCTGTGAATCATGGAGTGGAAAGGTGCCAATTTATGTGAGAGATGGTGATGAGAGTCCGTATGAATATATGTGTTGGTGTGTGTAGGTTTTCTGTAAATGTTGAAATCTAAGAAAGGTAAAGATTTATTGTTTTCTATTTTGTGTGTAAATTTTATCATGTCGATTTGTTGTTTGAGGCATTGTATAAAATTAGGGATGCTTTCTTTTGCTGTGTCAAAGATTGCAAAAATGTCATTTATGTATTGGAGCCAAGTTTTTGGAAAATATGGGAAGGAAGATTTACAAGACTTCTCGAAATTAATCATGAAGAGTTCAGCTATGAAAGGAGAAAGAGAGTTATCCATAGTGGTACCATCTTTTTGTTGGTAGAAGCTGATGTTGATTTTAAAGAAGCTTTTATTGCATTCACAGGGAGGTTAAATGAGCGTATTCTTCTGTTGCTTCCTTAGGAATATTTTTTTTTAATAACCATGTTTGTAGGAATTCTATGGTTTCTTTGATAGGTACTCACACATCAAAAACACACAAGATTTCATCAACAGAATAAAAAACACCACACTTTCGAATAATGAAATATTAGTTTCCTTCGATGTCACCTCCTTATTCCCAAGCGTACCTATCAAAGATTATATAGTAAAACCTCTACATATCGAACCTCTTTATATCATAAACCTCCATATATCGTATTAATATTTTGGTCCCGAACAGATCCTATGTAATATCATAGGAAATGTACCTCTCTAATTCGTAACCTCCTTATTTCGTATTCCTCTATATATCGTAACAAAAATATTACTCCGAAATGAAAAATAACCTCCATATTTCAAAATCGCGATCTTTTTTTCCTGTATTCATTCCGCAAAAATACCCTCTATGTTTTAAAAATATGTTTTTGGCACTAATAATTTAGCCAATCAACAACGTGAAAGTAACTTTGGTAATTAACCAATCAGTGTGTTTCTATGACTGATGAATTGCAATGAATCATCATCGCTTGGCATCTGCGCGTCAGTCTGAATCATCTGAATATTCATTGGAAAGACTACCGTACATGTGATTCGATTTCAGTGGTGAAATAGTGAAGAAGGCTTTGGAAACAGCATATATGTATCAAGAAAAGGTGATTTATAGAACTACTACTTTTATTTTGTAAATATTGTATTGAGTTTGAAATAATCTATTGCGAAAAAATTTAAAAATTGCCTCTCATAGCAACATTTTTACTGGTGCATATTATGATTTGTTTATTCTTGAAGCAAGTAGGCTTAATTTTTCTCCTTTTTTATAATTTTTTTAGTGTTAATTTAATTTTCGCCATTTTGGCATACCCAGTTTGCAGCGCTTGTTTTGACCGTGTGCGATTGTGAAGAATCTCCGGAAAACAACTTTGAAGTAAAGGAAAAGCTCACTTCATAGTTTATTGGCTGTAAAGCTACTATTCTGTTGCTCACTAATTTTAAATTAAATGTGGTGAATAATCTCTGTGAACGTGTTCTTGTAAAATTTAGACTGATGACTCTTAGAATTTGGCAACACTGGTATTGCTTATTAACTTTTATTTCTGGTAGAACTTTTACTTAAGTTTATTGTAATTATTCTTGTTCATGTTATTTTCACAAAATCTTTCTCTTATTCCGTTGAACCAATTTGAAGTAATGTAATTCCGTGAAAATGGCTGACGCAAGATTTTCAACGCCCTGTGGAAAATTTCCATTACATGTTTTCAACTTGCTCTAACTTGTACATTTAACTGGTTTTACCTCATAAGTTTAATTATTATGTTGGTTTCATCATAGACCATTGTTTTATTTCGTTTGAAGTCGAATCAATTTGTCTCAGCTTGCCTCCAATGGACCCGTTTCAAATCGTTAATCATTTAAACTAACCTTATCGTGAACTGCTTTTAAATGGCATTAACTATTTTCAAGTTGTATTACATAATTCGTTTGTGACCCTAATGTATTTTCCAAGTAGCATGTAGAAAAGCATTTGGTGAATGTTGAAAAGCTCACAAATGCTTAAAATAGTATATTAACGTAAAGTATAATAAATACATTGCCAACGATGAAAGCTGAACTTAGAAAGATCCTCCAAAATGTTCATCGCTACTCAGTTGGTTGTTTTGGATTCGAATAATGGTTAAATAATATGCCAATGATAAATGTATTAAGAATGATATGTTTTACTTCGCTTTTTATCTCATCTTATTTCCATCATTCATACTTTTTTGTTCAGCAGAAAAAGCAAACTTTATAAATATAATTATCTTTTCAAGATTCGAATATCTGATAAATGTTACTTAAGTTAAATTAAATAATTACAATTATTTTGTTATCAAGGTGTCTTATCGTTCATTGGTACGAACTGACAGTAACATTTCCTTTGTATAGTGAAAAATATTTTCCGATATTGATACATTTAGGCAAGTGTTTAAAAAATTATTCATGTATGACATAGGCAGTTTTCTCCTGGCATACGAAGCATCGATTTCCAGTCTCTGGGGCAGTTAATTTTGGACAAAGGCTCCAAGAGTTGGGACGGGTTGTTACAAATTGTTGCTAGTTACGTGTTAAATAGTTCAGTATGTATAAAGTCCATATGCAAAGGAAAACGCAGTTGAAAACATTGGACACTCATTATTTCCATTTGAAGTACGGATTGTACGAGGTGATCCAAGTTTCAGCTCGTTTCAATTGGATTTTTCTACAGGGTGCTAACAACATATAATTTTTAAGTTTATCAGAGATTTACCTACAGATTTGATATATTTTCAGTAATCAGAGGTTGGGCAAAGAAAGTTTATTACTTTAGGCAGTCTTTGATTCCAGTTTCAAGATTTCGACTGTTTTAATCAGTGTTAAAAATATTAAATTGTGTGTTATCAATGCGAAAATACAGCAATTTGTGACTTATGCATATGAGAAAGTACATGCAAGATCTTTTGCACCATTTATTTTTATGTTAATATGTAAACTCAGTAAATTATAATAAATGTAGCATTTTTTATTTACAGACTCTTAAAAGACATGAATGTGCCGAAGAAAAGACAGATGTTATCAACAGATACCAAACTAAATATTTTTAAGGCTATTGATGATGGAAAAAGAAAGATAGATGTTGCCAGGACATTTTGAATATCACCTTCAACGCTAACATCCATTTTAAATAAACGCAGAGACATAGAAGCTGCTGCACAGCTTTGTCCAAATGGGAAACGATTTCGCACTGTGAAAAATGAAGAACTAGATAAGTGTGTATTTGATTGGTTGATGGAGGCCAGAGCCAAAAATCTTACAGTTTCAGGGCCGATATTACAGCAAAAAGCTACAGAGATGTCAACTAAAATGGGAGTGCAAGACTTTCATGCTTCTAATGGCTGGTTGCAAAAGTTCAAGACACGTTGGAACTTGGCAACATTAAAGATGTCAGGGGAAGAAACATCAGTAAGTCCTTGTGTTCTAGATGAGTGGCAAGGAACACTACAAGCATTTTTAAGTGGGTATGACACCAAGGACATATTCAATGCTGATGAGTCCGGATTTTTTTAAAATTTGCTACCAGATAAGACTCTTGCAGTGAAAGGAGATTCTTGCCATGGTGGAAGAAAAAGCAAACAAAGGTTCACAGTTCTCTTTTGTTGCAACACAAATGACAGTGAAAAACTAGAACCACTAATTATTGGTAAATATAAAAAGCCAAGGTGCTTTAAAAATATTAAGAAACTCCCTTTCATGTACAGGCATTCAAAAAATTCATGGATGTCAACATACATTTTTAGAGAATGGCTGGCCATGCTTGATTCAATAATGGGTATGAGGAATAGGAATATTATTTTGTTCCTTGATAGGTGTACTGCACATAGCTATGCAGGAATAACACTTAGAAATATAAAAATTGTTTTGTTTCCTCCTAATTGCACAAGTAAACTGCAACCTTTGGACCAAGGAATAATTTCTGTAATTAAAAGAAGCTATAGGTATCAACTGGTGCAGTATTTATTAAGAAATATGGAAGGGAATATTGATTTGCCAAAGATAAAATGGAACTTTTTGCAGGCTATGCATAGACTCTGTTTATGTTGGAACAAAATTAATGAAACAACTATTTCAAAATGTTTTTTAAAGGCAGGCTTTGTTAAGGAAGTGCATAATGATGCAGATGAGGAATAGCAGTGTATGTGATGAACCTCCAGAATGGGCTCAAATAAAAGAAACCTTGGAAGTACAAGCATCATTTGAAGAGTTTGTTACAGCTGATGCAGCTCTGATTACTTGTGCTCCTACAGGAACTTATGAGGTAAAGGAAATTCTTAATGGAGAAAACACTGATAAAGAAATTGAAGATGGGGTAGCAGATGAGGAAGAAGTTGAGAGACAACCACCAAAAAAATCTGAGGTCCAAAATGCTTTAAATGTGTTAGAGAGATTTCTAACCAATATGGATGACTATGAACCCAGGCACCTTCTTCTGTTAAGCCAAATAGAAAATGTTGTTACGCAAGAATTTCATAAACAAAAAAGGGAAAAATTAATTCTTAACTATTTTAATAAAAAATAATGAAAATCTTTGTATTTGGAATATCTACTGACAAAATAAGTGTATTATATATAAATAATTTTGACACGATCTTAGATTTCTACTCGGTGTTAAGTTGCTATTATTTTGTTTTATCAATTTACTGTTGAATTTTGTATATAATAATTTTTTAATATTTATAATTAAATTAGATATATGTAATAACAATATTTATTACTTCTTTTTCATTCATTATATGTAAATAATTTTGACAAGATTTTAGATTTTTACTCAGTGTTAAGTTGCTATTATTTTGTTTTTTCAATTTACCATATTGAATTTTGTATATGATTTTTTTATATTTATAATTAAATTTGATATAATAACAATATATATGACTTCTTTTTCATTGTTTGTGAACTAACTTGTTTTCTCATTTTTTATTCCTAAATTTGTCGTTAACCTCTTTATAGTGAACCTCTATATATCAAAATAGCAAAAATCTGGTCCCTTCAATTTCACTATATAGAGGTTTTACTGTATATACTATATTTGGTTAAAATCCATGAGGTCAGTTCGGTACCGTCCATATATGATGTCATGCACCAAGGGGAGGAGGGGGTCCGACTTGTGGAGGATGGGGAGTAGGAGGGTTTTGAAAAATGTGACGTCACAAAAATAACACCAGAGAAAACTACATAGGGATACTCTTCCACCCGTAGAAGACAGCATTACACTTATGGCACGTGCAGTTACCAAATTTCCCCAGAGCTATACGCTTTTGTCTTTGTCCCATATTTAATGCTAAAGAACTAAAACTAATAATTTAATGTAGATCACTTGATGCCAATAAATGTGCATGTTTTATCATAATTATTGGTTAATCTTATCGCAAAATTATATTTGGTAATTAAAATTAAGCATATTATTTTTGTGAGCTATTTGCAACATTATCATTTTAAAACAAAAAAATTGTTGGAGTAATTTACAGTTAAAAATAATAATAATAACTTTATGAGTCACTATGTCACGTATTGAGGACACTCCTTCCGTAGTGGAGTGTGTCGAAGGCCATAACACATCAAATAATCACTTGCTTTAAACTCTCATACGAGACCATTTCATTGTGTCAAACACTGGGTCCTTCTCCCTTGGGAAAAATCTTCAACACTTCTCCTGTCAGATAATTCTTTTCCTTCCTTCATAATTTGCACATTTTATGGAGGAACCAAAAAGCTGACACCTATTGACCATCTCCCTTAGAAAAATCTCAGTGCAAACCTCTTGTCTATTCATTTAAGCATCATAAACTATCCTTGTTGAGGATTTGCAAACGGGTGTCTGTGTTTACTTCCAAAGAAGCCTCTTTTTTCACAGGTTGGGAGGTCAAGGGTAGGTTTTTTTTTATTATTTTCTGCATATCACATCTTTGGGGTATTTTTTTGGTGCTTCAAAACTGCTAAATTTTGGCATTTGAGAAGGAGAAAAATCCTGTACTTGACTGGGAATCAAACCTGGGTCTCCCCACTTGCCGGATAGGTGCTTTAACCAACTAGCTATCAAGCCAGCATGATTTTATCTCCTTCTCAAATGTCAAAATTTAGTTTCAGCTTTATGCGAACATGCATTACACGTCATTTCAACACCTTTGTTTCTTGTTCAAAACTGCTTTTTAGAGCAAGGCAGAGGAATTTAAAAACTGGCTTTGTTAAGTGTTATATTTTTAGCTGCCCGTATATATGAAGTTTACATAATTTTCCCTTGGTTGTAGTCGTAGTACCGAGTACGCTGCAGAAATCACTGGATTCTTTATTTTTTTGACAACACATTTTTTTAATTCTGAAAAAACTTGATAGATTTCAAAACAGTAACCTTGGGCCTTTATATTGTGCTTAATTTTGCAATTGTTACTGTATTTCTTTTTACCTTTATTACACATTAAATTTGATGGTTAAAATTTCGTGAGCTCTCTCTCTTGAGATGATTATTTTTTTATGCGCCAGCACTTGAGAGCTATATTGAAAGGGAGAAGGAAGGGTCTTTGGGTCTGGGGTAGTGCTTGGTTCAGTATTTCTTGAAAACAATTTAATGAGAGTGAGAGAGAGAAACATTTATTTGATATTATTGCACAAACAAGCCCATTCAAGGATATTTACCTCTTGACCAAAAGTATTATGTAATTCAGAACACAATGTTATATTGTTGTGTTTTTATAAATAAAACGTGATTTCAAACCAATTACAGGTTTCCCTCTCTTTATGCGGGTTCACTTTATGCAAATTCAATATTATGCGACTAATTTATTGCTACCGGAATTTCTTTTTATGTACCTTTGAGTTGCTCTTATGCTGGTTACGCAGCCAGTGCAATACAAATGAAAGAAAGTTCTCCAGTACACCACAAGGCAACCAATCAGTCTCTCATTGTGTCTTATGTTGCGCATATTAGTACTACAGTAAAAGAGATGAGAGTGGGGCAGATATTGTAGATGGATATGAGACGGAAATTTCTTGTGATACAATTTGAGCACGCTTGAGAAGTTTTGTCTCCTTGTCCGCAGAACTTGTGTTGGGCCAAGACAATTCTCTAGCACTTTAAACCTCCACTATTATGTTACTCAAAACAGCCACCATTTGTGCTCATCTGCTTCCTTTTATTGGCGAGTATAATTTAGTGTTATTTGTTTTAATTTTGTATTTAGCACATAAGAAGTTGTTATGGAGCGAAAGAAGAGCATCTTGGAGAGGTCTTAGGATTGCTTGTGGAATGTTTCCCTATCTTTTTCATGCAAATATGTTTTCTGTTTATGCGAATTCGTTTTATGCGTCACTTTCCTGGAATGCAACCCCTGCATAAAGAGAGGGAAACCTGTATATCTTTTACAAATTTGTATTTGGGGAGAGGAGGGTAGTCAAAGCTTTGTGACATCATATATGGGAGGGGGTCTGAGTTTTTGTGATGAAATATGACAAGGGAGGGGTAAAAATCCGCCAAAATTGTGTGAAGTCATTTATGGATGGCCCTATAAGCTTTTGATGAATTTTATTATTATTATTAAATTCTTATCACTCCTCTTATAATATTGCCTTATACATGCATTTTATTATTATTAGGTACATTATAATCACATTCGTATTGCACTACTATTAATAATCATTAATGCGATCTTCTCAGAATAGTTCACATTGAAAATTCATTTGAAAACTACTTTAGATGACTATATTTGTTTATGTTGTTTGTGCCATGAAAATAATTTTATTCTTTGGAACTGTTCACTTGGCTTATTTTTTACTTTGGATGAAACCTTTTCTAATTATAGACATTTAAGACCAGTTGTTCTTGCATGTTTCTAAAAGCCCTCACATTTAAGTATCATATTTATTTTTTTCAGTATTTAAGATAGGTAATACTGTTGTAAAGGATGTTAATTTGAACAAATTTAAATAAAAAATTTTGAAGTGTTGTGTTGAAGCTTAGCAATTCTTCAGCTAACTATACGTATACAGTGATTTTATATGGATGGTTGATGTGATGTTAGGAAAAGAACAATTTATTATTTTTGTCATTTAAGTTAGGTGACTAAAATATGAAATATTCAACAATTTCACTCCTACTAGTATCTAAAGCTGAATTACTCTAAACTAGCAGATTTTCGTTAATTTTAAGCAATATGAATGGTTAAGTAAGTATTTTCATTAATGAAACCAAAGGTACTATCAAACTTCTTACTATTTATATACCACATTCTTAAGTTTGTCACTGAGTTCTCTACTTCTGTCTGCCATTCTCACAACTGTAAAAAGATTAAGTTTAAATAGAGAGACCCCTACATCACTCAACAGCTGGTAGACACTTTTGCAACTTTTTAGGCCTATGCAAGCAAAAAGGTTATCATAATTATATTATAGAGTTTATTCATATTAAAGTATTAACTATATAAAAGTTGTTAAATATAAATTAACTCCTTAACCATAAAATTCAAAATAGACACAAAGAAAAAGGGGGAGGAAAGGAAGGAAAGGCAAAAGACAATAAAAATTATAAACTTACAGGTTTAGGGATTGTTATTCCATGCCAGGGACCTGATGTCACTCACACATTCACTCCCTCAATCGCACAAGCACTTATCCTAAAGGTGGAAAAGGAAACAGGACCGGGTTTGCGAGAAATTACTCGGCACCAGGGACCCAAAAAATCACACTGTTGCTAGTAGATTTGTGAGTCAGTACGACGTCGACAGGGACCTACTAAGCAACCACAGACACATGCACACGTACACGCCAGGAAGTAAAGGGAAAAAATAAAGGGGGAAGGAAAGGGGAAATAATACTAGGTTTACGGGAGATTAAACTACGCCAGGGACCTAGTATCGCACACAGCGACCTGTAGGTTTATGTGCCTTCTGGCAACGAATTTTACGGTTAAAGAGTTAATTTATATTTAACATCAATTTCGCCATAGTCTCCATCTTTACTTATTTATATAAAAGTTGGTTATAAAAATTCATTTTTATACCTTCACTTGTATACAAAATTTAATTAAAATCCGTTCAGCTAATTCCTTCCAAATCCTTAATTACTGAAAGAGTTTAATTTGTAATTGTGGCGCCCCTGTTTTGCTGATTCGTTCTAAATATACCAATGTGATTTGGTATATATGTGTTTATTATAAGTATTAAATTTGGTTAAAACTGAAGCAGGCACTTCAACACAAATACGTTTAAAAAGATTTTTTTTATTCCATGTATTGTGGCAGCCCTGCTTTCTATATCTTGACAAAGAATCTTGATTTTGTTATTTTCTGTTGCATGCCTCCTTCATACAAAATTTTGTTGAAATCGGTTTGGCCAATTCCTTCCAAATTCATAATTACTGAAAAGTTGAACTTTGCAATTGTGGTACCCCTGCTCAGTCGATCTGGTTCAAACTTCAAACAGGCCAGATGAGAAATAGTTACTTAGAGTTTCTATGGTCCCATAATCATGAAAATCAAGTCTAAATAATTAAGTAGCATTAAATCTTCATCAGAAAAAGTTTTAATTTCACAATTTTATAGAAAAATATGAAATTGTCTGTTAAATTTTACCGATCACTTTTTCATCATGGATTCTTGTGCCACATGAAGCACTCTCAGGGACTGCATGCAGCCCTTTGGGTTGTAGGCTACCAATCCCTGCCATGTTTTTCATTTAACCCATTAAAGACTGAAATAAATTCATTAAAATGGGTATTTTGATAGGGCCATGACGAAAAGTCATTAGGACCTTTCATTCTCCCAAAACTTGTCTTTTACCTCATTTCATTTAGTTTACATATTACAATTTCTTTTTATAGAACAATATAATTATCTGGAATAGGTTGCTAATATGCAATAATGTAATTTTCATCAATTTTCTTCAACAAAAAATCATATAATACATGAAATTAACACGAACTTAAAAATAAAGTTAAATTATGGAGAAAAGGAGGGAAAATGAATTGAATGAGGAAGAATGTTAATAACATTGTCATGTAGATAGTGGAAATGTTGGGCCTTTTGCTCTTAGAATTTCAGTATGTAGTTATAGTTAAAAAGTTATTTTTAAGCAATAAGCCAAACTAAAATGGCAAAGGAGAGCCAACAGTCAAAAAATAGATTACACAAAAGGATACTGTCGACTCATATAATATCATGAGTTATGACTAAACCTTTGAGAATGTATTCAACTTGAGCCTCACAGTTAAAAGACTTATAAACAAGACTGAATTATCCTTAAGCTATTGTCCAAAGGAAAATGTCATAGGAGATACCATGCTAATACAGCAGAAGAAAGAATGGGAAGTGCCATAAAGTATGGTTAAAGACAACATACAGAGATCATACAAGGGCACATCATGGTGAACCAATTCTTTTCACTCCCAGTACCTTTCATGATAGTTCTTCCACCCTTCTTATTTATCACGATTTCAGTTAACACATGAGTTGTTACATTCTCTAAACATTCTATTTTTAAGGTTTAATAACAAAATTCTGTAAACATAGCTATAAAAATTCACTTTGTACAGTATTCTGTAGAAGTAAAATTATCTTCTGACTTTGGTTTTGATTGCCCCAAGTCTTTGCCAAATTATATGGACAAAATGATGATTTCCATTATCATTTACATTCTATTTCTTCATTGTGGAATAATACTTCACTTTAAAAGTGAATTTACATTAAGCATATTCATTTTGATATTGTTTTCAGGTATTATCTGTTGTCACTAGTTTACTTAATCTGCTTCTCATTCATTTTTTTCAGTCATTTGGATGCCAAAGATGACGATGGAAATGTAGGTGCCCCAAGGAACTCCAGTGGAGGGTACTTCTGTCCACAGTGCTGCAGCAAGTATTGTGAGCTCCCTGTGGAATGCAGAGCATGTGGTTTGGCGCTGGTTTCAGCCCCTCACTTGGCTCGGTCATACCATCATCTTTTTCCTGTCGCTCCTTTCACTGAATTACCCGTGACCAAAGAGTTGGGTGTCACTTCATGCCATTCCTGCCTTTATCGTTTCAAACAGCATGATAAAATGGTTAGTATATATTGCAGATGTATTGTTCTTCCTTTGCAGTATATAATGGTAGTTTATTTATTCACGCACATTATTTATGTTTTAATCATTGTCTTGTACTGTATATATTAGATTATAAGTCTACCTTTTTTCACCTTATTAGAAATTGCCATTTGGCTTAGAATCAGTGTCTTCAAAATCAGTAAATGAAAAAGAAAGTAATCAATTCATTAAGGGGTGTTTTCATAAGAACGGTAGTGTAGAACGTTCGGAAATTTGGCACCACAAGAGCCCTATGCTGTTCTAATTCAGAAGTACGCACGTGAGAAACAAATGAATATGAATGTTTAGCACCTTTGAAGAGAATTTTGAAAATAATTTTGACATAGATGTATATGTACCCTATTATATTACATTTTGATATATGTGCGATATCTTCTTTCATATTTCAGCCTACTTTCCAGAATGGAAATAGGCTTATAGTTTTTTCGTTATGTCTGCCTGTCTGTCCATCCATCTGTCTGTCTGTCTGTCCATCTGTGTCTGTCTGTCCATCTATGTCTGTCTGTCTGCCCATCCCCCCTATTAACTTTTGAACCAATACACCGATTTTCACGAAACTTGGTGGAAATCTCTTGCTACATGGGCCAAGCTCCTGAGGATAGTTTTTGTTGTGAAGATTAAAGTTCTGGGTTCGATTCCAGGAACTATCCTTCCCATTTGATTTACATGGGAAATCTGAAATCCATCATCAGGGTAATTTTCTTTTGCACATTAAAATATCTTAGAATTATAATATTGGAGTGAGTTTTTTACTATTCTCTGAGGAAAGGAATGAAGATTCTAATTTTTATCGTAGAATTTTGCATATTGATTGTATTTCTTAGAATTTTGCATAAATACTAGCGATTTTGCAGTTTTTATCACTCATTATGAGAGTGTTGCCATAGCAATAACTATTGTTGGACTCAGATTTAGTATATTCTAATACGTACACATGTTATTTTTGCCGCACAAATACGCGTGATGAATTTAATATTCCATTCAAATGTATTTGTAGTATTTTATAATGCTAAATCTTAAATTTGGTTATAAAGTAAGGTTATGCATTTATTATATTTTTTTGTACATATAAAACTAGAACTATTGAATTTTATTTTTGAACGATGATGTTCAGCAAACAATTATTGCACAAATGGTTCCCTATAATGAACTAAACTTTCCTTGTCTATTGGCGAATATCATGTCACAGATATCAAAACAAATGATGGCGTAATTCACTGGAATTTATCCATTGGTTTTATTCTTTAATTGTGATTTTGTCTCACATTCCTTTTAAATACATCACTCTCAACCTTAAAATGACTGATCATGCAGAGATGAAGCAATGCTGGTTTAACTCCAGTTTTCATCAACATGCCATCTAATTATACTGTCAATGAAAAAGGTGCAAAATCTGTGATAATAAAAATGACAGGTAATGTAAAAACATGAGTTACAGTTAATGTTTTAGCAGAGGGATCAAAATTACCACCATATGCTATCCTAAAGTGAAAAACAATGCTCAAGTAACAAATGCTTACTGGAATAATAGTTCAATGTCCTCAAAATGGATGAATGTCAAAAGAACTTATGAGAGATTTGTTGCATGTTTTATTGGCCCCTGCAGCGGAAAGCTGGTTCATTGTGTTGGCATGCATGTGGGCTCGGTTTTTTTCTGAGTTTCGCATCACAAAATTTCAGAGCTCAAAACAAGGATTTATTCAAATATGATGCTCTCAACCTTTCAATATTATTTTACGTCCTTTGCCAGCCTCTTGTCCACAAAAATTTTCATGAGTTCTCTTTATCTCGGGTCCTTAAGGAGCTGAACAGTGTCGAGCAGCAAAACCAAAATGAGGATATTTTTATTGAACAAACTCATTAAGTAGGTAATGGTTGTTCATAATTAAAAAAATACTAATTCCATGACAAAATGCATTTGTATAAGCTTGTTTAATCTCATAAGCAAAAAAATCAATTCCGAATTTGAAGTCGCGTATAAACTGAATCAACTCGAAAAATCAAGTAAGGACACGCTAATGAAAGATCCTCACATGTAAATACTTTAAAAGAAGTGATACAATAATGATTTTTATGCACTCGGTGTATAAGGGAATGATGACGAAGAGGTGAGAGAGAATGACTCATTTGCTGAGTAGAAAGACATTTCACGAGAGAACTGCAATTTCACTTTAGTATTTTTAATGCTTAGTTCATTATTATATACATTCACACT
Source organism: Tanypteryx hageni (assembly GCA_028673005.1). NCBI lineage: Eukaryota > Metazoa > Arthropoda > Insecta > Odonata > Petaluridae > Tanypteryx > Tanypteryx hageni. The sequence continues at coordinate 23,517,401 of CM054113.1, forward strand.
CCAATATTTTCACTCCAGAGTCATGTTAGGTCAAACTGATGGGTGGCTAGAGCATCCAGCTGCTGATTCAGAGGCAGGAGCGAACTCGATGCAAACAGAAATGGCCTTGATACTCAGCATATAATATATTGTATGCACGGCCAACAGCTTCTACACTCTGAATGCATTTAAATGTACGCTAGTCCTTTAAAGGTTGTTTTTCACTTCAAACAACTAATTAGTATAGCATCTTAAAACCAAAAAAGTTTTCATTTTGTGTTATCTTTTGTGTGCTATTACTTTTAACTTTCTCTTGGCAAAGTATAGAGGAAGTATTATTTTCGTTAAAAAAATTGAATTTAAGATTTAAAGAAATACAGTCATTTCTTGGTTTATGCTGCGAATATGCTTCTAAAAAGCACCACATAAATTATAAATGCATAAATTAAGAACCAATTTCCTATAAGGCATAATGGAAAAGGGGGAGGTTGCGTGCAAGAGCCAAACGAATACACAGGGTTGAACTCCCAACTGATAGACAATTATAGACATTTATTTATCTAAAATATCTAAAGACTTTGTTTGTCCTCTAAATATTATTGTGCAAATCTTTTTTGTCTCATAAAAAACAATAGAATTTAAGATGACCACAATTAAAAAGCAATGCCTATTCAGGAAAACACGTGATACCAATTTTTAAAATAACATTTGGCAGTAACTTTGTGCCATCCACTAACACTGCCAGCATTACAATAATGTGCATTTTATCATTCCCCTAAGTTTTTATAATGACGTTTTTGTGCCTTTTTCATTAACTGTGTAATTCGGTGGCATATCAAAATAAATAGGTGTCTCATCTGCATTACCCATTTGACTCAGAAGGTAATCATGAATTTTTCACAATGCAATTACATGCTTCTGGTAAGCAATAAGTTCGTCTTTGTAGTCAGAAAGTAAACATTGGCTAAGAGAAGTTCATTTTTGCACCCGGAAACCATTATGATGCATCATACCCACCAACCATTACTAGCCTTGAATTCTTGCTGTGGGATGTTTAGTGATCATGCTGATTCAGTTTGATGATTTCCTGCAACACTGGTTTTCCATCCGTTCTATGCACAATTTTACAGTTTCTTCTTCTAATTCATGAAATCGATCTCGTTTGGGCCCACTAAAATACTAAATGATTCCTGTGTTGAGTTAGCACCTTCAAATTTCTGTTTTGCTTGCTTCTACCTTTGTACATTTGCTTTCACCACATTATATTTCCTTCTGGCCTCACAATTGTTACTTTCTTCAGCATAATGCATCACCATTAGCAAAGTCCACTTGGGAAGGCTCCACTTTGTGGAAAGATTCCATTTAAATGAAAACGAAACTTGTAAATTTCCACTAACAATTTTAATATCTGACCGGTTTAGTCTGTTACAGCATCATCAGGTATTTTAATATTTTTGTCATCAGCTATTTGGAAATTGCAACTTGGTGATTTTTTTAACTTTTTTCAGATTTTATGCTTATAATTACCCTTATAATTCAGTAAGAAGCATTATGTGTTATGGAATGTAACTAAGAAACATGTCTTTTACTTCAGAAATTAATTGTTTTTGAATTTTAGTTTTCTCTAATTAATATTCTATAAGTTTCTATTTCATAAAATTTTCTCATTTTTTAAATGAGTTACCTGTCTGAAGGTTCTCTTATATGTTACTCTTGTTTCTTCTAGTGCTACCGCTGTGAAACATGCCATCAAATTTTCTGCTTAGAATGTGATTTGTTCATCCACGACACAATGCATGTTTGTCCTGGGTGTTCCAGCAATCAACAAACATATGGAATTGCAGGATGTGGAGAATTAGGAACTGGACTGTCCAGTGGAATAACACATGGAATGACCAGTGTTCTAGGAACTTCACTCACTAGTGCTCATTGAATGGACTGTGTTTGCTCTTGACTCAAGAATTTAAAAGGTCTAATCCATGAGTCTGGAAAAGTGATCTCCAGTTAGATGGATTTTAGCTTGATCTAATGATTTGGTAGGGGACTTGAGTTGAAAATTGGAAATTTCAATGATGATCCAAGGATTAAATATTAATTATTGGCATGACAATAATTATGAAATATTTTTATACATTTATTGATTCTTCAATGAAGAGTTGATATCTCAGTAACTTCTTGTTGCAATAAGTTTTTGATTCTTATGTGACTGAATGAAGGTAATGAAAGTTACATTTTGTTAAATCTATTTTATTGACCATTTTTCATGTCTACTTCTCAGGCAAAGTTAATTTCTTGTTCTTGTTCATGTACATTTTCATTATTTATGAATCAATAGAATTTTCACAGCAGTTTTCTCATTTTCTGATAAAAAGTAACTTGTGTGTTTCTTATCATATTTACTCATGTAAGCTGCCCCTGCCTATAAGTAGGGTTACCATATGTTCAAGGATCAAAACCGGGAAAAAAGGATTTCTGAAGATGAGAAACGGGGACAAATCCGGAACATAATCTAACATGACCAGGACAAAATCCAGGAAGGCTCGTCTTTTATTGTCGATTGTTTAAATATACATTATTTCTATTCATTTCTATTGTATACATTTTTAAACAACCAAAAAGGAATATTATGGAGATGGAGAGGGATGTCAAAAAATATCTAATAGAGAAAAAACAAAATATTTTTAATATTTCTGTATTAAATATATCAATACAAAACCAAATCAATACAATATGCAAAAATCTTACTGTTTATTAAATGAGTTATATTTGCTGCTAGACATAACTTGATCCAAAAACTTTTTATCATTTTTTATTTTAGCATAAAATTCTCCAAAATTCAAATCATTATTGATTTTACAGAGCAATATTGCTCGTACTGTACTTTCATCCATGCAACTTTGGTATAGGGACCACATGTTATTCATAATCGAAAAAAGTCACTCTGCTGGAGCTGATGTTTCAGGTAAACAGAATACGTATTCAATAACTTTGGTTTGATTGACAATTGAAATTTTGGTTTGAGAAAATGTCTAAAAAGTTCAATCCACCTATCTTCAAATTTCGTCCCTTTCTCATCACTATTATTTTATTAAAGAAACTGAGTTGTCCAAGAAGAAATCTCAAATACACTTCTCCACATGGATATTCAAATTTTTTTTATTATTATTGGGCTCTGTTCCTGTGAATCAAAATAGTTTTTTAGACCTTCAAACATATTAAGCTTTTCCAAAGCTGGTAAAAATAGAAAGAAAACTCGATGCAATTTCTGCCAATTTGCAAAATTACTTTAGTTGAGTTGCACGAACAGTGTATATGCAGAAATATTTATAAATCTTTACTGCAAGGGCTTCTATATCTATCGGTAGAATATCAACTGCATTTTGGATGAAATTGTGTACTGTGTGTGCTACTCAGCCAATTCCAATGTTAGTTCTACCAATTTCGCATTCAATTGATAAAATATGTTTTCACCCTTTCTTTTCACACCTCCGAAATTATCACCACAAAATTCTACAATTTTATTCATAAGATGATGTTCTTTTATTGAAGAAACAAGGTAATCAGTCTATATTTCTGGTGTTTCTTCAAGGACTCCATTAAAGTCGAGCACTTTTACCTTTAAACCAGTCTGGGGAAGAAAATAGTGCACTATCAATGAAATGATTTTTAAGTCCTTTCTGTTGGAAGCGTAAATTATAACACTTACCAAGTTGGATTTATCTACCTCTTCATGTAAATCTTAAATACATTTAAAGCTACAGGTTCACATTTCGTTCGAGCAACACCAAACTTAGATTTGAAAAAATTGGAAATCATTTTGCTGGCACAATCCGATGTTTTGAGACAATCCATGAATAGCGGTTTGATATGCAAAGTGGTTTCTTTTGCAGCAGCGATACGTCCTTCAGCATTTGAAACATTTTTCTCAAAAAGTGATACAATTGATGTTGAGGATGCCACTGCTAAAAACCGGGACATATGGTAAGCCTACATATAAGTCACACCCTTCTTTTTCAATACTGAAATTAGAAAAAATTCACCTGAATATTAGCCAAACTCCCTGTTTGTATAGGTTATCGTAATTTTTTTAAAGATCCTGTTCTTCTTTTGTTCGTCTTCTAATAATTTTAGGGTATTAATGAAGTATAACACAATGTGGCAATAGTCAAAACAAAGAATGATGCATGTTGAAAATGTGAATGACTTAACTTTTCATGTTCAAGTTTTTATGACGTGCCAACAGATTGAACTGTTATATATTATTTTTCAAAAATGTCTCTCTAACTATTCCTTCCTCCCATCCCACTTGCATACCTCACCCCTCCTCTCTACCACTTGCAGCCATCTCCCCTTTAATCCTCTCCACCATAGCTGTGACATTGTCTTGACATCCAATAGACTAGGGGTCAGCAACCTTTCAAAGGAAAAGAACCTTTTTTTGTTTTTTCTCTCTTTCCAAAATACTTGGTAGCTGCACGGTGACAATGAACTGGCGTCAATGAAACGGTGGCACTGAATCATCCCATTCCATACAACGTTTTATATGAACTATATGTGTACTGCACATTGAATCACAAGAGCCATTTTATGGTATTCTAATGAAAGTTCACAATTACAGTAGAATCCTAATTTAACATGTCTGGGGAATGCGGTCTATACCTTAAATTGAAGAAAACTTCAAATGGAGGTTGCCTAAAATTGTAAAACAAAATGTCTACGTTTTTACCAACTTTTATATTAACTTTGCTTTATATATATATATATATATATATATATATATATATATATATATATATATATATATATATATATATATATATTGGACCCCATCTAATCTGAAAAAAATCCAAAGCTGCTTGCGTGGGTCAATTAGTCACCTCGGCCACCAAATCCTTATTCCCTGGCACTGCGATAAATGTGTGTTTGAGTTCATGTGGGAAGATAGACTCATTCATCATAGCAGCGAGATTAAACAAACTATTGTCATTGTTAATGCTGTAATCTTTTAATAGAAATCTCTTTATTTTAGTTGGTATTGATACGGGCATTCCTACGTTTTTATTTATCTTAAATACTTTTTGTCTTTATTCACTATTTAAGTTAGGTAATACTGTTGTAAAGGATGTTAATTTGAACAAATTTAAATGAAACATTTTAAAGTGTTGGGTTGTAGCTTAGTAATTCTTCAGATAACTATATTTATACAGTGTTTTATATGGATGGTTGGTGTGATGTTAGGAAAAGAACAATTTATTATTTTTGTCATTTAAGTTAGGTGACTAAAATATGAAATATTCAACAATTTCACTCCAAAGATTAAATTAAGAGATCCCCACATCTCTCAACAGCTGGTAGGTAGACACTGCAAATTTTTACACCATGCAAGCTGAAAGGTTATCATAATTATATTATAAAGTTTATTCATATTAAAGTATTAGCCATATAAAAGTTGGTTATAAAAATTCATTTTTATACCTTTACTTGTTATATTAAAAAATTAAACTTCAATTAACAACATGAAAATATATAGGTAATTGTGCAAATTACAGTAGTTTATCCTTCATGTGATGAAAGTTTTCAGTTACGATTGTTTTTACAATGAAATCATAAAGTTACACATTTCCTTTAACTCTGATTTTTGACTTGTTTAGAAAATGTGTTGTCTTCTGTGAATAAACCTGATATCAGAATTGCTAAAATGTAAGACTTATGTGGACTTCAGGTGTCAAAAAGCAAGAATTATGCAACAGCTATACATTAAGGTCTTAGCTTTTTCACCTCATCAAACTTCTCATCTCATTTGCAAGCTTTTATTTGGCAGCAGGAAATAAATTACTGCAGCTTCATCTGCATTAAAAACATCACTACAGATTATAGGAATTATTTCAAGTAGTCTTTAGATTCTTCCTTCTGCACTCTCACTGTCACCACAAGCATACAGGAAATATCATGTTTCTTAATTGAAATAGTCATGACATATAACATGAAAATATTTTCCACGATTGTCAAACCAAGGCCCAAATTTTATGTAAATATCAGAATTATATTTCTTAAATGTGAGGAAAACAATCAGAAAAAATATAGCATTATTTTAATGGAGGATTGGCAGAGACCACAAAAAACCTTTATATATAATTACTCAATGTCTGTCCATCCATCTGTCCCCACTTTTATCTTTTGAACAGTTTGTCATAGAGAAATGCTGTAAATGCCATTTGTTTCTGGCAAATAGGAGACCCCGGGAAAACTTTTCGTTTATGGAAGTTTCCCGGAATCGACTCCGGGAGACGATTATATTTTTCCATACAGGAGTTTTGATTTTCAAGGTGCAGGAATTATTTCTTTCATTCATTAAAAATGTAAATATCGACCGAATTTATCTGTTTTTGCTTTATTTGATGGCTAAAACTATAAAATATCTTATTATTGCAATGCTTTGATGTTACACGGAATAATTTCTCAGAAACACGCATTTCTTTTCGAAATTTTATGGCTTTTTCATACTCTTTCCAGGTGTTGCCAAGGCGACCCACATTGTTGCCTCCGATTGGATTAGCATCTATTAAGCCTTCAAACAGCCAAAATAATTGCGTTATCCCCTGTTTATGAAGCATCGAAATTATAGTTGTAGTAATGTCAAACTTAATAGATTACAAAATTAATAATTAAAGATTATTATTATTCGGTAAACTGCATGTGGGCCATGGGTATTTTTAAGGATTGACCAAAAGAAAAAAATCTTTCTTTATTTCAATACTGAAATGTGACCTTTTTTGTATGAGAGACAATTAAAATTGCACTTATAAATTATAAAAACAAACATGACATTCAAAATATCTGTTTCTAATTTTAGAAGGAGAAATTGGCTGTTATTACTTATAAACATGCAGATTTCTGACTGACCTCACAGAAGTTTTTGCATGTACCACTAGTTAATCTTAAATACTGGAGCCTTAAATTGGAATTTGACTTTTAGTCTTCCAATTTTTTCTTGCATATAAACCACATCTTCGGTTTTTGCTTATAAAAAATGAAAAGAAGTGCAGCATATATGGGAGTAAAATGGTATTATTTATCATTATGCACATTATTGTACGATTTTTCTGTTAATATTATTTTTGTAATTATAATTTAAAATGTTGTGTTTCGTGTACAACAAACTCCAAGATGACAATGATCGAGTTTTTTGATTAAGATATTACTTTAAATGTAATGGAGAATGGCTGCCATTGCTTTCTGTATTCTTCTATTTTCCTACAGGATGAGCTACAAGTAAGCCTCTGATACATATTTCTGCCTGTCCTTGATCAGCTGGTTTTAAGGTTAAATTTTTGTTTTTAAATTGTATTTCAACATTGGAAATGCCTAATTTATGGATGTGTTTAAGGAGTGATAATACAGGAATACATTAGAATAAATTTATTCTTGTGCTGCAATGCAAGGAAACTTGCTGACAGGATTGTTTAACAGGCAAGTAGAAATGAATATCATTTGACTTGAACGCATTGCACTAAAATGCAGTCTTTATAAATGGCAGTTGACACAATCGATATTTATTGATAATACAGTAAAACCCCTATTTAATGAATCGCTGGGGGATTAGAATATATTTCACTAAATCGAGGTTTTCATTAAATGGAGGTTTTCAATTAAAATGAGTTAAATTTATCTTTTTTGCTTGTGTATTTGTTACATTATACAATACCAGAATAAGGCCACTGAAAATGGTCTCTATAATAAAAATCCATTTTTCAATTTTGTATGCACAATACTTATATTAATACTTTTAAAATAAACATTTATAAACAAATTCCAGTGACAAACAAGCCTTATTGCTATTGAATATGAAAATTTCTGTAATGAATCATTCATATGATTACAAAAAATAATTTCAAAATTTTAAAAGTATTTTCAAAATTGACATAAATCTTGAAACAATTTTTCCCTCCTTTAAAAAGCTTCATCATACAACATTAAATAGAAAATATTAAAATATATTTGGAATTTCACAAAAAAATATCAAAATTATTCAAAAACCAAGCATACATAGCTACAAGAAAATTATTTATTAAAATAGTCCAGCAAACTTGTTTGCTTCTTCTGGCAGGTGCTCTGAACATTCAGAACTTCTCACTCCAAAGAATTTACTTTTGTTATAGTAGTGCTGTTCACATCAAAAGAAGTTAAATATCTTCGCACCACTTCAAGTGCCTGCACCGCTTCACCAAGTGTGGGAACTGATTCTTCTTCTTGTACTGCCTCTTCTTTTACTACTGCCTCTTCTTCCTCTGCCTCTTTGGTATTACAGATTTCTTCCACGTCTTGTGGAGGACCAGACGTACTCTCAAGATCATCACACCGGACAAACTCTTCAAAATTTGTGTCCATGTCAGGTGCAATTTTCAACCAATTTTCGTGGTCAATCACATCGATATCTACATCAATTTCCATAGCATTGTTGCAATTGAACGCAGCCTTATGAAAATAGTTTGATATTGTTTGAGGTGTAACTGAATTCCATGCAGCTGTTACCATATGCAAACCCTGAAGGACGCTCAGTTTCAAATGTTTATTCATCTCAATGTAGGATACTGCTTTCTGCACCAAAGCCTTCCTGTACTTTGCTTTCATGGAGTGAATAATGCCCAAGTCAAGTGGCTGCAGATGGCTAGTACAATTAGCTGGAAAAAACACCACTTTAATATTGCGAAGAAAATCAGTATCTGGAGGGTGGGCCGGACATTTATCAATAAATAGAAGAATTTTTCTATTTGCACCACCCATCTTTGCATCTAATGATTTCAAAAATGTTTTAAATATATCTGTTGTCATTCATGCATTTTTATTACTGGCATATTTACATGGCAACGCCAGTACATTTTTAAAACACCTTGGCTTGGCAAATTTACCTATTATTAGAGGCGTCAACTTTTCACTGCCATCTGAATTAGCACATAAAAGTGCAGTTATCCTATCTTTACTTCTCTTTCCACCATGGCTCTTGTCTCCTCTAGTAGCAAGAGTTTTTGATGGAAGAAGGTTGAAAAAAATGCGTTTCATCTGCATTAAAAATATCATTCGGCTTATAGCCTTCTAAATACCTTACCAATGTTACACTCTTCCAGTAGTCAACAGCTCCTTCATCAACACTAGCACTTTCGCCACAAACACTTTAATATTCAAGTCCATGGCGCTTCTTAAATCTGTCCAGCCATCCATTGGAACCCTTAAAGTTTTCTATTCTAAGCCTAGTAGCTACCCTAATTGCTTTCTCCTTCAACAGTACACCATTGATTGGGAGGTTGGCGGAGTGCATTCTCTCAATTTTGGTCCCATCGGGAATCGAACCCCGGCAATAATTTATTTATTTGTCCCAAATAATATTTGAAATCCAACTCATTTACCCTAGACCAACGCTCCTAGATAATAAGGAAAGGACTTTTAACGTTCTTATTTCGATGACTCTTGGATCGCGATTTTCAAAGGGCATTTTCTCGTAAACGACGTTGAGTATATAGCACACTATGACAACAGATAACTGAGCGTGATACCAGAAATGAGGAACATATGAGCGGGATTCATTACATTGTAGGATTTACGGTTTCCTTGCGGCCGCTACCGTCTTAGCAGACAATGTAGCCGCTTGCGCGTGATGAGCCATTCACAATGTTTTGAGCGTATATCGTAATTTTTACGTACAATATGTTTCTTTTGTGATTTCTTTTTGCACATGAAAAAGTTTACTAAATGTGGGAAGCATCAAATAAAAATTGAAGTACGAGTACATAATATTTTTCCACTAAATGCGGGTTTTTCACTAAATCGGGTTTCACTAAATGCGGGAAAATAATACATTGTTTATATGGAGCTATTGTCGGGACATGAAAAAATCTTCACTAAATCCGGGATTTCACTAAATGCGGGAACATTAAATCGGGGTTTTACTGTACTTGTTGCATTATCAGTATTATTATTTTCAATATTATTTATAGTGTGAATGCAGTATTGATGGTATTGTAAATGCAAAATATTGACAGAAACATTGTTAAGTTTCAAAAGATTTGACATTTTGTCAATATTAATTGTGCGAAGTGATTATTATCAATATCTAAAATGAAAGAAAGTAAGAATCACTTTGTAAAAAATCCCACTATTTACAGAGTGATTCTTTGTTTCTTTCATTTTAATTATGCAATTCCACAAATAAGTTTTATTATCAATATCATTCATTATTGCATTATGTGTCGTGAAAAGCATGCCGAGTAATTCTTACAAAAAATTGCTTATGTTTATTCAGATGTATAATGAGTTACCAGTATTATGGGATGTTTTAAGTAATGATTATCGAAATAGGACAAGAAAACCTAAGCTTACAATAAACTATTGGAGATTTTCCAATCTAATGAAGAAAAATGCTGTCTGGCAATGTTAAGAAAAAAGTCAATACCCTTAAGACAAATTTCAGAATAGTGCTAAAAAATTAAAGAATCCAAGGCATCTGAATTGTTAAAAAAATATTGGCCATGTAAATATCCAATGTTGAAGAGCCATTAATACCAACAGTGTAATTATTGTCAAATAGCGTAATTGCCTGTCAAATATGATGGGTATGCGTGAATTGAGTATTAAGTTAGAATTGAAATAACAATTAATGAAACCAACTTATAAAAGCACTAAAAAGTAAGTAATAAATATATAATTCACATAATTGAGTGTTCCAGAGAGTAAAAATAATGTTGGGCAAATACAAATTGTATGACAAAGAAATACATTACACTATACAATTCTTATATGCCAAAATTATTTTTAATTTTTTGGAACATTTACCTAATTTTGTCTCTTTCTCCTTCTTTCTTTCTTCCTCTCTCTCTCTCACTCTTGTATTAAAGCATTCAAAGGATGCATTCCATATAGTATAAGGATTAATGTAACAATACAATAACAAGGTTTAACAATGGCAGAGCAACATATTGTTAAAAAGCTTAAATTTTTTCAATAAATATGATTTAAACTTAGAACTTCAGCAATTTTGTATCACCGACAATATGTGACGTTAAGAATAACAAGTGTTATTTATTTTTCTTTAACCCTAGGGTGGCAGCGCCAAATATTCTAACATCAGCGGCAGTGCGGAGCAAAACTGCTACCAAGCAAATTTAATACAAATATGTTGACAGATAGAAACAGACCAGCCATATTAAGTCACAGATAAATTTCCCTTTCCTTGAGTCACTATTGAAATCTATTTCTAGCTAGCTTTATCTCACAAAATCCCTAAATATATTTGTAGAGGTTAAAAAAAACTTCAACCAAAATAACTAATTCTGTAAAACAATTTTATTTATATTGCACAGCAAAATGTAAACGTAAAAAATGTAAAAGTATACTACATACAATATATCACAAGCAAAAACGTTTTGTGTGCACAAATAGCCACAAGTGTAATAAAACATTGCAACTAAAATTTTCTTACATGATTGTTGCTGGATCAATTTTGGACCTAATCAGGTTTTTAAAGCAAAGGTAACAGCCACCTTAATGTGTGATACATCAATTTAAATGTCTCGACCTGCAGATTTGCAGGAAAATAATAAAATTGAAATTGAGATTTTTTGTGACTGGCTAAGCTCTGGTTGATGTAGTTGTAGTGGTTGATGTTAAGGTGGCGCTGCTAGCAGACATTAGACGCTGTAGGAAAAACGTGGCACTCCTAGCAGACATTAGTAGAAGCTGTAGTAGCTGAGCTTCATGATAATGTGACAGCATGCTAACTACCAAGAGAATATTTAATCTAACCAACCAGTCGATTTATCGACGGGCAACTGATAGCAAAGTTTATTTTTCTACATATATATGGCTTAAATCCTTAGCAAAGTAACCAAAAAATTAGTTTTGAATCTAAAATATCAATGCTGGCAATTTAGTTATTTTTGCTGCATCTAAATATTTTTCATTTATAGAGGGTGTCCTTGAACAAAATAAATGATGAATAAAAAACAACATCATAAGATACACATGATTTGTTTTCTTAGGCAGACAAATCCAGGAAGTTTATTGCACCATATCTACAGCTATTGAAAGTGATAATGATGCGAATTCTGGTAGAATTTTCTCTAGGTCGAAAAACAACTAAAGTGAGCAATGAAACTTGTTGTATTTCTTGATTAGAAAACATATAATGATTATTTAATCTTTATTTTATTGTTACAGTTAGGGTTCCCACCTTGTAAATTGCTGATCCTGGGGGATATCCACCATATGAGTAGTTATTGGGGGATTGTTTATAGGTTAAAAAACAGCGAATGAGAACAATAAAACTTGTTTTATTTATTATTTAGAAAACATTAGTATTTAACCTTAATTTTATTTTAGCACTATTCTATAAATTATTATAATAAACTCTTAAAAATAGCATTATTTCAAAAGTCATACTTCATTTATTAAATTTAAATTTCTATTTGAATTACTTCGAGCAGCCTCCAAATGATCTGGTTTTGATAGTAGAAAGACATGGAAATCTTTACAAGAGTAATTAAAATTGGTGAATGCTTGAATTTCTGTATTGACATGATCCGCACTTAATTTGTTTCGACAGGACAATTCATTAATAGCATTGAACACATGTTCGCAAGCTGCGTTGGTTACTGGAACTGAAAACTCAAACATTACAATTTTCTTTAATTCTCCATCAACTCCATTTACTTTTGAAAAGAAATCGAAAACAATTTTGAATGTTTCTTGATTTATTTAAATTGTAATAAAAATCAGGGGAGCCATTAGTGGCGCGTCAGAGGGAGTAGAATCAAAGGAAATGATTCTATCAAAATCTCAACTTAATATAAGGTAAAAAGACTAGTAAAGCTGAAGATTATTCAATTATGAAGATTTTGTGCTCCCGAACAAGTTCTACCAGATTCCGGGAGAGATGTATCTGAAGTGGATTAATTCCGGAAGACTCGCGGAATTCCGGGAGATGTGGCAAACCTAATCTGAACCATTGCTGGCCCGTGGGTGACTGAGGGACGTTCGTTGATCCGGGAGAAAATGCCCAAGTATGCATGAACTAATGCATAAACATGCATATGAACGGCAAGCGCGCTTAAGTAAATCATTTCATCTTCAAAATGTGCTTAGGTCAACTCCTCCGGAGCCGAAGTGGGTACGGTGCGAGGGGAGAATCTTCCCACGCACCCTGGCGTCGATCGTCCGAACTCCGATGCGGCCTTCGGAAAAGGCCCTGATGTCCACGGGGATTTCCTCTCGCGGACCCTTCCTCCCGCCGCCCTTCCTCCCGCCACCATTCCTCCCGCAACCCCTTCCTCCCGCCACCATTCCTCCCGCAACCCCTTCCTCCCGCCACCCTTCCTCCCGCCACCCTTCCTCCCGCGACCCCTTCCTCCCGCAGCCCCTTCCTCCCGTAGCCCCTTCCTCCCGCAGCCCCTTCCTCCCGCAGCCTCCTCCTCCTCTCACTCCCTCTCTCTTTCCCTCCAGGCCGATCCATCCTTCTCCTCCATTGTTTCTTTTTCGCGGCCGAGGAAAACGGCGCTTCGCTCCGCCGCGGCCGCATTCATTCACTCGCCAGCGGACTTGAGTGTTGGCACCTGCTCCCGTCCGTCCATCCCTATCACTCGGTCGCTTTCGTTAGCGGGAGAGGCAACACGGCACCGCTGCAGCCGTAGACGCACCTCCCGGATAAGGAGGAGGAGGAACTCCCGCAAAACCGGTAAAAGATATACTAGCACAATTTGGGCGAAAAGAAAAAGTGGGACAAATTTCTTTGGAATTGCCATGGAATGAATGGTTATGTTTTCTTTTCCGAATAGAAATTCCCCTTTATTTCCTGTTCTTCATTCCCGCTTCTGACCGCAATCTAGCCAAAATGTCGCCAAACATTTCCTTGTTTATTTTTAGTCCTTTTTAGACTAGATAGAGAAATTAACTCGCCAAAATCAGTTTTATATTTTTGTTTTCTGTTTTGAGTGATTTGTGCAATCAAACTTTGGTGACTCTAGCCTCATTGAGAAGAAAGTAAAAACATTTTTTGTTAATGACAATTCCATTAATGGACTGAATTAAAATTCAACGTATAGGAATATTTGCGGGTAGAAATATTTTTTCATGTATTCGAAAATTCGATATGCAGCTGGTTGAATCATATGGTATCGACTATATTCATAAGAAGTTGTTTGCGGCGTGTATTGTTTTAATTCGCATTGTTTTTCAGTAGCCGCCATACGCAACTATCAATCGAGAACGTGCTGTAATCGAGTAATCGAATGTTTATTCAACGTCAGATATTCTCATTAAACGACGAATGCGCATTTATCATCAAGTTTTTTTTACAACTTTGGCAAAGTATGTTTCCTACCGATGATTTTTGAATAATTTTCCAATCTAGAAAACTTTCGACATTTCGAGGGATTTTTAATCATCTTTTAATTTTGAGGACTGATAACGGGCAAATTTCCTATTTCACCATACCGTGAGCCTACGTTTTTCACTTTCTGAAGAGAAATATTTGTAATTCTGTTTTTAATTTCGTTGTGATAAAACAAAGCACCATTAAAAAACATCTCAAGATAGATTTCTGATTGAACTGGGTAAACAAAATAATCTTTGCTGCTTATTCTGTTTACATGTTTTGCCACGCTATGCTGCCCATTTTATAAATTGGACATTCCGTGACCTGATTATCTTTATCATCATAGATGTCTGGTTGGTTTCATGCTATTTATTTTATGAGCTTATTTGAAATAAGTTATTGCCATTGAAATGGCAATTACCCAGTTCACGAAGTGGATGCACGGACGACCAGTATAGGGAATGACCAGAAATCGGTGGCGAATTCATGAAATTACCTATTTCGCAAATGATATGTATCACACAAATGTACATATACAGTGCTTGATTTATAGATAAACAAGAAGTCCAAACCAGCACTAATGCAGGCTGGTTTCCCAAAGTTGACGTCCCGAATTGATTACTTATATTGAAAGGAAATGTTTCAATATGTGTTAGTCATTCCAAGGAATTCTCATACCATAAATTCCATTTGTAATTCATAGTTTATCAATGATAGAGAAAAGTTGGAAAACAAATTGATAGACCATTATCAGGTTTAAAATACTAATAGCAATGTCAAAATCTCTTTCAGACATATTTTTCATGTATTTTTTTTTAAATAAACGACTTTAATAAATGTTACTGTTTAAACGCTATTATGTATGGATCAACTGTCCATTGCTGAAGGGTAGTTGAGCGGAAAAGAATATAGTCCATTTGTTCACTCGTCTATGCTCAAGTCGAGCTCGGTAATAATCGTCTCCATCGCAACAATCCGATAAAATGCAATTTAAAACGCAGAAACGCTTTGTTTAAATAGAAATTCAAGAAATTACGATCAATTATCAAAATTTTGAGATAAGAATTAGAATCGACGTTCTTTTCCCCTTAGAACAGTACAAACCTCGCTCCGATATCACAATAGTAATAGTTAAAAGCTTCAAGAAATGCTGCATCACAAATAAATCGGACGGTAGCAAAGACAGCATTGTTTGGGGAAACTAGCGAGGAGGAAGGCGCGAGTTTCGCCGAAAATGTTGATAGCATGAGTGACGAAGATTAAAAGTCAGTATAAAAAGCTTTCTGTAATATATTTATATATTCTTCTGCGTTTATATCGATTTGTTTCATTTCTAAATAGCAGATAATTTCTTCTGCCACAGGGGAAATCTCGAAACTGACCAGACGGTGACAGCTAATTTCGCTATTCACCGGACATTTTTAGTGTGAAAAAATTGACGCAATCGTAAATATTTTATTTTTTTCGGAAAATTTGTTGTTCCTTTCCAAAGATTCTTAAATAATAAATGCTTTTGCTTTGTTATAAAGTTTTTTAATTCTTTGCCGATTTTTTCGCAAATTATTTTTTCCCTATATCTTGATGCTCAAAAACGGGGTGCGGGTCTTACACGAGTGCGCGTGGTACACGTGAACATACGGTATTTTAAAATATTAAAGAAAACATCTCTGCACGATGGATTTGAGACTTCCTATGTAAAACATATAGGGAAAAAACGTTCCTGGAATCGAACCCGGGACGTCAATCTTCGCGAAATAAAATATAGCCCGGAGGTGGGCACGAGCCTCACACCAAGTTTCATGAAAATCGGTCCATTGATGCAAAGGTTGTTAGTAGGGGACACACACAGACAGGACCATTTCATAAGGCTATGTTTCCTTTGGAAACCAACCTAAAAATATGTGGAACGGAAAAAAGTGCGATTGGGTTGGTACGCATATTTTTTTAAAAGTTGTGGTGCACGTGTATGTTTTTCAACGCGTGTGTCGACCTTTCCTGTGTCAAAAAAACACTTTTACAAACATTCGAGAATTTTCTCCAAAAAAGTTACTGTAACGCAGATTCGGAGCGTATCGTCATAAATTAAACCCTGTTGACGAGTAAGTGTATATAGCATAAAATAATAGAAAGTCCAAGATATAACCATATAAAATATTTTTTAGAATGTCAAGACGTCTTATATACTGTTTCTTTTATAATGAATTCGAACTTGCAAACTGAGTAAAACAAAAATACGAGTATTCTCAAAAATTGTTGTAAAACTCCGCTGAATTACCATACTAAAATATATTTTTAAGAAATCTTACAATGCAATATCAAATTGTATTCTCCAGCCTGTCAATTTGACACGAAGGAAGAATATATTACTTGTTATTTAAATTAAATGATCTTATTCGGCGTATGTATTTCCAAATCGACGGTAAGAAAATGAATATTCAATCTTTAAGGCGTTGTTTGGTTCAAGTACCTACCATATTCCTAAGACAATTCTAAGTAATTTTAATACGCGAATGAAAATTATGCTGCATTGCTTCTCGTAAACGTAACGCCCGTATAAAATACGGAGATTCAGAGGGAGATACAAAACCGAGATTCTATTCCATTACTAAAGATAACAACTCATCAACTATAACAAGCAAGCGGAAAATACAATTTCATGCAAGAAATTGTTTTTAATTATTTATTCATATTTATGATGTTTATATGCTCGAATTTGTTGTTAGGATGGTTAATTTTAACGTTTGTTTATTTATAAATGCCGTGGTACGACATTTCAGCTAAGTTTCGAGTGAAAAAACTCATGGATTTGTACGGGAACACATAACATCTATTTCTATATTTGGCTAAATTTGTGACAAGTACATGATTATGCTAATAAATTAAAACTTGGCAAATTCTGAAACTGTCCGCGAAGTGAATTCATACGAATGCCAGGAAGCTTTTATTTAATTCAGTGAAGTTTTTCTCTTTCCCAGAATTAACACCTTGATTTTAAATTCTCCTATTTATCTCTAAGTATTGTGTGCTCCTCCAACCCGTTACACAGACAAAGAAGAGCTTTTTTCTTTCGAAAACTATCAAGTTATCTTCTGCTTTTATTTTCACAAAGTACGTGTCCGATTGATAATGTATCTTCGTTTCAATTTTTACCGATTAAACAAAAAAGGACTAAGAATTATCAGTCGATTATGTATATTTCGAACAGAATTTCTGATGCGATATCAGATTGTGTCAGAGCTTTGTTCGTGATTGGATTTTTTATTGATAAACCTATCAAAAATCAAAGATAACGTAGTCAATGAGACAGTCTACTGCTCCAAATTGTCAATTTTGTAATTTTTGAAATTTCTTAACCCTACCGTTTTCATGATTCTCCTAAGAGACCGTTTCTTCCAAGATGTTTTGTGCGGGTGCGTGCTTGCATTTAAATCAAATTCAGTTTTTTAAGGTGTACGTAGGAATGAATGCGCGTTATTGAATTTTACAGGAATCCTATATTCTGACCTGCGAGTCTACAATCAATGGTTCTCAAACTCTTATCTCCATTGGACATTCACCGCATTCTGAGAGATTGCTGCGGGCGCAACCATAAAAACACATAGAATTGAAGATTTTTAAAAATTGAACTCGGAGAAAAGCAAAACAAACTGGTAAAATGGTACCTAACGACGTTTAGCGTTTTATCTGAAATATGTTTTCACAATGTTTGTCCGTCCGTGCGCCAAATTTTGAAGCAATGAGAAGAGCTGGGAAGCTAAGATTTTTCGTGATAGTTTCGGTTGATGATAGACGTGAACCCTATTGAGTGTTTCTCGGCTCTCATCAAGTTTAGGGGAATAGGAGTCTCATTTTTCAGATCAGTCTGAAGTTGAACTTTCATATCATGCAAACTAGCAGTCCCTCTTCTGATGATCGCTTCGTCTGAAAATTGCATGCTTTTGCTGACATTATATCTTCTTTATTTGAAAATCCATCAAAAAGTTGTACACCACTTCCTTAATAAGCTGCCCATCTTCAAGCGACTTTTTCTTTTATGCTAATAAATGAGCAATTTTAAAAGAAGCTAATGTTGCGTTTTTAAGCTTTACAACAGGCTCGAGAAATGCAGATTGCTTCTCCGATAATTTAGATTTCACATCACTAACCTTCTTTTTCTAAAGTTCTGAATTCAGTGCATAATTCTTATAAAATGATTAGTCTTTAAATGTTTTCCATTATCGTTTTTCATTGTCATTGCCACACTATTAGAGCAAACAATTGCACTTTCCCTTCACATTAGTGAAACAAAACTTCTTACCCTTCATTTTTAGTTTTTTTAATCCGCTAATGTAATCGTTTTGCCCGTCCGTCCGTCACAATTCCGTGTCCGGTGAACTTCTTCTATACCGTTCAAGTTAGAGAAACCAAAGTAAGATACAACATAGATGGCTGCAAATACGCCCCTGTCAGCGGACGCTACTATTGTATCGCTCTATCGCGCTCAAATTTGGTCGGGCTCTGTCATGAACATTTTTGAGAAAAGGGTAGAATTAATTTATGAAAGCCATGTTAGCGGGGTGAAGATGGAAAATTTTCGGATATTCCATTATTCCTGATTTTCACCATCTATTTTCCCGCGTAGGTGCTAAAAGCTTCGAAAGGGGAGTGAGGCTTGCATCGGCTGTTAAGACTAATAATGGTTAGGCAATTTTCAATAATAATATCTAGATAACAATCTGACTGTCGGAAAAATTTTCTTCTAGTTACCCTTCGCGACTCCGAGGTTGGGAACCACTGGTCTAAAGGGTATAGTGGGAGCACAATGAACAATATAACATTGAATTGTTTAACCACTTCTAGACCGTTCAAGTTTGAGCAACCAACTTTTCAGGATATTTTCAGCTTGTGACAGTAATTGATACCCTAACTTATTGATTTTGGGGCCCGTCTGTCTGTCCGTTAGCCTTTTAGGAATATTTTAAAGACCGCTTATTAACTATCTATACGGGTCCGTTACTATGGTAAAATTTCTGTTTTTTTCGTTGCTACAACAAAAAAAAACCGCCCTTAATATCTGACCGTGGCACAGCTACGCTTGTGTAGGGTCTGGTACGTATCATCGCCGAACCGTTTCAGCGCCAGACCAATTCATCTCAGGTACGATTCAGCCGTTTCATCGTCGTTATATAAATTATTAATATATTTCTTCATGGGTTCTTTTGAATTTATACGTAACGTACAGTGATATCTTCATTTAAAAATAAATACTATTTATTGTTTTATGTGAAGTTATTTAAATAATGTGTTAATCTATATTTTCCCATTTTTACAGTGCAAAATTACTGGTTTGGATTATATATTTAACTCGGAAAATACTTAATGGGAAAATATTGTGATATTTTCCCTGTAAAATAGCACAGTTAAATGTCATGTTTTTTGCGATTACTGTAAATAAGTGAAATATACTCATATTAATTGTTTATTCTATATTACATTTGTAAAAATGAGATTATTAGAATGATTTATTTTTAACGTATAATTTTTACTGTCGCGCTCCCCCTCGGAAGGGCGGGACAGTGAACCTGGAAAGAAACCAAAACACTTGAATTAACTTACTCAATCTGGGGGGAGAGGGCGAATTGGAGTATTATTCAAATAATTTCATCTAAAGCAATAAAAGTATTTATTTCCAATTTAAGATAGCACGTATAAATATAACTGCATCTATAAAGAAATAGAATAATAATTTATCTACTTATGATGAAACGACCGACGCTGAATCGTCCTTGCGATGAAACGACGGCGATGAACTGGAGGCGATGAAACAGCGTCCCTGAATCGTCCCATTCCGCTTGTGTACGTTCAAAAACAAGATGGAAAAGTATACTCCACAAATGGAATACACAGAGATTTCAAAGGCGTTCTTAATGGGAAATACGTACAAAATGGCATCGAAGGTTCTTGAATTTTTATACCCGAAATTAAAGTGATAATTATGTGGTCTCGCGGACTGTTTTGTGGCAGATTTGGTCCTCTCTCCGAATAATATGTAAGAGCTAGGAAAAGAACAAGATGATCCAAACAGAACTTATGATGCCTACTTTCCATTTAATCATTTATTTAATACTTATATTGGCTTTAATAGCTTTAAAGTCATCGCGGATATGTAGCTCTTTGTGTTCCCAAATTTCATAATTTAGCGTTATAAAATACTACAAATACATTCGAACGCAATATGAAATTGACCAAGTGTATTTGTGCGGCAAAAATAACGCGTGTGCGTATTAGAATATACTGAATCTCAGTCCAACAATAGTTGTTGCTATGGCAACGCTCTTGTAATGAGTGATGAAAACTTCAAAATCGCCAGTATTTACGCAAAATTCTAAGAAATACAATTGATAAGCAAATATTCATGATAAAAATTAGAATATTCGTTTCTTTCCTCAGAGAATAGTATAAAACTCGCTCCGATATTACAATTCTAAGATATTTTAATGTGCAAGGGAAAATTACCCTGCACGATGGATTTCAGATTTCTTATGTAAATCAAATGGGAAGGATAGTTCCTGGAATCGAACCTAAGACTTCAATCTTTGCAACAAAAACAATCCATGTAGCAAGAGATTTCCACCAAGTTTCATGAAAATCGGTATATTGGTTCAATAGTTAATAGGGGGGACGGACGGACAGACAGACACAATGACAAAACTATCAGCCTATTTCCATTCTGGAAAGTAGGTTAAAACCCCAAGAGACGCATACACTGATGAATAGCGAGAGTTGAACTGGATAAGAGATTATAAACATCTGTGCATGTGCAATATGTTACCAGTTTTACGGCAGATTTGGGAAATATAGCTTATTGCGCCGATAATTTATATCGTATTTCAAATCACTAACTTTCCTTCATATAAAATGATGAATGATGAGGCTTGAAATGTATTTCAGTATTGTGTATCTTTGGCGTTGCCGCGCTATGAGAGGACCGAGGATCTGGAAATACTTGGGCGGACACCACGTTAAGAACCTCTGCTCTAAATCATTAGTTCACAAACTTTGCAAACGACCACACCATATTTCAAACAATAAAAACATTGTGACTGAGGCAAAATATTCAACGATATTTCTCAAGAATTCTCTATGTATTAGTTCGTTCGTTTAGTCTGAAGGTCCACCTATATTCTCCCGTGTATGGGTGGATGGGGGAGGGGGTGTTCTTTCATGCATCGGAACTTGAGATCCCTGCTCTCGATATTTTGTATGCGTTCTTTGGGGTTTGGATGGAGGAAATGATTACTGTTTGACTGTATAGTGTTTTTAGTTTCGATCCTTGCGGCGGGGTCTCCATTGGTCGCTCATCTCGTTCACCGAATTTCAACTTTTTTTAAAAATATACTGTTTGTCCTATTTCCTTTGGTTTTCATCGAAGTCTTCCATTTCATAATCTACATTTTCACCGTTTTCCTCGTCATTCTTTCCTCTGGAATTCATTTTACAAGACCGCGTCACATTGCTTCAGTCTCTTCGTCAACTCGGCGCTTTTTTCCGTCCTTAGCTGCAACTCCCTCAGTCTTCTCACAATCCTCTTTTATTTTCAGCATTCTTTCTTTAAGATTAAGTCTCTCCCGTTAGATATCTTTTTATGATCCTTTTGCATTTCTCGGCTATGGGATTTCGCACCAACATCTTATTCTGTTCTTTATGTCGCCGTGTTATAAAAATAGTACTATCTTGTGTATCACGTAGGTTTTTTAAGAATTCCGACTTTTCATTAAAATGTTTTCTTTCCTTAGATACTTGTAATTTCTTATTCTTACAGTTTTTCCTTCACTTGGACCTAATTCGTATTTTTAATCGGTAAAAATCTCTTCATCTCCGGTTTTTTATATTTTGTTTTATGAATTCAGTATTAACGGTCAAAAGTTTCGTCCACTTTTTAAAATTTTCCTCGGGAGATTTCTGCAATTTTTCACTTATACATATCCAGTTGTGTCGGCCATTGGTACCACAGAAACATTCTTTAACTTTGTCTTTATTTCGGATCATTTTGCTCAGCCTAATCGATTTTTGTTGTTGTCTTACTTATCTCTTCAGTTGAGTTTTCATAGCTCACTTTTTAAAATTTTTATTGAATGTAAATTTAGTTTTCCCATTATAATTATTCTTAATGAACGATGCGACACGAGACTTGCAAACATTATAAAAATTCACGGCGTTATTTAATTTCTTAATTATTGCTGCATAACTTGTATTTTTCTCGTACCTTATAAGATGGGAGAGGGAGAGAGAGAGATTCAAATCTCCATCTTGCCCTAATAAAGTCGGTTATCTTTATTTTTTAAATTTAATCTACAGCTATTTCAAATCCTTTTGCAACATTCTTTATCAGACCAATTCCTCGCAATCAATTTATTTTTCGTATCTCTTTTCATAAATCGGCACAGTCACCCCCTTTCTTCCCATACTTATACACATGTATTCACTTTGCTGCCTATTAGTCTCGGATCCTTAAGTCATAAATTTATAGTTTTTCTTTTCAGTTATTGATAATATTTTTATCGTTTTTAGATGTTCTTTACCAGCGTAATGGCTGTAGCAGTACGCCTGATGGGCACGTCCCGTCCGTCCGTCCGTCGTACCTTTCATCTCCTAAACCGCTGGACGGATTTTAATTAAATTAAGTAGGAGTAATTCTTATTAATATTTATCGCCCAATTACGATTTTGGATTGTATCCGTCAATTATAACTTGCACTTTATATAATTATTTAAATAAACTTATACTCGCATTTCGTTAAATGGCATCCGTCAAGCAACAATTAAATGCCATGTATTTCTCTCCCTAGCCCTTATATGATCTGTAAAATATATATTAAAAATATTTATTCGGATAGAGGAGAATATTTACCGCCATAATGTCTGCGAGACCACATAATTAAAAAGTTATAGTTTCGGAGATAAAAATCCGAGAAATCCTAAGCCTTAAATCACATATTTTGTTTACATCGATCGCTAAGATTAAAAAGATTAAAAATTCATATATTTCTGTCCCAAGCTCTTATATGATATGTGGGGTAAAGATTAAAGAATGTATTCCGACAGACGACTATATTTACCGCAAAAACGTCCGCGAGATCACATAATTATGATTTATAATTTCGGAGATAAAAATTCGAGAATCGCCCAATCTTTCGATACCGTTTCATACGTATTTCCCATAAAGAATGCATTTGGAGTCTCCGTGTATTCCATTTATGGAGTATACTTTTCCATCTTGCTACTTCCTCCATATGTAGTATAGTATGTATACTGTGCATTGTTTTCATGAAAAAAATCGAATTCGATTTTTCAACAGAAATACACGTTTTGAGGCCCCCTGAACACGTTTAGATCATTTTCTCGATGACGTTTGGGTGTGTGAGTGTATATGTGATAGGAATTTTGCCAAAAACTGTTAATCAGATCAACGCGAAATTTTACATTTCACATTATTATGGAAGTGATGAGTAGATTAGTTTTTTGTTAAAATCGATCAACCAAAAGTGGCACTTGACTCTTGGTCACTCCGTTTTTACCGATTTTCTCCATTAAAACTTCACAACTTATAATAACATTAAATTAAAAAATAATGATAGATTAAATTAAAGATAATAGTAGATAGTTTTATTCTGTACAACTTTTGTTTGAATCGTTTTTCCTAGAATGCATTGTTTAAGAGATATTTTTAAAAATATATATATTTTTAGCTGCCACCACCACACCACCTAGAGGCGGCTTTTGTAAATACTTTTTTAGGCTTAGTTACGTCTTAATATCGCTCCTTTGTATTTTAGTATTTGTTGAAGTTTCGTGGCTATATACAATATCAGAAGACTACGGTATTAGTTTTTTTCTGTTCCTTGTAAAGTCTTGGAATTTTTCTCGCTGTTTCTTAAAATATTTATAATCATTTAACCTATTTGGAATTTTTAGAAATATTACAGGTATGGAGAAAGTCATGTGGTGACCACATCAGATTTTCTTAATTTCCCTTGCTTTTTTACGTAGAAGTTAAAAATTATGTCATAAATCGTTCTTGCTCCAAAATTTTCTCTTTATTCTTGTTTATTATGAACAGATTCATCGCATGGGACATTAAAAAAAACTTTCACTGTTTCAGCAGGTCGTTGTACATTTCTTAGCACGACTACTCACTTCAAAGAAAAACTGAATTGTTGAAATTTTTAAATATTTAAACTTTCATCTCAGGCGAAGTTGTTCACAATCTGCTGCGTCAGTCGCAGTTATAGCACGAAGTCGTCGATAAAAGCGTTGAACTGCTGTTGTGTCTTGCGGAATGCTGAAAGCTGTGAGTCTGGTTACTTCTTTGAGTTCTGGAATATCTCGATTCTTGGTCCTGAAGTTGTCCTCGTTCGTGCATCCCAAAAAGTAGAAGCGATTTTGAAAGAGGGATGTGGGTTTCGGTGGTAGCTATATGTCCCGTACGTAGTCTCTAAAAAAGATGCATGCGATATTTGTTCACACACTATTAGCGCAGGCGCTAGAAGTGTTGCAAGTCTTATTAGAAAATCGGTTTGTTCATGACACGTTCTCACTCAAAAATATGTCGATGGCGCATTTTAAGTGCCGTTCAAAGTTCATTACAGCAGGATCATCATTCTACATAAAAAGTAGGAACCGATAAGGTATTTTGTCGAGATTGTCCCCTAAATGCTCACTTTGGACGAATGCAGGACGTTCGGCCACTACTCTAAATAGCCCAGTGCTCTCTATCCTGAAGTTTTTCATATGAAATGAGCCATTCGAGAATAGAACCATACGTCAGAGGAGTAAAATAATAAAATACATCTCCCGCATCTGCCAACTCTATCAGAATCTTTGGAGATTTTTTTGCTCCGCCTCTTCCTTACGCTCTTTATAGATAAACTGCACTGTCATGTCAGATTCTCTACTAATTGCTCTTGGTTTTCCGTTATGTAGTTTCATTTAACATTAAAGGACTACGGGAGAATGAAATCTTAAGTTTATTCTTTTGAAATTCCCTGCGTTTTTAACGCCTTTTTCGTGTCCTTTTCCATAAATCTCTTTCTCTCATTTTATGTTTTATGAATCTTATCGCTATTTTTGGCATCGTTATGTTTCCCTTAAGTCCAATCGTGTGTTAATTTATTATTGTCTTGTGTTATGACTGTGTTTGTGTTACTATTTCTTCGAATTAACTGCTTGGTTATTCAGCGTGGGCCGTTTTTCTCTCATTTATTGGTTTCATGTTTCTCTTTCACGATCGTTCTGTTGTTTTGACGATAGCATCTTTCTCCTTTTTTCGATGCGTTGTACCTTCTGCTAATACTTCAAAAGATCTTCTTCCTAAATCCAGTATTTAGAACCATTAGACCACTTATTATAAGAATCTTCTATTAATTGTCTGATTTCTCAAATTCCTTCTTCCGAGGCTTTACTTTTCCAAAATATTTGTCCATTTGAACCATTATCCAGTAATAACGAGAAATATTATTTGCAAAATATATCGACGATGTCCGCAGAAGTGATCCATCCTTTTTTAAGTATTTTTGCTCTGATTCGGTTCTGGAACGGTTGCTTCCCGCTTGGATTGGTAGCGACCTGCGGTTTTAGAAGTTTTTTGGCGAAAGGAATCCGGCGATTTCGCTCGCTTTCACTTCTTAACAGCTTTCTAGAAAGGAAAATGTAGAATGTGCAGTTAAGAAAATCTTTCGATCATTAAAAGCATTTGTTCATTTTAATATGTGATTTTAGTATAGGTACATGTTGGTCAAATATGAAAGCAAGATAAAATATTGTCAAAACTCAAATTTTCGTTGAGGATATTAATCTTCTATGAATAAAATTTTATTGACTGTTTAGGTTTACATGTACTGGCCCATTTATTCGTCCCAAACCCACCTGGGGGCTAGCTTTGTACACCTTTCGTTTTTATGCGTTCTTTGAATGCAGTGCACGTGGGGAACCCACAATGGGGAAGAGGTATCCGTCGATCCCCATCTTTCATTCCATAAACTGCTTGACCGAGAGATCCACGCTAAATGTTTTCCAGCAAGATTCATTTCGGTTCATATTGACCGTAAAGAATATTCCCTTTACTTAAAGATCTAAAAGACCTTTTACATGCATTCCGTTTATGATACGCAGGTTACGGTTGCCGATATGACATTTCCAATCGTTGGCCTTTCGTAAAAGTGAGACCTTTGACTGTAAATTATAATAGTTTTTAGAAAAATTGTTTCTATACTCTTAGACTCCATTCTTTTAATACTGATCGTGTCCTGAGTTTGTCTCAGTCCTAATTTTATCCAAAGCGAAATTTTATAGTGACGTGTATTGACTCCTCTGTTTTTCTTGTGGTGATTCGAAACGGAACAGTGGGTCGGAAATATCCCCGTAAAATTACTATTATCGGTATTACATATTAAAGTCGTCCGTTGTGCCTATAGACCTACCAGCATACCAAATTTGACGTCTTTACATTAGAAATTTGATAGTTGAGTCAGTAATGGAATAGGTTTTAAGTAACTTTATCAACTGAAGTTTTCCATGTTTTAAGTTTTAATCCACAATTAATAAAGTGCAACCTTGAAGCAACCATCCTTTCTGTAATAAACCTCTTGACGCCACATGCATATATACGTGTATATATTTAAAAATTTGAATTTCTACGTACGCACTATTTTTCTCTGGTCATTTTTTCTGCGGAAGTGAAATAAATTGTCATGTATGTTCTATTCATGAGGAACTTTACGAGAAATCATTCCATTTTCTCCTATGGGAATAATCCGGAACTCCCACTGGTAATGAAATACACGCGAGGTCGATTTCCGAGAAAAAAATTGTTAGCAATGCGCGTGAATGCACACTTAACATGAATATATAGAGACCTACGTGATTCAAATTTTATTAACGAGGAAATGTCGATCCGACTCGAAATTTCATTTTTGCAGGCGCACGAGAGCAGCTGTTTTCTCTCTCTGTCCTTTCACTTTGTCTCCATCTCGATTTAGGCGTCAGGTTAAGGATCGGAGCGGGACCACGCAATCCCAATATCGCAACGGCAAATGCGTCTATCTCCGTGCGCGGGATCGCTCTCCAATTCCCTCCCCCCTCTCTCTCTCTCCTTTTCCTCTCCTTTCACAGCAGCTGCCCTTGAAACTTCCATCACCTTCCCGTTCCTCGCGTTCGGAACGCAGGAACTCCTCCACTAGCTCATCCAGTCATGCATTATAAACGTGCGTGCATCAGAGGGCGCACCAGATTTGCTAACGTCCGAACCGTAATTACCGGCGGGTGACGGATTTCGATGTAGCTTCGCAGTTACTATCCCACGCCTATTTTTGCTTTATTTTCCTCCCGACCTTAGACGTGTGTAACCTTTCAGTAATTCGATCAATCTCCAGACCCAGATTTAAGCACGTATTAATCGGAGGAAATACCCCGTCGTGACCTGGACACGAACCAGAATCTCTCGCTTTACCGGACGTGACGCTTTTGAGGCTGTTCTTATGTCAGCTGGCTGAAGCATGCGTCCGGAAAATGAGAGATCCGGGTCCGAATCCAGGTCATGGCAAAACGCACTTGGTATTATTCGGTTTGATTTGATGATTTTAAATAATGCGAATCGCTTAGGACGCCTATGCTTCTTCGAGTCCATATAAACAGAGGGCGTCGAAGTCGCCGAAAAAAATGCGAGATATATTGGAAAGAAAAATTGTTCTTTCGAGCATCGTTCCGAAGTATTGAAATAATTATGTAGAAATTATTTAAAGAGACAGTAGATATTTTAATTTTATTGAATATTTGGTGCTTTTCGGTTGGTTTATGGAGGATTTATTTATTTATTTTTATGGAAATGGCCGAATAAGTGGACCATACTAGAATTAATGGTAAAAATACTCGATTATGATTTGGATCTTAGTAATGCGGAAGCAAATTCAAGAATAAGCAGTCCAATATCAAAAAAATTAAAAATATATATATACTTGTCTTAGGTATCTCCAATAGCCATAACAAGGTTCTGAAAAACCAGATGCGCTTTTCGGCTGCAGTGCAGCCGCCCTCAGTGGCGAATCGCCGAAAGTAGAAAGGAGCTCGATTATTCTCTAGTGAATTAATAAGAAAGCAATTATAGTCGATCTTATACGAATCTTATCTTGGGAAAGACTTAATAGATTCCCAACATATAACTTATAATCATCGAAAGAAATCATGATTGACACCCGAAAATTTAACTGTAAATGTATGTCAAAATATTAATGTCCATATTAAGGAAGTGCAAATTTATTTCGGTGTTTTATTTTGATATTAGTAAGGTGCAAATTACCACCTCCCTCTCCTGAACCTCTTATTATGTGTACAATTTTTTAAAAAATGCGAAGGGGAACCGTCGTCCGCACGCCGTCACTCTTTTGCTTTGCGAAGAGGTCGAGATCTGTGCTTCGAGATGGGAGAAGAAGAGGGTTGGGAAAGTGGCGTGCGTTGCATAAATCACAATGTATCGTGACGGGTAATGGCATGAACGCGTCCCTCTCCCCTCCTAAATAGGAGCAGTCGTGTCATTCGGCCCACTCTCCTACGCCTCCAACCACCGAATCGCCCTAATTGGCGACCATTCTGCCTGATGACCACGGACGCGTCCATCCGCTCCTTCACCACCACCTCCCGCCTCCTCCCTCTCCTCCCTCCGCCTCTCCCTCCACCTCCCTCTCCACCTCCTCCATCCCTCTCCATCTTCTGTTCGTGATGCCGTCCTCGTATACTCGCCCTCGTCTCCCGCACCGCCCTCGCAATCGCTAATTCGCTTTTATTTTACTCGCTCTCTCGTACATTGGCTCAACGAGCGGAATCCGGGTAATGGAACTTTTTCGAACGCTTTATAATGAACGTTTCGCGCAATTTTAGAACCGTATTAATTTCTCGTGCGCCCATTACTCGGTCAATCTGGTCGACGCGCGGTGGGAAACCGCGTGGAAGAAGAAGAAGACGAAGGCCGCGCGTACGCAATACGGGGCTCCGTTTCGCGAGAAAGGCTGGATGGGTGATTCACTCATTGGAAGAGCGTCCCTCGGCCGTCAATGCTGGTGCGTCAGACGCCTCTCCTGATAAAAGAGACGAATTGACACGTACCTCATTTAAATCTTCATGGTTTTAACGCCACCATTAATTTCATTTAACAAGCATATTGTCAGGAATAGATGTTTAGATAAAACAACTTTTTATCTTGTCTATTGACAAGCAACAAGGAAAACGATTCTCCTATTTTACGCTAAAAGCAGCGGTCGTAGTATTTACCGAATTTTACCATTATATCAAATTCTAATGAAATAATTTTACATTTCTTTTCGACTCTCATCGTGTTCCAGTAACATTCCTCATACTTCTAATTCAGAGGCGATGAAAATTTATAAATTCTAGTTTTATTCTATAGAGTAGAATTTCTTTGAATTTCTTTTCATTTCTCTTACTTTCTAAAATCTTCGCTTAACCATTCATTCTTCATGTGCCTCTGAATTCGTTTACTATCTTCTAATTATCTTTTCTATAAAAATCCGTAAAATCTTCACTTGGTTAAAACCACTCATTATTATTCAATACATTTTATTGCTTTCCATACAAAACAAAAATACCTATAACTTTCCAAAATCTATTTTATGAAAACTTTTATACCCTTAATCTAATCTCGTTGAATAAGCAAAATTGTTGTTAAATCTGTGCTTACTAAATTTATAAATATATGAAAAAATGTATTAGTTTAGTTGTCGGACTCGAATTAACCGTGAGCGTGCGTTGTAGGCTCATTTTAAAGATAAAAGAAATACACTTTTTTCGGATTCCAAATCAATTTTGTTTTATTAGGAAAGGAGGTGGATTAACTCTTCAAAAGAAATATATCTACATATCATTTTCTATCCGTGCAAACGTTAAAATCTTCAGTTTGCATTTGAATTTTTTATTTAAATAAAAATTTTTAACGTAATTTATTGAGATTTTCGTATCTCATATAATCATTTATATGTAGATATCGGTAAAGCTAAGTTAGAGGTTTTAAAATGGCTTCGTCGTCTGTCAGTATCTCTATAAACATTTTTAAGATGTTCTCATTATAAACTTTTAAGGGAAGGTTGCGCTGGTTTGCATAAGATCAAGGATACGAAATTTAATTGCCTTACGAATATGGTAGAATATTAAGTACTTTTGTTGCGCAAAACAAAATGTGTTTTTTGTCATGTTTTCGGTCATTGCTGTTTGATTGAAAGTATGGGTTATTCTATTTTTCTAGTTTATAACTCAATACTCAAATCAGTGGCTTTAATTCTTAATGGAGCTTTCTGGTTAGGTCCTTAGTGTTATTTTGGTCAGTCAAGCCACTACATGAATGTTGGAGAGGCAGAAATTTCGCAAAATTTACTTTCTGACTAGATTTGTCGTTACGCCATCGTATAGCAACGAAAAAAGAGGACTAGAAATATTAATTTCCACATTGTATTCTTTGTTTAAATCAGAATTATCGGAAAGAACAAGAACTTATTTTAATTTTAACAAAAATCGATTGGGTATATATAAAAAAATTTATATTAATACTAAGGGCTCCACCCCTAAGCGCTACGCGCGTCAGCCTCGTGCCTCGCTCCGCGAGGCGAATTCGTCTGCTGCCCGTTTGCAACCCTGAACCTCCTCCTTTCGGCATATATTTAAGGTAGAAAATTATATTTAGCCGTGTTTTGGAGCTTCTCTCTTCCTTCCTCTCACCAAATCTCCCGCTTTCCTAAACTTCCACTTTCCATCATTCTCTCCCTTTCCCCCTTTCTATTCTCTCTCTCGTCTTCCTTTTATCATTTACTCTTTCTTTTCCCCATACTCTCGTCTTCCCAATACGGTCCTTCATAGTTTTATGAGTACGGCAATAATGCTGGTTGTTCTTGACAACTTAAAATTTTTTCGTCTTCAAAGCAATTTTCTGAATCAATTCGAATAGTATTTGAAAATCTACGGCAAGAAAATAAATTTGCGTTCTTTTGCACGTACTATAGTTCTAATTTCTATGACAATTATAAGTAATTTTAAAAAGCAAACGAAAGATGTCTTACACTCTTTTACGTGTAAACAAATGGAGAATGGAAACTATCCTGGCATCGAACCTATCTACTTATGTTAGACAACTGCATATTTGTCACATGCAGAACCTCACACCGAGTATTATAATTATAGTTTCGTCGAAATCAGACTGACCTATCGCGATTTATTTACCCCGTTATCTATCGCGCACATGCCGAGTTTGAACGCTAAATTACCCCTGAAAGTCCTCTTTAGAAGCGTGCTAGACAACAACAATACTCCAATGTTAAATCTTATGGAAATTTTTCGAATTTTCAAAATTTTTTGGGAACTTAAACTTAAAAACTTACCGTTTTCGCAATTTTTCCCTTGTTTATAAGTCATGAGTAATCAGTCTAAATTTTTTCAGTATTATAGCTCTTACGGAAGTAAGAAATAGTTTGCGTAACGCACATTAGTGCGGTTATAATATAGAGAGAAATACAAAATATAGGCTAGGACGTTATCATATATTGGTATCTTGAAACTTATAATGGCAAAAAATAAGTTAAAATTTACGAAATGAAATTAAGTTATTGATCTATATTTTATATGATTAACAAGTTAGCAGCGTTACCTTTAATAAATAAAGGTAAATTAAGCAAGAAGAATCGAATTATTTTTTCTCTAGCAATACAAATAGTTTTAATACTTACAGATCACATCGCAATTGTGACTTCTTCGTTGAAATTATAGCGTATCGAATTATCGCTTGATATCCCTATATCTATTTTAGCAACGGTATTAATATATGAACGGTTATCCCTCCGAGTTAGCGAGCGTTAACGAAATGAAGGTTTTTTGCCACCTTTACACCATATGCTGTTAAGGCGGAAGAAACCTTTATTTCGTTAATTAACCCACGCTATAGGTTCTCATTCCAAAAATCTTAGGGTCGCGTTGTATTTGAGGTCGCTTTATATTCGGGACAATACGGTATACATATATATATATATATATATATATATATATATATATATATATATATATATATATATATATATATAACGAAATTTCCCCGCGTCAGGAAAAGGAAAACACGAGTTCTTATCAGTCACTCCGGCGACGCCCCACGCTCATTCAAGCACACACTCTTGAGTTTGCAAAAGACCTTCAGCAAGTAACTGCTTATGCGCGTTCCCTTTAGAGAAACCGTAGTACGTGGTATTTAACAACCTGTAAACCAAGCCATCGAAGGTGTGCTCGCGAGCTCGGGAAATGATCTTCTAATGTAGCCACGTGTTTGCCTTGTGGTGCGGAATCAAATCTCTTGTAAGTGCAAATTGTTCTTTTATCTAAAGCCTATTCGCAAGTGGCCGGTCTCTAATCTTTTCCAAATATTAATTTAATTGAGCACGCCATCTCTGCTACACCACCCTTCCATTACATACTCAAGACTCTCCATTAACCGGCGCTCGCTAAATTGACCAATATCTAGCATTCTCCTCCTTGCTATAATGCAATGAATGTCTTCTTCTGAGCAAATGTAATAGAAATGATTGACCTATGTCCTACCTAGAAAATTTCGTCATTGTTGCATTGTAACGATTCCACATGTTTATGTCGGTAAACTTGATTTTCTCTCAAATTGTCATTCAAAACGTCTGTCTTGTTCTGATTGCTAGTATTAGGCATTTTCTTCCGATGTGATTAAGTTTTGTATATGTAATAATATTAATAATACAGCGGGTTTTTGTAGTCGGAATTATCCTACTTTGTTCAGTATTATAGATCGTTTTTTTGATGTTATGCATTTTTAAATGTTTCTCCAAACTGCAAATGTAGCTCCGGTTTAACCGGCATACTCCTTGGTCCCGTTTACGCCTAAGTGGGAGTCGACGATTTATTTGTGATTGTGAGTGTACTTTTATGTATACGTAAAAGATTCACGTCATCTTTACAAACGTATGTTGCCCGCTTATTCTGCTGTTCGTATATGCACGTGATATTGATCAAAGTAAATGTCCTTGATGTCTCATGATACCAAAAATGTTGAATTGAATGTTGATATAAGTGGGCGCTTTTAAAACCAGATTAGTGTGAAGTGATAGTGAAGTTGTTAAACTCCATTTATATAATACTAGGAGTCCTGTTCCTACGCGCTACGCGCGTCAATCCTGCCCTGCACACGTTTCGCTCTCTTCAGCGACCTCGGCACTACGTGCCTCGAATTTTATCTCGCTAAGCTGAAAATAATTTTTCGAAACTGCTCTTAACAAGTCATATTTTTTTGTTTAAAAAGTTTTTCTCCGATGCAGCGACTCCGAAATATAAATTTTCAAACATTTTAAACGGCCGCCATTTTGTTTTTAGATGGCGGATGAAAATTATAGTAGTTTTCTTGGGGTCTCCTAGCTAATAAAAACAATGGCATTTTTCGGATTTCTCTACGACAGAAGTTTCCTGAGATATAGAGAGGGGACGGACGGACGGACAGACGCTTGAGAAATTACATATAGGATTTATCTGACTGCAGTTTTCTTTCAATATTCGAAAAAATAAACATGAAGGAGAGAGCATATTAGAAGAAAATATTTACGAAATTTGCTAGAAGGAAAAAATTCTAGGGCTGGGATTGCGGAAATGATTCTGTAAACGATATGAGTAATTGCTCGAGGAGAGTGATGTAAGGCAGAGCGTGGAAGAATGCCGTAAGCGTGAAGGGAACAAAACCTGGTCGTACCTAAAGAGATGTGGATTGAGTGACAGGCGGGAAGGAGAGAAGCATTGGAAAGGGGAAGGAGGCACGGATAATAGAAAGACTGGAGAGAGAGATAGGGGGAAGGAAGGAAGGAAAAACAATCGGGAAATGCTTGTTTTTTGAGGAACCTTGCGGAACTCTCTAATGTAAGGACAATCGTATCTAAAATTTACATATTTATTGAATTAAACCTATGTTTTCGAATAAAATAATGTACAAGTGTTAGATAGGAGAAAAATAATTTTGAAACGCCTAACATTCAGGTTTTAGCGCAATTACTTTGTTCCAGGTATCGCTTGAAACGCATATCAATTTCATCAATAGGGATACTTTCTGAAGATGACATAGTAGACGTCGAAAGCCGTATATAAATGCAAAATCTTGCTTTTTAAGTAGAGAGTATTTGTTAGTCAATGCGTATTAAGGTTAATGGAAAAAATCTTCATAGCGAATTAAAACAAAAAATATTACCGAATTTAATTATAGAAGAAAAACGCGCTAATTTTATCTATGTTCATGGATAACACTCGACTTGTTTCAAATTGTTATTGTCCATGAATTTATGAGACGGCAAATATACTTTTTCATTGATTATATTTATAACTACAGAAAATGCGAACTGAATTTTTAACGCAATTCTTTAAATATCTTCGAAATTTCAGTTATATAAAATATTTCATTATTAATTAGGAAATAAATATCTTATCCGAGCATAAAAGATAGAAAAATTAATTTTGTCTGAAGCAAGTTTGATGGAATGGTGTGATCTTAAGACCCTTTACCGACAGGCAAAAGCTGTAAGGTTGGGAATATCTCTGAAACGAGGAAAAATTTTTGCTATGACCGGGAATCGAACCCGGGTCTTCTACTTGGCTGGCGGATACTCTATCATTGAACTATCGTAACAGATAGTTCCATCCAATAATTCGTTTCTTACTTTCACGATAGTTGTTACATTTCTTTTGTTGAAATATATAAATACTGTTATCCCGAACTTATACAACATTAAGTTGGTTAATATTGGAGAGTTATTATTTCAGCTACTTCGCGCGCGATAATAACCTTCGATTTTCTTTTTTAGAGTTATTGTCGTAATGAAGAAGTATGTGTGCGTTAACAACTTTAATTGAATGGCGGGTAACGGAGTTAAAATTAAACATCCGTATCATCCTGTTTTAAAAATTCAGTTATAATTTTTATCGAATAAAATGCCTTTAGGAAGATTTTAGGTCATTGGGATAAGGCCTACGTTCCAATATTAAGGGTCCTTGAAGTGAAACCGAAAATATCGACAACTTGAAGGAGGTCGGAGACATTTGTACAATCGAGTTAAACACACAAAATAAAAATGATGAAATTATTTCAATTTGTATTTGTTTGTTTTTAACTTGTGGGTGTATTGCTATGGCTGCTGAGTGTTTTTGTGATTTTTCACTTTTTACGTGACAACACACAAATTTCAGTGATAGTCTTTCTGGTTAATTCATTAGTCTCTAAGGCAGAGGTTCCCAGGCCTTTTGATTTTGCAAAGACTAAGCTATATTTTTAGAATATCGAGCGACCAGCACTATATATTTGCAAAAATAAGAATGATCGTAAATGAAATAAAGCCAAGTCAAAGTTATTAATACTGTTCTTTTATACGTTCGAAAAGAAAACAAGCGAACACATTAAATTACTGCTGCTAGGAAAGGAGATTTTAATCATCATAGAAGAGCACGGCCAGATTGCAAAAGAGCAGGGTGGTGCTCGCGAGCACCAAGTTAGGAGTCCCTGCCTTAAGGAATTAAAGATAAAAATGAAATACAGAGAAACCAAATTAAAAGGAAAGGAAAGTTATTACATATAAATTAATCAATTTTTAGTTAATCATAGAAAGTATGCTGTGTTTTTGTGTTTGTGTATAAATTACTGAAGAGATTTATGTACCCAATTTTACATTAATATGAGCTGTTGAATGTAAAAATTGGGCGCAGTAAGTTTATAGTCAGCGTCGGGCCTATGATAACGTCCCAATGGAACTGGAGAGGACACAACAGTACTACTTTTTTTATAAATGCCTCTATTTTGTCACTCAATATTAACATGTTCGTTGAGTTTTTCATAAATGTCAACAAGGTAACTAATTTTTGCGAGCCATTTTTTGTTCATAAATAACTGAGCGAGGTTTGGATTTATATCTGATATAAATATCAATACTTCATCTTTCAGATCAAAAAGACGTCTCAATACTCTACCTCGCGAGAGACATCTTATTTTTTTATACAGAAGAAGTGATTAATATGCGGATCTCATTTCATTGCAGAGAAGTGCGAAAAGCCTACTGTTCAAACTTTTACTTTTAATAAAATTAATGACATTCACTGCATCTTGTAATATTCTGTGCATATTTTCTTCGATTTCTTTTTTTACTAAGGCCTCCCTGTTTATCATGCCGTGATGAAATACTATATTTGGATTAGTTACTTTTATTATACCTTTAAACCAATATTTGGTCCAATTAACGCAGCCGTGCCATCGGTGCAAATTGAAATACAGTTCGACCACGTGAGACTATTATCCTGAAAAAATTATCTAGAAGTTCAAAAAAATTTCGCCAGTCGTTCTTCCTTCCAAAGCCTTACAAAATAAGAAATCCTCAAATATATCTCGATCATATATACAATAAGTAGAGAAAGGTTAGAAATATCCGTTGATTCATCCAATTGTATTGCGAATTTTGGACTTTCCTTTAATCGCTTTATTAAAATTGATCTTATATTATTTGATAATGTTTCACGGCATATATAGAAAGTGGTATGCACTTTAAATCATTGCTGAATTTTTCTCCATGCATAATAGAAACATTTTAATCGCTACAGGAAAAATTAAAGATTCTCCAATACTGTAAGCTTTCATGGATTTTCCTATTAACCGAGAAACTTCGAATGATGCCTCATTGCTTTTTGCGGAACTTCACATTGTTTTGTTATGAAAGATTTTTGAACTTTGATCCTGTCAACGTGCCTTTTGAAGAAGGATTCTTCTTTATTAATCAGGTCGGGATGTTTTGTTTTTAAGTTTCTCTCCAATTTAGCAGGTTTCTTGCTTCCATTGGCTAATTTTTCAGAACATATTACGCATTCTGGACGTTGTTCATCATTAATGACTATATACGTGAAACCGTACTATATATATTCATCCTCATATTTTCTGATTCTTTTGTATGTTGCTGAAAATGAGTGGTTTTCATTGCTGTTACTAGCTTGTACACTTGGTGAAAATTCCGAGTTCAAATTTTCGCTCGATATATTGTTTAATATTCTAGCTTTTCTCCCGTCAATAGCCTGGTTGTTTTCATTTTCAGAAGTAACCGATCGCTTCGTCTCATTCTTAATTAACCACTTGTCCATCCCAATAAAATCCTTTTTAATTATTAATAACAATATGAATTTGCAAAATATAAAAAACATAAAAACGGAAGAAGATGTGAAAGTAGAAGAGCATCATATGTATTTTTATTGTTCCATCATTATCGACAGCCACCAAAATTGAATTTAGAAACCTTTTTATAAATGTATTATCATTATATTTCGGACATGAAAACTAACATTGAGGTAAAGTGACTGCGGTTTATCAAAGCGGAAAATTATTTTTTGAGTAACTGTAAATATTTATACATGCGATGTGTTACATATAATTTAACAATAAATACCTAAACCTTTATACTTATATAATTATTAAATACATAAGTTCTGGTGAACTCTTTTGTATACTTTTTTACTCTTAATTTACTATATTTGCACTCTTCTTCGGCTATGGAGGTCTGGTAACCCTATGACTAGATTCTAATTTCCACTCTAGTCTTTGATTATTAAACTCTAATTTCTGGTTAGTAATTTTTTATTATTAAGTTCGAGTTTTTCTCCCATTTCTCAATCAATTATTTCACATTGGAAGTAATTATTTCTAACCTATTACCCTTTGTTAACTATAGATATATTTTGTTGTCGCTTAATTTTTGTTTTTCTAAATATAATATTCCCCGACAAAGAAAGCGTTGGAGGATTAGTTACATCCCAGGTTGGTTGGGACCAATTTTTATTGCAGCTATTAAAGAAGACCTCCGAATTGCTTCCAGCTGTTAGATGTTTTTTGATGTGTGAATTTCTAAAATATTGTCGCTGAAAATATTCATCCATAATTTTTTCGGGATTTATTTTTAATTCTCAAACTTTTTGCGACCCCCAGAATTTCTTTCGCGACCCCACATGGGGTCGCGACCCCTAGTTTGCGCACCGCTGTAATAGACTATACCGAATCCGCGTCTAACAATAATCGTTGCAATGGCAACACTCTGGTAATGAGCGATGAAAACTTCAAAAACGCCGGTATTTATGCAAAATTCGAAGAAATACGATCGATAAGCAACATTCTACGATAAAAATTATAATCTTCATTCATTTTCCCAGAGAATAGTATAAATCTCCCTTCGTTATTACAATTATAAAATATTTTAATGTTTTAGAGAAAATTACCCTGCACGATGCATTTTAGATTTCACATGTAAATCAAATGGAAAAGATACATCCTGGAATCGAACCAGGGACTTTCAATCTTTTCAACAAAAACTATCCTCTGGAGCTCGGCCCCGGTAGCAGGAGATTTCCACCATGTATCATGAAAATCAGTCTATTGGTTCAAAAGTTAATAGAGGAATACAGACATCAGACAGACACAACGACGAAACTATAAGCCTATTTCCATTCTGGAAAGTAGGCTAAAAATAATTAATTTAGGATTAATATAGGATCTAGTGAAATTTACTCAAATTATTAATTACTAGCGTAATTGCTCTTCAAATATAACGGGTATGCGTGGATAAGTATTCAATTTAAGGCACTTCCCATTCTTTCTCCTTTTCTCTTTCTCCCTCCCATTCTTCTCCCCTCTCTGGAAAAATAGACTTCCTAGTCTCAATCTTGCCCTAAAAATGACCATTATGTATCTATCTATCCCTCTCTCTCTCTCCTGTTTCCCACCCTTTCTCAATTTTTATCTCTCTCATCTTCACTATTTCTCCCTCTCTCTCTCTCCTTCTCTGGAAAAATATACTTCCTAGTCTCAATCTCGCCCTAATAAGGAAAATGATCTATATATCTCTCCCTCCTTTCTCTTCTCTCTCACTCCCTCCTGTCTCTTTCCTTTTTTTCTTCCTCTCTCCTATTAAAGCATTCAAGACACCTTTCCCTTACGTACATGTTAAGCTACGTTTCCATTAATAAAAAAAGTCGCCAACATGTTGTGGAGCCTACATGCTGGCTTGAATTGATGTGTTTTTCCACTGAAACTTTCATTTTGGTTTAGTAGTGATCGAATTCTTGACGATGGACGAAGTGACAAAAAAGCAAGAATTTGGAAACCATACCAGGAAGGCTTGTAAATATCGTCTGCTGAAGATCCACTTCTCTTGCTTTTCTTCACTTTTGTTAGCCTCCGAAAGTACAGTGATCTAAGGAGGAAAATTTTTTCTACTTAATTAATATCGCAGTTAAGCTTCGACCCGATTTCGCTTAGCTCATCAATTATATTATTTGCTTGTTTATGGTCGCTAGATGTAACATCCCATAGAACTGAATATTTTTCATCAAGTTCAATTAGTTTAATTGTATTTGCTTTTGTCCACTCCGTAAGTACAGATATGCGTGTTCACTTAGTTTGCCGAACAACTGCAGACCGACAGCAGCGAGCAATAAACAATAAGCGTTTGTTGACAACTGAATAGACTGACCTTGAGCTCGTGCATGCTCAAATTCTGCCAACATGTTGGGCGATTGTTTCCACTTAACAAATAAAATCCAACACAACAAATTCAGCTAGTTTTCGCAGTCAACATCCAACATGTTGTCCAAAAGAAGTTGAGATTTTATCCATTGTTTCCACTTGTATTAAAATTTTGCCTACATGTTGGCTTCTGATAATTGTATTACTGAAAACCAAGCATTATAAGGATTGAGACGAAAATAAAATCTCGAGGTTTAACAATAATAATAATAATCCGTCTTTATTGAGTGCGATATTTAGATAATCATGTCCATTCTTACATATAACTTTGATATGACAAACACAAGCATCCATGTCCTAGGCGGGATTAGAACCCGCGACCTTAGCATCCTTTGGCAGAAACTCTAAACTCTCGTCTACCAAGGCCGACATTGACACGGTCGGCAAGGCAACTTATCTTTTTAAAAAGCTTAAGATTTTCAAATAAATATGATTTAAAAGTATAACTTGAGCGATTTAGAATCGTAGGCGAAACGTGACGATAAGAATAAGAAACGTTATTTATTTTTCTTTAAAACGGTTCAAGTCGAAAGATTGTAGGTCAATTCTTTCTAATTTTAATTTGCAAAAGAGTACAAACCTGTAAGTCGAAAAATTGATTCTTACGAGTTATCTTATGGTAAAGAGAAATTATCTATTGAAGTCGAACCTGGATTTTTTTGAGATTTTTTCCGTAAATGGCTTTTACTGTAAGAATCAAGCATTCTTACCAAATTTCAATTTTCTACCTACTCGGAAAGTTTGTTTAAAATAGCATTACAGTCAGTCATAAATAGTTAATATTAGTCAAGTGCACCCGGATTTCTTAGCTTATTATTTAAAGAGATAGCGAATCATTAGTGCAAAAACTAACCTCAAATAATCTTTAAGATCACAATTATCGCTCCGTGTGCAGATATACTTCATATGGCGTCCTTGGAGTAACTATCAAGATTTATAGGAATAAACTCAGCGGTACAAGTTTTATACATTACTTTTTAAATGATAGGGTATCTTTCTGCGTATTTTAGATGATAATTTTGCTTTTTTTCTGCGCAATTACCTTATTTACTCCCTCCATAGAAAAAAGCATTTTACTGGTTTTCTCCATCATTTGGAGGGTTTTAAAATTGTATATGCTAAAGATCGACATGTTCTCTTGATTACCCTCGTTCTTATGCTCTTCAAGAGTGGGTGCTGCCTGCTCCCGCAAAAGGAGATATCCTCGTAAACAGGCGTTGAAGTCTCCTCACGTAACTGCGCACCGTTCATTGCGTGGTCACATCTTCGCAACGGGGTCGAGGACGACTTCCGAGCCGTGATCTCTCCCGCTAATATTATCCAACTGGTAGCGCGGGACAATGTAACCTTAACCTCTTCGAAGGAATTTCCTTGGAGAATATTCGCTTCCAAATCTTTCGATTAGATTGCGACGCAGATGGATTTAACGTTGATATTTA
The DNA here is from genome assembly GCA_028673005.1 of Tanypteryx hageni. Taxonomy (NCBI): domain Eukaryota; kingdom Metazoa; phylum Arthropoda; class Insecta; order Odonata; family Petaluridae; genus Tanypteryx; species Tanypteryx hageni. The sequence continues at coordinate 23,558,807 of CM054113.1, forward strand.
CTGCGAAATGCTTCGGAGATAAGGGCCAATCCTTGGCATTGTTATCTTGCCCGCGTGTGTTTTAAATGCTCAGCTTAAGTTAAGGATGAGTTCAAGAGCAGATTACGTCCCATGTACTGATTATTGACGAAACATTTTTATACATTTTATCTTTGAGCGAATCAAACCTGATGATCGATTTTGGGCGCAGTTTTCACCAGTTTAAAGTTTATTCAGATGTAATCAAATCACTCGAAGGTTTATAAATTTGTTCCTATTTTTCCAATAGTTTAGATTCATTATAGTTTACTGGCATGGTTCTGTCAATGTTAGACATTTCTATCTATAGTATCACCGTCCACCGTTTTCACAAACTGCTGTTAGTTTTAAAATTAATTTTTATTGACATTTATTTTCTCGGTTTAGATATGAAGAATTCCTCCTTAGCTGTATTTAATGACATACATAGAACTAGAAACGCCAGATTTGGCAAAAAAAAATCGCAAATTGGGCCATTTACGCCACGCTGAGTTCGCTAAATTTTTCAATTGGGCTAGGTGTTACTTTTTGACTTACCTGTAAACTTCCCCCTGCAAATGTAAATATTTGATTTTTTAAAATAAAATGGCTAGTAAATTTTTTTACAATTTTTTACATAAAAATGACAATTTATTTTTGCAATTGGTATCTATTCCTCGAAAGAATGATTTTTAGACGTATGTGAGCCTTGATAAGGTTTTTGTCCGAGGAATGGTTAACTGGTAAATATCTCGATAGCCAAGCTATTATTATCACCAGAGGAGTGATACACCGAATCACTGATGATGAGAGCTTGGTTGTCGAAATACTTATTTAGGATAGGTACTTGTAGAGAAATATATAGAGATCGAGCGAGTGAATTTTGATGTACAATAGATACGTGTTGAGATCAGAAAACAGGCAAACTTTCTAAATAATTTGTACTGGTTCTCTTTCTCAGAATAATTTTCCATAAATTTGGATGAAAACAGCTTCTTTCTTCTTTAAATATAAATTGTTTGATTTATCGAGTGACTGCGGCTATAGCAGTGGTTTCAAAATGTATGTATGGGCGGCATCCTATTAAAGATAAACAGAATTTTACGGTATCCCCACCTTGAAAAAAGGTTTTATACTTTTACATACGAGTATTACAAGTATTGACGTTTATAATAAGTAACATCTATATTTATGAAGATTTGGAATAGTTATTTGCCAAAAACGAAACAATAACAAGAGTAAACATCTAAATCCCGTTAACCGATATCAGCCAAAAAATTATAATAAAAATTACAAATATTAAATTTTGTGTTACTCTGACCATTAGTTTATGATTTAGAGCGCTCACAAAAAACTATCACACACATATACACACCGACATCATTGAGAAAATAGTCAAAACG